>CM030876.1:8209391-9446537 GCA_018132145.1 Boehmeria nivea var. tenacissima | reverse complement strand
TTGAATTTTATGGAGAGGATCGTTAGATATCAACTTAAAATAAAAAATAAAATAGATTCAAATTTCCTTATTACAATTTCAATGTTTCTTATTTATGATACAGTATGAAAACTTCTATTCTAATTCCCAAACAAATCATTCCTATATCAACATGGCCTTATTGGCTACATTAAAAAACAAACAAGTTAGACAAATTTGAAAGTGACGAACGTAATAGGTTTTTTCATGAAACGAAAAAGAGAGTGACATTGAAGCTGCTAGTTTGAAGATAAGCATTACAATTTTTGTGAGGTTAAAATCGTTATATTTCATCTTTGATTTGATAAAATTGATGATATGATTTTACATAAATATTTAAACCAAATATATACTAAATAATTTATGAAATTTGAGAAAATTTGAGGTTATAAATTTATGAAAATTCAATGGGTGACTTTATCCTTTTTTATTTTATTTCCTTTTGTCATTTTTATGAGGTTACAACTATCCCATCATTTATCAAATGAAATGTAGTACTTATCATTAGCCTATTGTTAATTTAAGGGTAATCTATACAAATACCTCTCATATTGTGCTATCCTTACAAGTTGGACCATGATGTTTCAAAATTGGCACTTGTGCCTCCTGATGTTTGAAAACGTTATAAATTTATCCCTTTCACTTCAATTTTTTAAAAAAATAGATGAAATTACGAGGTATAAATATAAAGTTTTAAAAGATCAGGGTGTATTTTGAGGAAAAAAAAGACAACATAAAGGGGTGTTTGTAAAAATAATTATAGAACTAATTACTATAATATTCTTAAATTTAAGATGTTTAATCTTTAAAAAGTTATACATATGCCAACAAATTATTATTACATTACTAATTTAATCAATTTTTTTTTTACAAATTGTGACAGAAGGAGTATATTTATAAGTTTTTAAAACTTTAGAGGACAAGAATGATAATTTTGAAATATTAAGGTGTAATTTGTAACTATAGCACAACATAAGATGTATTTGTATAGATTACCCTTAATTTAATTAGTGACAATGACATAAAATCCTTTTTATGTACGAGCTTACGAAATTATGACGAGAGTATTCTTGAGTTTACTAATAAGTAAGCTACAGCAAAAGTCTCCATTATATTTATTTGCTTTTTACAACCTTTTTAAAGCACCCTTTTTGCCCTTAACCAAACTATGTTATATGATAACATATCAAAATATTATAGATCGGACACAGATGAAAAATGGATATTTTGGGAAGAAAAAGCCTTTCAAATTTGAGAACATGAGATATTTTTGTCAAAATCTGATGACTCAAAGAAAAACGGGATAAAACTTTGGAGATAACGATTAACTTGTTTATCTATAGTTTTTTTTTTAAGCTACATATCCTTTTCTATTGAAAATTAGAAGAATTACAAAATAAAGTAATTCTCACTGTCACTTAATAATATATACTTTAAATGATATTTTTTTCTTTCACTCTATGTTAGTGTAAATTTTAAAATATAAACAAAAGTGCCATAAACATATAATATAGATTATTATTATGAGAAAAATGCCATTCCCAAAAATTTTTGCCAATGTTAAGCAAATGGATTACCAAGACCTCCACATTAGCAACTACTTATTTAATTTTTATTTCCTAATCCGAAAATAGAAAAGTCATTTGGAATCTTAATTTTGGACTGTTGCCAAAAGTTAAAACAAATCCATGCAATTGCAAAGCGCCACTTTTCCAAGCTTTGACATCAATTATTCAATTACGAGAAAGTGTAATATTTTCTAATTTTCTAACACAATTTCGTTTAAATCATAATTTATGATAATAATTTAATTTGAATTTAATTTTTTTATTATTATAATTGTTGTAATATCAAAATTTAAATTAACTTTTTTTTATTTATATTGTAATTCAAGGGTTCATACTCAAACGTCAGTCCATATATAATATCCAAAATAATAATAATAATAATACCCACTCAGCTTCTCTATGTAACGTTACAAAATATTATTAACAGAAGGAAAAATTGAAAACTAGAGCCCCACTAAATTGAATTTTTTCCCTTGCATTTTGGACCACTTCCCTTAACTATTTTTTATTTATTTATTTTTTAAATTTTCTTGTCCCACAGTCCACACCCAAAAAAAGAAGACCACTTCAGATTTCAGACCATCTATTTTTACATTTGAGTCTTCATTTGCTCAAATTATCCCCCAAATCCGGGCTCTCTCGATCCTTGTAAACCCTCCCTTCTTCATCATCCATTCCCTTATATTTTATTTTCCTTAAATTAGTAAACTTTTATTATTTATTTTAATTTTTTTAATTTTTAAGGTTCGTGAATCAAACCCCAATTCAGTAACCACCTTCTTCTTCTTCTTCTTTGCCTCATCTTCTCTTTGTGAATCCACATTGGATATAAGAAAGATCTATTTCTGGGTTTTGTTGCTCTATTTCCCTCTATCCATACCCTTTTCTGGGTCTCAAAACTTTCTTTGAATTTTCACTTAAAAAAAAAGATTTATTTTTTCCTTTCCTTTTTCTGAGTATTGTGCTATACAAGCTCAAAGTCTTTTAAAAACACAACACCAAAGAGACCAATCCTGCTCTTCCACGAATTCTGAGGTAACCCATTGGAGCAAAATAGATAGAAAACAAAAAAAGTTGTGAACTTTGTTAGCCTCTTTCTGTGGTTGTTTTTGTTCATTCAGTTTCAAGCATCAAGACAAGGCTCCGTTTTTCATGGTTTTTAGCTTGTGGGTTTTCCTTGGCCTTTGACTCCCAAGTCTCTCTCTCTCTCTCTCTCTCTCTCTCTCTCTCTCTCTCTCTCTCTCTCCTTTTGTTTGTCTCTCTTGATCTATCACAAGACAAGAGAAAAGGGGAAAAAAAAATTTACCCAAAGAAATAATATGTATGGGACACAAAGCAAAAGAGACCTTTCCTTAGAATTCCAAGCCCAAATACCAATCCTGAGGCCAAGCATCCATGCCAGGAGGGCCAATCTGACTGTGAAGTTCCAAGACCTTTATGGGTTCACAGTTGAAGGGAATGTTGATGATGTGAATGTGTTGAATGAGGTGAGAGAAAAGGTGAGGAAGCAAGGGAGGGTTTGGTGGGCTTTGGAGGCCAACAAAGGTGCCAATTGGTACTTAGAGCCTTCAATCTCTGAAGGGATTGCCTTGAAATCTTCTCTCAAGTTTTCCACTCTTGCCAATGCCATCACCTTGAAGAAGCTCATCAGGAATGGAATTCCACCACTTCTCAGGCCTAAGGTCTGGTTCTCTTTATCAGGGGCTGCCAAGAAAAAGTCAACTGTGCCTGAGAGCTATTACAATGATCTGTCCAAGGCTGTGGAAGGGAAAGTCACCCCTGCAACTAGGCAGATTGATCATGTGAGTTTCATTGTCTTTCAACATTTTCAAGATTTTGAAAATTTGATTGGAAACAACATTTATATTAAATTTAAGTTGTAAAATTCCTTTCTTGTTTTTGGGTTGCCACTATTAATCATGTGGAGAGATCTGTGGCAGATTTTTATGGGTTTGAGTCATGTTGATGAAGCTTATGTTGTTTTTTTTTTTTTGGCGTTTTGTCTTTGTGGTGATAAGTTCTCTCATCTGAGCCTCAGAACCATCCATTATTGATTCTATGTTTGTGTCCAATATTCTAGTTTTGATCTGACCGTAAAAATAGACCCTATCAAGGATTTGTGATTTTGTGGACCGAGAGACAATAGCATGTGATATAATCCAGGCATAATGTCAGATAGTAAAAATATTTTATTTAGATAAATATACTTAAACTAAAAATATTTTATTTAGATAAATATACTTAAACTAGAATTACGTCTTGCTTGGGGTTTAGATGCTGTGAATTTCTTCTTGTAGCTTTGCTTGGCGTCAAGAATAAGTAGAGAAGTAATTTTGCTTTTTTCCTTTAAACAAGTTTTGGGCAAATTATGTTTAAGCTAAAATTGATGTTTACCATTTTGCCTAACCATTATAATAACTCTAAGCATGATGATCATATGCTACTATGCCCATTGGTCTCTTTGAATGGTGATGTGTTTGTTATGCTTCATTTATGAGGATTTATAACCTTTTTGTTTTCATTGGGTGTATTTCTCATATCCGATTTGCATATAACTTTTTTATTTTTTTACTCGGTTTTACGTTGCTTGTTTTCTTCTAATCATTCAGTTTTCAACTACACGTGCAGGATCTTCCTCGGACCTTCCCCGGTCACCCATGGTTGGATACTCCAGAGGGCCATGCTGCTCTGCGACGGGTTCTTGTTGGGTATTCTTTCCGTGACTCTGATGTCGGCTATTGTCAGGTGAAGTCTCTTTCTCATTCATTTCAAAGAATAGCAGTTTTACATTTTTATTTATCTACTTAAAGCAGGCATATGCATCACAACCATTACCTATTGCGATATGATAAAAGCTCTGTGTCATTTTAGTTAGTGGACATGTTTCATAGCATGTTTCGTAGCCCCTAATAATCAGCGGGATTGTATTAGTCTCACCGGCATTTCATTTTAATTAATATTTGAATCCTTTCTTGTTGCAGGGCCTAAATTATGTTGCTGCATTGTTGTTGCTTGTCATGAAAACAGAGGAAGATGCATTTTGGATGCTTTCTGTCCTCTTAGAGAACGTCTTGGTTAATGACTGTTATACTACTAATTTATCGGGATGCCATGTGGAACAGAGAGTTTTCAAAGATCTGCTTGCCAAAAAATGCCCTAGGTAAATAAAGTTTACATTTCAATAACATAAATTTACCTTTTTTTTTTTTTTTTTCGTTTTTCTTGGTGGCGTCTCTTAAAAACTGGGAGACAAATGCAGGATAGCCACTCATTTGGAAGCATTAGAGTTTGATGTTTCTCTTGTTGCCACTGAGTGGTTTCTTTGCCTCTTTTCTAAGAGTTTGCCTTCGGAGGTTAGATTAGTGCCGACTGTCTCTTTGTTCAAAATTGAACATTGTTTCAATTGCTAACGGTTCTTCAATGGTACTTTCTTTGTTTTGCTAGACGACTCTACGGGTGTGGGATGTCCTTTTCTACGAGGGGGCGAAGGTTCTATTTCATGTGGCTTTGGCAATCTTTAAGGTAAGCATATGCTTCAGCCTTTGGATTGTTCTCACTACAGTAACTCGATGTTTATCAGCACGCTTATTTAACTTTTGATCTAAATAAAACTTAAATAAGGCACCATTTATTGACAACGTCATCTGCAATTGTAGATGAAGGAAGATGAATTGCTTTTAACCCATCACGTGGGCGATGTGATTAATATTCTGCAGAGAACATCTCATCATCTCTTCGACCCTGACGATCTATTGACGGTAGTACAACTAATCTCTTTTTTTCTTTCTTTCATATTTTTATCCTAAAATCTCACCCTTATTGAATAGAGGGACAGTGGACGTAACATATGAAATCATGTTGGTAAGTCCTATTGCATCGTTTGATTTAATTCCAGATGACAAGAGAACTTTACAAAGTAAGATGAATCTGCTGTAGGATTATGGTCATGGACTCATGGCTTCTCTACTACGAAACGTAGTGGGAAGTTACTAGAGATCAAATGAAATGTGTATATTTATAACCAGAGCTTTGAATATGAAACAGCCAAGGGATTAATGACTTCTTGCTGCTTCACATTCAAAGCGGGAACCTGGTTTGTAGGGTCTTTATTTCTCATTGCGAGGTCCAGAATCATTAGACTAAACCTTTATTTTTATTTTCGATCGCTGCAGGTGGCTTTTGATAAGATAGGTTCAATGACAACCAACACTATATCCAAGCAAAGGAAAAAACAAGAACCGGCTGTAATGGCGGAGCTTGATCAGAGATTGAGAAGGCTAAATTCGTTAAAAGTGGACGACAAGTAGCACTAGCGTTTGCCGTATCAAGTCAATCAAAACCGTAAATGTGTCGCATCCTCTAGGTGCCCGTTGCCCTCTAAAGAGAAGGAAAAAAAAAAAAAAAAGGAGCTTGAATTTGTGCCTTTCCGGGTTTGTTCCTCTTTGGGAACAACCAAGTAGAAAGTGAGTGCCAGTTTTGAGGATTTTGTAGGTGAAAGTGTAAATTGCATACTGTTGTTACCGTATAATCAGCTTATGAAAAAACGAGGGCATTCTTGCATTAATGCATGAATATACCCACCTTTAATTTTTTTTTTTAATTGTTTCATATTGTACAATTATCTGTTGAGTAAAAATTACATTCCCCCTCCTGGATCCACTTTGATTGAATCTGAAAGAGAACAATGTCTGCGTATTTTCTTTTCTTCTTCAAAAATGCATGTTTGCTTGTACCAATTTTATAAGCTACTAAAGCCAACTGACATCTCATAACCTTAAACCAAGAAGTTTCCACTTTTATCTTCTGCTGTTGTTGTGTGTTAAATTAGGGAACAGGATAATTGGCTACAAAAAGATCATTTTCAATTTTGATGCTAACACAAACATATCCAAGTACTTCCAAGATTTATAGAGTGTACAATATCCAGTACTTACCTCAACCATGTTAGCATCTATGTGGAAATAAGATTTCTATGAAAATAGTCGAGGTTTTGATCCAGAGAAGATAAAATAGTCCATCATTCACATCAAGCATTAGTAACACGGTAAATCACTAAGCTAGAGTCGGTGCGTATTATCGCATTTGTCAATTTAGCTGGTTAGACTCGATAAGAAAATCAATGGCGTTGAGAATCTCGTCTTTGAAGGGATGAAAATGTAATAGCAGTTCACATTCTGTAGCCGTCACTTCCGTTCGCTGTTAGAGCCTGAGAATAGTCTGTATTGCGGATGGTTGACGAAGAACTATGGTAATGTATCTCAGGGTTTATATTACTGTTGCCACTGATGTGCCTGAGAGACTGCTGGTGCAATTGGTACTGGCATCCCTTTTCCGTCTCTGGAGTTCCAAAGGCTTCACGAAGAGCTCTGAAACATGTTGGTGAATGACTCGGGGAAGACAACTCCATGTCAATGCACATATCAGACACGAAGCAGTCATCCGAGTCTTCCTGGATCAACTTCTCAGTTTGGTCTCTTCCCTCATGCCCCTCAACATTTGATCCAGCTTCTTCGTCGGTGTCGTCCAGGAATTCATCCAACATACTAGAGAGGTCATCGGATTCATGCAGACTAAAGTAGTCCTGATTACCATCGTAATTTTCCTCCGTAAGATAGTTTCTTGCATTGTTTCCTTCCGCAGACAGTTCTTGTAAAATGTGGCCGCGTTCTTTCGCTATTTCCTTGTGCCTGGCGGTCCAGTCACGACGACTCCATAGATACAATGGCGGTGGCTTGAAGTTCCAATCATCCAATTGCTTGTTATGCGTGTCAACAGATCCGGGCAGATAAAATGACTGGAAAGAGAAAAAATAAACTCAATACGTAAACGATGTCATTCTAAAGCGTACACATGAACGGAAGACAGTAAAAGAAGAGAGTACCTTTCCTGATAGGATTACTTTATCCTCCCAAATTAGATCATATGGGATTCTTTTTTGGTCGACTCTGATAAAACAGGAGACAAACATGAGATAGGAAGATGAAACTATAGTACAAATGTACGAGCACTCACCGATTGGTTTCCTCTGGAACTATTAAAATGAATAGTTTAGGCCGGAACTGCAGTGCCTTGTTAATGAATTTGTTGGCGAGAGACGCTTTTACTCCAAAGGGAGGATTCAGCCCCATGATCTACTTGTTATACAAGAAGGAGGGAGATAGAGAAGGGTATGTATGAGATATACAAGCATTTTGTCCATACATAGAAGGAGCATTTGTCTTACCAACTGAGAACCCATGGGCAGTTCTTCTGGCTTGATGCTCATCCAGTCTCTTTGCTCAAAACAAAAATCATTCTACAAAAATGAAGATTTATGATGTGATGTTGATGAAGATGCTAATGAAAGAGACACCAACAAAGTTCCTTACAGAAATACCCCCGCATTAAAATTTCCTAACATGATTATGTAAAAATGAAATCCCATGGAAGTAGACGATCATAGTTAATTAGTAGCCCAAATAGTTTATCAGCTGGTACTTTACATGCGAAGATTGCAGGTTATCAGAGCTTAATACATATCTCTTACTTTTATAAAAGGGAAGAAAAAGGAGCAATTGAAAAAAAAAAAAAAAAAAAACTGACAATCAGTTAAACCAATGAAAATTGTATGCATGTTATCATAACTTGAAATCTGGAATAATCTTCAGAAAATCAACCTTGTATTAGTCCCAAAGGGGTTCTTACCCAATATAGAGTTGCCTTAAATCGACACTTTCAAATACATGCACATATACAGCTTGTCCTCAAAAGGTTATGAGTGCGGCAAAACTAGCATATGAGATAAAGTTCTACCTTTGGCATGATGAGATCAAAATTTTTGAAGGAGCACTGCTTCCCTGTCTTTTCAATCTTGTCTTTCATCAAGACACTGAAATCATTGGAGCCGCAGCAAAAGTCAACTATCTGTTTTGAAAAGAACGATAGTAGTCAATTTTCAAGTGGTAGTGGTAAAATTAACAACATTGTGGAAGCAAGGTAAAACTACCGGAAAAATGAAAAGAAAATAGCAAGCAAGCAATAGAGATTAGCCACAGCACTTAGTTTACTCAACCCAAACTTTCCCAACTGCCTATGTCACATAATAAATCATTTGTTTCATTCCAAGGAACTTTATACGAAGTATAGAGCAATATAACGACGTTAATTACAACCCCCAGCAGTTATATCATTTCTGCAATCCTAACTGCACATGCCAAGATATGAGCTTCTTTAAGCTTGCTCCAAGCTCGTTGAATTTGCATTCATAAGCAAAACTAGAGAAAAAATGGCATGCAGGGGTGTTTCTAAGAGGAAAATCTGATGGATTTAGACAGAAAGAAAATCTTTATATTTCTGGGGTTTTTAGCGACAAATTGTTGCATTTTTTAGAGGTGAAACTATAGAAATACAAAACTACTGACATGTTACAGATAAGTACACAATTATCTACTACATTTTCCATCCAAAGAAATGTTGCCATCAGTTCAAAAATAAAACAGCAAGACTCAAAAGAAGTCCTTACTGTATCTCCATTTTCCACGTAGCAATGAAGCCTGTTAACAACCTGTGTAAAGTTCATTCATGCCATTAGCTTCAATCTATGGTGGATCTAATTCTGGCTATTAACTTCGTAACATAATAGATATGCTGACAGTAAAATTTTAATGAAGACATATACAGCAAGTCAACAAGTAAAATTTTGTGCATAGGAGAGGGAAAATTCCAAGACTAGCTTGTCTTCACAAGTAATAACACATAGGATCGAATGAAAGGCCTAGGAAGCAGTCATTGGTGATCAGTTCCCAAAGGGATTCATCATGAACAACAGAGGCTATCTAACTAATCAAATTTATAGCTGTTTGAGTGGGAACAAAATTCAAATGTACACATCACAATAAATGGTGCTATAGAGTTGATACATACAGTTATGGGCATATAGACAAAGGGGAAATATAGATAATTAGTAGTAAGTTATAGGAAGGATTCATGTTTATTAGAATTTTGTTATAAGGCAAGAGATTAGTTTGGTAAATACTTTCTTTTGGGAGAGCTAATAAAACTCTCGAATGTCTGTAGATGTATCCTTGTACTTCCGCTATTCTCAATTGCAATACCATATTTACTTGAGTTTGTCTTGGTTCGTACTAGTTTCCATAAATATTTTTTTCCTATAGCATGAACAGGTGATTGTAAAGAAATGAATTATATATGCGGAAAAAAACTTACCTCCTTAAGCTTGTCCACTTTTGTGAAATGACGGCCAAAAGATGTATAGCGCATGCCATGAAGAAATGGTGCAAGATAGATGCTAAGCTTCCTCTGTAAATTGCAATAATAATTACACTCATCAAATCATGGTTTACGTGTTGAGCAATTATGATAATGTTTATTGTGCTATAAATGATGAACATGGGTGAAGAACCTATCTCTAACACAGCAGCAGAGCAATATGTCCATGTGTATCCCAATAAGTGGATAGTAGTTTCGACAGACGGACTTAACATATAGATAATAGAATCGGATAGAAACAAAAATGAGCATGTATGTTGCCTATCCTCCCTCTACTTTATTTGCGCTACTACAAATTAGAAAACATTTTTTAGCACAGACATTCTCACATTAAATAATACCTGAAGGCCGAAGTTTGCGATTTAAGTAACACTTGGGTGACTCGTACCATTTTTTAGGATTCAAAACCATATCCTCTAATCTTTGGAATGAAGTCATACATCTTCATCTTATTAAGACACAGAGAAGGTTTAAAATCTGCCTTATAATGCAGTACATAATGCAATTCGCAAAGGGTGGAGATGACTTAAAGAAAGGGATTCGAACATAACTCGCTAGTGTCATTTATTTATAGAGTATATAAAAGAAAGTCACAGAAGGGGTGGGATTGCACATAAAAAATTAAGAAAAACAAATGCATTAATCAGGTTAGCTACTCTCTAGCACCATACTCCAACAGATAAGTATCAACGATGTTGATCCAAGTTGATAGAAGCGATGTATTGAATATTTTAAAACAAACAATTGAAAACAACCACAAGGTCCATCATGAGAAAAACCTTTTGAAAAAGCAAACTATTCAATTAATTCATAGGAAACATAAAAGCGATGTCTTATTGAAGATACCATCACAGAATTTATTAAACCACAAATTATAAGCAGAAAAATATTTGAATGGAAACATAATGATTTTATCATCAATGCAACTTTTTTTTGGGTTAAAAAGCTTTCATTATGAGCTTTTTAAAACAATATAGCACTTTCTAGCTAGTTGAAGGTTTAAAATGTGCAGGATTAAGGTGCAGAATCATTAGTATTTAGAAAAGGAACACATTGTAATTAAAGAAAGAGATTTCTTGGAAGAAAAACAACAAGTAGATCCACAAATAAAAACTTGAAAGAAAATTTGACGCTAGATAGCATCCTGTTTTAACCTTCCATTTAAAGACTTGCGCGAGAATTTCTGGTTCACAAACAGTTTTTGCATCCTCAATACTACATCCTTCATCTAACTTCTTTAAGGCTGCTTGAATAGCCTGCGAGTATATTGTGAGTCTAATAAGAAAATAAACAATAAAAAGAACTAAATTATCCATATTTACCAATATCTAAACAGCTGCAAGCCACTTAAGTTAGCAATTACCTTGATAGAGCCCTCCACTTTTCCTGTTGTGATGGTATTTTCTAGCAAGTTTACAGAAAATAATTCGTAAGTAGCTGTGAGTTTCTGCCTTTTCATGAACTCTTCACGATTAAATGAAGAAGTAGCTTCTTTAATTAGAGCCAGCATCCTGTGTACCAAAGGATAAAATTACAAATGATCAAGTCACGTCCAGTTACTCTTCTCAAATTCCATAATTGCAATCTAAAAAAATAATTACGAAAAGTATAATGACGAAATTTTGAACAAGGCATGCAGTCACCGATTTTCCATATCAGCTTGAGCTGAAGATGATGGTCCATTTGCCTTTCTGATAACAGACTCCTGTGCTGCTTTTCTTTGTATGACACTAGCTATGTTTCCCGTGGACTTTCCCTGGCTCGTTTTTAAACTAATTGATGAATTACTCTGCATAGCTAATTTGCCCACACTTTTTGAAATGACTCCCCATGAAGCAGATCCAATATTTTCCTTCGAAGATCTTGCTATTCCATGAGCAACATTTGGCTTTGTTCGAACAGATGGCACGCCAGTACTTTTCCAGAACTTTGGGGTAGAATCATAAGTATTGACACCATGGCTTCCCTTTTCAACCCGTTTTGGCAAGTTTGCTGTTGCATTGCTTGACACCTGCATTCTCTTTTTTCTTGAAAGGAATCCAAAACCATGCAACTTATGTTGTCCTTTAACATCCGGAAATTGTATATGGTCTCTAGCTGGAGTCTCTAACTCCCTTATAATCTCATGCGCCCTGGTCAACATAATTGGCAATGCAGAAATTTGATATATGAGTTCAAACACTAATTTCATGCAGACACTTGAACTCAATTAAACTTACATGCAATATATCAGAATACGATTTGGAAGTAGATTTTCCCAAGCCCTTTGAAAAATGTTTTCGGCATAGTTCTTTTCAAAAGAAATGCTCCTGAAAAGTGAACCACAAAACCATCACCATTTAAGGATGACAATTCTTTTCAATGGGAAAAAAAACAAAAAAACAAAAAACAAAATCTCATCAGAAAAGTTTAGTTTGGAAGTACCTGGGTAAACATTTCCTATGATATGCCCTTGGACATCGTCGACAGATTGCAAACTGTAACTCATGGACCTTCTTATTTTCACCTTGCTTGCAAACAAAACACTTGTGGACAGGACAGGTAAATGATTCCCCTGCTGCAATTCTTTCCTGAAGTTCTTCAGCTTGACTTTTATTCGCTTGTACGAGCAGTCTTGCAATGCATTTGGGGTGGTAGAAATGGCCACAAGTTGCAGAAATACAAGGGAAGACCTTTAATTCAACAGACAAAAACCAAGTTTATATATGCAGATATCTAGTTCTTAAACTATTGAATTGACGCTTGTATGGAAAATACTGAAGTGTCCTAAGCAATATGATTCTGGAGCAACAACGGGCATTTAAATTTCACTATCATTCCATTGAAGATTGACCAATTTGATAATAAAAATCAAGAAAGTAAATCAAACAAATATGGAAAGAACAGAGGTTTTTCAACAAATTGAATTCAGATCTTGCTGAATTATGGACTACTGATGTCATCTACATGCAGTAGCTATGTTCAAAATCTTCAAAAGATTTAAATTGATGTTGTAGCATCATCATGGAAACTCATAAAGTATAAATATGGTCCTGTCGGAAAACAAATTAAGAGATTGTTCCCGCATATTACTACCGGTGTAAACACATATTTGCAATATAAAACATTTTCTAAGAACTGTGCATCCTTAATACAACTGAAATTAAGCTGCACTGAAGTATTTTTCCATTTTGTTGGTGTCATGCCACGTCAACTTCAAATGTTAGGAAAAAAAAACCCAAAAAAGGGACTGACTGTTGGCATTTCTAGAAACAAAGATTTAACTAGAAACTGTTATATAGAAGTTGTTCTCTGGATGTGGTATTCAAGGGGCTCCATGCTTCAGCAGTAGCGGTTACTGCTTAATTAAGTCAACGGTTCAGAAGTAGCTTATACCAACAATTGCTAGTATTAAATTTGGGGAAAAATGATTTAAGGCTGATCTATATCTACCCTATTTTGGATTTGAAGCAGTATAGATGCAGCTTTTATTGAGATGGTGCATTAGTTCCTCTATAAAACAGGTACAAATGCATTATAATTCCGTCGCGCATGCTCTGCATTGCACATTTTGTGATTTGTAGAAATCCATATTCCACCCATCATTTCTCAAAAAGGTGCAGTTATAGACTGGAAGAAGTGGATTCAGTATTTCTCACTCGTCTGCACTTTTATTGGAATGCAAAAGTGCCTTGGGCAAAGCATGGATGATGTTGTACTTCTAATTCATAACCAGATATAGAATAAGTACTTTTGTTATTAAGATTCTAGTTTAAAAACTCTACCTCTGCATGGTCAGAGTTGTCTGAAGAGCCCAACTTGCCACAAACAAAGCATTGGTGCTGCTTGTACTTGCAGTTCGCACACAAAAAGGTTGGAAGTGCCTGTTTGTGTTTATAGCGTTAAGTATAAGTTTTTGAAAAGTAAGGCACAAAGAAATTCGAAACATTGATTGAAACTACCACAACACATACTTTAACTTGAGCATCCTGAAATCCAAGAGATTCACAGTAACCAGCTCCGTCATTTATTGTAGCGTGGAACGATCGCATGCATCTCCCTTGGCAACTGTATGAAAATTGCAAATAATACAAAAGAAGAAAGTAAATTTACCATAACGAAATTGAGGCAGTAGTTAATGGTAACCTAAAATATACCATTTAAACATCAAGTCTTAGGAACTATCATCAAGAAAAAGTTATATGTACAACATTATTGAATAACAAAAGCTTTAAAATAGAAAATCATACCACAATATTTCACCACCATTATCACAAATTGCGCAAACATGATCGTATAACCCATCATCTTCATCAGAACCTTCGCCGTCATTTCTGTCATCGTCATCTTCGTCCATATCAACAATAAACTTAGACTTCTTTGTTATTTGTACATCCTGTCAAAACCAGCAATACAAAGACATTTCAAATGGGATGAAAGGTTTTGTAGTATAATAGGTGCAAAGCAGCAATTCTAGCTTACCTCATTAGAATCTGTATTTTCGCAAGGCCTCTCCATAAGCATCAGCGGATTCTACGATGAGGCACAACATGATCCATTGTTGGTCATCAACATAGCTTACAATGTAAAGCGGAGAAAAAAAATAATAAAAAACAAAAAGTAATTCCAGTACCAATATGTTGCTGTTGCAAACTTTTCTGGTTGCAAATATCTCTGTCATTCTTTTAATCATCTTATAGTTGGTCTAGAGCAGTTATAAGTTGCATCTCTAATTCGTTATATACTATTAGACAAAATGGGCACTCAAATGGGATACACATTGGTTTTGATAGAAAGCATAATATAGCCACATGCAATCAAAATTTTTCTGACAAAAATTTGTCAAACACAAATAGAGCATATAACGTTGTCGAGCTTGTGAATGAGCTTGCAATTTTTAGATTTTAGCTGACATACTTTATCTTGGTTCCAACTAACTTGCATATTGATTTACATTCTAAATTTTCAACACTAGAGCTTAAATTCAAAGGATAGGTAGAAACTTAATACAATGCATAAGATACACAACAACCTTGCATTTGGCCAAGTCTTTATCCCTTTTAACAGCTTCGGTAACTAATGGCATGTGATCAAACAAATCCTTTCCAGAAGGTTCAACCTCAAATGAGCTGCAATGGACAAAAAATTCATCCTTATAGACAAGCAACACATCACATAATAAAAAATCAAATAACCCAAAAAGACAAGACCTAAAAGCTTTAAGCAAGTGGTTCCACAAATCCCTTCCGGTTGTCTCGGGGTTCTTCTTCACGAACTGAAGCCAATGAAGGGTGACCAGAGCCGTCCTCACCGTGCTCTCAAAGCTCTTCCTCGGCTTCTGGAGCGCAATCCAGCTCATGTCCTTGGAAAGCACGGAAACCTCGGGCTGCACGAAAGACAGATCAAACTTCCACGCCACCACCCTCTTGTGAACCTTCTGAAGCCCGTCGTCCGCGGCAGTCCCAAGCAAGAAAACATGGTTTTCCGATTGAATCGCAGGCTCGCTCTGCCTCCACTGAAGCGGCAAAGCAGTGAATGAAACAAGCTCGTCGTCGTGATTAAGAAAATGGTAATCTGTCACGCAGTTGGGAACAATCTCGCCCTCTTCGTCCGACGACGCCATCTATAAATCAAACGACATTAGTTAAAAAGGAACAAAATTTGAATGCAATAATTTCTAAAACACAAAAAATTCAATGTCAAGTCCTCCAATCCCTAAATCTACAAGTATATTAAGGTTAAACATCAAGAATTAGATAGTAATACAAAAAAAAATGATCTCAACTCTCGTAGTTTATAATAACATTACTAAACAGTGTCTTGGCATCCAAGCAAGCTGAAGAACAAAACAATTGAAAGCTTTTTAGCCGATTTTTCGATTCTCAAAATCAGTGGAGGAGCTCAAACATTTGCACAGATTAGCGACGAGAGACACATGAAACGAGCTCAGTTCTACGCAAAACACCGAGAAATCCATTTTCCCTACACTTTCTCGGCAAGCAAACACATTACAGATTTTAACCTAAAAAAATTTGAAACGAAAAAAGAAAACGAAAGAGAAGAGAGCTTATATGGAGAATTTCAGATTAGTGTATTACCAAAATGAGCTGAGAGAGCTTCAAATGACGCAAATGAACATAAAAGAAACTGGTTTTACAAAAAAAAAAATGTTCTCTCTTTTTTTTTTAATGGAATGTTACAGTTTTTTGTTTTATGTGAAATGGTGGTGTTTGGGTAGAGGCAATTAAGCGGCGAGGGAGAGAGATGAGGATGGGTGGTTTTGTAGACTGAAGCTAGTAGCACTAGCACCAGAGAAAATGGCAAAGTTCGTACAAAAGAGCTGCAACAGAGAGCAGCACGTACGGGAAATAACCGTTTATGGGAAAAATAAAGGATAATTAAATTTCCAAATTTTATTAATGGTCCACGTGTTTAAAATCTATTGGTCCATGTGTAAAGTACTCTTGTCATGCGAAAACGGAGAAATGTTGCAACTATTCCATGTGCGGTAAATTTTAGAAATGTTCTCTGTGCTTGAGGGTAGAGCTGGCAATGTGAGCGAGGCGATCCCGCCTTCCTTCTCTCACAATTTGCGAAAACAAGAACCCAGTTTGTGAAAAACGAAAACGAGTCGTCTCGTTTTTTGTTATCGCGGAAAACCGACCCGTGTTCTTTTAAGTGAAAAAAGAAGAATTCCCACATCTTGTTAAAACAAACAAAATCAAAAATAGCCTTTGGATTTAGGATTAAATCCAATGGCAATGAAAATTTGAAAAAAAAAATTAAAATGAAAAATTCGTATTAAATCGGCGGGATCTGAGAATATGGGATTATCTTTCATTTAAAATGGAAAATTAGATGACCCGTCTCATATTTTTATAGAATGAGTCATTCCATTCTCGTTTTCCCACATTCACGCACAAATGGGAGTGAGAAAAATCTGGTTCCCACATTTCCACCATTACTTGAGGGATCATTGCACTTTAGTCACTCCATTTGAAAACGTCTCCTCCACACTCTCATATGTCGTTTTTAAACTTCTAAAATAAGTCATTTGCCATCTCTATCTAGATATTAACAAGAAATACACATGCGTTGAAAGAAGAAATTATTATGGGTTGTTTGGGCAAATCATATGAATAGTTTAATACTATTTAAAATTTTTTTAACTTTTAAGTTCTAATAATAAACTATTGTTGAAATGATTTTGAATAGTGCTAAATCATTCAAATGCTTTACTCAAACAACTTAATACCTTTAAATAAAATATTTATATTCAAAATGTAATTTCTCTTCATTTTTTCCCTTTTTTTTTCCTAGCTAATGGCCTAAAACTTTTTTTTTTATATAAGAAAATATCTGTTTAGATGGATGGAGAATTATTGTTTTCTTTTTGAACCAATGACTAAGGGGCAGGATGAACTATGGGAAAGTGACACACTGACAGAGCTGGCAACAGAGTCAACTGACAAAGCAGGTGGAGAAGGAGATGGAGTTTGAGTCGCAGTTGATAGAGCGGGAGTGGTGGGGTGGTTCACTGTTCCTTTGATCATGGTTTGGCGGATTGAGGGCCGCGTGGCAGCAAATCTGAGCTTGTTTGTAGCAGCACAGTGAGCTTAGGGATGCAGCATTTCAGCCTTTCAGGGTTCTTTTGATCAAGATAACGAGGTTTTGCCATAAGAGAATGATGAGACAAGAGACTGTAGGAAAGAGACATGACTCTTGTTTGTTGGTCTTTCTCTTATGACAACAAGTTAATTTCAAGTCATTCAATAGTTACCAAGCACAAAAGTGCGGACAAAAGTGCTAGTAACATGTAGAAAATAAACTAGTTTACACTCCTGAACAACACCACCGGATACTACTCCTATTCAAATTAATTTTTATTTTTCATTCATTTCGTGGAAAGAAAAAAAAACGAGGGAATGTTGCAACTATTCTATGTGCTCAAATTTTGCCACGCTACCCTCAATCCTCCCAGCTTCGATCCAAGGAACACCAAACCGTCCCATCATTCATGCTCTATTAACTATGACTCAAACTCCTTGTCTTCCTCACTCGCTCTGTCAGTTGCGACTCCGTTGCCAGAGACATGACTCTTGCTTGTTGGTCTTACTTGTGGCAAGTAGTTAAGTGAGTCAATTGTTGACAAGCACACAAGTGCGGACAAAATGATTAGTAACATTTGAATGGTTTGCCAAATAAAAAGTAAGATCATAAAAAATGGTCATTTTTTAAATGTGCTCATTCAAAATAGTCATTTATTTTCCTCAAATGTGCAATAGTGTTTTGGTCAAACTATTTGGATAGAATGTTTGTCATATGCTTCCAAACACATCAGTCTCTCTAATAAAAAGAAACTCCCCTTTAATATCTTCTCTCAAAAAAAGAAAGAAAGAAAGAGTGAGTCGAGAGAACGTTAGTCAAGATAATAGTATAAAAGAGAAAAAAAAAGCACAAAATGATAAGTCTCTAAACTAGTGATGAGTCACTTTAAAATATATATATATATATATATATATATGTGTGTAAATATCATAACTAATTTAAATAACATCGTGGTGAGGAGTTAATCTTTTAGAAAATAAATAAATAAATAAAGAAAAGATTTTCACAAGAAGGTTTAAACAAAGAGGTATAAATCATTTACTTTTTTTATCACATAGTTTTTATGATTTCTTTAAAAATCATTTTCATAAAATAAATGTTTAATGTTTATTTATTGCTATGGATAGCTTTATGAAGTTCAAGATGACATTTTATAGAGACTACTAAGCAAATAACCATTTTTAAAGATTTTAAGAAAAGAGTCAACGTTTTTGTTATATATTCTACTAGCCCAAAGGCCCAACAAAAGCCATTACTAAGCAATTAATGTTTGCCTGGCTGAAATACCAAATAAACCAACAAACAAGATGACCAAAAACTCTAACCGGGAAAAAATGTCGGATAGAGTGGCAGACAAGCTGATCGGCCATAATGCCGGTCAAGCCAGCGATTAGGCTGTTTGAAGCCTTAACCAACTAAACTGCTGAATAGACTTGTGGTCCACTGTTCAGAGTCCCAACCGGCCAAAATGCCTGATAGACTGGCAGGCCGGATAGTCAAATTCCTGACCGGCAGATAACAAAGTGATAGACATCTCCAAAATATTAGAGGATAACGTGACCACTACCCACCCTTTTTGCAAGAAAGTGTAAGACCACTAAAAATAAAGTTGACATGACAACCCACAATCCATGAAAAAAAAAATGACCCCGAATATGGGAAGGAAAGGAGCGGCAGGTCATTTCCCAGCACCTATAAATATCCATTTTCAAGAAATTTCAAGGTAATCAATCCAAAAACACTTATAAAAACATTGATCTCTATATTCTCTTTACTTTAGTTCATCTTAACTGGCTTGAGCGTCGGAGTACCTACACTAGAAAAACTCGCAATGACCCATTACTCTCTGTTATCTTTTTGTAGGCTCAAGCTAAGTTCACACTTATCTCTAGCTTTCTCCGAACATCAATTCATACTAATCCGGATCGAAGAGTGCAATCACATGTTGACACGCGTTGGTTTGAAATATTGCATCAATATTTTTGGCACAAGGCGTTGTAGAGTTATAATCATAGAGCTCTCAATCTAGTGACACAACATCAGAAGAAGATTCCTGGCAAGTGAAAGTACCAAAAGATCCCGACCCGATGCCGATGCTGAGGAAGCTTTGATGCTTCATAGGCCAAAAAGCAACTACCGATGAGAGCCAACCGTCTGCTCAAAAGGCAAATCGGTAACCCACCCGTGTCGAAAAGGTGGAAGACATCTTCAATATCATGGCCATGGGTATGACACAGTTCTTTGAGAGATTCGAGGCGATGCCATTTGCACAAAATATGCCCGTTAAACAAGAACTCTCTGGCCAAAGAGTAGACTCACTAAATTGTTTGGTAAGGCGAGGGTGCCCAGCAAGGTATTGACAGAACTCCATCGGAGCAAACAAAAGTACTCGGGCTAACTCCCATCGAAGTAACAGATCGGTTTTTGACCGAATAGAGGAGGAGAGGCTGAGGACGAGGTTGAAATTACGTGGGTGCCTAGCGGGACAAGGAAACGAGAAATTGAGGACCTCTATGTCCACATTAACCAGAGATGGGGTGGGGTCCTCAGACAGCTTGGTCGAGACGCCGCACAGAGTCAGCAGGCCGAATCGAACAACTATCCATAGTATGATCATGTCCATACCAGAGGGGGGACCCAACACCCGAACCAACAACAATTAATGATCCTAATAGGCAGCTCCTTCAACGAATTGAAAGGCTTGAAATAGAATGCAACTTAGCTGGTGGCAGAGAGGACATGATGCAGGACGTGGAACCACCTTTCATCGTAGAGATCCTCACCGAAGAATTCCCCAAAGATTTCAAAATGCTGACTCTTAAACAATATGATGGAGAAGGAAACCTTGTAAGTCATCTTACCACCTTCCAGACCTGGATGACGATAAGATAATATCAAACGTAATTGAAATGATTATAAAATTACTGATAAAGTTGGTAGGGTAAAAGGATTGAGACTACAAAAAATTTCATAGAGGCTTCAACAGGCCAAAATGGTGCTCTTGAGGGGGCAAAAAAGAAGGGGAAAAAAATACTCTCAGTATGAAATATTATCCTTTCAACAGGTATTTTTGTAAAGGTTTTGATATTATCTAATTTCCATAGATAACTTTTTTTCCTGTAAATTAATAAAATTTCTTCTCACAGGATATTACTAATATGTTTGTACAAAATGCACGTCACTCAAGAAAGTACTCAATTTTTTTGTTATTGTCACTAGGCAAATTCTTCGGTCAGGCATACATAAAAGTGAAAGACTAGTCAGTCCTTTAACTTAGCATACGTGTCTGGTGAAAAATATCTATTCACTCACTTAATGAATAATACAAATATACCCTTACTAATGAATACCATGCTATAAACCCTCATCCACAAATAGATTAAAAAAAAGGAGTGATTAATAATAATAATAATAATAATAAAGAATGCCTAAACTTGGGAAATTATAGGAAGTAGTCATTTTTTTACGTTTTTAGAAAATGGACCATGTTTTAAAATATTAAAAAAACAATCACTATCAAGAACTTCATAACAAAAAATATTAAATAAATAGTTAAAAGTTGAAGTGTTAAATATTTTTTTACAAATGTATAAATATTTGTTTGACAATTTTGTTATGTAATTCTTGACAGTGGTTATTTTTTAAATAGGGAAATTGTAATAAATAATCAAATAAAATTTATGTTTTTAAATGATAGTCTATGTTTCAAAAAATTAAAAAATAGCCATGTTACAAATTATCTAACATAAAATTATCACAAAAAATATTACACATCTGTAAAAATTTGTAAGATATTTTGTTACACTTCAACTTTTATATATCATTTTTTTAAGTATTAAATAATATCTTACAAATGTTTAGAGATGTGTAAATATTTATTTGATATTTTTTGTTACGAAATTTTTTTACAGTGGTTATTTTTTTAATTTTTTGAAACATAGACTATCATTTAAAAGGCATATTTAATTTTAGCTTATTTTTACAACTTACCCTTTTAAATATTTCGAAACATGAGCTATTTTTTAAAAGACACATTCAATTTTACCCTATTTTTACAACCCACTCCCTAAACTTCAGGATCAGTTGGTTTTCCATTTTGAATTTGAGAGAAATAATAGAAATTCATTTTCTTCCTCCTCCTCAGCCATAAACATCGGATTCTCCAAAAAATTCGCCTCAAATCCATGTTGAAATCTGTCGGGATCCCTAAAATTGTTGCCTCAAATCACTGCTGGACAAGTTGTCGGTCGCGAGAAGCTTGTGTCGTTCGTCCTCTTTCGAGATGGGTAATGATCATCTCTGCTTATACTATCAATTTTGATAGTTCTTCTATAGTGAATGTTGTTTAGCATTCAACTACAAACTTTTTTCTGAAAAATCGCTGCAAATATTTGTCTAGAAGAGTCGCACCAAATCCACTCAAGACATCATAAACCCCCAACATGCTCTGCTGCTCATACTAGCTAGGCCAAGAATCCACACAAGACTTCTACACAATGGCATGAGTTAGATTCACGCCTCGATCAAGGCATTCAACTGCAGGACAAAAATGTTTAAGGGAGGATTGTCAATCGGTGACAAACACGACGGTGGCATGAATGTCACCACCCCATCCCCCACACGTAGACGGACGAGGTCAACTTCGACGTGTAATGAAAAACGTGATCGAAATAAACACCGACGTGAGTATGAGTTTAATATTCAATATGATATTAATAAAATATATTCATAAAAATTATAATAAATTGTAAATTGTTCTTTTGTATTGTAATTTTTAAAATATTTGGTTTTGAATATATATACAGAATTTGAAGTATTTTTTGTTTTAATGTTAGAATACGCGGGCAACTAGGACAATTGCAAGGAAGGCATTTTTTTTATTTATTTTTTAACATATGTAACATTCGTATTTGCACTGTAATGAGTTTTTGCTAACTAACTACGAAACTGAATGTTGAAGCTGAATCAAAATATCAAATTACATAACTGGATATATATGGTGCAACTGTCATGGAATCATGTATATTTTAAATGTAAAATTAGGATTTGAATATCATAATCCGAAAGTTTTAAGTAATTTTATACAACATATTTCTTGATGCCTGATACTTAAGATTATGAAGGAATAACATGATGGGGGCTGCAGTGATGCTTCAACTCAAGTGTCATACTTTAATAGGAAAATGTGTTATCTGCAGGATTCTATTATTACATATGTAAAGTTTGGATAAAATATTCAAATTTAAAAATTAAATTTGATAGGGTATTCGATCATAAGTACATATTCCCTCGTCTTGTTGTCACAAAAACTCAATGGCCAATTGTCCACGGATAAGTAGCGATTTGAAACTTGAGAACGTCAAGCTGTAGAAAAATAGGTTTTAAAACTAAAAAATCTTAATATGATATTAAAAAGTTAATATTAAGTTAAAGGAATTTTTACTAATTTCAGCTTACGTGAATTGGAATCACTTTACGGTTTTCCCATGTCGACTCTCTCATTTTAGTATTTGTGATTTTTTTCCATGAACCAAAACTCATATAGAAGTAAAAGTAAAATTGAAATTGAAAAATCATATTTAAAACTACTTAAAGAATTTGATTGTTTTATAATTCAATATTCAATATTCGAAACCGAATATCGTATTACAAAAATTGTGTGATCACATGTTTTCTTCATTGAATATTGCCACTAAGTTTTTGTTCCCTCGATTTCTCACCAAAAAATACAATACATAATTATAGTGATATTAAAAACATATACAAGAGTGAAAAAGAACAAGGGAGAAGTGGATGGAGAGGGAGGGATGAGTGGATTTTGGGATGGATTTTGACATGTTAGGTCGTTTGGTATAATGGATTTTGAGAGAAAGTGGATTTATGAGAGGATTTAAAATATTTAGTTCTAACAAACTTTGGATCACTCCAAAATTGGAATGATTTTGAAAAAGAGTAGACCAATCTACCAAAACATCATATAAATTTATTATATTGCCATTGAAGTTGTTAGTTTATTAGCATAATTTTTCTCTTTCATCCTCATTCAATCTCCGGAGTCCAGACCAAATAAGATGATAGATTTGGACACTCCTTCATTTCATTTATACCTAACAACACAAGAAAAAATCTATACATCCTCTTTATTTTCATCCATTTAGGTGATGTGTCATCCTCTTTATATTTTTCTCTCCCTCTTACCAAACACACCCTAAAACAGCGAACTTTTTGAAGGTCTATTTAGCAGCTGAAAAACATTAAATTAATTTTTATTAAGAGTAGAAGAGGTGGTACTAAACACAGAGCAGGACTGAAATACTAAAGCCAACTAAATTGAAAGTTGGAAATAGCTCATTGCCATAAAAACTGTACGATAAAATAAACAAAGATTGAGTAATACCAAGTCTGGAAATAAGTAAAATAACATCAATTAATAATGTAAAATGGGGTGGCGTTTAGGCCATAAGGGATGGACAACAGTGAAGACTTTCAAGCTCAAAGCAATGCGTTGCTTCACCTTTTCTATGGGTTCATTATGACATGGAAACTCACACACCTTCTCGTACTTGTCAAGCCCAAACTTATAACTGAAGATTTTCCTGTCTCGCACCAGATAAACCACATCGCCGTTACACGGATCGAAAGCCAGCACGCAAAGCAACGAGCAGTTCCCAGTCTTGCGCAGCACAACGTTGTGCACCAAAGCCCACGAGTCGTCGCTGTCCAACTCCCAAACTTTCAATCTGAAGCGGGCCTCGTCGATCTCCCGCATCAGAGACAGCCAGAGCCGGCCTCGGACCACTCCGAGCCGCAGTTTGTGCCTAACGCGAACAGTATCAAAGCCGCTGAAGCGCCCGGCGGGAAGGGGAATCATACGGTACTGAAAAGCGAACACATCGAAAGCAATAACGCCAACGAACTCGTACTCCATGCGTGTCTCTTTGGGATTAAAAACCAGCCAGTGCAAAACTCCGTCGCTCGTGGCAGCGACCTCGAGATTTACAGTAGGACATAGTGTGTTGCACTTTCTGAACGGAATAGTTAACTTGTGTTGAGCCCACACTCCGGTCTCGGAATCGAACATGGAAAAGAAAAAATTGTAGTTCCTCGAGAAAAAAAAAGACCTCCATATTAGTACAACTCTGTACCTGTGAAGATTCTCCTTCTCCTTGGGATCGAACACCAATGCGTAACCGAGAAAGCCATTGTGTGGATGAGTAACTTGTTGAAAACGGTACCGAGGGCCCTCGGGGACGGCGAGCCACTGCCGGGTGAGCGGATTGCAGACGTAGTAGTTCCTGATACCGCGGGACAGGAGCAACAACTCGCCCCACGACGCCCTCACCGCCATGTTGCCGCAATCTGGCAAAAAATTCAGGCAGTACGGGTTTGAGTTCAGGTATTTGGGTGAGAGTTGGTGAAAGGGCGGGAGGTTCTGATGTGTGTAATTGAAGATAACGGCACTCGTGTAGGCCGGCATGTCGGAAGGATCATCGAGAGACTGCTTGACGCGGTGATTGTGAATGTATCTGGAGATGAATTCTTCCGAGACGAGAGAGCGCCAGCGCTTGCAGACGGCGGCGCATCGGATAACGGATAGGCCGTTGGGGAAGCGGAAGAAGATCTCGAGCAGTAGATCGTCGGAAACAGTTTGCATAAATTCAGATGCAGCTAGGGTTGATTTTTTCTGAATTCTGTTGCTGCAACGACGGAGACGCTCTATCATCGATAAAGACTCCTCATCATCAGATGAATTTGATCTGTGAATTCTCTTGGTTCGACGATGAAGACGCTCTATCATCGACAAATTACAGCCTCCATTATCACCGGTCGCTGATTTATTCTTTTCCATCGCAGACGAATTTGGTGGTTTAGAGTTTAGACAATTCCATGAAGGTGTTGAACTGCCAACCCAAAACCTATTCCCTTTCGACTCTCAAAAAGTGTAAGACACAAAAACCCTCGTTCTATTTAGTCTATTTAAAAAAATAGGGAAAAATTCTTAAATAATCCTTAGGTTTTACAATAATTCTCGTTTTGTCTTTGTATTTTTGAAAATTCCAAAATAGTCCTTGTATTTATTACATTTGACACTAAAATATACCTTGAGGTAAATTTCAATTGACTTTTTTGTATAAAAAGACTATATTGCCCTCCAACTTTTATTTCATTCTATCTACGTACTTAAATTTTTAATATTACCTTATTTCAAAAAAATATTCAAAAAATATAACACAATTATATACAATCTAACATACTAAAAAACTCATCAAAACTCAAAATTAGATGGCTAAACTTTTCAAAATTTCAATAATACCCTAATTTAAAAATTCTTTAAAGCATTATATGAAGGGTAATTTCGATAAATCAATTGAAATTTACCCCAAGGTATATTTTGGTGTCAAATGTAATAAATACAAGGACTATTTTAGGATTTTAAAAAACACAAGAATGAAACGAGAATTCTTCCAAAACCCAAGGATTATTCGGAGATTTTCCCTTAAAAATATAGTCAATATTTCCGTGTTATTAATTAGTAATTACCATGTAAACGCACGCGCGCGCACACTATATCTTTCTCTCCACATGTAACCCAAATCTCACTCCAACCTCTCTTAGAGGCTTTTTTTTTTTTTTTTTACAACACAAACGACAGACTAAAAAGAAATGACGCAAAGTGGGGCCCACCCAATGGTGGCGGTGTGCCGGAGTTCGTGGACGATCGAGCCAAACCTGGAGGGGATCGACCTGGACGCGTCGAACTTTGCGGCGTCGGTGCCGCTGAAGAAGGTCCCTAACGGCGACGTCTTCGAGGGCTCGCGCGGCAGCGACGCCAAGTGCCTCCGCCATCGCTGGGACTCTGTGGCGCTCTACTACGCGTGCCTCGCCGGCCACCTCGACGCCGCCCGCATGCTCCTCGGGCGCGGCGTCATCTGCTCCGAGCAAGGCCGGCTCAAGAGTAAGGCCACTAATAAGGCCATTGCCTAAGGCCCCCTTGAGCCAAGGGCCCACTTTCACTAACAAAAAACCTACCTTATGGGTAATAATTATTTTAAATTTTTTTTAAATGTATGGGTTTTAGTTTCCTTATTTTAAAGAAAAAAATATTGGTAATTAAGTAAGGTAATTGAAAACTTCCTTATCCAAATTTCAATAGCAATTACTCAATATTCATTCAAAAAATTAAAATTACCTCTCTCATAGGACGAACGTGGGTTGAAAACAAAAATTTGGGCCTCAAATTGTATTAATAATTAGCTTAGTTCCATTATATTGGGAAACTAATATTTTATAATTTTGTTTCACTGTTATTTCCATCAAACAAATTATATTTGATATTAAACTTTTTCTCAAGTCATAAAATTACAAGTTCTATTTTTCTTTAATTGATCTTTTTATGATTTCAATTTTTTTTCTTGATACGTGTATATTATTTATCTTTATTCTTTATCTAGTTATATTCCTCTTCTTTTTCATTTCAGTCAATAAAATAATAATAAAGAAAATTATCTTTTAATACTGATAACCATATGCTAAAATAATGATGCTTAAGGCATTAAGTTCAAATACACATATGCTAAAATAAGTCCAATAACTATCCTAGCGATCAGTATTATTTAAAATATTATAAATAGCATTGTCAGCATTTTTAAGATTTATTTTTCAAAAGCTAAATGAATCACACATATATAAATATATTTTTAATTTTTTATTGTACGTGTATTTTATGTTAAATTTTTTAACCTATAATTCAATTAAATAATCGAATTACTAACATTTGCACGTAATGATGTATAATTCTCGTCTCAAATTTTACTAACTTTGCTAATAAGTTAGAAAAATAAATTTTGCAATATTTTTTTTTCCAAAAATAAGCCCTCTTTTAAGATCTCGTTAAGGCCTCCAAAACTATTGAACCGGCCTTGGCTCCGAGCATACCTTCGATGGCGATTGTTGGCACTATGCCGCCCTCAACCTCAAGGTCCGCAAGCTCCTCAAGGTCTTCGAGGCTCGCCCGCCGCCTCTGCCCCCTTTCCATGCCGCGCTCTGCGACACCTTCCTCGGCTGTGCCCCCAATCGAGCCTATTTGGAGCAGGTTGACGATGCCCAGCTTCACATTTTAGGTGATTGATTTTTTACACAATTTTTTTTTTGGGTGCTTGGTAGTTGAAGAATTGAAGTTTTTTGTTTGAAGTGTTAGAGCTTTATTGGGGTTTGTTTGAGAGCTTTTGCCTATTAGGTCTTGTTTTGCATGAATTTATTGGTGTAGAGCTATCTTTAGTCTATAACTTTTCTTAAAAAGCCAGTTGCTTAAATTTTCATCCTCCGGCAAAATGCTCGTTCCGTTTCTCCTCCATCTTTTTTTTTTTTTGAAGTTTTTTTTTTTCCTTCCTGTTTCCTTGTTAGGTTTCTATTCTTCGCTTGGTTCTCAGCTTCCAAACACTCTCGGAGAGTCGGCAGATTCGACCGAAAAAAAAATGCAAAGAAAATTGCTGCCATAATTGCTTTGTCTCTTTCCCTCTCTCGATGTCGAAATCTTCTCAGAGCCGGCATATTAAGGCGACAAAAACGCACAAATAATCTGCGGCAGATTGCTTTGCCTCTTTACCTCTTCCGCTCTGTAGATCAGGGAGTCGGTTCTTGAGCACCCAAAGGGAAAATGATATGCCTTTGCTTTTTCTTCTTCCCCTTGGCTGTGGGGCAATTCTCTCGTATTTCCTTGGCTTTTGATATTTGAGGTATTTATAGGTTTCTGGTAAAAATGTCTTGCAAAGTTATTGTCTTTTTAATGCGAATTTAATGATCTTTGGCTGTGTGGATTATTGTGGCTGATGGATTTGATGTCTTATGGTGGTTATATATGTGGTTTGGAACCCAATAAATATGAATGATATATACTTATCAGATTTTAAAGATTATGCCTATAACTTGTTTAGTGAAATTCTTTGCTAGTAAAATTATAGTCAGCGGGTGTGAGTTTGGTACCGTTTCATAATTGGTTTGGTTTAATTTGGTTTCCATATGGCTTGGAGCCCAATGGACATGAATCATTTTTACTTATCAGCAATTAGGATTTGCGTGTAACATGCTTGATGGAATTCCTGGCTAAGTTTGTGGGTGTGAGTTTGGTAGCACCCAATTAATATCAATAATATATACTTATTCCTACCTAATAAATTGTTAGTCTGTAGGTGTGAGTTTGGTGGCGTTTCATAATTACTTTAGTTTGGTTATATTTTGCAGATGTGAAACCAAGGGCTGAAAATAAAAAATCGAAATAAAACAACAGAACCGAAAAACGGTTAATCAAAATTTTTTTTCTTCGGTTCTAAAACCAAAAACGAACCGAAAATTTGGTGTGGTTATCGGTTATGCTAAAACTTTTCGGTGTTATAACCGAACCGAAACCGAATATAGTATATACGAAGGCTTGGTGGGAGTGGATGTTGGAGATGCATTTAATAGTCTTTCATGTTCCATGCCCATGGGAGTGGATGTTGGAGATGCATTTAATAGTCTTTCATGTTCCATGCCTAACTTTGAGTCTCAGCCTGGACTTGAACATGTGACAAACCCTTAAATTGAAGACCTTAGGCATACAACACTACCACTTTGCCAATGCGTTTCTTTGCTAACTTTACCACTAAATTATATATATTTAATAGTTTCAGATACGTGAAATTCTGTAATTTGTCCCACATTATTTAGAGATGCAAGCATTTTCTTCTTATAGCCTTATAACTACTACTATACTAAAAAGAAGATCCTATACACTATAATTTGAACAATAACATATTAAAAAGACTTTTATGCCCTTAAAATTTGATTAAAAGTCCTATTTAAATATCTATCTTCTTTATACTACGTCAAAAGAAAACGTTATATAAATAACTACTTATATCGCCTCGCATGTCAGTTTGAAGCGTTGTTACTGACTAGTAAAGTAATGCAAGAGTGATTGGTAGAAAATTCAATATAATTTGGCTTCCAAAGTTCTACCAATTCAATATAATTTGGCTTCCAAAGTTTAGAAAGTGATTGCTTTTGAACGTTAATTGATATATAAACCATTGAAATTCTTTTTTAAAGAGACAATATCTGGTGATTTATTGTTCCATTATTTGGTGATTTTTTAGAGTTAAGCTTTTGGGTGTTCATTTTTGTTTTTGAAAAAAAAGAAGAAGAATGATTATTGGGCAGTGTGCTTAATTATTAATGTGGTTTACATTGAATTGATGATTTTGATGGGTTTACATTGATTATTAGGCAGTGTGCTTTTGAGATTTTTTTAATGTTTTTAAATATTATCCTATGTGTTAAAAAATTAAAAAAAATAACCATATTACGAATTTTTTTGTTAAGTGTCACATAAAATATTACACATTTATAAAAATTTGTAAAATATTTTGTAACACTTCAATTTTTACTCATCATTTTTTAAAGTATTAAAGAATATCTTACAAATATTTATAAATATGTAAATATTTGTTTGAAATTTTTTGCTAAAGAATTTTTTACAATGCTTAATTTTTTTTAATTTTTTAAAACATATACTATCATTTAAAAGACATATTTAATTTGGGTCCATTAGCAAAATGACCTGTTAAAATAATATCTTTTAAGAAAATGACCTAACTATCCAAAAATTAAGTTATTAGCCCCAAGCCCACGTGGACTGTCCAAAATACCCTTATTCGCCTAAATTTTGTTACAATCTGTAACAAATATTGTTACGGATTATAACAATTCTTGTTACGACATGTAACAAATGTTGATACAAATCGTAACAAACAAATGTGTGATAAAAATGAGATATTGCACCCAAATTTTGTTATAATCTGTAACAAATTTTATTACGGATTGTAACAATATTTGTTACAAATATTGATACAAATCGTAACAAACAAATTTGTGATAAAAATTAGATATTTTATTATATATGTGTATCAAAAGTTGTTACCTACTGTAACAAAAAATATATATTGTTACAGATTGTAACAAAATTTAGACGAACAAAGATATTTTGGGCAGTCTGGATGTATGTGAATGGACCTGAAGGCTAATAACTTAATTATGACATACTCAGGTCAATTACTTAAAACTAAAGCTAAAAACAGGCCATTTAGCTAAAAATCTCTTAATTTTGACCTATTTTTTAACTCACCCCAGCGATTTTATGTGGCGGAAAGTGAAAGAGTCTCAACCTTTGTCGATACAAAAGACAACTTGTTGTGCAGCGCCACATCTTAATCCTCTAAACCCCCAAACTCATCCGCAATGGAAAAGAGGAAATTACCGACCAGTGATAATATTAATAATAACAATGGAGACTCTAATTTATCGATGATAGAGCATCTCTGTAGTCGAAGCAAGAAGAAGAAATCAGTGATCGCTGATGATATTGTGGAGTCTTTATCGTTGATGGAGCGTCTTTGCCGTCGCAGCAAGATAATTCAGAAACCAAATCCAGCTGCATCTGAATTCATGCAAACTGTTTCCTATTGCTCGAAATATTCCTCCGACTCCGTTATCCAATGCGCCAACGTAAATAATCCGAAAAATTTATCTCCAAATTCATTCAATATCACCTCCTCAAGCAGTCTCGAGATCCTTCCTACTCGCCGGCCTACTTGAGCGCCGTTCTCTTCAACTACATGCATCAGAACTTCACACCCTTTTTACCAAATCTCACGCAAGTTCATGAGGCCGGACCCGTACCGTCTGGATTTTTTGCCCGATTGCGGGGACATGGTGCCGAGGGCGTCCTGCGGCGTGCTGTTGCTCTTTTAACACGGTGCCAGGAAATACCACATCTGCAATCCACCCACCCGGCAGTGGTTCGTGGTCCTACTCGTCCACACAGTGACTATATAGGTTATGGATTGGTGTTTGATCCCAAAGAGAAGGAGAATCTGCAAAGGTACAGAGTTGTACTGATACGGAGGTCTTTCTTTCTCTCGCATAGCTACAAATGTAACTTTTCCATGTTCGATTCCGAGACCGGAGTGTGGGCTCAACACAAGTTAAACATTCTGTACAGAATGTGTTACACAGTATGTCCTCCGGTAACTCTCGAGGTCACTGCCACAAGCAACGGAGTTTTGCACTGGCTGGTTTTTAAGCCCATGCATCCAAGTCGTAACCTAGATGAGTACAAGTTCATTGGCATTATCGCTTTGATGTCTTCGCTTTCGTGTACCGTATGATTCCTCTTCTCGCCAAGCCTTTCAGCGGCATTGATCATGTTTTCGTAAGGCACAAAGTGTGCATCGGAGTGGTCTGAGGCTGGCTTTGGCTGTCTCTGATGCTGGACATCGACGAGGCCCGCTTTGGCCTGAAAGTTTGGGAGTTACACAGCGATGACTCGTGGGCTTTAGTGCACGACTTTGTGTTGCGCAGGGCCGGGAACGGGTCGTTGCTTTGCGTGCTGGCTTTCTATCCGAGCGACGGCAACCTGGTTTATTTGGTGCGAGACGGGGAAATTTTACGTTACGAGATTAGGCTTGGCAAGCATGAGAAGGTGTGTGAGTTTCCATGTTACAATGAACCCATAGATATGGTGAAGCAACGGATTGCTTTGAGCTTGAAAGTCTTGACTCTTCTGCATCCTTGTGGCCTAAACGTCACCCCATTTTTCATGATTAATTGATGTTATTTTGTTTATTTCCAGACTTGTTATAGTACTCATTCTTTATCTGTTACATTTTAACGCTCAAAAATCAAACAAGGACTTGGTGGAGTGAATCTGCAATTGGTTTATATATATATATATATATATATATATATATATTTCAATTAATTTTGATAAAAGAATTACAGTATAACCTCTATAAATTAATACTCAATTAATTAATAACCTCGATTAAATTATACTTTTGTCCGGTCCTGACTCGGGACCAACGTGGTAAATTAATAATTCGCTAATTTATAAGATAATAGGTCCCACTTATATAAATTAATAATCTTAATATTCATGAAAATAGTAAATTACATGATTCAATTAGGAGGCTTTTGTGAAATATGACTCCAATGTTACTTGTTTTTTCTTGAAATTTATGTCTCCTTCAATCTCATCTGTAACTTTTCTAAGTGCATTAAGCAGCTCCGGTGTAGTGTTCTTGTATTGTAGTAGAAAATTATTCAATGTGATTGTTGCTAAGATTGCTTCGTTGCCCGAGACAGGCTCCAATGTAGAACTATCGTCTTCAACTTCATCGTCTTTGTCATTTCCCATTATTTCTTCAATGAGTTGCTCGTTAGTCAACAACTCTGAAGTCACCTCACTTTCTCCTGGGTAGTTCAAAAGGTACTCAACATCCATTGTATTGTGATAATTCAACTCCTCGACCATAACTCGTAACTGGTGAATGCCTCCATTATCTGACTCTTGAATCAAATTCTCTGAATTTATATCAATGGTAGACAGGAATATACAGTGTCGAAACAATTCGCGATTGTACTTGGTTGAACATCTGTGGTCCAAGCTGAGATTGCAAGATTCATTGCGTCTAGAATGTTTATCTTTTCTGGATTTGGGATACCGATTTCATAGCCCTCCAAAAGAGTTCGATAAAACTGTCGACGATAATGCATCTTGAAAGCTCGAATAATCCCTGCATCATACGGTTGAATCTTCGATGTAGTGTTAGGGGGCAAGAAAAACAATTCAATATTTCTCAAGCCTTCGACATGTTTTGGATGAGCAGAACAGTTATCAACAAGTAAAAGAACTTTTCTACTATCCATTTTTCTATCAAGCTATCGAATATATTCTTAGAATAAAACCCCAATCATCCATGCTCGTTTGTTGGCATGATACTTGCAATTTAAACTGCTCATATTCACATTTTTGACACAGCATGGCTTGGCATACTTGCCAATGCACCATAAAGGAATTTTCTCAGTGCCATCCTCATTACAACAAATAACAATTGTAAGTCTTTCTTTGTCTTGCTTCTTACCTTCAAGTTGCTTTGTTGCAAGAGAATGGTCAGGTTGTAGCCTGTAAAACAACCCTGTTTCACATCCATATTGAAAACATCTTTCATAGGAAATTGATCTAGCTTTTCTCTTATTGATTCCAAACTTCTCTCCACGACCTCCACATCAATCGATCCACTTTCTCCGAATCGACGGTGCGTCTTGATGCCATGCCTTGACTTGAAGCGCTCAAGCCATCCTTGAGAAAAATGAAATTCTGGAGTATCAACAGGGTACATCTTTTTCAACAAATCCCTCGCCTGAATTCTCCGTGATTAGTTCTCCGGTCATATTCACACGTTCTTGATATTGCACAAACCATTACTCTGGAAATTTTGTTGCTTTGTGTCGTCTGGCATCACCTTTTTCAATTGCGGTAGATAGATACTCTGATGACCTCTTAATCGTATTCGAGATCATTGCTTGGCTCACTTGTAAGTCGAACATCGTTTTCACCCATTGTTGCAAATCTTTTTGGGTAGAAGTTGGATTTTTCTTATGGTGCTCACACAATGATCTACGCATTTCATCTGTCATTGTTCTTAATCGTGTCTTCGTGTTCATGCTGTGTTCTCCCATTTAATTATCATATTAATCGTGTCAACCCATTCAAGATCCAAACCCATTAAGGGTGAACCGAGACCTATTTATTTTGTGTCATGTTTGTGTCATGTCTCGTGTTCGAACCCAAATCGCTACCCCTCAGAGTCGTGAGAAGAAAACTGACTGAGAGGGTGAGAATTAAACAACTAGGCAATACTAAGGGCTTAGACCCCAAACTAGAACAAAAAAAGATATTTTGGGCAGTTTCGAAAAACCGAAAATAAGTTTCTCTAAAACTAAAAACCACCCATTAGTTTTTTGGTAATTATTGAAACCGCCAAAAATGTATTTTGCATTAAATTTACCATTTTTTAGGCGGCTTCGGCTTTGGGCAGGCGGTAATTCGGGTATTGGTAGAGCTGAAAATGTGGATGTCCGGATTCGTATCCGGCTTTGTTTTTGCCCAAAAAAGGGATATAGATTATCCGTATCTGTTTTAAACGGATAGGGATTTTTCGAAATCCGTATTTGAAAACAGAAATCTGTGATATTTTTTTTCGTTTAGCTTAAATTTTTTTTGAAAATTTTAAATTTAAATTTTAATTCTTTAATTATAGATTATAGTTAATTAAAATTATATTTAGATACTTAATAAATTAAATAGATTGATGAATTAAATAATTAAGAAATTCAATAGATTGATGAAATAATTAATGAAAAAGACCTCAAATACATTTATAAATGATCAAGAATTACATATTGGAATAAAATTTCAACGACGGCTCGATTGACCATCTTGATTTACATATAAACTAGGAAATAAGTCAACGAGTACTTCAGAGTTTCTTGCTGATTCTTGAGCTCTTTGTTTGGCTTGCTCCCAATATCGGACAATTGTCAATATCTCGACCATATCCGAAGTAAGAGACATCCATTGGTCATCCAGAATTCGTCCGCTGGAGTTAAATGCTGCTTCGGAAGACACCGTGGACACGGGGATGCTAAGTACGTCCCGTCCAAAACGCGACAAAATTGGGAAGGTATCAGAGTTTTCCTTCCATCGCCTTAGGACGTCCAAGCTACTGTTAGACCTATGCACCAAATTAGTTGTCAAGTAGTTCGTGAGTTCGTTGCTTTGTGAGGTTGGACTTGCTTCATAACTAGATGATTGGCCGTGTAATGACCTGAATTTAAAAGCACTGTGCCTGTTAATTAATTTGTATTTTTGGCCTCAGTTGTGACCAATTTGTAAAATTGGTCAGTTTTGTCAAATCTAGTCAAATTGGAACTATGAGTAAAACTATGAAATTTGTATGGTTGTTTTGCATTTTCGAATTTTTGGACATGTTAGGAATTTATTTTTATTTCGAGAATGATATTAAAATTCCTAAGTCACGGTGTCCAAATTACGAGTGCAATTTTACCACTTAATTAAATCACTCATTTCATCCATTCTATTCCATTCAATTTTTTCATTTTTTTTAACTTTCCTAATCCTCCAAACCATTCTATTCCATTTTTTTTCAACTATTTTTTTCAACTTTCCAAATCCCTGTATAATATCTTTAAATCTCAACCATTCATACCACTTCGAAATTAGCAAAGTCAAACCATTCTTACATCATTTTTAGAAACTATTTTCAAACAATTCCAAACTATTTTCAAATGATTTATTTCATCCCAAAAAATAGATTAGAATAGCCAAAATGGCCTTCCTAAATAAGAGGTTAATATTTCACGGAGAAATTTTACCATTCTCATTCATAATTTTTTTGCTATTTTGGCCCAAAATGAACCCAAGCCCATTAGGGCTTCATCTCTTTCTCTCTTCCCACTCATCAGCCGTCACTTTCCCTTCTCCCCACTCTCTCTTTAAGTTTTATTTCCTTCTCTCTCAATCTCTCTCTCTGCCTCCCCCAACCCACGCCGGCGACGAGTCGCCGCTGGCCTCTAGCGCACAGCCGCGCTGCACCAGCCCTCGCCGCGCAGGCCGAGTCCCCTTCGCGCGCCTCTCCACCAGCTCTGAGTCGAGCGTCTCCGCGGCCTCCGAGGCCAGCCCAGCTCCTCCGCGCAGCCTCCGACGCGGTCCCCTCGTCGCAAGCGCCTCCCCGCGCTCCTCCGCTCCACGCGTCGCAGTGCGCAACTCCCGCGCCGTGCACCCAGACCTCCCGCGATAACCTCAGTCACCCGCGTGCCGCCCCGAGCTCGTCAGCTCACCCTTCTGCCGTCGCGGCTCCGCCGGGCAGCCACTCGCCTCGCGAGCTCCCTCCCCGAGCTCGCCCAGCCCTCCCGCCGGCGATGAGCCACGCCCGAGCTTCCGCGCCTCCACGACACTACCGCTCCTCGCACTTCTCTCTCTCTCTCTCTCCCGCGTGAGACCAGCCCCTCCCGCGCGGCCTCCGCCCCTCTCCGGCGCTCTAGCAAGCCGAGCCACCCTCGGCCTCCTCCGGTCTCTGCGCCTGCACGCGGACTCCTCGGCGTGCGCCTCCTCCGTGCGCTCCGGGCTGCACAGCTCGCCCCACTCACGGCCACCTGAGTCTGCGCGCCGCCAAGTCCCAAGCTCGCGACGCCACCTCTGCGAGGCCCAACCTAACGAGCCGCGTCGAGCTCGTCTCGGGTTCACCGCTGCATTCACGCTTGGTGAGCCTCGAGCCCGAATTAATCTTAGTGATAAATTTATATTTGAGTTTGTGATACGTGTTTTGTAGTCTTTTGCTCATAATGATAAGTCTTGTTGTGGTTCGTGATCTTATGAAAATTATAGCTGTGTTCGACCATGAAATCTTAGTTATTTTGACAACCTCGATGATATTGAGATTTGCCAAGCGTTGAAATTTATATCATTGTGAATTTATGAATGCGAGGTTAAATTCTGATTTGTTTGCATGTTTTTGGTAATTCGTTTGTGATGAATTTTAAAGTTTATTTGTGAATGTCTCAGATATTGTTTGGTTGGTTGATTTTGTGTAGAGACTTAAAAACCCGGTATTTGTCTGAACTAGTGTTGTACATGGAATTTGTCATTCTTGGTGATTTTAGTTGGTCTCATCCCACTTTAATGGTTTTGCCCCTCTAAAAAGATTGTTGTTGAAAATCTTAGTTTTGCAGGATCGTGATTGCGAGGATTTTAGGAGTTACTTGTAGTTTAATCGTGCGGAAATCTAAAATGTCCTTTTTGAATCGTGGCTAAAATATTTTGGTTAATGTACTAGTTCAAGGGACTTGATATTTTGAGTATTTTTGCATTACAAGAGTTGGTGGTTTTTTTTTTTCGATTTATAAATCTAGAACTCACCAAGAAATGTTGTTTTTGAATATATATATTAAATAAAATGACTCGAACATGTAGCGAAATAACACAATTTGTTATTTTGTGAATGTTTTTTTTTTTAAATTTGAGTGCATTTGAATCATTATCTTAATTGGTAAGAGATTGAGAATTTTCTTAAATTAAGAAAATAAATAAAAATAAAATTGTGTGATTTTGAAGATTTGGTTTTTACACGAGCCTTGGTTGTATTGGATTGTATATTTGTAAACGTGCTCGTTTGAGTTTAAAACGAGCATCGAGTCGCGGGTTCGAGCGTTTCGCGTCTTGCATTTGGTTTAAGTTCGAAACGTGATTCGATTCCTTTTATTCTCGCAAATTGTGCAGGAACGTTAACAACGCAAGTTCGAACGCTCAATCCTTCACCGCCTTTTTATTAAAGATATAAATGGCGGTCGGAAACAAAGTATTAGCGCTAAGCCACGACGACGTTCTCTGTGATTTTCTTTTGATTTAATTGTCCGTTGGTCTAGTATGAATCCAAGCCGCTGAGGCTCGATGTTGAATTATGATTATGTTTAAAATTAATTATGTTAAATGAAAAAATTGTCTGAGTGGTTGTTGTGATAGATTGTGACCGAAATTAGTTCGTTGCTGGGTTGAAATTAGGTGAAGGCTTCAGCCGGGATATCAGAAAAATAGGAGAAATTCTGTCAGATTTTCGACTCAAAGATTAGATCCTTAGTAAAACTAAGTCGGAAACTAATTAGATTAAAGAGTCCCTTTGTCGCCAAATTAAATTAAACAATATACTAAGTGGCTACAGGTTGACGTATAAAACTAAATCACTGGCGAACGGGACGAGGATACTGTAAATTACAATTTGATATCCATTTGTTTGTTCTTAGTTAAAGACCAGCTTGAGTAGTTCGTCAATCCTTAGAGCAATTCTTTGATTTATATCTAGTAGAAAGTGGCTTTTGACCCTATTACTCGCGTGTTGGATAGATTTGTTGCACGGCGAGTTTCAAAGGAGGACGCCACTAGGATAGAGTCGTAAAGACCGAGACAATAGGCTTAGGACCTCAGGTAAGTAGATTTTCACTGTGGCACGAGTAGACTTTACAATGCTTGAATTAATTGTGCATGTGTTGTTATTATGTTAAGCATTTGATGTTTCTAAAATTGTGACTATTAAACTGTGCGGATATCCATTCTCGCTTAGATTGTGAATACAGGCTCTTGAATATATTTGTCTTGTTTTGTGCAACGAGCCTGCAGGCATGGGACTGTAGGTTTGTTTATGATATATTGTATTTTTCTAGGTGTGTATTTGTGCGTGTGTTCATTTATATGTTTATTTGTTGGTGGTATGGACCACATGCATAAAACTAATCAATTCGTGGTTCAGATTCTAGTGTAGGATGTCTGTTTGTGTGTGTATATATTAGTACGACTTATCTGTCGGTGGGTATGGGACCACAAATATAAAACCACTTTAACTTTTGTTGTTGGGATCTTATTGCAGGTGTACTATATGCATCCGGGTAGCGCCGACGGGGCCGCGAATCATGATCGGTTTCGAGATCGCCCGACGGGGCCATTGGCTGTGAAAGATTTCGAAGCGACCCAAGATATCATGAGGAGGTCGGCGGACGACCTTCTGGAATGGCCTGAGGAGCCGTGGGGAGGAGAGCCATAACTCTCCTCACAGTTTATGATTTGACGATCCGGATCAGCCCAATGGGGTAAAGTGCAACAACGAATTCTGAAACGACCCGACGGGGTCACTGGGCGCAAAAGATTTCGGAAAGGGCAGATAGGCCCAAGAATGATGAGTCCTCATAATCATAAAGAATACATGGACGGTCCGAGGGGCCAAAATCTATAGTAAGTCCCGAATTATGTGGCCAAATATATCTTGCAACCCTTTGGGATTGTTTTGTTACTTTTTTCCTCCTTGGATGCAGTAATTTTTTTTAGCATTTTACTTGATAGTTTTTCTGACTATTGCTTTGTGTATGAATTTGCTTGGGGCGTTTAGTATTTTCCTCCCATGATACGCTGATCGTTCCCCTTTCTGGTCAATATGCGTGTTCAGGGGATTCTTCAGTCTGAACATGGTAGGCTATTATTTCTCTCTCTTAAACATCTTTTAGCTTCTTTCTTCTAAATATATTTTTGTTGTTAATAGTTATTACCATTGATTTTGTCGTAGCAATTGCGCTAGCATGCTCTATCATTACTGATTATGTGGTTGCTTTTGACAGATAATTCTCATTAGATTCGTGTTTTTACTCACTTCTACACTCTTTGGCGTGGTGAGTTTTCTCCCACTACATGCTTCTTTGTTTTAAGTTCCTCTTGCAATGCTGATTTTTTATTTTCTTCTTATTGCTATTTACATTGATTTTCCTATTGGGTCTAGGATGAGTGAAAAACCTGATTGCGAGATTCACTTGATCATATCAACAGTTTTGTCTTAGTCTTTGAAATGAATACATAACTTTTTTTTTTTTGAAGTCCGAACAATAGTAGTTTAATTGGTCAATTATGAAAGAGTGGATGTAGGATTAGCAGCAATTCTTTCTTTATAGAGACACAAAAAGCTTAAGTACCGTATTATTAACATATGGTAAACTTTGTAAATTCCAGATTTATTCACTTTACTTTGATTCCCCTCCTCTTAGATGGGTTATTGTTTTGCATGGATTACTTCTTTTCTTGGGTAATCAAAGTCATTGGCTTTTTGTACACTTTTTGGTCTGGGTAATTTTAGCTGTTCCATCTTGACATGGGAACAATAGGTTGTAAAGTTTAACTTGGCAACCCTATTTAAAAGTTAACTAAGCGGTAGTCTTATTTATCTTCTATCCCATGCTGATATATAAAAAGCTATTTGTTCAGCGCCATTGTCGGTAAGGACCAATACTCTTGAGATGATCAGGCACATGAAAATTAATGTCTCAATATGGGTAACTATTGAGTTTGTAATCGATGGTTTTGCTTTTTATGGTTAGCTCTTATCCTTTTGCTACTTGGTATATCTCAAAAGTCAAAACCCTGTAAAGTTACTATCCCCTCGTTTGGGCAACTCATTTACACCATTCCATTCCATTCTTGAAGAATGGTCAAAACTTTTAGAATGGTTTGAAGAATGGTTTGTAAAATGGTTTGAAGAATGGTTTGAAGAATGGTTTAAAAAATGTTGATGGGTGATGGTAGAATTGTTTGTTGACTTTTCCTTACCACTTGTGACTTGAATAAAAGGCATGAAAAAAATTTCGGAAATTATTTTTGCTTAAAGGTATGAAATTTTATTTCTAATAAACTTGACATTCATTCCTTTTGTCTAATAACAAGTTTGGTATATAATATTTGTTTTTTTTTTCTTCGTCATTATGATAACAATTATTTATTTTTTTCAATTGTCATAGTTAAAATTATTTTTCATGCATACAATTTTTTTCAAAATATTTATAACCAAATTTTGTATATACATCAACGCGTATTTAACCGATCTACTCAATGACGCTAACATTGCATAATATTCGTTATTTTTCTATTATTTTCCATCATCTCATTAATTTTTATACACATCTAACGCACCCACGGTCTCTCTTGGAATGCCTCCCACATTTGTACAGCCATTTGATCGCGAAATTCCTTCATTTGTGGGCGGTTAACCCTACTACGCGAGCTTCGCGATACATTTTCAGCTTCGTCATCATTTCCATCGTTCGTATCGGCGTTCTCTGGATCTATGTCTACCACTGGAACTGCATCACGTTCATATTGTTGAAGAAGCGGATCTTCTTCAGTACAAAGCTTGATAAAGTTATGTATAACTGCGCACGCAATTGGGATCCTCGCTTGTTTGTCTAGTGGGTATGGCCGCATGTGCTTTAGAATCGGGAATCTAGCCTTCCAAACACCAAAAGTACGCTCGATGCAGTTCCTCAATGATGAATGGGTGTAGTTATATAGTTCTTGGGGACCAGCAACACCCTTCCGCCGTCGTCGATATTCTTGGATATGATAATCCATGCCCCGGTAAGGACTAAGAAAGCCGTTTTCCAAAGCATACCCAGAGTCGACCAAATAGAACTTTCCTATATAACAAAGCACAATTCGTTCTGTCATATACAATTCATATAACGTTGCGAGTTATAATCACTATACAATGAAAATTTTTTATCATACCAGCAGGCGGCCGTTGAAAACCTTTTGTAGGGTCGGTCAACGCACTTTTAAGAACACGCGCGTCATGTGCGCTTCCTTCCCATCCAGATAGTATATATGTAAACTTCATATCAAATGAAACGGCCGCCATAACATTTTGCGAAACTGAACCTTTTCGATTTCTATACCGTTCTCTATCTTCTTGAGGAGCAATGCAATCTATGTGCGTTCCATCAATTGCCCCCACACAATTCTACAAGACAAAAAATGGTTTATGATGTCAACAATACAAATAACGGTATCGTAATGCATAACCGAACAACATAAACATAAAGACTACTTTAACCATCAATCTTTGCGTACATCAAACCAAGGACGATATTTATGACCGTTGATTGTAATGAAATGTTGGACTTCATGGTACGGTGGTGGTGTAATAATCTCAGCCCGGAGCTCGCATATCGCTTCCAAAACCTCGGTGAACCATCTTGATATTGTTTCGGCGCTATGTTGCCAACAATCTTGTGCTTCTCGATTAGTTTGACTTTGACATACAATTGTTAAAAAAATGAACAATTGTTCGTGTACGCTTATAGCCCGGGACGACCTTAGCAGCCCTCGCTCTTGTAATAAACCTCCTAAGCTTCTAAATGTGTGTGCATCCATACGCACTTTGTTGTACATAACGTCTGGATGACCGGTCAACAATTCTTCGACCTTAAGCAGACCCGATAATGCGGATGTATGCCGACGTCTTCGTGGTGACCTCGTAAAGAATGTGTAACCGAACCAAGTTGCTGCTCCTATTGCAGCAACTTCTTCCTCCTCATCAGAGTTTATGTCATCATAAGTAGCACTGTCATTGGCGCTACTGGGGAAGCCGTCGTTGTTCATCGTTCAACCTACGACAACTTAATGAATTGTAGAAGCATTACAAATTTGAAGATTTTGACATGTCATATATATTAACAAGCAGTTCAAATATTTTGAAAACATTGTTTTGTAATGAGTAGATTAGAACAATCAACAATAATTATACAATATAATAGCAATTATAAATAAAACACTCCATCTAGTTCGAACAAACCGGGAAGGTAGTTCTACTACCTTTAAAAAACAAGCACTGCAAACAAATAATACATAAAGAGTTTTAAATAGCGGCAACAAGAAAATCAATAAATCTAAAAATAAGGTCCAGGTGGTGGTGGCCTTGGCGGCATGCCATAAAATGCACTGGTTGACGAAGGCCCAAAGGGCTCCGGATCTGGTACAACATTGAACGGGTTTCCCTCAGCACCCCTCGGTGGAAACGACGAAGAAGGTGCTTGGTTGTCCAGTGGGCGGCCAACAGTACTGAGCAGCCAGTCCATGCGTCGACATTCTGGCAGGTGGCAAAAGATTTTTGCGTCTTCCTTGTCCTTTGTAAAGCTTTTGAGCGCCGGAACATAGATATTGTTAGGGAGGTTCATCCCATTTAAAATTTCCATGCACTCCAATGTGTAATCAATTGGAGTGTTCGGTTCCATATTGGCAGACGACGATTTACGGTCCTTGAATGTTTCAGCTATGGACATCAACGCGGAACAGGCCTGGGCGTTCATGGACGCGGTACTTTTCTTCTTATGCTGTTTATGTATGCCAGGCGATCCAATTCCAAATCTCCTCGACCCTCGACGCTCTGTTGAGTTAGACGGCTCGTCATCGTCGTCGTCATCACCTCCCATGGAGTCCTGACTTTGATGTTGTTGTGCTTGGAAAGACGCTGATCCTGAACCGATAGCACCTCTACCATCCGCGTCGGCGCGATTAAATATTGCATGAAGCATATCGTAGTTTTGAATGCCCTCGCTTCGCACTTTGTTGGCGAATTTAAATTGCTGAATTAGGAAAACATAAATATTAGTTGGTTAGATGGATTTTCGACATGACGATGAAATACACTCGTGTGTGCGGTATGTTAGTACCTGTACAAACGCAGCCCATCTCTCTGAGGAGCACTCAACGTTCTTTGTTTCCGGATTCCACCCAAGGCCAGTATGTTGTCAGAAGTGCATGGTAACATGCATAATATAGTTTGAACCGATCCCTTTTGCTCGTCAATTGTGCCACCGTAACTGGCCTTTTCCAATCGGCTTGAAATTCCCGCGCCCATTTTTCCCACACCTTGTTCGGTATGTTACGACCACCGTAGTCTGCCGCGTAGTCATACAATCGCCGTAAAAGCGCAGCTTCATTCGCCTCGGACCACTCTATTTGGCGTGCGTTGGAGTCCCGGTTTGTGGACATATTCTTTTGCAAGAAACAAAAAAACACTCAAGTATGCATCAAACATACAACATATCATTGCAATAGCAACGAACCTAATTAACAATTAAGAATCGTCTAATTTTGCAACAAACCATAACATGAAATAGATCATAGCAACATCTTTTAACAAACAAGAAACGGACACCAAATTGCAATGAAAGCAAAACAGTAAAACAAAAAACCAGCAGGCAACACACTGTTACATTGGTAAAGTACGATTTGTTTTTCGTTGTTACCGTGTTTGATGAAACCGACGACGTTGGAGAAGCGGGGGGAGAAAGAGCCAACCAGCGCCAATATGACTGAACACGTCGCTTTCGATGTTGTTGCGGTACCTTAACGCACTTGAAGTAGCGAAGGAGGGTGTGGGTTCGATGGCCGGGGTTGCAGGGGGTCCTGATTTTGCTGCCCCTGCGATTTGTGCGGACCATAAATGGCGCACAAAACCAGAATGTTGAAGACGTTGGATTGAGTTTGGATTGACGAGGTTCGTCCAACGTCTTCAACATTCTGGTTTTGTGCGCCATTAATGGTCCGCACAAATCGCAGGGGCAGCAAAATCAGGACCCCCTGCAACCCCGGCCATCGAACCCACACCCTCCTTCGCTACTTCAAGTGCGTTAAGGTACCGCAACAACATCGAAAGCGACGTGTTCAGTCATATTGGCGCTGGTTGGCTCTTTCTCCCCCCGCTTCTCCAACGTCGTCGGTTTCGTCAAACACGGTAACAACGAAAAACAAATCGTACTTTACCAATGTAACAGTGTGTTGCCTGCTGATTTTTTGTTTTACTGTTTTGCTTTCATTGCAATTTGGTGTCCGTTTCTTGTTTGTTAAAAGATGTTGCTATGATCTATTTCATGTTATGGTTTGTTGCAAAATTAGACGATTCTTAATTGTTAATTAGGTTCGTTGCTATTGCAATGATATGTTGTATGTTTGATGCATACTTGAGTGTTTTTTTGTTTCTTGCAAAAGAATATGTCCACAAACCGGGACTCCAACGCACGCCAAATAGAGTGGTCCGAGGCGAATGAAGCTGCGCTTTTACGGCGATTGTATGACTACGCGGCAGACTACGGTGGTCGTAACATACCGAACAAGGTGTGGGAAAAATGGGCGCGGGAATTTCAAGCCGATTGGAAAAGGCCAGTTACGGTGGCACAATTGACGAGCAAAAGGGATCGGTTCAAACTATATTATGCATGTTACCATGCACTTCTGACGGATACTGGCCTTGGGTGGAATCCGGAAACAAAGAACGTTGAGTGCTCATCAGAGAGATGGGCTGCGTTTGTACAGGTACTAACATACCGCACACACGAGTGTATTTCATCGTCATGTCGAAAACCCATCTAACCAACTAATATTTATGTTTTCCTAATTCAGCAATTTAAATTCGCCAACAAAGTGCGAAGCGAGGGCATTCAAAACTACGATATGCTTCATGCAATATTTAGTCGCGCCGACGCGGATGGTAGAGGTGCTATCGGTTCAGGATCAGCGTCTTTCCAAGCACAACAACATCAAAGTCAGGACTCCATGGGAGGTGATGACGACGACGATGACGAGCCGTCTAACTCAACAGAGCGTCGAGGGTCGAGGAGATTTGGAATTGGATCGCCTGGCATACATAAACAGCATAAGAAGAAAAGTACCGCGTCCATGAACGCCCAGGCCTGTTCCGCGTTGATGTCCATAGCTGAAACATTCAAGGACCGTAAATCGTCGTCTGCCAATATGGAACCGAACACTCCAATTGATTACACATTGGAGTGCATGGAAATTTTAAATGGGATGAACCTCCCTAACAATATCTATGTTCCGGCGCTCAAAAGCTTTACAAAGGACAAGGAAGACGCAAAAGTCTTTTGCCAGCTGCCAGAATGTCGACGCATGGACTGGCTGCTCAGTACTGTTGGCCGCCCACTGGACAACCAAGCACCTTCTTCGTCGTTTCCACCGAGGGGTGCTGAGGGAAACCCGTTCAATGTTGTACCAGATCCGGAGCCCTTTGGGCCTTCGTCAACCAGTGCATTTTATGGCATGCCGCCAAGGCCACCACCACCTGGACCTTATTTTTAGATTTATTGATTTTCTTGTTGCCGCTATTTAAAACTCTTTATGTATTATTTGTTTGCAGTGCTTGTTTTTTAAAGATAGTAGAACTACCTTCCCGGTTTGTTCGAACTAGATGGAGTGTTTTATTTATAATTGCTATTATATTGTATAATTATTGTTGATTGTTCTAATCTACTCATTACAAAACAATGTTTTCAAAATATTTGAACTGCTTGTTAATATATATGACATGTCAAAATCTTCAAATTTGTAATGCTTCTACAATTCATTAAGTTGTCGTAGGTTGAACGATGAACAACGACGGCTTCCCCAGTAGCGCCAATGACAGTGCTACTTATGATGACATAAACTCTGATGAGGAGGAAGAAGTTGCTGCAATAGGAGCAGCAACTTGGTTCGGTTACACATTCTTTACGAGGTCACCACGAAGACGTCGGCATACATCCGCATTATCGGGTCTGCTTAAGGTCGAAGAATTGTTGACCGGTCATCCAGACGTTATGTACAACAAAGTGCGTATGGATGCACACACATTTAGAAGCTTAGGAGGTTTATTACAAGAGCGAGGGCTGCTAAGGTCGTCCCGGGCTATAAGCGTACACGAACAATTGTTCATTTTTTTAACAATTGTATGTCAAAGTCAAACTAATCGAGAAGCACAAGATTGTTGGCAACATAGCGCCGAAACAATATCAAGATGGTTCACCGAGGTTTTGGAAGCGATATGCGAGCTCCGGGCTGAGATTATTACACCACCACCGTACCATGAAGTCCAACATTTCATTACAATCAACGGTCATAAATATCGTCCTTGGTTTGATGTACGCAAAGATTGATGGTTAAAGTAGTCTTTATGTTTATGTTGTTCGGTTATGCATTACGATACCGTTATTTGTATTGTTGACATCATAAACCATTTTTTGTCTTGTAGAATTGTGTGGGGGCAATTGATGGAACGCACATAGATTGCATTGCTCCTCAAGAAGATAGAGAACGGTATAGAAATCGAAAAGGTTCAGTTTCGCAAAATGTTATGGCGGCCGTTTCATTTGATATGAAGTTTACATATATACTATCTGGATGGGAAGGAAGCGCACATGACGCGCGTGTTCTTAAAAGTGCGTTGACCGACCCTACAAAAGGTTTTCAACGGCCGCCTGCTGGTATGATAAAAAATTTTCATTGTATAGTGATTATAACTCGCAACGTTATATGAATTGTATATGACAGAACGAATTGTGCTTTGTTATATAGGAAAGTTCTATTTGGTCGACTCTGGGTATGCTTTGGAAAACGGCTTTCTTAGTCCTTACCGGGGCATGGATTATCATATCCAAGAATATCGACGACGGCGGAAGGGTGTTGCTGGTCCCCAAGAACTATATAACTACACCCATTCATCATTGAGGAACTGCATCGAGCGTACTTTTGGTGTTTGGAAGGCTAGATTCCCGATTCTAAAGCACATGCGGCCATACCCACTAGACAAACAAGCGAGGATCCCAATTGCGTGCGCAGTTATACATAACTTTATCAAGCTTTGTACTGAAGAAGATCCGCTTCTTCAACAATATGAACGTGATGCAGTTCCAGTGGTAGACATAGATCCAGAGAACGCCGATACGAACGATGGAAATGATGACGAAGCTGAAAATGTATCGCGAAGCTCGCGTAGTAGGGTTAACCGCCCACAAATGAAGGAATTTCGCGATCAAATGGCTGTACAAATGTGGGAGGCATTCCAAGAGAGACCGTGGGTGCGTTAGATGTGTATAAAAATTAATGAGATGATGGAAAATAATAGAAAAATAACGAATATTATGCAATGTTAGCGTCATTGAGTAGATCGGTTAAATACGCGTTGATGTATATACAAAATTTGGTTATAAATATTTTGAAAAAAATTGTATGCATGAAAAATAATTTTAACTATGACAATTGAAAAAAATAAATAATTGTTATCATAATGACGAAGAAAAAAAAACAAATATTATATACCAAACTTGTTATTAGACAAAAGGAATGAATGTCAAGTTTATTAGAAATAAAATTTCATACCTTTAAGCAAAAATAATTTCCGAAATTTTTTTCATGCCTTTTATTCAAGTCACAAGTGGTAAGGAAAAGTCAACAAACAATTCTACCATCACCCATCAACATTTTTCAAACCATTCTTCAAACCATTTTTCAAACCATTCTTCAAACCATTTTACAAACCATTCTTCAAACCATTCTTCAAACCATTCTAAAAGTTTTGACCATTCTTCAAGAATGGAATGGAATGGTGTAAATGAGTTGCCCAAACGAGGGGTATATTTTCTCTCTTTTTATTTTATTTTTTAAAACCTACTTTTTTTAAGAACTTCTGACGAAATTCTTTATCAATTATGCAGTTGTTTTCTCCGGTTAAAAAAAAAAAAAGATGAAGGCGCCAATTATCATAAAACCGCTCATATTACGAAACGCACGAGCGACTGGTGGGAGAGAACAATATTTTTTAAGTAGCTGATTTCTTTGACCTCCAAAGATAACCCTTCAGGTATAAATTTAGTTCACTTTCTCTAAATTTCTCATAATTTCTTTTAGATCTCTCAGGTATATTTTAGCTCAGTTTTATCGCACTCTCACTTTCTTAGCTTTTCTCTCATAGTAGTTTTGCATTTTTTTAGATACGACAGTCGATTTAGATCGTCTAATCGTTTCTTTCGATTTTCGATCTCTCAGGTACATTTTAGCTCAATTTTATCGCATTCTCTCACTTTTTTTGAATTTCTCTCGTCGTATTTTTGTATTGGTGGTCACGTAACTGAAATTTGATAATTAAACCGTATCATTAGATACGTTACCTTAGGTATTATACAAGTTTGTTAAAGAGTAACTATTCACGTGGGATTAGATCAAATCCATGTATATATATATGTATCATATCAACAAAATGGACTTGAAATTTGTCTTAGTTCAGTATTCTAATTTCGATGTTCCGATTTTTTTGGTACGTTGAACTTCGTGAACATGACACTGTAGTGATGATTCTACCTGTCTCGAACGGACCTAGTCAATTTGTCATCTCTTTTGAGAGGAGGTCCGTAGAGATACCGATTACTGCCCGCCTATTCTCATTCTAAAAGTATGTAATTTTGAAATTTCGTACCATATTTTTTTTTTATTGTGTGCAAATGAAAGTCATCTCGATTCTTTACCAAAGGGTAAGAAATCCAGATAACAATTAGTTTTATTTGCACACAATAAAAAGTAAAAAAAACTTATGTTACGAGATTTCAGAATTACATATTTTTAAAATGAGAATGGGCGGGCAGGGATCGGTATTTCCACGGACCTCCTCTCAAAAGAGATGGCAAATTGACGAGGCCCGTTCGGGAGAGGTAGCATCATCACCACAGTGTCATGTTCGCGAAGTCCAACGTACCTAAAAAAAAAACACACCAAAATTAGAATATTGAATTAAGACAAATTTTAAATTCATTTTGCTGATATAATAGATATATATACAGAGACTTGATTTAATCCCACATGAATAGTGATTTTTTAGCAAATTTGTATAATACCTGAGGTAATGTGTTTAATGATACTGTTTAATTATCAAATTCCCAGTTATGTGATCACTAATACAAAAATACGACGAGAGAAATTCAGAAAAAGTGAGAGAATGCGAAAAAACAGAGCTAAAATGTACCTGAGAGATCGAAAATCGGAGGAAGCGATTATACGATCTAAACCGACTGTCGTATCTAAAAAAATGCAAAACTACTATGAGAGAAAAGCAAAGAAAGTGAGAGTGCGATAAAACTGAGCTAAAATGTACCTGAGAGATCTAAAAGAAATTATGAGAAATTTAGAGAAAGTGAGCTAAATTTATACCTGAAGGGTTATCTTTGGAGGTCAAAGAAATCAGCTACTTAAAAACTATTGTTCTCTCCCACCAGTCGCTCGTGCGTTTCGTAATATGAGCGGTTTTATGATAATTGGCGTCTTCATCTTTTTTTTTTTTTTTTTTTTTTAACCGGAGAAAGCTACTGCATAATTGATAAAGACGCCAATTATCATTTCTTGCCGACCCATTGAAAAAAAAATCCAAAAAAGTTTGTTCTCCTTTTTGTCAGACCCTATTTTGAAGATTCCTTTTCCTGTTTCATTTGCTTATTTTGTTGGGAATTAAGTTTTGTGTTCTGTTTGATCTTTTTCTCATCTTTCTTCTTTTTTTTATTTTTTTATTTTTTTTATTTTTCTCAAGCCTCTCCCCTTTTCTAATGTTAATCAGTGCTGAAGTTATTGCCTGAGTTTTGGATTTTTCTGTCTTTTTACTGAGACTAGGTTCTTTAAATTTTGTTGATTATGTTTTTATTTTTTTTTACTTTTTTGTTTTTTGCTCTGTGTTATTGCTGCCGATCATTTTTCATGTTAGAGTTTTGGTAATTTATTATGTCGGTTCTATTATTAAATTTTTGTTGCCAGATCTTATTTGGTATATTTTTTGTTTTTTTTATTTTGTAGAAAAGGCCGTCTCTTTCATTGTTCTTCTTGGTTGTGATGTGTTTTTTCGTTATTGTATTTTCGAGTTTTAGAATAAATCTGAGAGTGATTGTTTTTTTAAGCAAATTTTTTTAGAGCTTTATTGTCTTTTGATTTTTAGTTATTTGTTAATTTTTTTTCTTTTGGGTTTGAAGAAAAGAGCATTGTCTCTTAGTGAGTGGGTTGTTTGACTTTTTTAGATCTATAAAAAAAATTGCATGAGTGTTTGATATTTGTTCCGCCTCTCTTTGTATTGTCTATATATTTTTCTTTTTTTTTTTTTTCCCTTGAAAACAATTCGTCTCTTTAGTGTGTCTCATGGTTCTGTTCTATTTTTGCCATGTTATGTTTTGGATTTTGGGAGGAGAGAGAAAGGAGGTGGGTTATGGGCCGTGAGTTTGAAAATAGGGAGGGACATTAAGGGGTTGTTTGGCAAATGGGTTTGAACCCATCTTGGGCCATTCAAATAATTTTATCAATTTAAATCGTCGTTTAGTAATTTTTTTTGGATAAAATTAAAATAGAAAAAACTCATTCAAACCCTTAAAAATCAAATTCTTCCTATTAAATTTTAACAGTCTGAATTTATTTTAAATAGTCTTTTTTGTTTTGACATTTGAACAACTCTTTTTACAATCCAAAATCATACATTTCACGTCTACCCAAACAACAATTCAAATAATATTTTCAAATAAGATTATTTGATCCAAACAATAATTTAAACTTTTTGTTCAAATTTTTCAATACAAATTTTTTATTTCAAATGAAAAAATTCAAATTGGCACAATCTGAGTCTGTTTGCCAAACGACGCCTAAATTAGTGGGAAACTAATTATTTTTATTTTATTTTTTTTATCAAGTTTCATCGGGTATTTACGGAATGGTGGGTTTTTGGATTGAATTGAATCAAGGAAAATTAATAATTGTGAGGATGGGATGTGAATTGTGATTGATTGTGTGAATGTTTTGGTTTATTAATAGGTTTTGATTAGGTTAAACAACGAAAAAAGAACTTAGGCAATAACTTAAAAAAAAAAAAACTGATTAAAGAAAAGGATTAATTTTTCGTTTGCCCCCTAAATTTTGGGGTTAGTTTCAATATGCTCTCTAAACTTAAAAACGTTAGATCCGTTTTCTTTGATCTTTGAAATTTCGTAAAAATACCCCTTCCGTTAAATATTTAACGAAAAATGCCTTAAATTCGTATTTTAAGGTGCTTTCGAGGTTTAAAAAATATTGAAATTATTATGTTATCCTTAAATTAGTATGTGGTAATTATATTTCGATAATATTTATATATAAAATTTATAATTAAATTCATATTTATATGTAAAATATCATATCGTAAATTTTTTGAGAGAGAAAAATTACGAATTTAATTATCCCCATGTTTGGCCCCCTCATTCTAATTATTCCATTCCATTCTATTTTTTTCACTTTTTTCAATCTTCCAAACCATTCCATTCCATTCTAATTTTTTCAACCATTTTTTTCAACATTCCAAATCCTTATATAATATCTTTAAATCATAACTATTTATAACACCTCGAAATTTATAAAGTCAATCCATTTTTCAAACCATTTTCAAACCATTTAGAATAGTCAAAAATGGTTGGAATGGTTTCTCCAAACACAACATATAAATTTTGCATATAAATATTTTTAAAATATAATTACAACACTCTAATTTAATGATAAAACAATAATTTCAGAGTTTTAACAATAAATCATCTCACACTTATTTTACAAACTGTATATGAAAAGAAAATAGAGAGATTTATAAGAATGAGAACTTTATAATATATCTCTCTTATATTTTTATTATTTGCTTTCAACTGAGGTACTCTTCTCCTTTTATAAAGAGCTGGAGACTTTAGTGAGCTGGCCGATAAGGATATTCTTCGAGTAAGCTGGTAGATAAGCTTTCTTTAAAGATTGATTCCTTTTGTCGGTCACGTAGAGCAAATAGGATTTATTCCTTTTGTCAGTCACATGCTATAATTTTAAAGCATCCTTCGGATAAGGGGTAAGGAAATACAATTTGAAGAAGATGTCATTTAGTGAAAAATGATGACAACTTTTGAATTTTTTTTTTTGGTGTCCATTAATAAGTGAGAAAAGACTATTGCTACACCATATACTTTTAGTGAGTGTAATTCTACTACGAAAGTGTTAATATTTATTATATATACATATATCCACTAGTAAGTAGAACGAAGCTTTTGCTATATACATTATTATTTATATTTTAAAGATACCTATTACTTTATTAAGTGGAATATATAGTCTAATGTTAAAGTGGAAAGGATGACCCATTAATTAGTGGAAGACTAACAGAAAGATGTTGATAAGCCTAAATTATTCACTTTTAACCGCTATAGTGAGAACGTAGATTAATCATTTTAAGGTTCTATGACATTTTCGAGATTATGCCATCTTTTTCCGTCTAATTGAGCGAAGAAGTCTTGCTCATCTTCGCCGTCTTTTTCCTCAAGTTCTAGTGTTTTGTCAGCAAGAGTAATAATATATATTTCTTCCCAAGTAGTAATACTAGCTGCAAAATTTAGATTTACAATTTTATTATAAAAATTGGTAAATCTTTCAACAGAATAATTGCTGAATATCAGAATGTGACTTGTTTCCATGGCAAAATGATATGACCAACGGAGTTTGTCAATTTTTCTTTTTATTTTGAGAATGGTCATAGCTCTAAATTTTTCTAGAGCTCTTTCTTTTGGGATGAGTTGGTTAAAACTTTCTTGATCAAAATCTTATAGTTCAGCAAATTCTTGTGACCTATTATCTGAATTAAAATATGATAATGGTTGAGCTGCAGAGAAATAGACCATAAGGACATGATAAGGATGAATAAATTTTAAATCAGTATTTTTATAATAGTATTCTAAGTGGATACTACTGATGTGAATTCGAATACTCCTCGTGATGCTCTTTTCTGAAACATGCCTGATAAAATTTGTTAAGATTCTTGGGGCTTTTGTCGAGGTTCATATGAATAGATCCATGGATATATTGGAGCAGACCATGATTCATGAGAGACTTCATTTCTTCAATGAAACTAAAATAAGGCCTTTGAAACTTATGCCGTAACAACTGTTGAGTTTCCAGACTTTTGTGTCAGATTTCCTGTTAAGAAAATATGCGTGAAGATGTTCCTGGAATTTTTCTTTAAGCAGCTTAACTGCTTCTTGCTTCAACTTGTCTTGGAGTTCTGTAGGAAGAGAAAGCTGAAGTTCTCAGATAGTAGCTTGGTTAGAGCTTTCAGTCAAATCTTCTTTAGTTCGCTTATTAAGACGATCGAAGAAGTATGCTAATTGATGGAGCTTGTTTAAAAAAAAACATCTTTTTGACTCTGGTTATAAGCCGTTAGCAAATTATCCAGCAGGTGTTCTTCTTCTTCTTTAAGAATCAAACTTTTATCTGCTCTAAACTTATAAGATTTTCGGAACTCGATGTTTTTCCCTATGTAGCTGTTCGTCATTTTCTTAAGAAAATCTGCAATATGAACAAGGTTAATGATAAACTGCTTCCAGGGAAGTGGTCATTTTATCCATTGTCTATAAGATGTTCATGTTTCAATACTAAAACCAATTAGAGTATAAAGAGAATGGTTTTTTGTAGGATATCTATATTCTGGTTTAGATTTTAGTCTTATAAGATCTCCTTTTGCTATTATGCCATTTCTGTTGACTTGAAATGGGTATAATAGGCTGACAAAGTGTTCCCAGAATTGCTAATAGAGCCAAATCTGGGGGAGAAGTGAGTGACTGTTTAGAGAAAATTTTTATTTATTTTTGGTATTGTCGGTCAGTTAAGACTGAAGGCGCGCAACGGGGAAAAGAAAAAGTACTGCCGTAAGTCATTGGCCTAGTCCTCTGAACTGTACCAACAATATCAAGGGTATTTACCATAGAAAATGTAAAAAAACATCTAAATAGTTGGGATATACCTAAAGTAGGAGCGTCGTCTGTTTATAATAAAGGTACTTTTGTATTTAAGTCTGATTGCATAATTAAAACTGTTGAAGAAGCTTTGCCAAAACAGGAGAGGTCATAAAGGTTTTACTAATCTGTAAAAAGTTTGTTGAAACATATAGAGAAAAATACAGTTACCGTCATTTTGGTCTTGTGCAAGTAATTATTAAACCCCTAACTAGGGAAGGTCTTAATAATTCAGCTCTTACATGCATAAGAGACAAAAGGAACAAAAGCTTCACTAATTCTCTGTTGGGTTGTGTAGAGTCGACCTTAAGTGAATGTTCTGTTTATTTTAACTATTTTCCAAATTTCACTGTTCATTTACATGAAAATAATATAAGTACATCTTTAATGGTAAATCTCAAAACATGTGGGTTTGACATGGAAGAAGGGACTAGTAATTTAGCTCTTATATATCGAGTCTACTGTAAAGTCATGAATACTATGAGTCCTGATATTAATCTGAAATCCCTTATGAGGAATAAAACAGGAGAGACAATCTTGTTTCAAACTAACCTAGCAAAGTCAAAGTTAGCAGTTCCTAAAATAGTCCCAAGGAGAAAAGGTTGTAGCCATTCACCCACCAGAAGCCACAGTCCAACTTAAAAAAGATGTAGTTGTCGTCCCATACAAGTCAGTGTCAAAAAACCTGTCAGAACCAGTCTCACTTGGTGCTATTAACCAAGTAGTCGAACAAAATAATTACACCGACTTGTTTCTTCAAACTTTGGGAAAATAACTAAATAGGATAGAGATGGGCAATTACCCATGTAAAGCAGATCCTCAGCTTTCTTTTGCTCACCTATGTAAATCAGATCCTCAGCCTTCAAAAGATGTACCAAAAAATACAATCCAACCACTCATGCTAAAACCTCCACCTGACATGTTTAAGTTCAAGTTAACCAAAGAACTCGAGTTCTTATCAGAACTTATATTTAGATTATCTAGCTTAAATCCAGCCGAACAAAATAAATCTATAACCACTATCTCTGAATTAAGAGATAAACTCGAAGAGCTTTTGAAGCAGCTCTCTGAAAGCCAAGATGACCAACTTAGTCTTAATAAGATTACAACCAAGTTTGGTCAACCGAAATTAAAACTTTATTATCCTAGGCCTTCACCTGTTGATTTGCAATACGAAGATATCTGGCATGGTGCTTCTTATGACGGAGCATCCATCGTAGACTGGAATATAGATGGTCTCTCTGAGTACCAAATCCTAATAGTTGTCAAAAACATGCTTATATATGGTTCAACATACAAAATAAAATATAATGTTGACCCTGAAATAGCTAACGCTATTATAGCAGGGTTCACAGGACAAGTGCAGGGATGGTAGGATCATTATATGACACCAGACAAAAAGCTAGCGGTCATGACTGCCACCACCACAACTGCCAACGGAGAAGTATTCACTGATGTAGTTAATACATTAGTTTATAATATCCTCCTTCACTTTATGGGATCAACTAGAATCCAAGTTGATCAAAGTCAAGAGCAGCTACAAAACTTAAGATGTCTGACTTTATCTTATTTTAAGTGGTACAAAGATGTTTTCATGTCTAAAGTCTTAACTAGCGAAGACTGCAATAACGACTTTTGGAAAGAAAAGTTCTCATCTGACTTTCCACCCTTATTTGCTCAAAGGGTTAGAGCTAAGCTAAGAATTAAACATAATGGTAACATTCTATACTCCCATTATACTTATGGTGAGTTAGCTGATGAAGTAGTAGTCGAAGGATTAGCTTTATGCAATGATATCAAGCTTAAACGACAACTTAAAAAAGATAAATTTTGGAGAAAAAATCCTTAGGAGATTTTTGTGAACAGTTTGGATTTAACCAAACGTTGAAAAAATCTCATAAAAAGAAGAAAAAGCCTTATAAGGCCAGCTTTCCTTAAACCCAGAGGAAAATATAAAAAAGAAACAAAAACTTTGAGGCCTAAGGCGAAGGCCAAAAAGGAGAAAATTTTCATTGCCAAAAGTCCAGTCTGCCATAAATGTAGAAGAATAGGGTATTACGCTAATTCTTGCTGGACCAAAGAAAGAATAAACGTGTTACAAATTAGTGAAAGCCTTTAAAGGCTAATTGAAGAAAAACTCTTAACAAAGAGTGATGAAGAAAACAGTGACTCTAATGAGAGTAGTGAAGAATAAGAAGACCCTCAAATTAATCAACTTCTATTTGAGGAATCTGATGTTGAGTCTAATAATGACTCTAAGGAGTATTGTGAATGCAATCATTACAAAGCTATTCTTAATATGAATGGCCTTTGTATCGATGTTCTCACAAAAGAAGATATCATCATTTTAAAGGCTATAGATAAAATTGAAAATCCTGAAAAAAAAAAGCAAAAAACTCTTTAAGAATATATCCTTATTACCAAAGAAAATTACCATCCTAAAATACAAAAAAAAAAAAAAAAACTTCAAGAAAAATCTTAACAGTATTCTTTGAAACAAATTCTTAAAATGATTGAATCAGAAGGGTCTAAAAGAGAACCAACGATTTTTGACTTAAAAGCATAAATCAATGAAACCAAGAGAGAGCTTAACGAGCTCAAAACAATAGTTCAAATTCTTGAACTTGTTAATTCACAGGAATTGCTTAGCCAACCCTCTAATAAAGAAGATGATGAGCAAGAGTTTTCAAAACTCTTTGATAAAAATCAGTCAACTTCCTTAATCATTCAGGAAGAAAAGTCCATCAATTTTATGGACCAATTCATTAACCAAAAGTGATATGTCAGAATTACTTTGGTAATAGTCAAAGAATTCGTAATTATCATTGAAGTCCTTATAGATTTAAGTGCTGATCTAAATTGTGTCAGTGAAAGTATTATTTTCAGTAAATACTTCACAAAGGCTATACAAATTTTAAATACTGCTAATGACGAAAAAATGCCAATACAGTATAAATGGTTTGATATAGCCGTTTGCTTAGAATGAACTTTTTTATAAACAAGTTTTCTCTTCAGCAAAGATATTGCTCAATTAGCAATTATGAGATTAAGCTTCAAAAGCCCTATTTCAGTCTTCACTGAAGAAATGAAGTCTCTCATGGACTATGATATGCTCCAATATGTATATGGATCTATTCATATGAATCTGGACAAATCTCCAAGAATCTTAATAGATTTTATCAGGTATGTTTCAGAGAAGAGCATCATGAGGAGTATTCGAATTCATATCAGTAGTATCCACCCAGAGTACTATTATAAAAGTACTGATTTAGAATTTATTCTTCCTTATCATGTCCTTATGGTTTATTTCTCTGCAGCTCAACCATCATCTTATTCTAATCTAGATGATGGGTCACGAGAATTTTCTAAATGATGTGAATTTGATCGAGAAAGTTTTAACCAACTCATCCCAAAAGAAAGAGCTCTAGAAAAATTTAGAGCTATGGCAATTCTTAGAATAAAAAGAAAAATTGACAAACTCCTTTGGTCATATCATTTTGCCATGGGAACAAGTCACATTCTAATCTTCAGCAATTATTATGTTGAAAGATTTACCAGTTTTTATAACAAAATTGTAAATCTAGATTTTGCAGCTAGTATTACTACTTGGGAAGAAATAGATACCATTACCCTTGCTGACAAAACACTAGAACTTGAGGAAGAAGACGACGAAGATGGGCAAGACATCTTCGCTCAGTTAGACGAAGAAGGATAGCATAATCTCGAAAATGCCATTGAATCTTAAAATGATTAATTTACGTTCTCACCACAGCGGTTAAAAGTGAATAATTGAGCTTATCAGCATCTTTCTTTTAGTCATTTTCCACTTATTTGTGGGACACTCTTTCTATTTTAATATTAGACTATATATTCCACTTAATAAAGTGATAGGTATCTTTAATATATAATAATATATAAATAGTATAGCAAAAGCCTTGTTCTCCCTACTAGTGGATATATATATATAATAATAATATATATAATAAAAATTAACACTTTCGTAGTAGAATTCCACTCACCAGTGGTGTATAGTGTAGCAATAGTCATTTCCCACTTATTAGTGAACTCAAAAAAAAAAAAATTTCAAAAGTTATCATTTTTCACTAAATGGCATCTCCTTCCAGTTGTATTTTCTTATCCCTTATCTGAAGAAGCTAAATAATTGTAACATGTGATCGACAAAAGGAATCTTATCTGCCAGTTCGCAAGCTTATCTGCCAACTGTATCCTTATCTCTTCCTCGACTGAAGACTCAAGACTCCTATAAAAGGAGGAACTCCCCTCAGTTGAGAGCAATCCATCAAAATACAATAGAGATATATATTATAAAGTTCTCATCCTCAGAAATCTCTCTATTTTCTTTTCATATACAATTTGTAAAATAAGTGTGAGATAGTTTAAAGTGTACTCTGTAAAATATTAAGAGTGTTTGAGTGTACTCGTTTGGTGTGTAATTTTCATTTCTTGCTTGATGTGAATTTTCTTTCATTCCCTCTGTATCATCCATGTAAGATATTTCTTTCATTTTCTATGAAATATACTAGTTTTGCTTCCACCATATTATCTCTGTTATTTCTTTATTTTTCTTTATTTTCTCGGCTCAATCTCTCTATCTTTTAGAGACTTCTAAATGAGTCCCTATGAAATATTTTAATATATTATATGTTCAAATATTGATTTGGGATCAAAACAACTTTGTTAGTGTCACTTCTGAGCCAAAAAAAAAATCATTTAAAGGCTCGATTTAGGCAAAAAATAGTTATAAAGACTTAGTTTTTGCGTGACGTGACTTTTTAAGGCTTGTTGGAGCTCCAAATGAGTCCCTAAGACTTATTATAATATATTATATGTTCAAATACTGATTTGGGATCAAAATAATTTTGCTAGAGTCACTTCGGAGTTAAAAAAACCCATTTAAAGACTCGATTTAGGCAAAGCTAGTTATAAGGACTTAGTTTTTGCGCGATGTGAGTTTTAAAGTTTTGTTGGAGCTCAAAATTTAATATATTATATGTTCAAATACTGATTTGAGATCAAAACAACTTTGTTAGGGTCACTAGGGAGCCAAAAAATCAATTTAAAGGCTCGATTTAGGCAAAACTAGTTATAGGTATTAGTTTTTGCACTAGGTGACGTTTTAAAGCTTCTTGGAGCTCAAAATGAGTCTCTACGAATTATTTTATTATACTATATGTTTAAATACTGATTTGGGATTAAAATAACTTTGCTAGAGTCACTACGGAGCTAAAAAACTAATTTAAAGGCTCGATTTAGACAAAACTAGTTATAAGGACTTAGTTTTTGCGCTTGCGCGAGGTGAGTTTTTAAGACTTGTTGGAGCTCAAAATGAGTCCTACAAATTATTTTAATATATTATATGTTCAAATACTGATTTGGGATCAAAAACCTCCATACCCAAATTTTGGGGCGTCTATTTCTATAATTTTGAAATGTAATTTCTACAGTGATTTGGTCAATTACAAAATTGTCCTCTTAAAGTGTATCCACGATTTTATTTTATTTTATTTTTTTCTTTTCGGCTTTTCACACATTTCATTGTTTTCCTCCCCCCACCTCTCTCTCTATTGTGTGTTAGAAGCCTTCTTTCTTTTGATTTTTCTTTTATGTGTTTGAGCTCATTATACCCCTAATAGAAGTGATAATGATGCCATCACCCACCGATCAAAATCCAACTTTGCTTTTCAGCACTGTCAATCTACCCACCTCGTCAATGGGCTTCATCATTGTTCTCCTTCGTCAAACCATTACCAAGATAAAACAGTGTTTCCATTTATTCTCATTTTGCTTTAACTATGGTTTCCTTTTTACCTTCAAAAGTTTAATCTTTTTTCTATTTGGTTGTTTGTTTCTTTAATCAAAAATGCAAAAACAAATACAAACAGACCAATTACATAGCCAAAGTCAAAGGCAACAAAACAAAGACAAACCAAAGCAGGCACATAATTATGTGGTCAAACAGAAACATATAAGTGAAGTTATGAATTAGGAGGGTTCCATAATCCATTCACGGGAGTCAAACAAATCTCAAAAAACAAAGCCTCAGAATAGACTTTTAATTTCACCACCATTTGTCAGAATCGAGGGGCAAAAGCGGGAAAGTAACTCCGAGCATGTGTTGGACGTCGTGACGCACGAATTGGAATTGGACCAGAGGAGCGGCGAGCGCGAACCAGTAGGGCGAAAAACTCAGCTGCGTCGGAGAGCAGGAAATGCGTAACAGTTGGATATACATCATCGCAGCAATGCTTGTCGAAAAATTCTTCGTTGTTGGAGATGAAGAAGGCGGCTGCCATGGTTAAGGAGGGGTCAAAGAAGGAGAAGAGAATAGAAGAGAAAAAAAAAAAAAAAAAAAGGTCAAAAGAATTGAGTGTACTGAACTACCAATGAATGAGTAGATTAGCCTTTCTGCACCTCTTTTAAGAACGAATAATAACGCTTAATTTATTGCCTTGGGTCTATTTTTTTAATCAGTTTTTATATAAAATAGATATTCATTGGGTGAAGTAGGCAAATACCCAGAATTTATATAACAATAAAAATAAATACCCAAACTTTTGAAGTAATTGAGTTTCTAGTCAATTTGTGAATTACTTACACATGCTTTTGGTAACAAAGTGAATTACCACCACTTACCACTGTGTAAGTAATTGTATCTTTTGGGTAGTTGGTTATATTTTTCAAAAGATTGGGTAATAACTTACATTAAGTTTTAAAAATTGGGTATTCACTGTAATTTCTCTTATTTATGTTGGTTTTAAAAATTTAGTTTATGTCTGTTTTTATTAGTAAAATGATTATACATTTGTGTTTGAATTTTTTAGACTGCAGTCACTAATTTTTTTTTTAATTCAGTTTTTGTTGTTTGTTGTAGATAATATTCAGTCATAAATTTTTTTCTTTGGTCATAAATTTTTAAATGTTGACCTGATGATGATTTTATTAATATTTTAAAACGTTCACTATATTTCTAAAACATAAATTGCAAATTGACTAAATCATTAACTGGCTTTTTTTTAATTGTATCCCAATTGAGAATCTCTCATTATAGTATATTGGGCCTTGGCAAAAAATAAAAAAATAAAAATTATAAGATTAGGAAAAAAGTTTTTTTTTTTTACATTTTTTTTATTTCTATCTTATCGCTTTTTTTTAATTATATATGCATAATAAACATATAGATAGTGCACTACATAAACTAAAAAATGATTAAATATTTCTATTGAATACCATTTTGATAATTTTAATTGCTATACGATCTGATCTCAAATATTTCTGTATATGTATAATGGAATGACAATTTTAATAGAATGACAATTTATATTATCATATTTGGTTGGGTAAAAAATACACAGAATAATAATTTTAATGGAATCATCATTCTATCAGTTATAAAAATCAGTGTTCCTTAATTCCCTTAACTTAACCTATAAAATGATTATTATTTTCCAGTTTTAAACTAATTAAAATAGTTGAGCCTGATTTTAGTGTCAATTCCACTTATAAACCAAACACCAATTAAAATGATATTCTTATTCTCAATTTTAATCAATTCTACCATACCAAACGTGCTCTTACGGAATTGAGTAAGTCTCGACCTTTGTCGATATAAAAGGGAGTTTAGAGTTCGAAAGCAAGAGATCGACAGCTTGTTGCGCGGCGGCACATCTTAATCGTCTAAACCACCAAATCCGTCTGCGATGGAAAAGAATAAATCAGCGACCGGTGATAATGGAGACTGTGATTTGTCGATGATAGAGCGTCTTCACCATCGAAGCAAGAGAATTCGTAAATCAAATTCGTCTGATGATCATGTGGAGTCTCTATCGATGATAGAGCGTCTCCGTCGTTGCAGCAGCAGATTTCAGAAGAAATCAACTCTAGCTGCATCTGAATTTATGCAAACTGTTTCCGACGATCTTCTGCTCGAGATCTTCCTCCGCCTCCCCAACGGCCTACCCGTTATCCGATGCGCCGCCGTCTGCAAGCGCTGGCGCTCTCTCGTCTCGGAAGAATTCATGCCGGCCTACACGAGTGCCGTTATCTTCAACTACACGCATCAGAACCTCCCGCCCTTTCACCAACTCTCATCCAAATACCTGAACTCAAACCCGTACCGCCTGAATTTTTTGCCGGATTGCGGCAACATGGTGGTGAGGGCGTCGTGGGGCGAGTTGTTGCTCCTGTCCCGCGGTATCAGGAACCACTACGTCTGCAATCCGCTCACCCGGCAGTGGCTCGCCGTCCCTGAGGGCCCTCCAAGCGGAGCGACCCTTTTTCGAGAAACTACTCGTTCAAACAATGGCTTTATTGGTTACGCATTGGTGTTCGATCCCAAGGAGAAGGGGAATCTGCGCAGGTACAGAGTTGTGCTAATATGGAGGTCTTTTTTTGTCTCAGGCAACTATAAATTTTTCTTTTCCATGTTCGATTCCGAGACCGGAGTGTGGGCTGAACACAAGTTAACTATTCCGTTCAGAATGTGTCACCCAATATGTCCTCCAGTAACTCTCGAGGTCGCTGCCACGAGCGACGGAGTTTTGCACTGGCTGGTTTTTAATCCCATGTACCTGAGACGTAAGCGACACGAGTACGAGTTCGTTGGCGTTATTGCTTTCAATGTGTTCGCTTTTGCGTACCGTATGATTCCCCTTCCCGCCGGGCACTTCGTCAGCATTGATCCTGTTCGCGTTAGGCACAAAGTGCGCCTCGGAGTGGTCCGAGGCCGGCTCTGGCTGTCTCTGATGCTGGAGATCGACGAGGCCCGCTTCGGCTTGAAAGTTTGGGAGTTGGGCAGCGACGACTCGTGGGCTTTGGTGCACGACGTCGTGCTGCGCAGGGCCGGGAACGGGTCGTTGCTTTGCGTGCTGGCTTTCGATCCGTGCAACGGCGATGTGGTTTATCTGGTGCGAGACGGGGAAATTTTACGTTACGAGATTGGGCTTGACAAGTACGAGAAGGTGTGTGAGTTTCCATGTCATAATGAACCCATAGATATGGTGAAGCAACGGATTGCTTTGAGCTTGAAAGTCTTCACTCTTGTGCATCCCTTATGGCCTAAACGCCACCCCATTTTACATGATTGATCGATGTTATTTTTGTTTATTTCCAGACTTGTTATATTGCTCATTCTTTATCTGTTTCATCTTAAGGTTTTTGTAGCAATGGGCAATTTCTATGTTCTTATATTGTTCATTTTAGTAGTTTGAGTGTCCTGCTCTGTGTTTAATACCTCCTCTTCTATTGTTTATAAAGTTAATGTTTCTCAGCTTCTTAATAGACCTTCAAAAAGGTTCGCTGTTCTATTGTTTTTCAGCTTCTTAAATTTTATTCAATAATCTACGTAAAAAGTTTGTTTTATGTTTTATTGTTTTTTCTTTGGTTGGAGTGAACTACTAAAAGAGTAACTTAAATATTATTAGGGAGAAAAAGGATAATCCGAACATAATATGTTCCACATGATTTCGTATACACTATATAATATTTTAAGAGCATGTCCCACGCATGTCACTGCAAGAAAAAAAAAAAAAAAAATAGCGACCAAGGTATCGACGATAATGTTTTCAGAGAAGAAGAAAAAAAGTATCGACGATAATTAAGCATAAAATTTTGGGTAATCTGAAATTTACCATAAAAAAATTTTGGGTAATTACCCAAAATTTCCTTACCCGAAATTTCAAGTACTTACCCCATTAGGTAAGGGTGAAGTAGGTAAATACCCATAATTTATATAACAATAAAAATAAATACCCAAACTTTTGAAGTAATTGAGTTTCTAGTCAATTTGTGAATTACTTGCACATGCTTTGGGTAACAAAGTGAATTACCACCACTTACCACTGTGTAAGTAATTGCATCTTTTGGGTAGTTGGTTACATTTTTTAAAAGATTGGGTAATAACTTACATTAAGTTTTAAAAATTGGGTATTCACTATAATTTCTCTTAGGTAATTACCTGAAATTTTGGGTAAATTTTAGGTACTTACCCATCGGCTAATTACCCAAAATTTTGGGTAAGAGAGAGAGAGAGACCCAAAATTTTGGGTAAAAGAGAGAGAGAGAGAGAGAGAGAGAGAGAGAGAGTGGTAAGGAAGAGGAGGTGGGGCAGGTGAAAGAAAAAGAGAAAGTGAAAGAGAGGGTACCCGAATTTTATTAGAAAATGGAGACGGGTAATTTTTTACCTGGTTTACCCATCTCTGAAATTACATGCTTAACGATAATGTAGTATCAACAACCAAATATATATTTAAACACATACATTTTATCTGAAATTATTACATCTTTCATTGATGTTAGGAATATGACTTATAGATTTAAACTTTACAACTTTTAACGAAGTGATAATGATTCCCTTAAGTTTTGATTTATGTAATTAAGCAATTTGAACGCTTTAATTCATAATCTGATTGTGAATTTATTGTTTACTAGTGATTTCAATAATCCTTAAAAGAATAATAAATAATCGAGGGGTAAAACAGTAATTTTATGCAGCTTTGATTATGAACTATTCATGAAGGATTAAATTTCATGTTTTATTTAAAAAAAATATCAATTGACGATTTGGTTGCTTCGAATAAATAATATTTTTGAAATTCAAGAGTTTAGTCCTGATTTTTAACGGAATAATTTTAGAATTAATAAATCGGACTTGTGTTTGTGACCACATATATAAAAGGTATAACAAGGAAATCCCTTCTTATGATAGGACAAATTTGAGAACATTTAATTAATTTTGGTATTTTGATAATTTGATTATCATAATTATAAATTGATAATTATAGTGAATATCCAATTTTTAAAACTTAATGTAAGTTGTTACCCAATCTTTTGAAAAATATAATCAACTACCCAAATGATTCAATTACTTACACAGTGGTAAGTGGTGGTAATTCACTTAATTACCAAAAGCATGTGCAAGTAATTCACTTGTTATATAAATTAAAAACTCAATTAATTACTTTAAAATTTTGGGTATTTATTTTTATTGTTATATAAATTCTGGGTATTTGCCTACTTCACCCTAAAATTATTTGAAATATGAGATATTTATTATATATTTATTTCAGAGTTTTTTTTTATAATTATCTAATTGGTATATAATTGACCATTTACTTTAAAGATTTGATATTTAAATTTAAATCAATCCCAACTGGATTGAGATTTGAAAATAAAATCCATATTCAAAAGGGATGGGTGTAATTTACAAGGGAGAAGAGAGAATGAGAACATTTCTCATTATCTCAAATTGAATGTATTTTTATACACTTAATTAAGAGATAAATATGTGAAATTTCTATTTAAAAAATTCCAATCTATTTTCTCTCAGCGACAATTTTAAGTCAAATTAGGTAAGGATTATTTCAAATATTTCTTAATTTAATCAATCAAATAATATGAGAAAAATATAGAATTTTAAAATAGTTTTATTTTTATTTTTATATATTTCCTATTTTCTAAATGGGAAAAATCCATTAGGAAAAACCTAATGTTTTTCGCCCACCCCCTCTCCCTCTAGCCCTAAAAATATGTGCTTTGTAGCACAAAACAGATGCTAAGCAATTCCAAGTTTAGTCTACAAAAAACTATATTAAAATTTTCTATCCAACCTAGAAAGAAAATCTAATTTTTACTTCCCATTTTCTCCCCAAAAAATGCCAACCTATACACACTAGGGAGAGAAAAATTTTCTCTCAATTAATTGTGTGAGAAATTAGAGCGAGCCGACTCTTAAGTTTTAGCCACGAACTGAGAATTGGAAAAGAAGAATCCGGTGTCGAAGCATTGAGTCTAGACTAGTAAATTCTTGACGAAAGTATTCAAATTAACCCTACCTGGGCGTTTCATAACGTATGGTTAAAAGTGAAGGCGCCATTTATATATGATCAATCGCCAAAGGGATGCTTTGAGTTCTACCTCAGCTCTCCCATTGTCTTTATTCCAGCCATCGTCACTGTCTCAACCTCACACAGATGGAAGCTCCTCCTCGGGTCCCTCACCGCCACCTCTTCTGCGCCTCGCACAAACGCCCAATCCATATCATTACCCTAGCGGTGATAAGTGTTTCCGCTGCAACTTGCCAGGCTATCATTCGAACAATTCTCCTAACCGGCACTAAGCTAATCTTGCTGACGGTTTCCCAAATGAGCCAAGTGATGATAGCCTTCTCATGGACCAACCCAAAGAACTCAAAATCGTTAGGGTGACAAAAGGGAAAAAGTTAGTTGTATTATCAATGACTCCTCCTCACATTCCGGCACTTGAACCTGCCATAACGACGTACTATTTTCCATACTCACTGCACCATTAACAAGCTAGTTTGTAACGTCATTATTGACAACGGGTCGAGTGACAACATTGTGTCTCGCTCTCTTGTCCATGCTTTCCTACTTCTTACTACGAATTAGAGGACAGTGGACAACAGCGATGGAGCCGCAGAGGTACTCGACGTTGAGAGTGATCGCGATGTGGACCGGATTCGATGGTGGCAATAAACAACCTTGTGAAAAGTGGTGGCATAGGCGGATGGCAAGGGTGTCGGTTGAGGAACGGAACCGAACGGATGGTTTCCATGTGAGATTTTAAAAAAAGAAAGAGATATTTTCCAATAAAACCAAAACCCAAGTTCATTAGTTCATCGCTCCAGCTTTTCTTCCCCAAGTTCACTGTTAAGTCCATAAACTATAATGCCATAGGGGACGTAGCACAAACTACACGTTTCTAGGTTCGATTGCTGGAGAAATATGAGAAAAACAAAAACTTATTTGAACCTCGGCCTATCTTCTTATTTTTTAAAAATAAAAGAATAAAAAGTCTAAATTAAAAGTGCAACTTCACAAGATATAGATTGTCATTGTATTAAGAATATGACATTAATTAAAATTTTCCTAATTATAAAAGATAAAATTCATCCATACGTCTTACAATTAAACTATGATTATATTCTTAATTTTTTAAAGCATATATAATTTTAAAAAAAAAATATTTTCAATTTTAATCTACTTTTGCAACTCATCCAATTAAAAACCAAACAAACAAATTTGAGAGATCAAAAACAGAGTTTTCTTCCACAAAATATTTCCGTGTTATTAAATTAATTACCATATACACACACGATGACACGCACGTGCGTGCATCTTTCTCTCCAACATGTAACCCATATCTCCCTCCAACCTCCCTAACAGCCTTCTTTTATCATTTTCCTTCACAACACAACACAACAGACAGACTAAAAAGAAACGACGCAAAGTGGGGCCCACCCAATGGCGGCGCCGAGCAGCCGGAGTTCGTGGACGATCGAGCCGGACCTGGAGGGGATCGACCTGGACGCGTCGGACTTCGCGGCGTCGGTGCCGCTCAAGAAGGTCCCCAACGGCGACGTCTTCGAGGCCTCGCGCGCCGGCGACGCCGAGCGCCTCCGCCACCTGCTGGACGAGCGCGGCGTCAACGTCAACGCGCGCGACCGCTGGGACTCCGTGGCGCTCTACTACGCGTGCCTCGCCGGCCACCTCGACGCCGCCCGCATGCTCCTCGAGCGCGGCGCCATCTGCTCCGAGCACACCTTCGACGGCGACCGCTGCCACTACGCCGCCCTCAACCTCAAGGTCCGCAAGCTCCTCAAGGCCTTCGAGGCCCGCCCGCCTCCTCTGCCCCCTCTCCACGCCGCGCTCCGCGACACCTTCCTCGGCTGTGCCGCCAATAGGGCCTATTTGGAGCAGGTTGACGATGCCCAGCTTCACGTTTCAGGTGATTGGTTTTTTTCACGATTTTTTTTTTTTTGAGTGCTTGGTAGTTGAAGAATTAAAGTTTTTTTTGTTAGAAGTGTTAAAGCTTTTCTGGGGTTTGTTTGAGAGCTTTTGCTTATTAGGTCTTGTTTTGCATGAATTTATTGGTGTAGAGCTGTCTTTGGTAAAGTTATACAAGAGTGATTGGTTGAAAATTCAATGTCATTTGGCTTCAATCTTAGAAAGTGGTTGCTTTTGATGCTTTTGATGGTTAATTGATACATTAACCACTGAAATTCTTTTTTAAAGAGACAATAATCTAATACTGACACTATTTTGGTGATTTGTTCTTCCATTATTTGGTGATTTTTTAGAGTTAAGCTTTTGGTGTTCTTTTTTGTTTTTGGACTGTGCGTAATTATTAATGCGGTTTACATTGTATTGATGAGGATTTTTGTGATGAAGTTGCTAAACTTTTGTCTAATAAAGAAGACTGGAGAGATGAGGTTGGATATTTTTTGAATTGAACCCTTTTCTACAGAATGTAGCAATGGTTATTGACGTAAAATGAAGGTCTTGGTCTCTTCTTGTGGATGGCAAACCAGCCCATGATTTAAGTTAGTAAAGAGGAAAAGTTCGTGTTTGGCATTTGATGTAGGGAATTAGCATGCAAATGTTCGATCTTGGAGTGTTCTATACCACTCAAAGTTGAGTGAAAACAACTAAACAATAAGGGTTGATGGTCTTTGGCACTCTACATGCTTTATCTTATAGAGTTTTCTTAAAGAAATCGCAAATTATGTCGTTCTTGACATATAACGTTGTGGGTAGGTCTTTCATCAAGCTTGGCTTCCAATTCCAACTTCTTCCCTCCGGATGTTGTCTTTCATGTGCAAGGTAGACCCATTGAAGCTCACAGGGTGATTTTGAGTGTTCGGTCGCCATTCTTTAAAAGAAAGTTTGAGACGGACTGGAAAGACCGCAAAGAAGTAAGATTCGGAAGGGAAAAGTTGTCTTATCCTGCTCTTTATAGCCTCATCCATTTCTTCTACTCTGACAGGCTAGAGATTGCAGTAGATGATATGGAGGATCTAGTAAGGATTTGCAAAGTATGTAAATGTGAATCGTTGCAAAAGGCTCTTGAGAAAGAATTGGCTCACCAAAAATTTGCCGAGTACAAAGCACTAGGAGATGTAGACAACTCCCAGAAACGGTTCATCTTACAGGGTGTATCGCTGCCTGAAGAAGATCGTCTTCCCAGTTCCTTGCATCGAATACTTCAAATTTCCTTGGCCCATTCAACCATGAAAGCTAATTTAGACAATGGTGTTGAAGATTTAATATCTCATGCTGATAGAATGAATATAAGTGATTTTGAAGATGATCTTGCTGATGTTTGCATTAAAATTGATAAAAGAATTTTCCGCAGCCATCAAGTGGTTTTAGCATCACGGTCAGAGTACTTCAAAGCAAGATTATCACGAATGGCAGATTTTCATGAAGGAAAAGATGAGTTACCCGTTGATACCCTTCCATGTATTGAGGAGCGTGATTTGAGCATGGAAGCATTTGAGAAAATGATTGAGTTCATGTGAGTGTTTTCTTTTCTGCTAAAATTCTTAAATTGGATAACTTCTTGGTGCAAGCTTTACTGGTACTTCATATATTCTGTCATGAGATCATTCATGTGATTGCTGTGGTATGCAATTTAAAAACAAGTCTCCTTTTTTTTCTTTTTTTTCTTTTTTTTTTTGTTGAGAATGTGTGTTTAATTTAACGATGTTAACTGCTTTAATAATTCACAAGATTTCATATGATTATCGTTTTATTATTTTCAAATTTTTTCCACATTTTTTTAATCCTGGGTACATTCAGGTACACTGATGGTTTGAAGGATATAGATCCTGAGCAGGTATCTATATATAATTTGAAGCTTCTGTAATAGTAACAATGTTGGTATCTAATTATCCTCGCAAAAACTGAACAGGCAGAGGAAATTTTTGATGCTGCATCAAGATATTTATTATTTCCTCTTAAGCGTGCTGCAGCTGATGTGCTACTGCCTCACTTGGAAACAGTTTCACCAGCAGAGCTGTGCCATTGGTTGATCTTATCAGACATGTAAGACGATATTTTATCCATTTTCGGAATTGTTCTAAATTTGTATATCGTGTGTATTTAGTCCTGTGTTAGCGCAGGTAAATTTAAACAGATAATATAAATAAAATAAAAAATAAAAACCGATTTTTTGTAGGTGTACTTGTGCAATAGATTATTAAACTCTGCTTATGGAAAATTTCCGTTTAGTTGAAAGTCAACACTGCCCAATTCTTGAATGGAGTTTCCTTGCCGAAGTATAATTCAACCTTTATTGAGATCTAGTGGATAAGATCATAGCGGCTTGTAGTTATTTTTTAATAAAATGTTCAGCTCTTGATCTGAAGTATATGATATCTTTATAGTCATAATCACATTGGTTTAGCTGCGTAATCGAAGCCGAGCAATCAATCATATAACCTCTTGATGTTTAGGTACGGTGTTCTGAAGATACGTGAGTATTGTCTAGACGTGATTGCTTGCAACTTTGAAACATTTGCTGATACTCGTGAATTTCGAGCAATGCTGTTGACACTACCACCGCCATCTGGAGACTCCTCGTTTCGCACGACAGTCCCAAGCGCTCCTGGAGCTGAGGTCAACACTGATCAAGCCAATCTTCTCGACGATTTACGAGAGAAGTGGCTTGAAGCTGAAGCTGCAGAGCTTGACGAGAGAGATGAGAGTGCATTACTCTTTGATAAACGCCTTGAGATGCTTATGGTTGTTGCTGAGCAGGAAAAGTCCGATGACAAGTCAAGCGATGAGATTGACAATGGCCCTTGAAAAATGGCGTTTGTTCCAGCTACCATACCAAATGAAGAATAGTAGTAGGTCTTGTTTGTAGACAGTTTTGTCCTTTTCCAAATGTGTTCAAAAAAGTCTGTGTAATGTGGCGAAGTTGAGACTGAATGAGAATAGAGTTCCTTGTATTAGAAAGCAAGTTGTTTTGTTGGTAAATTTACTTGTGTCTAATAATTTTGCCAACCATTTTTTATACACTAAAATGTGTGATTGGCTATTTATTTAACAATATTATTTTAATTTCTTATACCCCAATGTTGAACTTATTCCAGTCATTAAAGAGTAAACTGATGTCCCTAAGAAATTGTTTATTGTCTGCAATTGAATTCTGTTACATTTACTTAAAGTTGTCAGTAGAGTCAAAAATAACAATTTAAAAGTTGACTGGTTTTGGGTTTTGAGTATCGCCCAAAAAGGACTATTATCTTCCATAAACAAAAGTAAATATGAACTAAACATTATGCTAGTAAGGCATTCAATTATTGCCATAAACGGTTCAGAAAACTGGGAAAACAAGAAATGATCGTCATTTTCAAATGAACAAATAATGCTTTTCCATGCCCATCATCATATTATTCAGCAAAATTAATGTAATTTCATTTAAAAGAATATACCTAGCAATAAAATCATCTAATCAAAATTTACAAGAGAATACACTCTCTTCCTGTGGTTCGCCAGCACATAAAAACTAACCATTTTGCTTCAACAGAAAGCAAGCTGAGGATCTTCAATAAAATTGCCTCTTGTTCCTTTTTTTTTTTTTTTTTTTGGTTTTTGCAAAACAAAAATTAAACCAAAAAAGAAAAAGTGAAACTTGACTGTTCATTCTTTATTTTGACCATCTATAGTTTCAGAGGCTTCATCATTTTTTATTTTTTCCGAAGACGGCTCATCATCCGCCGCTTGTGGGGAGAGACTGGCGTTTGAAGCAGCATCGCTAATGGTCATATTAGACACGTCATTGGACAGCACTGTTTCAGTTTCGCTGCTAACCGAATCTGCAGGTGATGACCCGTCAGGAGTGTTCTCCGCATCACCTGCTTGTTGCTGCAGGCTCCAGTACATAATGCTCGCCGTCAGAATGAGGATCATCTTCTGGTTCACCTGTTGTATAACAGCAGAAGATTTGGATGTTAAACCAAGTTATCAATATACAAGGAATAAATATGAAAAAGTATAATTTGCCTATCCAGGACTTTCGAGTTATAAGCGTCGAGATATTAATCATCCCCAACTTTTTCTTATTGGTTAAGTAAAACCTTGATGAAAACAAATGATTAATAGAAACACCACTCTGACAAGCACCAATAAACCACCAGTTCCATAAATGAGATACTTTACAGAAACTGGTCAATTTACGGTTGATTGCCATTGAAGTTTAAACTGCTTTAGTTTGAAACAAAATGAAGTAAATAGGACACAGATTTCAAATCATAATCCTCACATAATCTACCATCAAATAGTAGGTTCCTGAACTTCATATTCAGAACCTAGAATTCTCTTCAGATGGATAGAATCACGAGAAAACCATAACAGTAAAAAAGAACAAATTTCAATTAAAAGTTTCATCACTGTTATTTTATCATCCGAATAAGCTAAATGTGCCTTTAACAGTGAGCTTACCTCTATAATATCCTCGGGTAGCAAGAAAATAGAGCACCCGAGCTTTCGAGCAACACTTATAATGTATGTCGCATTTAGTTTCTTGTCTTCATCTGCAAATTCAATAAAAGGAACAAATTTTCACCATGGTTTTGATACTTACATACATACAAACATATTATATATATATATATATACATGTATTATATTATAAATATATATGAATATATACTCTTTTCTTAAGCTACCAAAAGTGATAGCTTAGTGCGTTGCACAGGAGTATTATAAAACAAAGATCAATCTGGTAAAATAAAGATCAATTTATGTTTAATGAAACAATACCAGTTTCCCCCTTTGTCACAACGCTCCAGTTTACCACTCTTGGCTCAACAGCACCGAGAAGCTCAAGGAAGAAGATCCCACTTGAAAGGTTTTTATCCTATAGATTTACATTCAGTAGAATTAAAAACAGAGATATAAAGGAGTTGCGGACTAAATGGTGATTGGAAAAGAATTACAACACAGAAACATTCTTCACTTTGTACCCTGAAGCTCTCCATTCGAGAAGTTCTACTCGCTTTCTTCACTTTTTCGTTTGCCCAATTCAGAATGTCAGCATCAGTAATCTCTTTACCCTTCTTCCCTTGGGAGTGAGATCTCAAATTCTTCAAGAGTTGGAGCATAGAGAACCTCATCAACTGCCACAGATAAGCTGAGGAGGATTTAAGAGAGACTGTTAAATTCGTGTAGAAACAGAAACAAGCAATGTAAACGAAGAACTTTACTTCTTAGAAAATGGTTTTTTTTTTTAGATTGAAAAAGTTATAGTTTTGTGGAAGACCATGCAAAACTTACCCAGTATGAGCTTCTTATTTCCCTGGACAATATCATTCCCAGCTACATTGACAAGAGAGAAATTCAGTTCCTTCCCAATCTTTATAACTTGGTTGCAATTCTCAACTTTTCTAAACGGCATCTTTATAGGGGGCTTTGTTGCCTGCTTCCAGTTGACCGAACCTTGTGAAATTTTGTCAAGAACTTCCAGAAGCACCCACCTACGTGCACGAGGGAGTCAGGGTTTATACACATCAATCAAGATTCTACAACGCTTAAGAGTCTGAGACATGTACAAGTGATTAAGAAGAAAGTAGAAGAGAAAAAGCCCTTACCCATTTCTAACATCCTCAAAAACATTATTGACATATGTAGCGGTTCCAAGACTGTTAATCCAGAGTCTGAAACACCTCTCTTCCCGAGAAGTTTGAGCGTCATCGGTCATCACCTCAGCAAAGGACATTTTTTTAGTGTCCACGGTCAGACCATTTCTGTTCAATGAAAATAGATAAAGATAGAATCACCTCCGATCGGGGCAGACTGAAAATATTAAAATGAACTATGGGAGACTACAAAAGTATGATAATTATTGATAGTACCTGTGCTGGAATATTTGTGCCACAAATGCAAGATTGAGATTTGGTGAGCCCTCGACAATGTCCTTTGGTGTAAGGTATCTTTTGCAATCTAATTTCGCAGCATGCTCGAGAACCATGTTTGCCCTTTCTGTTGGATCCTTTTTGTCCAAGGCAGCAGGACCAGCATGCTCTGGTGCAAGAGCATTAAGGAGGTAGGCATAGGCCTCACCATCCTGTATATACATTAAGTTATCATATCATTATGATATGACATCTCAGAAATATTACAAAAGTACATTAAATATAACTTTAATGTCACCATTACTAATACATGTGGAACAAATTATTCTCATCATCAAATGTATTAGTGAAATTTATTTTATGCAAAATTTTATTGCACAACTAGCTTGTAATTACTATCATAAAAGTTAGGTAAACTCATAAAACTGGGCTGGCTTTATTCTTACCTTCACATCGGATGAGAAGTTCGTGACTTGTTTCTCATACCCAGCTTTCTTAAGGTGAAAGTTCATCCATTTCAGTAAAATCTTTTCAGGTGGTAAACCTATGAGCTCCTCCACATCCTGTTGAGGTATATAATTCATTAAGTAAAAAAGTCTTTATCCATTTATAAAGCTAATCGTGAACAAAAAATCTCCAACGTTCAAGTCATCGAAATGAAAGAAAATACAATTAAAATTTCATAACCTTGCTGTCATCCACCAATTCAACCAGTTGTGGAGTTTTCTTCAGATTGAGATCAGCCAATAGCTGAATCTTAATAATCTGAGAAATTAATCCAAGTAATAGATGTGGCTGCAAAATAAACACATTGGTGCACAAACTTAGGAGAATATTCTTTTGAAAAAATATAAGCCCAGAAGGAAGCATCCCGCCAGAAACATTCCAAATTGAAGCTGGCAGTGATTACTTACTCTTCCCTCAATCAAGTCTTGTGTGCCAATATTAACCACAGTGCAGCCAATAGCCTTTGCAGAGTTAAGGCAAAGGGTGTGATTCTCATTCCTCTCCCAAGGATTTAGAACGGCTTTTGTGTTAATTGCTCGCTCATCTATAGTCCCAGGAACAGCTACATTAATAAGTTTACTGCATGAATCAACTACAAGCATCAACAAATTTGAATGGTATTTCTTTGCTTTGAGCATAGATAAAACACATGCACTGCTCAATCAATCACTCAGCCACTAAATCAGAGTTACTCAGATAAAAATTTTGAAAATTTACCAATTACATCCGGAAAAGAGGACAAAAAAAATTCACAAACCCTAACATTCCATCAATTCCAATAAACATAATTTTTGAGTGTGTCTGCAATAACTACCAGAGAAGAACTCCATCTTTCACGAGGTCAAATAGTGCATTTGTGGAAGCATCTATCGGAAGATATTTCTTCAAGAAAGGATCTTCTGCCAGATAGCTATTAATGTGGGAAACATACGAAGATTTCTCGGATTCATTAATCGTATGGTGTACGGTTGTAGTGGTTGCCTTGAGAAATGAAGATGAACTTTTTGAACCACCAGATTTTGCTGTGGCCTGACTCTGGAAATTCAAATGCGCCTGCAAATTACAAGTTATATGAGTTTCTTGTTCCCATCCATTTCACCTCCTAAAAGTGAGAAAACAATATATCTACAAAACCAAACATAACTTTTTGGAAGTGGTGCCTATTTCCATCTAAAACTTGTTAATTTTTTTGCACGCGCTAGTAATTTTCTCTATCAACTAACACTATTCTTAAAATTACACACGCAAAAACACGTAAATAATAAGACAGAGTAGATAAAAATAACATCTTTCAAGGACTTACGCGGAGGAAGGATTCGAAATCGATTTCTTCACCCATATCCTTACAAGTCTCCTCTAAAACAGCCCTAATCTCATCCTCGGTGAACATTTCGCTAAAGGCCTTCAGTTTCGCAAACAGAGTTGGCAAATCCCCCATCGTGACATGACCCGATTGAGTCCTTACCGAGACATACTAAAAAACCACAATGAAACACATAATACATGTTACCAGGACTTAACATTGATCAACATAATTTCTTCAAACAAGAGATATAACTTTTACCATTCGAATACAACTTTCGAAACAAAAAATACAACAGATATGCTTACTTTGGATTTGAGGGTTCGAAGCTCGACTTGGGTGAATTGGCTTTGAAGCCATGGATCAGAAACAATCACGCCAACAAAACCAGACATCTTTCTTCACCTTCGTACGGACACAAAATATGTTTCACACTGCTACAACACAAAGATACTTTCAAATATCATATACAATACGAATAACACAACACAAAGCTTTTTTTTTTCCTAATTTTTCCTTATATATAACAATTAATTAGCAAAAAAATCCAATGACCGATCGAATACACGAAAAGAACGAACAACCCAATTCTCTAAAAACAAAGGAAAACGCGTAAAGGGAATCAAAACCCGGCGGTTTTCAAGATTGACCGACCAAAGCAGTCAAAATCGCACCAAAAAGCATTCAAAACAAAACGACAAAGCCAAGCAAACCAACCACAGAGGAAAAACAAACAAAGCCAGAGAAACCCAATAGAGAGGACGTGAGTTTGGACGTACCTTGTGGATTACAGAATCAAAAAACTTGAGCTTTGAGATTGTAAAGACGGTACTTTTTTTTTTGCATTATTTTTGCACCAACTTTTGGCGTTGGAGAGAGAGAGAGAGTTTGGGATGGTGAAATGAAGGAAAGGAGGGAGAGAAAAGCGTGGTGGCAATAGGGAGGCCCGAAGAGGAAGGGCCAGAGAGAGGGAGAGAGTTGGTTACTTGGCTTTGGTTTTGGTTTGGTTTTGGTTTTGGTGTTTTACATTTGTACTATAAACGCAACACAACACCTTTCATTCACTCATTCTGGTTGCGTGGGCACATTTATTTCACATCAAAATATAAATTCAGATAAAAATATATTTAATATAGCTCGGGAGAAAAAAAAAAAAAATGATAGTAACGAGGAGAGGGAGAGGGACCTTTTGGATGGGATGCAAATGTAATGTGTCTTTGTGTTGTACTCATTTATTGAACCTTTAATCAAATTTTAACAAACAAGCAAAATATAAAAAATAAACCCTCAATAATTATAATACACGAAACTCTATTTTATGTTTTGCTTATTTGTTACAATTTGATTAGGGGCACAGTGCGAAGAGACAATAAATTTGCTTCCATACAAATAAATAAAAATAAAATATACTTTCATGACACATTTGATATTTAACATTATAACATTAATTTTTATTGCATATCATGTCATTTTTATATAAATAAATTACTATATTAATTCTTTTTCTCTTTTTTTTTTCTCATTTATATAAAAATAATAATTATTTGGTCAAATACACTATTAAAAGGTATGTGAATTGTAATATATATATATTTTTAAATAAATTGTTTAGGAGTGATAATTTTTTAAACAAGCTGTCGTAAAGTGTTATTTTTCAAAAAATTTCAAGTATAAACACATTGTAATAAAGTAGATATTTTCTATCAATTAATTTGATAAAATTTCAAAATAAAAATGAATTAATTAAAATATTTATTTGAATTTATTTATGATTGATAATCATTGATATTATTTATTTATTCGGGAAAAGATTTTGTACAATATGAAATATATCGCTTTGTCCTTCTCTCTTATTATTATTTTACTTTTTAAAGAAAAATGACTTTCGTTTGATTATCATTTTTTTTTTTTTTGGCGATAAAAAGTTGCCTGCTTCAATTATGCTAGTATAAAACAAAAAATTGTAATAAATAGTCAATTTCAAATAATCCTAAAGCCCCATTCTCTTTGCTTCACAACCTATGTGAAACTTTTCTTTTCTTTTATATTGCCAAAATCTCAACAAATTCTAACTAAAAAATGATAAGAAATGGTAATATTATTAAATTAATTAATAATTTTTAACTAAACATAGTATGAAATCATAATAATTAATTGTTTTAACATTCTAATTAATAGCTAATTTTTTGCAATTAAAAAAAATCTAATAATTATATTCCGAATTTGGTGATGCAAGTTATAATTTTGTTATAGTAATTAAAATATAGAGAAATTATAGTGAATATCCAATTTTTAAACTTAATGTAAGTTATTACCCAATCTTTTAAAAAATATAATCAACTACCCAAGTAATTCAATTACTTACGTAGTGATAAGTAGTGATAATTCACTTAGTTACCAAAAGCATGTGCAAGTAATTCACAAATGGACTAGAAACTCAATTACTTCAAAAGTTTGGGTATTTATTTTTATTGTTATATAAATTCTGGGTATTTTCCTACTTCACCCTAAAATATATTACTGGAAAGTTAGTTAAAAGCAAAATGTTAGGTATGATTATAAATCTAACTTTTTTTCCTTTTTTGAAAATTGTATTCCAAGTCAAAGAAATAAACATATTAATTGAAACTTAAAAGACCCTAACACATAAGAAAGATTAATCACGACTACAGATCGATTCGATTAGGACATGTTTGATGCACTGTATAAACCCACCATATTGTATTAGAAAATATAATAAGACACTTGGCATGTACATTAATCTATCGTATTATTTAATAAAAACACACTTAATATAATATTAATTATGCTATCTAGTACAAAAGAAGTCCTCTATATCAGACCATATATTATCTACTCTAAAGTTTAAGATACTTTTTTATTGTTTTATATAATATTGTTGACAATAGACAAATTGTATAAGTTAATACACATACAAGGTAATACAATATAATATAATACAGTATAAGATAATACTGTAAGCCAAACGTGCCCTTGGTAAATTCTAATGCAACGCTCTAAGAGTGCGTTTGGTATTCAAGATTGGATTGGACTGGATTGGATAAGATTAATTGGATTGGACTAGATTGTATTTAATACTATGACATGTTTGTTGCGGTATTGGATTGGATTATGATAGTATTTTTAAAAAGCTTAAAAACAAATGACAAGACATAAAAAAAATTAAATTATTTAAATATTTATAATTTTTATTTATTTTTAATTGAAAAATAAATAAATAATAATAATTTTATATGGTGGGACCCATATTTTTTAGGCATGGGATTGTTAATCTCGCCATTCTCCATGGGACTAGTTATTCCACATGAGTGGGATTAAATTGGTGGGTCCCACCATTAGTAATCTTATCCCATTCACCCCACAAACATGGGATTAGGACTAATAATTGTTCAATCCTATCCTATCCTTTTTAATCCCACACACCAAACACACCCTAAGAGACAACTTGTACCAAACCTTGAAACATGAAGACAACGAGGTGGATAATATTTGAGCACACATTTGGCTCTTATACTGAGACCTCTATAATCATAAGAGAATTATGATTGATCGAAATCAAGACCTACAATATGAATGTCGTGCAAGATAGCACATAAAAGTTCTAGCCAGAAAGACACATAATCTAAATCAAACGTTAGTAGACCACCTCAAATTAGTGTTGTAAACGGTACGGAAACAGAAATTTTGTTCCGTTTTTCACGATGAACGAAAACAATAATACCATTTTTGTTTTTCACGGAAATGATGCAACCGTTACTATTTTTCCCTTCTTTTTTTTTCCCCAGTTTTTGATTTTTTTTTAAAATAAGTTTTTAGTTTTTCGTAGTTTTTTTTAAGGTTTTTTTTTTCATATGTTTTGTTTTTTGGGTTATTAGTTCTAATGGTCCCTAAATTTTTGGTCGAGTAACAGTTTGATCCTCGATATTTTTTTATTGGCAGTAAATATCCTTAAACTTTTTTTAAGTTTCAACAACGTTAAATTTTATCGAGAGACGTTATTTATGCACATGTCTATCACGTGTTAAATAATTTTTATTAAATTTCCAAAATTACCCCAATATCTTTTCTTTTCTATTTTTAGGAAAAAAAAACTTTTTTAAAGTTAATAAAAAGCTTTGGATCCGACTTCCTCCGCCCCCGACATGACGCCCTCCACCTCCTCCGCTCGCCAACACCTACCGACGCGATCCCCTCCGGCCCTCCGCTCCCCGACGCCCCCGACGCGAACCCGTCCACTCGCTGAACACCCTTGACGCGACCCTCTGCTCTCCGACCCCCGCCCGCCAACGCCCTCAGATCCCCGACCCCCAACGCGATCCCCTCCGGCCCTCTGCTCCCCGATGCCCCGGACGCAAACCCCTTCGCTACTTTAACACCCTTGACGCGACCCCCTTCGTGACCCCTTTCGCTCCCCGACGCCCCCCGATGCTACTTCTCTACTCCTTGACACGACCGCGTCCGCTCCTTGACGTGACCCACGACGCCCTCCGCCCCTAACGCGAACTCAAACCCAAACTGCTAAACCCCAGATCTGAACCAAATCTAAACTCCAAAACCCCAGATCTGACCCAATACCTTGCACTTGGTGACATTAGTGGCTGGAAGAGGAGGCTAACAACTTGGATGGGGTTGCGTGAAAGATGGGGGTTGGGGTTGCGCGGAGGCACTGGCGCGAGTCGGTGAAGGGGCGCAGAGGAGCTGGGGTCGGGTGAAAGGCTGGGGCTGGGGTCGCCAGAGGTGCTGTGGTCGCTGGAGGGGCAAGGGTGGGGTGTCCCCGCTCTTTTTTTTTTTCCCTCTAATTGAATATTTTTTGGACCAAAATCTAACTAAACGTGTGGGTATTTTGGGTATTCAATTTTGGACTCCAAAGCACGTGCATATCACGTGAGTAATCTGTTAGAAAATGGACGGAATTTTTGAAATTTAATGGTGTTGCAACTTAAAAAAAGTTTAAGGATATTCACTACAAATGAAAAAAGATCGAGAATCAATCTGTCACCCGACCAAAAGTTCAGGGACCATTGGAACTAATAACCCTTGTTGTTTTTTTTTTTTTTAAAGTTTTTGTGTTATTAATTTTCAAACAAACAAAGTTTATAAATAGATAATAATGTGGTTATTTTATTGTATTTTAAACTTTGCACAATCAAAAAAATTAGGAATGAAAAAAAATAATTCTTTTATTAATGAGTAATAAAAATAATTAATGAAAAAATAAATATTTTATTACTAATCATAAGAAAAGTACATTATTACATGAAAACTAATTTGACCATCTAGGCGTTGCTTCGTCGACATAGAAAGTCTGAAAATATTCAACAGCTGATCGTTGTTCGTTGAATAATCTTGCATTCTTCGCTCAGCTTGATCCCAATCTTTGGCAATCGTTAGTGCCTCCACCATATAAGGTTTTAGCGACATTCGTCGATCTTTTATAATTCTCCCCGCCGAGCTAAATGCCGACTCAGAAGAAACCATCGAAATGGGTACTGCAAGTATGTCTCGCGCCATTCTGGAGACTATAGGAAAATTGTCGACATGGTACTTCCACCATTGAAGGATGTCGAATTCGTTCAAATTCAGTGGATCCACCCAAGTTACGTTTAAGTATTTGGAGATTTCGTTGATTTAACTGCTCTGAAAGGTTGGAGTGGTTGATGACGATGATGAAGGTTGATTCATAGGAGTTGTGGATCCCTGTGATTAATGATAAGCAACAGTTTTCTTCACTGGCGATGGCCTTGGAACAAGGACGGGCTCATGCTCTGGAGATTGCATCTCTTTTCCCAACCATTCTTCTTCATACGACCTGTAAAATTCATGAAACTTTTTGTCAACGGCAGGAGTGTAGTAGTAAGATAATAAACCCCAATATGTTCACCTAAGTGATGTAAAATTTCATATAGACTAGTCATTTTCAAACGAGGGTCTAAATTCTTCCCAATATTTTCTAAATTTTGCTTGTATTTTCTGTACGACTGGCTTTAATAAAGCAACATCCTTATATTTAGATAGACACATAGCAATATCTAATAAAGCATGTAATGCAAGGTTACTAGTAGGAGTGTAAACAGCAGATAAAGAAATTGTATTCTCATAAAAAGCTTGTAGAAAAGTATAGAAAATTTGACATATTATCCAATCATCCTCCATTAGTCTATCTACACCAAGCTCGTTGTGTATCCAATGCGTAAACATCTTTGTAGGACAACACTAATTCTAGCATAAGGTACGTTGAATTCCATCTTGTTGGCATGTCAAGACCGAACGTCCTCTTGCGCATGCAATTGAACCTGCAATACCTATGAAAACTTGCTACACGTTCACTAGAACCACGTAAGTATCTGATACACTTCCTAAGTCGAGCTATATGCGTATCAATACGTTTTTCACCTGACTTGACAATTAAATTTCTGATGCAATAACTCATCATGATAATCACTCGCTAAAGGCCTAACGATCTCTATTACGTGGTTGTTTGACGACTTGTTGTCTAACGTGAAGGCTATAACACGGATTTCTAATTTCCAATCAGACAATATAGTTGTAATCCTATTTGCAATGTTCTCACCAATATGTCTAACGTCTAAGCATCAAAAACCTATTATGCATTTTTGTAATATCCATTCATCATCGACAAAATGCACAACTACACTAATATAATCTTCCCTAGCGCTTCCGCTCCAAACATCAGAAGTCAATGCAACATTGAAAGTACCTTAATTAATCTCCTCCATTAATGCAATCCGCCTTCTATTATAATATGTCATAATGTCATTTCTAGTCGTGTTGCGTGAAACATTTTGATGTTGTCAATAATATGTCCTGACAAATTTTTGATATGCTGGATGTTCTCTTAAACTTATTGACAGGTCAGCACCAATAATAAACTTAACTAATGCATCCCTTTATTTGAAGCGTAAACAAAGCATCAATTTATGAGGCTCAAATATTACGAAGCATAAACAAAGAAACACATATTGAAATCTAAATAGTGGAACAAAAAATACCTTTATTTGAAAATAAAAATACAATAAGGCATCCTCCCAAACAACATTACGGTAGCCAACGTGGAGACACCAACTCTTTTTCGAACGAAACTATATGATAGTTTTCTATGAGAAATTTATATTAAATAATCATTTTTAGAGTTTGATCTCAAAGAATAGCAACCATCTTGATATTTAAAAAAAAATAGATACTAATAATTTTTTGTGCTTCGGTAACTTATTTTAATTAGTAATGTAAAATTTATATTAAATTTTTTCATAAGGACAACTTTTTTACTTTTTTAAGCACAATTTTTTATACCATTTGAAAAGAATAGTACATGTTTCGAATTATTAAAAAATTACACTTGTCAGAGTTTTTATAACAAAAAATATTGACATATATGTTAGAAAAATTTTAATATTTCAAATTTTATTCTTAAATTTTGACATTTTAAAAAATTTATAGCAAATATGTTATTATTATTATTTTTTTCATAAAAACTCTAACAAGTGCTATTAATTTAATATTTCAAAATAAATGCTATTTTTTATATGACCTTCTTAATTTTGGCATATTTCTACAATTAAAAAAAAAAGTTTTTTGTATTAGTAAAACAAATCCCTTTGACTTTGAGAGAATATATTCTCCATGTAATCATATTGTGAGCATTGTAAGTGTAACTAATGAGAGCGATAGTCTCATTCGAAGGATTTCTCTCATTCGAAGGATTTGTAAAGCAAAATGGACATATTCGAAATTTTGCATCTTGTGATTATCATTATTTATTTGTCTATAATGTTGAATGGCAATACTTAAAAGATTAAAATAAATATGGAAAACTTTGCAGTGACACGAATATTCATTTACAAAATTAGCCTTATGATAGGACTCATTCGAATCAATAGTTCCTTTAGAATCGTTCATGGCCCTCAATTATTATTGAGCTTTCTGTCAACTTATTTAAATAGTTTGGCTTTGCAATAATATATCCACATCTTTACATAATGATTTTGTTGCTAAGAAATTCAAAATCCAAACAAGTTTTCAGTAAAATCGCCAAAAGTTTTATGGCCGGATTGAAAAATTCGAATATTGCCTTTATTTTATACTTAGCACCAAAATTGTTGAAATTCTAATTTTATTCAAACGATCGAAAATATTAATTAATTAGTCTAGAGGAAAATATACAAATAAATAAATGAAAAAAATATAACAAACATAAAATATGAACAGCTACTCGATTAATTTGCAGAGTTCCAGTTTCAATTAAACTGTTATTTAAACTATCATTTCTCCTTGATTTATTATAATAAATTGAATTGCTAGCCGAAATCTCTTTAATATCCAAAAGCCTTTATCCGGTCAAGTATAAAAATTCATCGATTAATATCAAGAGATAATTAAGTAAATAGTCATTTCTGAATGATATTTGAAAAAAATAGCCAACATTTTTATTAATTAAGAAATCAATCGTTTTCTTAATTCTTTTACCTATGCTCTTAATTGTTTTATGTACTACTGACTAAAACTTAAATTTTAAAAACGTTGGCCATTTCTTCATAATATAGATTAAGAAATGACCAAATATTCAATATCCATTAATTAAACAGAATTTTCAAGAAATGGCCATTTTATGAATTCATGTTTAAGTTATCTGCCATTTAGGTATTATGTGAATTGTCATTTTCCTTTTTAGTTATATTTTTAGGCATTATGTTTGGACTATTATGTCCTTGATTGTTTTTTTTTTTCCTAAGAAAACATGGTACTAATTTCATTATTGTTTGTTTCTTTTTTTTTTTTTTCTTTTCTCTATTCGGTTTTTCTTTCCTTCTACTATACCACCAAACAACTTTGTGTATGTGTTGTTTGTCGATTTTGTGCGCAATACTCGTCGGATTTGTGTTAAAGATCGGATTTCTGATACATTTTGGTCTTATTTTCACGATTTTGCTTCTTCAAATCGCAATTTTCTGTGCTCATGGTTTCTCTTAAAAGGGACTTCGAGTTTTGGTATAATCGGCGGTTTCTTGGCTATAAAATCGCATGGATTAGATCAATTGCAACTTGGTTTTGTTTGAATTCGTTGTTGGTTGTTGTTTTTTTTTTTTTTTTTTTTTTTTTTTTTTTTTTTGCAAAATTTCGAGAATCGGGTGGATGTCATTTTCTTCTTGGTTGTGGTTTGTTCTTTTTTGCAATGTTTTTTCTTTTTAATTTCTTCTTGTGTTCGGTGTTTGTTCTTTTCAGTTTTTGATTCATAAATATTGTTCTTATTTACGCTACTTGATCTTAGTTTGTTGTGATGGATTGAGATTTGAATTGTGTTGGGTTTGTATTATTTAAATGTTTTTTTTTTTCTATCGTGCATTTGGCTAGCTGATGGCTTCAATTGCTATGTTAGGTTTCTGTTTGTGTTTCTGGTTCATTATACTTTCTAAATATATGTTTATTTTTTGAAGCTTGAATATCTTGTTTATGTTACATTTTTTTAATCTTTATTTTCAATTTTCGTGTAACATTTTTTGTTATACTAATCATCTTTCAATTTAAGAAATGCTTGCATTGGATTGTAGAACTTCTTCCAACCCTGTTTATTTATTTATTTATTTTTTTATTTTACCATATATTTCTTATTCTGAGTAAGGACTTTATTTTGCATCATTATGTTGTTTGTATTCTTAATTATTCATCATCTTGGCTTGTCGTTGGTTGCTGCTTTATTTATTTTTTATTCCTATCATAGTTGTTTCTTATTTTAAAAATTGCTCAGTGTTTATGAGAATGCATTGTTTTAGGCTGGTCTTCTTGGACTAGGCCCAATAAGGCCCAAAGAGAGGAGTCAAGCCTCAAATACCTTAAGTGGTGTGTTAGTATAAATTTTAGGGTATAAATTAAAAGTGCAACAGACATGGAGCATAGATTATCTTTGTGCCAAGAATGGGGCATTTATCAAAATCTCCCATTGAGAAATGACTCTCGAAGCTGCATTTACAAGGTTGTTCCAAGCTGTGGCCTTTAGCCGCTAGCCACCCTAGCTCACGACTACTAGTTGCTTGTGGGCCTCGGGTTGTAGCTACCAGTCGCTAGTCACCCTAGGCCATGGTAGCTAGCTACCTATGGGAGCTCAAGTCGCGGGTACTAGTTGCTCTTGGCCCCGTGCCACGGCTACTAGCTGCCCAATGGCCTCGTGCTATTAGTCGCTTGACGCCCTGACGGCCCAGGGCTACGGCTACTAGTTGATGGTCACCCCGTGCCGTGGCTTGTAGTTGCTTATGAGACCTAGGTCGCGCTTCCTAGCCGTTTGGGCCATTCCAAGCACATCAAAAATATCCTTTTCTATATGATTACCATGAGGGTATTTGCACCTATGATCCCTATATTTTTTGGACTTTATTTATACACTTTAGTCCCTTAACTATTTTTAATTTTTTTTTATAGGCATCTATGTCCTTAAGCTTTTAATTTTTGAAAAGTTTAATCTATGTTCGTCAGTTTTAATCAAATTACTACTAAAATTACACATATATTACTTGCATTAAGTTCTAATTGCATTAAACAAAATCAAATAGGTCAAAATCACATTAAAATTTACAACTAAATGAAAATATCCTAACCTAATTGAAATGTATTTTTAATTAAATAAGTATAGTATATAATTTTGACTCATATGACTTATTTTTATATAATTAGAAACTAATGCAAGTGAATATGTGTAATTCTGGTAATAATTTGATTTAAATTGACAGATTAGGACTAAAATTGTCAAAAAATTATATAAAAAAAAGACTGTATGTGCCTACAAAAATAATTCAAGGACTAAAGTGTATAAAGTCCAAAAGTACATGGATCATAAGTACCAGTAAGGGTAAATGGACGATCTCTTAAAATCATTGAAGGGACAAAATCAATCACAAGTCATTTACACTAATTTATCTTGTGTTTAATTGTTGCAATTCGTGTCCAAATAGAGGTTGAAAATCTATTCATATACATTTTGAAATCATTCCTATGAATACCTCAGAACTTGAGGTACTAAGGTATGAACAATCTTAAGCATTTACACTCTCGACGTCTCTCTCATTTCTCTTATTGACTTGAGTGTAAAAGAGCCCACATTGAGAATACCCGTGGCGCTTCCTGCACCCTCTTTTTTATGTTGTAGGTTCGAAAGTCAAAGAAAGAATTTGAGTATGAATTTGACCGAATTAGTGACGTGCTTCAATGCATACACAAGTCATAATATGCGATCACATACAGAAACATTGATATGAAAATTCATGTCAACAATGGAAGTTGTCAATGTTGTTAATTATCAAAATGATTATGTACATGTGAATGTAACCGCTGTTGGTTTTTTTTTTATTATTAAGTCTGACAATTTGTGTAACAATATTTGTTATTGCAGAATGCAGAGTCTAATACACTTTTATTAGAGTTTGAATGTTCAATTGGATAGTGAAGAGAAACTGTATGTATTTAAGTATTTTGATGTGTATCATATTATAGTTTTTGCTGACAACATAGGGCTAGAGAACTTTCCCAAATTTTTTGTCTGTAGTAGAGAATATTTGTAGAAATCACTTCTATTACTAATTAGCATTATTCTTTAATAATTATTGTACTATTACGTGATCTTATAAATTTCATATATATATATATATATATATATATACACATACACACTTAGTAATTTGATTTTATTATTAGTAACTAAATTTTATTGCGTCTATTTTTGGGTTTATTGGACATTTTTGCGTTTTTCTATTGTTTTTCGTTTTTAGTCAAGTGTTGTTTTTACCACTTTCTGTCGTTTTCTATCTTGTTGCCCTTTTTTTTCTTTTTTTTTTTTCCCAAATTATTGTCATCTTCCATATTTCTACTCTTTTTTTCATTTTCTAGTCGTTTTTTAATTTCTTTCTCAATTTTATTGTCATTTTCTGTTTTTCCTTTTATGGTCGTTCTTTACACTCATAGCTAGCCGTCTCTTGCATCCACCGAGTTTTTTGTTGAGAAAGTATGGCACATAAAATACACTTGTATTACGTTGTCCTTAGTTAAACCACAAATTATGTTACCAGTTGTGAATATTAATTGGATACCACCCACGCACCAAAAACCTTTGAATATAAAGCATCATATGTCAAATACAACTCTAGTATTGACAACTCAAGATATAGCCTTGCATATAGTCAAGGTTATTTTGGAAGTCAAGAGCAAGTCCTTAAGGCTTTAAGTACTCATTCTGTTGGACATTTTTTTAGTCATCTTAAAGTTAGCCATGTCAATTACAACCAAGAATTGGCAATAATCTTCCTCTACCAAAGTTTCACCAAATATGACTATACATTAGGAAGTTTTCCACGCGTTGTCGATATCGTTTTGGAAAAGTCATGTAATATGCGTATAATGGCAGAAGTGATATATATGGCAGGAAATTTATATTCTCTAATGGGTGTGGTCAACGTAGTTATGCAATTATATTATTGTACTCTTTTATTAAGTGGTATATTTTAAAAAATTCATATACTTATATTGAATATGAACCTAATGAGTAAAAGACTCAATATTAGTCTAATTAGGATTTATTAAGAGTCCTAATTAGACAATATATAAGCAGGCACGGAGCCACCTAAGGCCCAAGGTGGGCTCTAGCCCCCCCGGCCCAAGGTGGCCTATGGTATTTTTTGGCCCATAATATAAAATTTTATTTTTTTTTCAATTTTTATTTTGAATAGCTCCAGAATTTTTTAATTTTTATCATACTAGCACTCTTATCAAAATATATTACCAAAAGCCCCCATAATCTTAATTTCTAGCTTCGTCCCTGTATACAAGGACATTTAAGTTAATGTACCAAATCATAATAACAGTTTACCTTCCCCCATTTAGAAGAGAAACAACAATCTCATTGAGGAACTAAGGCAATTTGATTGAAAAGGACAATAATCCATTAATTGATCATCGAAGCATTTCTACACATGTGATGATTATTACTTTTATTGATTCCCGCACTAGCATGATTTGATTATAGGAATGTTTTATGATATTCTATGGTTATAAAGAATTATGAACATCTAGAATAAAGAACTATCGTTAATCTAACAATATAATCTTGTACTTTTTTTTTTTTGTCAAAAAAAGAACTTCATAAAACCAACAGAGCAGGAGAAACTACTATTCTTCCAAAAAGTTCAAACGAGTCCAGATTAGTAAGTCCCTGGCTAAAGTGTTCAAGTTCGTATCTACTAGAATTACAATCCACGAGTGAAAGAACCTAGCTTCACTGCAAATGGACTTAAAACACTGTAATCTAATTCAACATCCCATACAATGGAGTTAGCACAAACATTCTCAATAATAAAAAGTTATTCTCAGCCTCAAAAAAACTACTCAAGATGAAGCCTAGTTGCAAGTTGGAAATCAAGGAGTAAGCCAGAAGCATTCATTAAGTTCTTATCAGAAGAGGCTAAACAAGTGAGAGCATTGAAGTACCTTGCCTTCATGATTACTTGCCAAAGCAACTAGACAAGCAATATGGTCCGAATGAAAGGATGCCGTATTAATCTTTATCCATCCAGGGGCGGGGGCACCCAATCTTTGGGATGACTTCAAAACCTCCATCGCTGGTATGAAAACCTAGTTATACTCCGATATGATACGATCAATAATCTTGCTCCCAACTTGTACCTTATAGAGAAGTCAAAAGAAAGAATTAATGTGCCTATAAATAGAGACCATGCCCAGAAATTCCGACTCGCCGTGGAAAGAAGAACAGTGAGAAAGGAAGAAAAAGAGAGAAAGATAATAATTGTAACGAAATAAAAGAGGAGAGAAAAAAATGTAGTGATAAATAATATTATCTTTTGCCCTTTAATATTATTGACTTGTTAGTTTGCTTTGATATTCTAACACTCTATTTATATATTTTCACTAACACTCTCCAAGTTTTTAAAACTGTGCGTAGTACTGAAAATATTTGAGACTTTTCGAATTATGCATCGGCTCTAAACAATTTACAAGTTTGATTGACCAGGATATGATCATGTGGAGTCACAACCCGTTCGTATCAATTTACTAAAAAATAGATTTGGAAATTGGAAACAGAGATATAAAAAACTGCATTCATATTTGATAAAATCTTGTTTTCACCTGATTTTTGTTTTAAGTTAACTATAGTATAACTATTGAAGATCTATTTTTGAAAAAAATAAATAAATCTGATACAATAATATGCCCTAATGCGAATACCATACCTAATTATGACGGTTACAAAAGCTCTAGTTACTAAAATGGCCCAATGAAACTTATATGGTATATGTGGTTTCCAAAGTGGGCAGAGTCTTCACTTCTGAAGAGAAATTACGTCTATTAAAAGAAAAAAAGGACAAAGAATATAATATCACAAACAAAAAAATGGCATAATTTTATTTTCAATATGAGGACTTGGTACGATCAGTGTGCCACCAACATGCACTTCAAAGCTAAGCTTTAAGTTAAGAGTGTAAATATTTGTTTTAACCGTTTCTCAAATGAAAAATTTTCAAAATCATTGTTCGGCATTTTCCTTTCACCTGGTATATTTTTAATAAAAATACTTTAATAAATATTGTTTAAATCAAAATCAATATATGACAATTTAAATGCAAACCTCTAAATATCCATTCAAATAAAACCCACTTAAATTAAGTGAATACTTTTGATCTCGCTTTAAGTGGTTGAGCCTAGTCCTGTAAATGGTACAAAAACGGAATTTTTATTTCTGTTTTTTCAAGGAAAATGAAAGACGAGAATTTCCGTTTCCATTTTGCCGTTTTCCATTTTTTTTTAATTCCAACGATCTTATGACCGTTGATAAGAGAAAAAAAAAATCCAACGGTCAGAGTTTTTTAAAAAATAAATAAAAACTAAAAACAAAAAATTATGTTTTCCGTTGATTTCCGTTTCCGGCTACCGTATGTGAAGGACTAGTTGAGCCGAAGGGTTATTAAATAAATTGTCTCATTCTCTGTCTTCCGAATAAAATTTTGACACCTAAGCGGATACAATCTTTATTAAATATAACAAAAAATAGAGTGATTAAAAACTTAACTGTTTGTGCTTAAATGTCAAAATCCTATTCCGGAGACAGAGAAAGAGACATAGAAAATGAATAGAAGATCTGAATTCTCATATTTGGGTGCCTATAATAAAAAACTGACACGTATTAGTTTTGTAATTATATTTCAGGCTTTCAATGAATCTTCTCATTACAACGTGACAATCTCTTATTGTAGTCAAATAAATGAGAAAAACAGACCTTGATTCCTAACATACAACCTTGACGCCAGACCAAAAATTTTTGTTTATTCTCAAACCTCTTTTTATTTTTCCATTTTTCTATCTTTCCACGAAAATATTCCTTTTGCCTTTGTGATCTGAATCTGATAACGGTCACATTCGGCCCCATTTGCACAGACAATAACATAGCACGCATTGTGTGAAAAACTCTCAATGTATTTATTCTAAAGTTGTTGAGGAGGACTAAATAATAAAATAAAATTGAGCATATATTTGTATAGTGTAAAAAAACAGAACAATTGAGGTGGTATCCAATGAGTACAAATAATTTTCTATATGACAATAGATCAAGCAAAATGAATCTTCCATACCAGAAGATCTCTCACACCCTCATCGCATTTCATACATAACATAGAATTCCATATAGTAGCACAATTTATGTCCATAAAAAAAATGTGGTATCAATTTTCCAAATCAAGAGAACAAAAAAAAAAAAAAAAGACCAAATCAAATGACATCCAAAATATTCCCTCTTAATATAAGTTAACAAAGATCCAACATAGAATTCCCCAAAAAAAAAAGAGAGAAAATTTCACTTCACAAATCACAACATCAACAATGCCACCAAACCTGAAGCTCCCAAAACCAACTGGCTCCACACCCCCAAGGCGTTGTTGGCCCTGACAGAGCCCGACTTCCCTGGGGAGGACTTCGCGGGGGACTTGGCATTGTCCTGGTCGGATGCGGGGCTGTCTGCGGAAGGGGCGACATCGGGGGCAGGGGCGGGGGCTGGCATTGGGGGGATATCGGTCCCGAAGATGGCCTCGGGGAGAAGGATCCTGTCCACCTGGTAGACTGCCACGGGATCAGTGGAATGCACGCTGCTGCTGATCTTGGTCCTTGTCCACCCGGAGTTGAGGTGAACCGTCCCCGAATTGTCCGTGAAGTTGAGGCCGTATCCGCCGCCACCAGCCATGGTGTTGACGGGGCTGGACTGGCTGAGGTCGTTGAAGTCCGACAGGCTGTAGTAATGCGGCAATGCGTGGGAGAGCAAGAGCTGCTTGAGCTGGTCCTCGGTGAGGTTCTTGAGGGACGGGTTTTTGAGGGACGAAAAGGCGGTGTCTTTGGGGACGAAGAGCGTGATGCCTTCTTCGGTATTGTTGGCCTGGTTTTGGAATGTGTCGATGACTTTTGTGGAGATACAGTAATCGAGGAATTGGCGGAACGGACCGGCCACGCTGAGGAGCTCCGTGAGGTTGACGTATTCGGGGGCCGGGGCTGGGGCTGGGGTTGGGGTTGGGGTTGGGGCGGGTGGTGAGTTTTGAGCTGAGGATTGTGAAGAGAACAGGACTAGCATTGCCACGGCAATGAGGAAAAACTTGGACTCCATTTCTTTTTTGGGGGATTTTTGTATAGAGCTCTCCAAATTCCTCCTACAAATAAAGAGAAAAAGTGTTAGTTTTAGGGGGTTTTAGATCTCAATGTTGTTGGGTTTAATTTGAATCAGTATAATGTTGGGCTTGTCTATGGCACTACAACTATTTTTTTCCCAACAAAAAAAACCAAAAAAAAAAAAAAAGAAAAGAAAAACCCAAATAGCTACTGAAATAGTGGATCTTGATTTAAATAGAGAAGATCTATTGTTCTAGATTGGAGTGTAATGCCATTCAAACAGAGATGCTTAGACTAAGATTCAGTTCTTGGTCATTTGGACTATTGCTATGTTGTATTTCATATGAATATCCCAACTTTTTCTTTTTTAAATTCTACTGAATATGACAAAAATTTCAAAGCAAAATGCCGTTTCAACAGACACTTAAAAGAGTCATTTTCAAGCTACCTTGCTTTACGAATAAAACATGAATCAAGTGATGAACAACAATGCAGAAACTAGAAACAAGAATGGCAAAGAAACAAGATCTAGATCAGCAATATCTAACAAAACCCCTCTAGCAAAAAAAAAAAAAAGTAACAAGAAAAAGAAAGGAAAACCCATTTGCATTTAAGGAAACTAGAAGCAATGGCAAATAAAGCAACAGAAAAAAATGTACAAACAAATCGCACAAAATGACTTGCAATGCAGAGATAAAGAAACCCACCTCAGCTCAGAGCAAGAGGAACTCAGAGAGAATATGGCAGTGAAGATAATAATGCAAATGGCAATGCAATACAAAGTTGGAAATGGGTTGAGATTATATACAAAGATGGACTTATTAGTGAGATAAATAAATAAAAATAAATAACTATAACAGCTGGTTGTAAAATAAAGAAATATTAAGTCGGAGTAGGTGTGTTCAAACAAATTCGATGGTTCTTACTTGGACACAATAAAGTAATAATTAATTCGAATGACTTTTCTTTCTTTTTGATTTTTTTTTGTTGTAATTTTTTTGTATTTTAATTTGGGATAAATAGTAATTTTAGATGGTATATTTTTAAAAGATAGTCATAATTATAAAAAAATTTAAAAATTAGTCATAAAAAATTTTAAAAACTAACCTTAAAAAATTTATTACACGTACAATAAAAAAATTACACATAAAATTTGATGTAGTTTTTTTTTTACATATATAAAAAATGTTTGAAATTGTTATTTTGTTAATTTTTTTGAGACCGTTAAATTTTTTTTTTTAAATTCGCTTTTAATTTTCTAAAAATGAGGGCAATATAGGTGTAGGGTGGGCTTTCTAAATCACCTGCAACTTATTAGTTTAATATGGCTTGTAGACCAACCTTGCACTCCACCCCATCATTATCAAAATGTCTTGTGCGTTTTGTATTTTTCTCATTTACAAGAAACAAATTCTCGTGACATGATTTTTTCTTCTTTTCCTAATCAAATATCATAAATATCCCCCCAAATTTTCACAAATTATCATAATTATATCCTAAGTTTTGAAGTAAATATCCTCTCAATTTATCAAATTGCGTAAAAAAATATCCATTGAGTTATCAAATCATAACTAAAATATTTCTAATTGTCATATTTTGTAATTTTTTCCTTCACAGTAACTTTTTTTATAGTTGACAAAACTAGGAAATTTGAAAGTTAAAAAATATTTTGAACAAAAAAATAAGTTTAAAAAAATTAAAGGTCGGTTAGATAAATAGCTATTTTAGAAATGGCCAGTTAGGTAAATAGTCATTTTGGACTGTCTGTTTTTAAAAAATAGCCACAGTTTCAAAATATAAAAAAACTAGTCATAAAACTGTAAGAAATTTCTTACAATAACAAAAATACACAAAAAAAAATGTAAAAAATTTCTGACACTAGGCAAAAATTTTGTAAGAAATTTCTTACATGGCTAGTTTTAAAATTTTTTAAAACTGCGGCTATTTTTTAAAATTATTTTGTAAACAGTGGCTATTTTCTTAAAATTTCCTTTAGAAAGTATGTTTTAAAAAATAGTCATAGTTTTAGAAAACTAAAAAATAGCTTTAAAAAATTTATTACCAAGGTAAGAAATTTCTTACCACAACAAAATTAATGACATGGGATATATATATAAATTTTTTTGTACTTGATAAATACTAGTATAATTTATCATTTTTAAAAATTAAGCGAAGACTTATGTTGTTTGGTAAGAGATAAAGGTTTTATTTAAAAATAATATTATATAAAAATATTGCCTAAAATTTAATTTGAAAATATTTATAAAATTTGACAATAGGAATAATTTAGTCATAATTAAATTACTCATGAGATATATATGACATGATTTGATAAGCTGATGGGGTATTTGTGATATATTTTAAAACTTATGGTATAATAGTGATATTTTGTAAAAATTTAGAGGATATTGTATGATATTTTCCCTTTTTAATTTCAACATGCTCAAAACCTTGAATCGTGTAAAAAAAAGGGTTATGGTTTCAATCTACTGAAAATTACACGTACTTTTCTTTAAAGCAATAGTTGTAATTTATTTATTTTTCGTGATTTGTTTGAATGTCTTACGGTTTCTTTAAAATAAACATCACAACCACTTATTTTTGAAATGATTTGACTTCGTAAATTTCGATGTAGTATAAATTATTGAGATTTAAGGATATTGCATTGAGACTGATAAAGTTAAAAAAAAAATTAAATGAAATGTGGGGGATGTTTATCCCAAATAATTAGAGTTGATTTTCGGCACGAAACTGATATTTAAATTCCCAACTATTTGTGCCCAGCTACTGGGTGAATTTTCAAAAATAAATGGATAAAATATAAAAAATTGGTATTTTCTAAAATTGCAAAAGGGAAAATAGTAAATGCAATAATTATCCCTTGTGTTTTATTAAAATTTCACATTCATATCTTGAGTTGCATTCTTTAATTTTTTAAATTAAACAAAAAATATACTTTATTTAAACTTTTAGTCAAAAAACACATAAAATTTCCATAGTATAACTGTATTTTTATGTCCTCTATTTGAATAGTTTACGACGCAATAAAGTTTTTAGTAGTTTAGATAAAATATTCTATTTGTCGATAAACAGAAAGTCATGAAAAGGTATATATTCTGTTCAATTGAATAACGTGATAAATTTTATATTACCAAAAAGTCACGGGATAAACGTGGAATTTGATGAAACACATGAGATACTTATGGTATTTATCCAATTGCAAATTGACCCGTTACAAAAAAAAAAACAAAACAAAACAAAACTAGACCTAAACCACAGACATGTCTCCCTTTCTTTCTCTCTCTTTCAGCATACATCCAACACGCTGCCACCGTCGATTGCCACCCCTATGTCACCACCGCCTTACGTCGGCCACCCCCACACCGCAAAACCTAAGGTTTCGTGCAAGTGCACCTCCCCAAGCCTGAACAATTTGAATCCTTGTAGTTTTGCCATGCCTCGCACTCCCGACGGTTTGCTTCACCGCCACCAGAACTCAAGCCTTGGCATTGGCCATTTTCGTGCCGCCATATCGCACCACTATGTAACCATTGTCAAAACCCATGTGAAGAGGGCCCTAGTTCACACGAACGCCCTCTGCCTACCTCTTCTTCTTCACCTTCCTACTTATGTCCAAAGGCTCCAGCTTGATTTGATGTCGTACACGTCACAACACTCATCACTTCTTCGGTGAAGTGATGTACGCTGGCCTACTTGGCGGATACCACATCTGAGACTTTATATGTTTCAAGACTCTAGTCCATAAGAGATTGATAAGCCCCATGTTGGGTTCACCCTCTAGGGCTAGGTCCAAGATCTGGTATCGAAATCAGACCACATATTCTTCAGTCATCTCGTTGATATTTCTTTTCCAATGAAAAATGCGGGCACGGTAAATAATTGACCTCACCTCTTGTTCCCTATCTTGAATGACTCTAAATTATCGTTGGAGTGTGTCGCACATTTTGTGCCATGAAGTCGTAGGTTAAGGAGGCTTGCTAATAAATACAATAGGTCAAGGTCCTATCCACTAGCTACTTCGACATGAGGTTCATGCGGAGACGTTCCTCTATGTGACAAGTGGTGAAGAGTATATCAATAGTGCGCTTCCATTCTAGTAATTTGCTTGGATTACTCCCATAAAAAAACGGGAGGATTAACAGCCCTAAAGGCTTCTGTCATCTTCCTGTCTACTTTTTTCTTTTGTGGACGCATCACCTTCGTTGTCTACATTGATTCCATTTGTAAGTACAGAATAAAAGGAAGGGAACGAAAAGCTAAAAGCTTACTTGAGTTGTGATGAGTTGCCTTGAGTCAAGAAGCGAGTTAAGATGGTAGGATAATTGCTCTGATACCAATTGTAACGATCTGAATTTTCGAAGCGCCTCTACTTAGTATTTACTTACTTTCTTTAAATCTTTCTTTAATCGCTTTTTAAAATTCTCGTATACTTTTTTTAAACTAGTTTTAAAATTTGCTTGAAGAATTAACAACATTTTTTTTTTTTTTGCATAAACATGAAATACTATAATGATAAATTTCTTAAGATATCAATGGTCCTAATAGGTTCTGAAACGGTCTGGCGAGGCCAATGGTCGCAATAAATTTGGACGACTTGAGGGCAATGTATTAATTTAGGGCTGAGTGCAAATATAGGTTGATTCTTTTAGTGTTTTTCGTACAATAGCCTGAGTTCACGAAAATTTATAAAGTAACCCTTGTCCAAATATTTACCTAGCAAAAAAGGTGATAAGGATGTACGTGAAAAATATAAACGGGTTATTTTTTTAGATGTTAAATATTTAAAACACAAAACGTTGTACTTTTGGCTGCAATTTCCCAGTAAGATAACAATGTTTTAATCCATATTGTTCGTTATTTGAAGAAGATACACCCTTGATTATTAGTATGAGGATGACTTTGTGCCAGCATGATTTATAAATTGAGTATAAATTAAGAGATGTACATGTGTGTAGTAAAAGAATGATGAAGTGAATGGCAATAATGACTATAATGACAACCCCATAAAGAAAAAGCATAAGATCATTATTACATGATTTTGTATATGGCTAAATGCTGATACACGGAAATATAAAATTAGAAGTGAACATTTGAACGAAGATTGATTTGAAAGGATTTTGTCATTTGAAGTATGCTAAGCCCCATCGATGACTGACGCGTTTGTACTTAGCAATTTTCTTGTCATTTATATCAAAATGTTCTTTCAAGTTCAAACTGTCCACAAATAAAAAATATATTGCAGCCTAAACTAGTTCTGTATAAACAATGTTACATTTTTTCTATAAATTATTTTGTATCAATTTTAAATGTGCTGTATAACATCCTTTTAGAATACATGATACGCCTAAACTTAAGCAGACAACTTGACCAGTTTTGGATCAGGATTTATTACTTCTAGATTCAAGTGCAAAAGAAAAAAAAAAATCTCTTGAAACGAAGAGAAATGTTGAGAAAGAAATAGTAAGAAATTATAGGTTTACTCAGAAAATACTCTATCAAATTCAAAATTTTAGTTAAAAAAAATAGTAAAAGTCTTAGTGTGGTTGTTGATGATCGAGCATGTGGTTGTCTAATAAATGAAAGTCACGACTCACGAGCACTACGGCTGTGTTTGTTAGACCGGGTTAACCATGGTTTGGATTAGACAATTTTACCCTTATTTCTTTTCCCCATTCAAATGTTTTCATTCCATTTTTTTTAACTTTTATGATCCCAATGCAATATTCTTCAATCTCAACCATTTATATCAAATCGAAATTCAAAAAGTCAATAATCATTTCAAATGACTCATTTGAATGGTTTTCCATATAATGTGTTAATGGCTTGTTTGGTGTCTACAAAGGAATGAAGGATGGGATAGATTGGGATAACTCATCACACTCTTTATTTTTATTATTTTTTTTATTAAAATAATTGAAAAAAGTTACAAAGAAAAAATAAAACAGAATAGAAGAGAGTATTTATAATAATTTTTTATTGCATATCTTGTTTTATTTTTTAATATCCAATCCAATGTTACTCCAAACATAACACAACACATAATTTATTCCAATCAAATTCCCAATAATTTTCTATCCTATCATATCCAATTCGACTTAGTGAACGAACGCTACTAGTAAAAGTGAGGGATTGGGCTAATCTATTGTCAGGAAATAATAAAAAAAATGCTCTATTTATTTAAAACCTTTTAAAGGGAATTTTCTAGTGGGTTAGTTTTTTTTTTTTTTTTTTTGTTTTGAAAAAGCTATTTTTAGATTCATTTTTTTGGTAGTCCTACATCTTAAATAATTCAATCCAAAATTATTTTTCTTAAAAAACAAACTAGCAAAAGAAGTTCCCTCTTATAAGGGATGCTTTCCGGATCGACGACTGACATGACAGACCAACAGGACAGACCAACACGAGTCATCCATTGCTCTAAAGTCAAGTACGCTTCACTGTTGAGTTCTAACGTGATAAGCTGCCAAAAAGAAGATGCATCTTGTTAGTATAGGTAGTACCATCATGTTGGGAAAAATTGCTTAATTCACACACCCACATGCACAAAACACACACGCAGCAGAAATACGCAGAGCAATAAAAATAGAGAAGACACAATATTTAAAGTGGTTCAGCAAATTGCCTACGTCCACTATAGATAGACCACTTTTACTATTCAATTTGGTAGAGATTACACACTCAAACACTCTCAAATCTCTCACCAACCCAAACCCCAATTATACCCAATTGTCTATCCCTCTCACCCACACAATCTCACACAATTTTTCTTCTCTTATCTCGCTCACACAGGCAACCTTTACCTTCAACACACACTGCTCTTTTTTCTTTGCGCACACAAGTCTTCACGGCTGCACAGTAATCTTTCTCACACTTTTCTATTAATTGTCGCACTACACACACAAGGGCTGCCTCTTTTCTTTTTCACGCTGGCTCCTCTACGATTTCTCTCCACTAAGCATACACGGCAGCAACCAAAACCTTCCAGCCACAAGGTTATATATATAACCAAAACATTAGGTTACATAATCGGCTCTTAATACATATTAGCCCATTAACTCAATAAACCCATAATGTATACGGCAATCTTCCCTTTTTTTTTTTCTTTTATTTAATTGCCCAAAAAAGGATTTGAGTCAATATACTAACACATCAAATCTTTTAAGCGCTCCTTAATCTTATAGTCTCATACCTGCACAGTCTCAGAGTACCTTAATTATACAGTCTCATACCAGCATAGTCTCGAAACCATTACACTAGATCTTCACCTTACCTAAGCGGTGTGAGATTATACAGCTTATCTTGTCTTGCCCTTTTCTTGGCTTAAGGGATTGTGACTGTCACATTAAAGATAATGCGCAACCCTATCTGCGAAAACAACATAGTTTACTTGGCTGCGACCTAAACGACAAAAAATTAAAAATTAGGTCTATTTAGAGCTCTTTTCTGATTTTTGAAGTTTTAAGAGCCTCCAAACACTCTAGAAGCCACTCCAAGGCCTTCAAGAATCAAATTCTTATGATTTTCAAGGTAAATAAAATCCTCATTTGTGAATTAGAAAGATAAGTTTTGAATCCGAATTACTTCGAATCATGTTTTGTGTAGAAAATCATGAGGATTCGGGGCAATTAAGGACTAAAAGGAGTAAGAGTTTTATCCGAGACCCTTAGAACCACGTTAAGGTGAGTTAAAAGTTTTAAATTCTTTTTGGTATGAGTCATGAATTCAAATCGATACGGGAATGTTCGTTTTCAAAGTTTATGAAGTTTATAATTTGATCTCACTTCCCCTGTATTATATTATGTACTAAACGAATTTATTTTAGTTTGAAAATTTTTTTGATGGTTCATATATGATTCTAGTATACGTGTGTATTAAATTTCATAATTTATGTGCAGATGAATTTTTTTTATTAAAAATCAAAATCAAGGGCTGTCTGAATGGTTCATAGACTGTTCAGGGCAGACTTGAATTTTTTGCATATTTTACCATGTTAATGAAAATAAAAGTGAGAATGTACGAAATTTAAAAGAAAACGTTTTTTCTGTTTTGAGCTTTTGCAAAAACTAATGTTAAAGTGACCAAATTAACTTCTAAGTTGTGGTGTAAAGTTATATTTACAAAGAAACCCTAATTCGTGAATGTTTTTTTTTTTTTTTTGTGTGTAAAAAGTCTCTGGAGAAAAGTGATAGATTTTTGGAAAATATTATACGTCTTTTCAAAATATTTTTCATAAACTGATAAACTAGAAATTCTAATTTTGTCCTTGATATTTATTGTTGTTTTTGAACAAGTTAGAAACCGATTTTGAGATATTCCAAAAGCAAAAATTGCTTGTTTTACACATATTGATAAGATAAAGCTACCAATTTTACATTTCTAACCCCAAAGTTTAATGTTTAGATCTTAATATTTAGATTATTTTAAAATGAAAAAAAAATAATAAATAAGGGTAGATTTAAAAATTTATTGTTTGACTCAAATAATTTAAACTAAAAATATTATTTGAATCGTTGTTTCGTTAGATATAGAAATGTGCGACTTGAGTTATTGGAAGAGTAATTAAAATGTCAAATAAAAAAGAACAATTGAAAATGGATCCAAAATGGTGAAATTTGAAGGTAGATAGAATTTTAATGTTATGGGTTTGAATGAATTTTAGTCACTTGAATTTTATTAAAAGAATTTTCTCAAATGATAATTTACATTGACAAATTCGTTTGAAATTAGGAAAAATTACAAAAGAATGTCATTCTAAATGTTATTTTTAATAATCTATACTACAAGTGACGTATTTTATTATTATTTTTTACCTTATGTTTATAATGTAAAAAATATAAATATAAATATAAATTAAAAATATAACACAAAATAAGTATAAATTATTAAGGGAGATTAAGGAATATTCATCCCTCGTTTGGTACAATGACAATCTATACCTCATGTATGTTGCACTTTTAACTTATGTTTTAAATTTTACACTACAAACATAGAGTTGAAACATAGATAGATCATCACTTGAGGGCATAAATATTAAGTGGCACTAAAAATAACTTTATTTTACAATTTCACTAATTATTAATAATCTAAATGAGGCATTTTTCAAAATCCAAATCCATTAATCAATAAGCGAGGCCGTTATTTTGCTCGTGATCAAGGGACCAAACAGTTAGAAAATTAAAAAAAAATTAAAAAATAAAAATCTCGAGCTATACTTATACACGTAACAGGTGAAGTTCTACACGAGAAAAATATATATCGCGATTTTTTGGTTCAAAATATCGGGAATCGAGATAAGACAAAGCTCATGATTGGGACCCACCGAGAGATTTGGGCCAACGAGTGTACTGCAGTGGCGGTGGTTGGCCCTACGGCCCACCCAATGACAGCTGTACTCAATCATCCCTTAACATGCGCACCCCCCACGGCTCACGTTAGCAAGCGCAGCTCTCAACAAGACAAAACGACACCGTTTTCGTGCGCCTTACTCTTGCCGACGAATGAAACTGCCCACAACATTCTCATGAATTTTTCTCCTTTTCTTTATTATTATTATAATTATAATTATATTAAATATAAAGAAAGAGAGAAAGAAAAATAAGAAAAGATATTTAAAATTGCCCCATGTAATCACGTTGCCACACTGTGCCAGTTTGGGAGTCACATGGATATTTAATAATTTGGGAAAGAAATTTGCTAACCGCTAATTAATAGGACTCATTAGCAACTATTGATTATTAGTGATTTCATGTAATTAATAATCATGCAATCCACTTTTTCCTTTTGCTAAAAGAACCGTGGGCACCACTAAAATTTATTCTTTTATAAATTTAACCCTAAAAAAAAAAATTGGTCACTTTGTCAAAACTATGACCTATTCTTATAATTTATTAGTTGTATTTTTAAAATCAGGCTTTTTCAAACAAATTAGCAGAGATTTTGTGGGCTAAGCAAATTCCAAGTGGTGTTGACAGTTTAGAGCCATGTGAAATATCATTGGAATAAGCAATCCAATCAACTTGAACACATTGAATTAATTGATAATTCAATATACTAATTGGATTTGACTTTGAGAGGTCAGTATTTGTCTGTGGTGCATTGGCAATTTTATTAATTAACTCCGCCAATTATTGATTAAGATTAGTGTCCCAAAACTTAGTCCTCGTTTAATTAACTAAAATTTTTATGATATGCAAAAAATGAACATAGCCTAAAGTGACAGTTCAAGTACACTGTACACCAAAGAAATCTCACATTTTTTACTTTGTGCCAATTGATCAAGGGAAACAAAACAAAATATAATTAAATAAACAAATAAATAAAAGAGACTAGAAAAAAAAAAGTTTTCTTATATTGGTTTAAGCTTTGCAAAAGCTTTACTTTAAGCGATATTCAAAGTTGCCAATCCTTATAGGAGGATGGTGGGTTACTTTCAGGTTCTTTGCAACAGCTAGGATAGAGCTATCAAGCTGATTCTATTTTCGTTTATTGGGTCATTTTTATGGTGGGTTTTTAATCTTAAGACCTTAATTGTCTCTCCTACTTTAGAAATGCACTCATAAAAGTGTTTCGTGTTTTAGGGGTTTTTTTATTTTTATTTTTATTTTTTTATTTTTAATGAGAAATTGATGTTATGAACTTCCTTTCTTAAGCTTTGTTGATTTGGTATTCTAACATTGTATCAAGTAGGACAGAGAGTGTCAAAACCTTGTCACAATTCACAACATGTTAGCGTGTCTATTCTCTTAAATGCTTTTATTAAATATATGAAGTGGACTAAGGTAATTTTATATTCTAATTCTATTCTTGGTTGTTTCAATTTCCAATGATAAGTTTGAACTTTATTGTCTTTTCTACTAGAAATCTTATTGGAAAAGTTTTGCTTGTTGGGTTTTAGGGCCTAAAAGTGTTTTGTTTGTAAAATTGGTGTATTTTTTTCAGATGAATTTATGATTGCTGCTCCTTCAAGTTTTGTCAGCAATCCCAATATGCCAAAAAAAAAAAAAAGAATAAAAATAATGTGCTGTTTATTTCTTGTGGCAGTTTGATTCACTTCCCATTGGCATTTCTTTGATTAGCACACAATAGTTGGTTTGAAAGTTCAATTTTCTAATTTGTAGGGCTACTTAAAAGATATAAAATGCCTAGAGTAATCTATTGTATTCTTTTTGCCTTGGTTAACAAAAAGATTTAGAACACACGTTTTTTGTGGAGGACAGTGATTCCTGACCATACAAATTAGCTAATATATATTATATTGCATATGTTGAAAACATGGTAGATTTACAAGCATATTTTTGTTTCTAGAATTTCAGATTTTAGTACTCATGATCAATTGTATATATATTTTTGGCTATATATATTATATGTTGTTTTGATTTGTCACTGACCCTTTATTTACAACTGAGTCTTGTCCATTTTGTTTCCAAAATTGCAATTCTTATGAGTATATACATGCTAGTTTGTCAATATCTGCTTCATAATAGGACTAAATGAGTACACCCACATGAATAAGCAGAAACATCGGTGGCCAAAAGACAAAATAAAATAAAAAAAGAAAATGAAAGAGAAGAGAAGCGAAAAAAACTTAGTAATAAGAGAATAGCGTAACTTTGTTTGTCTTTTTGTCTCTTCTCTATTTGGGGTGCTTATTAAAGGAAATTTGTTCCATTAATGTAGTTATTTTTTATTCTGGATCTCAATTATCTTGTCAAGTAAAATATCTATTCCTTTCAATGTATTATAGTTAATTTAACAAAATAATACCAAAATCCCATTTATTTGCATTAATACATAATGTATATAAATAATATGTATGCATATATTACTAAAGTAGTTGGGTGGAATTGAATTTCGTTTCCTTGATAAAATAAAACAAATCAATGTGTTTAAACTCTGAATTAGATAGATTAAAACCTTTCACCAAATCTCTTGCCAATTAGTCAATTCAGGTTCGGTATTAAACAATAAAAAGAAAAGCAATTAGAAGGGCTATTAATCCAACTTCTGCTGGGTACAAAAGCAAAACAAATTTTCTGTCTTTTTACTTGTGCAAAAAGAAATAAAGGTCTTGAGCTTCTTATAGAAGCTAGCTTGAGAATTAACTTTCTATGTCTGCAGACTAAAGATATACAAAAAATACAAGGATACATTTCCACTCATCATATTGTATTATATTATAGCGTTTGACATGCATATTTTAGTCTCCATATTAATTAATGTATAATATAAATGCGCGCACTTAAGAAATTACAAATTGTATTATGTAGTACAAAAAATTTGTTAGACCGTATTTTCTTTTGTGTCTAAGACTATTTTCTCATTATTTAATATAATAATTTAAAACGGCACACAATTTATATAATTAGTTTATACCATACAACATAATTCAATACAGTGTAATTAACACAATATAACTATATAATACAATACAGTTAACCAAATGCACTTAGCTTCTTCTTTATTAAATACACAAGATTTTCAAACAATCCACTCACAGTATACCTCTCATTCTCTCTCTCTCTTTTCTTACACTCCAAGTTTATGAAAAACCAATCAATGGCATGAAAATCTACTAGTTAACACAGCTAAGAAAAACAATCTCTAAACACGAATATTAATGTGAAAAAACTCTTTAAAAACTAATTGCAACACATCAGATTGGGAAAAGATAATGGTTGGTTTCTAGTTTAGCTATCTTCTTAGTTTAAGAAGCTGCCCATCCCTTCCGAATATCGAAGGTGTAGTTGATTTCCAAGTAGCACTTGTTATCGTCGTCGAGGAACTGCAAAAGGAACAAAAAAAAAAAAAAAAAAAAAAGAAAAGGAATGAGACGGTACATTAGCAAAAGAAAATGTAGATCTACATCTCTTAAGCTAAGTAGCTCATGAATAAAGTAAAAATAGTTTAATAGTGAAAATTTTGTAATTTATTTTTGTAGAAGTTTACAAGAATTAGTGTATTGATGGTCTCCACTCGTCAAGACAATATGATAGATTATATATATGGAAATGCAAGCTTGATGATATATTATATGAGGCATTTGAGGATATCCATCAATAATTGTCACAACGTTTTTCATTATAGCCAAACTAAGTCATTTTATGAAGATTGGTTTGATAAGAATTTACGAGGTGGATTCCAAAATTCCAGTTGTCTTCATGTACAAGTTCTCATATCTAGTGGGAATCTAGTGGATTAAGTAAGAAATTATGTTTTGTTCATCCTGATACCACCAAGAAATGTCAAGGAATGAGAAAAATAGCATGTTCCCTTGTAACACTTGAAGGTCAAACCTATATCAAGAGGCATGTTTTATAAATTGACCAAATTCCTCAACCCAATTTGAAATTTTCTAATAGTAAAGCCAACGATAGACATATAAATAATTTCATCTTTTACCATTTGCCTTGCAGCCAAATTAAGCTATCCATCTTTTGCTATGCTCTTTTAGCCAAAATGTTTCTCTTCCTAGCCAAGGAAGTTCTAGGATTTGAAGTAGAGCATATAACATAAAAAAAGTGTCATGAGCTAATTCCCTATGTAGGTTATTCCTAAACCAATTCTTAAAATTCAATTGATTTGAAAAATAAGTTGAGCCCTTTTGAGGTTTTGATTATACCTTTGATCTCGCCGAATACGATCCTCTTGCGAAAATGCCGGATGGCGTGGTTTCTTCGGGCATAACATGTGTGTAGTGCTCTGGCTGTGGACTGAAAGTTCCAATCATCTCTTTTGTGCTGTCCACTGATCAGTACAAAAAAAGAAAGGAAAGTGTATTTAATGCTTATAAATTTGAATTAATCAATGTTTGCTTAAGCAAGATTTAATTAATTAATTTAATTAGTTAATTAAGCTTACCCTTTATGCCAGTCTTCCACACAGTGTTGGTGTACTTGAGGCCAGACACAATGTTGTTGCTGACACTGAAGGTGAACTTTAGTTTGTAACGGCTTCCTTCTTTGAGTGTGAACCACAGACCTTTGGGGTTTCCATCTTCAGGAATCGAAAGGACAATGTCGGCTCTATCGGGTGAGACGATCGACAGTTCTAAGATCTTTACTTCTGGTTCAAGACTTTCTGCAATGTAGAACAAGGCAAGGAAATTTTTATAGGAAAAAAGAAAAAAAAAAAAAAAAAGAGGAAAGAAATAAAAGGAAAAGATCAGTATGTTTGAGTTTTGGATTATTATTATAGTGGGTGGTGGTTCTTGTCACTTTGTATCACGTTCATGCAACAAAGTTGCTCATGCTTTAGAATTCGTTTAGTTCTTTTTTGTTCATAATAATTTGTTTTTGGCTCGAGGAAGTTCATTAATGTATTTCTTCATTTGTAAGTACTGATTTGGCATCTAGCTATTAGCATGATATGATTATAACTTAAAATAGGAAGTGTTTATGTAGTTTTTCAGTTTAGTAGTACTTCATGAAGCACCGATGAATATGGAGCGTTACAGAATTAACCTTATATATTTTATGAATATATTTAAAGTAGCAAGTTTTCGAGGACAACAACTATTACTAGTTTTTAGTTTAATAAATCTTGTTTGATAATGGTTTCAAATTTTACTTTCTAGATTCGGTAAGAATTTGTGTAATGAAATTGTGTGTTTGGTAAACACAATAACATGATTATTCAATAATTTGGCGTGCATAAGCTATTTTGAAGAGTCAATACATGCTATTTTTAAGAGACAAATGTAGAATTTCAATGAAACACACGAGATACTTATGATGTTTATTAAATAAAAAAAATATGTAGTGTACAATGCGCAAATTAAAAACGCCATATAGTGAAAGAAAACAAACAGTTGATATGTGCTAAAATATATAAATCAAAAGAAGAAGAGCACGACATTGCCAGAGGTTTGAGACATATAATAGGCATAAAAATGCATATTGGTGTGAAGTGCAACAGAAATCTATTGTCTTTTTTGGCTGTATATTTGGTTGCCCTTCCAATCACACTTTGATAATTCTGTTGCTGTCATTTATTTATTTATTTTTTTAAAGTTTCATATGATAATTAAAAGTGTATAAGTTGTTAAATTGTAATTTAAAGACCCATAAAGAGAAAGCCGGATTGAAAGGGAAGATTAAAAAAAGTTTGCAGGGGAAATGTTTGTTTTTCTTTTTGTTATGTTTTTCTTTATTTATTTGTAACTTTATGTTTATTATAGAAACGGTCAACAAGTGAACTATAGTTGCTAATGATTGATAGATTCACGAAATAAATTAAAAAAACAAAAAAAGAGACAAACACATTGCAACATGAACGGACCAGCTCTTTGTTGCTTGATTTATGAGAAAGTGAAATACTGAAATCCAGGAAAAGATAAACACAAACTACAGATCTATTGGTGTTCACCTTTAATTGAAAAAGAACAAGATAATTTAAGTAAGTTATCAAGCGCATATAATTACAGTAAAATCTTGAAAAATTAATAATAGGGTTTATTTAGTATTTAGTCAACGTTTCTAAAAATTTAAAAACTAGTGATGAGCCTCTTAAAAAATTAAGGACATAAAGGTAATATCACACTATCATATAGTTGAAAAAATGATTATTTCTTTAATTAATGAAAACGTTAGTTATTTTCTTAAAATATTATTTAAAAATATCTATTTACTCAATAACCTTTTAATAATATTGATTAAATATTATTTTTAGTTGGTCCCAACTCGAACCCTACGTGATAAATTAATAATTTACTAATTATAAGATAATGTATTACCAAGAAAATCAGTTAGACTGTGTATAAATTAATAATTTTTTAATATAAAAAATTATTTAACATCATTTAAGCTATTTAATAACATATATATCTAGTCTTGTTTATTCTTTTTAAAACTTTATTGTCCATCTAGATTTACATACTTAATAAATACATGATATTATAATAATAATTTTTAAAACAATATTAAACATGACATATTTTTGAATAAATAGAAAAAATATCTTAATAAATTAATAATTTATAATTATTGATAAATTAATAATTCGCTCAATTAATGGTCCTAAAGTTATTAATTTATAGAGGTTTCATGTATCTTGGTTTTGCTCTCTACATCAGAATCAGCATTTTGTTTAAAACGATTCCAAATAATGTATCATTCTACGAATTAGATATATATTTTATTAGGTGAATCCAGAGGTATATTCAGGATACCAAAGTTTGTTTTTCAAAGGGTATAGGTGAATATTTTGCTTTTGAGGCAGAGATGATGGGCTTTATTATTGCAATTGAGAAAACTTTTGAGTTCAAATGGGAAAATGTTTGGGTTGAAACGGATTTTATGTACATGGTCAATCTCTTCCATAAAGGAACTGGCAAGATACCTTGAAGGTTTGGAAGCAGATGATTGAGAGCTATTCAAAAGGTGCGAAATATGAATTTAGTGATTTCACACATTTTCAGGGAAGGAAATGCTGTGGTAGATAAATTAGCATTTTAGGTTTCTATCTCGCAGCTTCATAATTGGATGATGCATATTCCGAAAAGTTTGGCTACGCTAGCTTACAGAGATCACATTCTCATTCTATATTCTCTTTGTGTTTTTCTGGAGAAAGGTTTTAACGAAGCCTCATTTACATGGATATACCCTATAAGATAGTTTTTATTTTGTGTTAATTTGTCTCTTTTTTGAAGGTGCATGGTTCTTTTTAGAGAGTATTTGTATTTTTTTTATTTTTATTTTAATAATAATTCAGTCTTTTAGCGGATTCTTTGGATAGGGACCAACCTAGTTGGGAATCTTCTAAAGAATCAGTGATGTGCTAATTTTGTTATGATGCGTTCTTAAAAGATTGTTTTATTTTTATTTTTTAAAAAAGACGATTTTTCACAAAAAATTTAAAAGAAAAATGATGATTTAGGGGAGTTGGTGATAATATAATGGTATTCATAATAATAATAATAATAATAATAATAATAATAATAATAATAATAATAAAGGAAGCATTCGGATCAAATAAAAAGAAAAGAGAAAGAAATTAAAAACCAAAGAAAACATAAAATTATTGATTCGTTAATATATTTGCCATCATTGCAGTGAAGTCATCAATATTTGAGAAAAAATATGAGGATTTTTGAAATTTAACTTTGTAATAAAAAAAAATCATAAATTTAGTTCTAACGTTGAAAATTGAGATATATATATATAATATATATATATATATATATATATCAAATATTACCTCCAGCATTGTCAAAATCCACACTACCAAGAAGCTGTTCCTTCCACCTCCTCAAACTCTCATCATCCTGCATAATCAACAACATTAAAAAAAAAAAAAAAAAAAAACTCACGTAAATAAAACAATTAAAGAAAAAGAAGTAATACAAAAAAACATAAATATTGAAGTTTGACCAAAATAAATATTAACCTTGTCTTTCTCAATCTGTTCTTTGAGCGTGTATTGTGGGCCCAATTGTAATTTGTTGCTATCCTCATCTTCCTGATCTTCCTGATCAGTTGCAGAAAGAGAAGCCTCACTCATCTGTTTCTCTATCTTCTTTGCTTCATGATGACCATGATCTTCATGTTTTTTTCCTTTCCAATCATTTATGGTATTTTCTTTTTCATGATCAAACCCCATTGTTACAAAATTTGTAATAAATCAATAATCAATGCCCTGGGGATTATAAAACTATGATAAACTCATCAACTTCAACAAGGGTGTTGATTGACAAAGTTGATATTTTGGCCAACTTCAAAACCCAAATCACCAAAAATAAATAAATAAATAAATAAAATAAAACAAAGAGAGCAAATTATTAGCAATATGACAAGTATGTGTGAACTAAGACAAACCCAGAAAGCAAATATTGTACAAGACCTAAAATAAAGACAAAATTGGAGAAGAAAAAACAAAAGAGAGGAAAAAAAAAAAAAAACTGGATTTTGTGATTGTCTGGCTACAGGCTTTTTTGAGGTGGGTTGTTGTGGAAAATCCCAAAAGCTAATTAGAAAACAAGAGAGAGAGAGAGAGAGAGAGAGAGAGAGAGAAGAGAGGTTAATGTCTAATTTTTGGGTGGTGATCCGGAAATATATGACGAGAGAAATAGAGAGGACGTGAAGGTCACTAATGGGATGTTTTGCATTAAATTGAGAGAGATTAATAATATATGTTGATTTAGTTTTCTTTAATTTAAATTTGGTCGTGACTCGTTTCGTTGGCCATCATTTGGGGAATTTATGGGCTGTCTCGTTGTCTCCAGATTGCACGAGAGATTAGACTTGTGGCGTTTCTCACGTTCATGATCAGGATTGGTTCCATAATGCACTCAAATATGTCTCCCACGAATACTTATTCGTAGTCTTAATATAACAAAATTGACACAATTTGATTGACGAAGGCTTTAGGATTCAAAATGATACGACATCTTAAGGGGAAAAATGGTACAATATCTTAAAAATGGTATAATATTTTAATCAATGTTTTGTTTCAAAAAATTAGAAAAATAGTGATCGTCCAAATGTAAAATACATGGATAAAATTCATTTTTCATAATTACTTGATGATTATTTTCTTAGTAAATGAAAACATTGACTATTCTTAAATTACCTAAACAAATTGACTATTTTTCATATTTTCTTTAAAAAAAAATGGTAGCAAAATGGTACAATATCTGAAGAAAAAAAAACTTTTTTTTGCCAAATTTATTTATTTATTTATTATTATTATTATTTTTATGGAAACCAAATTTAAACTTAAGATCATAAAATTTATAGAAAATATTATAAACCAGATATTTAGACGATCACATGTGAAGTCTATAGGGCTATAACTATAAGTTGTACCACTGAAACTCGCATTATTTGATGCCAAAATGGCTGGTTGAAAAATTTATAAGTTGTTAAGCTTTGACTAAGTACACAAATACATGTGTCTCGTGATAGCATGACATGATGTTATATTAAGATTATTAAGAATTTCGGCTACTAGCCAAATTTCACGTTTTGAGGAACAATTGATTGACAACTTTATCAATTATAAACAATTAAGATCAAAGATAGATTATTATTATTATTATTATTATTTTTGCTGCACTGGCGTCCCTAAATTATAAGGGGTGTGGCAAGTTGCCCGATAATTATTAATTTTTGGCATATATATTGCATCTTGAATCCGAAAATTTTAGCAAACGAATGTGTAAAATGCACTCGTTTCTTCTTCGCTGCCACCGGCAACAACCTCATTATTTGCTAAAGTCCATAAAGATGTTAGCCATCTCATTGCTAGGCTGGCTGGAGCAATTGATTGAAATATTAGGGCCTGAGGAGGCGCATCTTCACCATGCATTTCCATTCAGTGTAAATCAAATGGAAACTGTATTCCATTATATGTTCTTCAAAGAGAATTAGAGTATACAAAGCATTGTTAACACACTTCTTGCAAGGGTACGTACTTCACTTCTCCATCTAAATTAAGATGATGATTAGCCATATCAAAAAACTTTTGCATGCCATTCTAATATGAATTGCAATTTTTCAACATAATCGAGATCTTAATTATCTATCGAGATGATGATGTGCGTCAAATATTTCAATGCATTATATCCTATATTTTATGCAATATCAAATAGTTTTATTGGGTACTTTATATAATTTTGATAAAAAAATTAATAACTTTCACTTCATTGTAAATTACTATACCAAATATTATGAAATGATTAAATTAATTAACTAATTTTATGAAATTTAATTATTAAATTTTAAGTTAAGCTTAATTTTCACTTTATGTCTCGTTTTTTTCCCCCCCTTTTTCAGTCATTTTCCTTTTCCCATCCTTTTCTTCCTTGATGTTGCTTTTGCGTCCTTTTTACGTCTACAGACTTTTGCGTAAGTGATTTTGTGTCGTTTTCATAGATGATGTCGTTTTATTAATAAATTTGTCGTTTTCAAACTAAATGTCGTTTTTAACTTTCCTGTCGTTTATATCTTTACGTCGTTTTACAAAAAAAAAGTCCTCTTTCTTATTTTCTGTCGTTTTCAGTAATCTTGTCGTTTTTTCTTTAAACTGTCGTTTTTACTATACTGTCGTTTCCTGATGCGCTGTTTCACTTTTTTCTTTTCCCTATTTTTTAAATTTCTAAAACTATTAACACAAATTATAAACAACAAAGCAAAGAACAAACTACGTACCAAACCAAGCACATCAGAATCAATCAAACATATTCCAACAAAGTAAATAACAAAATACATTAATACCAGAAATCCTAACAATTTCCAAAAATCAAACGACATTAACAAAATTATAATATATATTCCCACAGTATTACCAGTATTACAAATTTCAAACTAATTACACATTTACCAACTATTGAACAACATATTACATATTCACAAAAATTTCTTAAATCCGACATCATATTTCACAAATTCAACAAATCCAAGACTATTCAACAAATACCTATAATACCAAAACAATGACAAAATCATTTAACAATATTCCATCAAATACCTATAATACCAAAGCAATTCAACAATTCTAACAAATACCAAAACAATATTAGAATATTGTACAAATCACATGACACATGATACTAAGAAAAATACCACAAAAATTAAAAATAATACAAATTAAGCTATACTTGTTAGGAGTCGGGCAGTGGGAGAGGAGGTGAACGGAGGGAGGCACAGCCGGAGTTAGGCGGGGGGCCGAAGGAGGCCACGACAACGTTGTGAAAGAGCTAGGGGACGGCAGGATGAGAGAGAGAGAGAGAGAGAGAGGCGGCAGCTGATCGGGATTTTTGTGGCCAAGATCGGCGATTATAAGCTTTTTCTGCTAGCGGGATTTTTTCTAGCAAAAGTACTGACAACCGCGTATGTGGCTGCCACTGGTAATTTCATGTGTTGTATTCTAGCACATCACAATATCGTCAAGGTTTATTTCTGGCGACGACATGCCGTCACTATTGCTCCATTAATGGCGACAACATTTTATTGTGCCCGAAGTGTTGATTCTTATAGTGAGTAGATTTTTTTTTCATGCATTTGTTTTGAGTTTTTGAGGCCCTTTACAATTTAAATGTAATTGTGGAAGAAACTTCTGTTGTGCAATTGTTTTTTTCTCCATTTGTTTAGAATAAAAGAATTGCATGTTCATTATATTTTAAATAGCTTAAGCAGTAAGTAACTAATGTTTACAGTTACATGTTTTTGAGTTCGATTCATAGGGAAAATTTTGAAAAATGCCACTTTTGCAGTACTTGTTTTGAAAAATACCACTTTAAAAGAAAAGTTGTAGTCCAATATACCACCTTTTAATGGTGAATTGACCGAATTACCCCTCATTTCTTTTACAAATGAGGAAGACAAGAAGGAAAAATGAGACATGAGATCAAATTTTCTCGATTCTACTAGAGTGGTAGGAGGAAAAACAAAAATTAATTTGGGCCTCGACCCACCTACTACGTTTAAAAAAAAAAGTTTCTTATTTTTGTAGATAAAGAATGATAAACGCACGTTCCACTTAGTCTGTTTTCGTTTTAAAAAATTTTTGGTATCGTAAACTTTGTAGTTTTAGGTGAATGTCAGATTTGTAATATTGATTGATGCAATTGTTATGAGTTTTAAGTTGGAAAATTTCATTGTTATGATGTTCAAACTAATGTTGAATTTGGGTTGAGAAAATGTGGCTCGAATATCAAAACGACGACAAAACATAAAAATTGTCATGAAAAGTTAAAACGACCGTGTTATATATATGTAAAAAAGACATATTTAATAGACGAACGAAACGCTAGCAAAAATGACATCAAAATTGAACGACGACCATAAAAGAATAAACGACATGAAATGTACATGACAGTAAAACTTGAAACGATGATGAAATTTATAAACGACAACGAATTCCAGGGTAACTACTAACTAGTTATCTTTTGGAAAAAATAATAATTATTTTCTTAGAAATATTAATAAGGAGAAAATATTTAAGTAAGAAAAATATATTTTTATAAATGATTAATAAAAAAATCCATAATTAAATTCGAAATAATATATAATGGCCAATAGTTATATTTTAAGTATATATCTAGAAAAATAATTTGCATAATAAAATTAAATTTTATTTATTAATTATTAAACATTAATAAGGGAAAAATGAAAATATAGTTAGTATAAAAATAATCATTCAATATAATTCATTGTATATTTTGAGGTAAAATTGAGATTATTTATTTTATAATATTAATTATTATCAAATAATTATCAAATTGAACATAATATTTATTAAGATTTAGTATAATAGTAATAGTTCATTAGCTAAATCGTCATTTGAAAGCTCAACTTTTAAAAAAATGACCCACAAATTCAATATTTCATTTATTAGCCACCAGCCTAACCTTTTATTTATTCAAAAACCAAAATGACACCTCTTCCTCTTCCTCTTCATCTTTATCACCCAAAAAAACTCACAACTGCAATCATCTTCATTTCCAAGATTCTCATCAGTGGCATCACTCTCCTCAGCCATAGCCTTCACATTCATTTTCTTCCCATACCTAGAGGACATGATCGCAGACGGAGCAAAGGAGAGGAGACACAAAATCTGTGACGACACCTTAGGGACTCGCTGAATCTATCATGAGAATAGAGACTCGTCGTTGTCGATGATTGACGGCGATTATAAGGAGGAAGGAAGGGCCTCGATAGTGTTAGATCTCTAACTGAATTTCTCGACGTTAGTAAATGGGCGAGGTCGGATCCTACTGTTATAATCTACATTGTATGATGTTTTTTCGGATTCTGTACAAAAATGCTTGTGTGTTTCCAAATTTGATTCGTGTTTTGGAGAGATTAGACATTTTGTTTTGTTCGTGTTTGCATTTTTTCTTTTTTAGATCATAACAAAATTTTGTTACGATCCGAACAAATTTATTAGGATATATCTTGATTGCTGCGATATATTATAACAAATTTATCTAGATCATAACAAATTTTGTTACGATATGATGTTATAAATTTGTTACAAACCATAACAAAATTATTACGATATGTGACAAAGGATATTACAAATATATAATAAATTTGTTTGTAACAAAATGTACAATTATGTAACATTATATCATAATAAATATAACAAATTTATTACAATATGTAACATATTTTGTTATATATCATGATAAGTTAATAAATGTTAACTAAACAAGCTAATAAGTCAAAAATTATCTTGATATATATATGACATGCTAACATGAATGCGTAAAAAAAGGGTCGCAGAGTCTCCACAACGAGCTAGATTGAAGCGGATGTTAATAAATTCAAACAAAAGAATTTAAAGTGGCTCGTCAATTAATTAGCCTACATATTCATTTTTTTTTTATCAATATTGAAAAAAGTTACAATTTCTCCGTTCCCTTTGGTTTTATTTATCTCTCTGCTTTCTCTTTATAATTCATACTTACCTAGCCTCATAAATAAGGAATGTATTTATAACAGATAAGACTTAACGTTAGACTATTATTATCTGATAGTCGGCAGTGTGACATGTCATTTTATTCGATCCTTCGGCTTCCTTTTCCAACATGGATACAGACTTCTCTGTGATTAATGGGACCATTCATCAACGATGTAGTGTGTCAATGATAAAGGATTACCTTGGCGCTACATTTCCCAAATTAAAAACAGAAAAATAGAACAAAAAATCTTGATTTCTTGCAATAGAATCAGATTTGCTAATATTTTTCATGTTTCCATTTACGCGCCCATAATAAAAAATTAACTCATATTAATTTTGTAATCATATTTCAGTTTTTTAACTGATTTTTCCAATGAAATATGATTACATGATAATCTCTTATTATAAGCACATCAGTATATGATCGGAAACAACAAAATGAAAACAACAAATCTTGATTTGGGACGAGCCAGCTTAGGCCTAGGAGGGCTGGAGCTCCTCTAGCCCAAGCAGCTACTCATTATAATTTTTGGCTTAAAATATATTTTTTAAGATTTTTTTAATTTTTATTTGAATAGCTCCCCTAAATTTTTTAAATTTTACCATATTACTACTCTTTTTAAAATATATTACCTCAAACCCTCATAATCTTAATTTTTGGCTCCGTCCCATAAGCAATTGCGTCCGATATTCATCATACGAACCCACAAGTATGCGACCTTTGTCTCGCCAAATAAGTCATGGGCTTGAGAGGTCGTAAGGTATGAGTTGTCGCATTGACATACTAGCGAGACTTGATTTTGTTAGTCTTAAAATTTCTATGCGATAGACCCTAAAAGATGAGTTTACTAGTCTCAAAATTTATTGTGTTAAACTCGCACTTGTAGCAAACTATATACTAAAACTTGACATCTTGTTTTCAAAAAAAATCTTAATATTTTTTAAACAAAATCTAAACTTTTGACAAAACTAACAATATGCTTCAAAATTCAAAGGCGTTTATAGAAGGTTTTTAAAATTGAAAGGTCAATTATGTGAGACATGATCGCAAGCTTTCTAGCATCTACCACTACTCTCATGTTTTTTTTTTTATCCTTTAATCTTTTCACATGATAAGACTCGCTCTCGCTTCAACTTCAAATCCCCTTCAAACTCTACAATCATGCTTGGCATTGAAGCAAAACCAATAAAAATCCAAACCCAAGAATGACACTCCACGAATACAAACTCACATATATGCAAACTACACGTTGAATCCTATCAAACAATCCATGATTCCCTCAAGTGGGACCCACAAGTTGAAATCCTCCAAGAAGGCCAATCACATCCGATGACGGCGCGGGTGACGTACAGCCACGAACGAGGGCGGTGGCGCTTTACACGTGGCATCCATCTATTGGAGGATGAGACGCAAAGGTTTTGTTCTGCGGTGGGCCACGTCACCGCCCCAAACGAAACCTGAAATAAAGGTCGACCACTAGACCGTAAATGTAAATAAAACCTTTGCCAACCTATTAAGAACTTTTGAGGCTTTGTTTGTTTTACCCAAATTCAGAATCTGAAAGTAACGGCTCGTATATACATATATATTTATATTTAGATATATATACATATATTTGTTTATATTTAGAGAGAAAAAGAGAGTGAACATTTGATTCATCATGTCTCCATTATGTCCTTGATGGCTTTTTAATTTCATCTGCTGGCTTACGAAGTTTTCGGTGGCCAAAGTATTTATTGGGATCTAAAATACTATTACATATTACTCGATAAAATATAGTTCAACGTTCACATTCTTGCATTTGAATTAATATTGATCTATACTATATTACTATGTTTGCAAAACAAAAAAAAAAAAAATTGATCTATACTATTAAGCAAGTGAGTATGAATTATTACTATATGAAATGGAGTATGGAATGAGTTCTACATATTATAGTTGATGTAAATATTCTGTTAATAAAGCAAGTGAAGCGAGTAGCAGTAATAATTTTTAAATGCAAATGTTTATGAATTGTGGCAAGTAATAATATTTACGGCCGTACGGTTCAAACAATAAGGAACAAGGGAATAAAACAAAAACGACTTAGCCACCCTGCTCATATTCATTTTCTTTTTCTTTTTTTTTTTAATTATAAGGGATTGAAATAAAAGTAGGGTCTCTAATGAACTAAGCCGCTCATGACCTATTTGAGATTCAGCTTAGCAAAAGTTTATTCGTGTTAATCTTGCCATGAAAATGATTCGGGATTGAATTTCAATTAAGTACTTGTTTGATAAACGAGTTGAGCTTGAGCTCATAGATATTCGACTCGTTAAAGCTCGCGAGCTGGCTCATTAGAAGCTCATGAGCTGACTCGTTTATGTATTCAATTATAAGCTTGTTTACTAGGAGTTTGTTTGCATACTTTTTTTTGGATATTATAAATTTATCATATTCTATATATAATTTAAATTTGAATTTTTTGAGAGTTTGTATTACTTTTACGTCTTGTATTCACTAGTTTTTTTAGTTTTCTATATTGTTATACTATTGCTATTTGGTAGACCGTATGTTTGTAGAATGATATTTAGCTTTTATATTATTGTACTTTTTTACTTTCTTTCGCTAGAAAATTAAAGTTATTAAAAAACTTTGATTTGAAACTGAGCTCAATTCAAGCTCCAAACGAACTCGATCAAACATTTTAATCAAGCCAAGCTCGAGTTCGAGCCAAGCTTAAACTCTACAAAAACGAGTTCGACCTCAAAAACTCAATTCTTATCAAGTTGCTCGAGCTCGAAAATTTTCTAATGAGCCAATCATAAGCTAATTTCCAAAACATTGCTCGGCTCGACTTTGATTATTCCTCTAGATGCAAATAAAACGATGACAACATAGCATTTGCAATGTAAATTTTCATTACGTACAAAGTTGGAAAAATAAGACACATTCGTATAGTTTCTTGTCGATTATGAATATTCAAAGATAAAAAAGTGATAAACCATGTACGTAGTTCACTTTTTTGATACTTTCTTTTCTTTCGGCTTAATTATTTTTCTTTGTTATTTTGTCTTTTTACTTACGAGCACGCCAAAAGTCTAAAGAAAAAAAGAGATATTATATAAAGAATGTCGTTGTTCGAGTCGGGCGTGCAAGTCCTATAATACTTGTAAGGACAAATTTTACGTTTGCCCCCTGAATTTTGGGGTCAGTTTCACTATGCCCCCTAAACTTCAAAACGTTAGATCCGTTCCCCTTGATCTTTGAAATTTCGTAAAAATGCCCCCTCCGTTAAATATTTAACGGAAAAAGGCTAAAATTAATGTTTAATCTTTAAATTAATGTGGGGTAGTTATATTTTAATAATTTTAATAATATTTATATACAAAATTTATAATTAAATTCATATTTATATGCAAAATATCATATCTTAATTTTTTTGAGAGAGAAAAAGTATGAATTTAATTATAAATTTTGCATATAAATATTATTAAAATTATTAAAATATAATTACCACACACTAATTTAAGGATAAAATAATAATTTTAGTCTTTTTACCAACTTTAAAACACCTTAAAATACAAATTTAAGGCATTTTCCGTTAAATATTTGACGGAAGGGGCAAGTTTATAAAATTTCAAAGATGGAGGGGAACGGATCTAACGTTTTGAAGTTTAGGGGGCATAGTGAAACTGACCCCAAAGTTCAGGGGGCAAACGTAAAATTTATTTATTTATTTTATATATATATCCACATCAAGAACTTGTATTAAAGAAAAAGTAAAAGAATACCCAACTGGCAAGCAAGTCTTGATCAGGCTAGTTAGTGAACTGTTCAACTATTAAGGGTTTTTGACATGGAATTTTGTAATATGCTTAAATCAATATACTTTCTGTATGAGTATTTGGACAACTTTGGTAGAATTGTTTTGGCTTTCTGAAAAAAGGATCGAGTTAAAGTAGATCAAAATTTGGATTATTGGCAACTAATCATCTAGTATATTTATATGGCCCACTAATATAATGTTTTATACTATATTTAGGCATTACATTAATTTGGCTTTACTGTCTATTACTTATAGAAAAAGCAACATCTGAAAGCAAATCTTCAGAGCAGTAGTTTTTGAATTGCCACACCAACACCATTATAATTCATTTCATACCTTTTTAGATTATAGTTCAGAAAAAAGAGAGCAAAACATGAAACATTATTTTCTTGACTTGTCAAAATGATATTTGCATAATTAGCGTTCCTTTCATAAAGAAACAAGAATTGCAGCTAATAAGTCTATGAGCAATTATAATCAATCAATTAATTCAATACACTTAACACTGACAAAAAAGGGCTAATATTCAACTAATTTAGATTAATTCTTTCAACATCTTTCCAAAATTCAACACGAATTTGTGGATTATATTTGTTGTTTTCCTTCATATTCCTTCCGTATTTTTTTGAAAGAAATGACTATTATCCCATCAATAGTAACATTTGGACAATAATTATTAACTTCAAACTTATCTTACTACTAAAAGTGTTATTTTTTCTATCCATGTAATTATGCGAATTTCTTTACTATGATGATCAGAAACAAATTGGCTAAATTATATATCAAAGTATCAAAATGATATATTTAATCATATTATTATCTAATGAGGTGGTTACGAGTTTGGCCAGTAATTCCACATCCGACTTCACGAAACTATTAAAATCTCGACTAACCCCCCGCAACTATTAAAATACATTATCCAATCTGAGGTCATAGTTATATATAGAAATATATAAAACATAAACTTACAGATCTATTCCTTTTAAACTAAATATTTAAATAAAATATTTGAAAAAAATTAGTGATTTTTTGATTTTTTTTTTTCATATTTAAATTTTATCACAAACCTCATTTGACACATATGAATGTTTATGTATTAGTGACTTTTTACTTCATATATAATTTATAGATTTGTAAATACTTAATTCCTAAACTAACTTTGTAAATATCTAATAATAATTTTGGTATAAATATAATTAATAATGTGGTAAATGGAATGCATATATTTATTGTAAAGGTGTACTAATATGGATGCCTTTGAAACTAACTGTACTTTTATCTATTTACCTTAGATAGTGTCAAAACAATAGTTTGGTTATATGTGTACAAAATGACACTCTGGCATTTTATAAGATGGTATAATAATGGCTAGCATGACTTTGCCTTATATTTACCAGCCAATAAGACCACACAAAAAAGTTGGTCCCAAGTCATGACGGTCCAAACGTGTCGCCTAGTTGGATATGGGGTCCACTATCTTTTGGTCCGATCAGAAAAAAATAATGGTTGTGATGAAGAGGCAAAAGGTCGGTGGACCCTAGTGAATGTGCCACGTCAGTTTTTTATTGGTTTCCACGAAGTAAATTATACTAATTTGGTGGTTTGTGGACCCAACCCTAACGCCGGCCCTTTTGAAATTTGCCTCTATGAAGATTTGGATATGTTTGCTAAAAATTTAAAGGAAATAAACTTATCAACTCTAATATATATTGTACATATTAATAGATATAATAGATTTTAGCTACTTGTTAGGTCGAGACTCGAGATAATATTTCATTTTAGGGGAATGCGAATTAACGAAGGAAACTGAAAAATAATAATAACAAAATTAAAATGTTTTTGTGGAAAGTAAAAGTTGAGACGTTAACTAGTTTTTGGTTATATTTTAGTTGAAATTAGAATCAATTTTGAAGTTGATATTTTTTTGTTGAATTGTTATATTTGGTTCTTAAAAGCATGCTCTTTCTTTTGAAAAAAAAAAAAAAAAGGTTATCGATCTTGAATATTTTAAAATGACAAGAAAGTGAGTGCAATTCTAAATAATTGTGGAAAATTGTCAATCCACGAAAACTTCAATGCTTTTCTCAAAATGTCAAAAAGATATTTGTAAGGAACGTGTATATCCGTGCTACGCATTTCCGATGTAAGAGACGTATAGAAGTAAAAAATTTGACATAGTGTATATATATATATATATATATAACCTGACTAAAATAATATTTCAGACTAGTCTATAAATATTTTCTCACATATTAATAGACAATTTCCAATATAAATTTGTTCATTGGTAAAAAATGAAATGGGTAAATGAGTTGGAGAAATTTGCCGTATCTTATAGGAAAAAGATAAGCAATAATTAATCCAAATGGGTAAAAAGAAATATTGAGCTGTGTATTAACAGACAATTTGCATGAGACCTCATACTTAATGTCACCCTAAAAGCCAGACTGCACAAAGCACAGTAACACAAACAACCAAGAAGAAAATGATGACGAGCTAAGCTTTTTTATTGGGGTTAAAAAACTAAAAATTAGCATTAGGTCGATTTTCACAATTTGGCAGTTCTCCGATCCAAAGATTACAAATAGCTAATATTCTTTGAATTGTTTAGTAAATAACATCACTCCCAAATATCTAACCATGATTACCAAACATGCTAATCCCCTTTTATTCTATATATGAGGTGAAATTTTGATGTCAAATCTCAAGATTCCTCAACTCTCTCACCCACTTCTCTTTCTCTCTCTCCAATTTGAGCCCACTCGCTCCTATATAAATACAGCTCTCAATAGATCATTTCTCTCATCCATTGCTAGCAAGTCATAATTTTTAGCTCTTTTTTATTTTTATTTTTTTCGCTCCCTCTTGCTCTTAATTAGCTTTTTTTTTTTTTTTCTGTCTATATTGTTTTCTATTTGAGTTGTGATTAGTTTCTCTAATTACTTGGAGTTTGATCAATGGCCACTGTTGAGGTAATAATACGAGGGCTATCTTCCTAAAATATCTCTTCTTCTTTTTTGTTTTGTTTTTTGTCACTACTCTTTTAACAATTAGAATATGCGTCTTTTTCTTATGATATTTCATTAATTTGGCAAAAGCAAACTATATACTTCAGGCCAAATGTTAACCACTCATAAAGATTTTTTGTCCAACACATATATAGTAGCTAGTGATCCGAGCTAGTATGGAATTTTGATCATCGATTATATTATCTTTCCATGGAAATCGAGAAAATGTGTTTAAGAAAACGACCACAAATTTAATCTATTGAAAATCTTTTTTTTCCCCCTTTGATTCTTCGGAAATTGATGAGTTGTACAATATACGTGTAAGGAAGTTAATTAGTTGGTTGTTATGAATTATAGTTAACAAGTTTTATCAATATATTAACCACACATATAGTTACTTAGTTTAGTTTACCAGGTTGCAAATACATGCAGACTGGATTTTACTTGCGATTAGCCACACTAACACTCACACACACACACACACACACACATATATATAGCTGATCTATATATACTTATGAAGATTGATATATATTTTTTGTTCTATCAAAGGTTGTGTCAGCAACAACAGCCCTCGCAGAGGAGAAAACTGAGCAATCAGTTGAAGAGACCGTTCCAACCCCCGAAACAACCGCCACAGAAGATGCCCTAGAGGCAGTCCCCGCCGCTACCTCCGAGGAGCCCAAGGAAGCCGAGGCCGAGACCGAGGCCGAGACGGAGGCTCTGCCGCCAGCAGCAGCAGAGAAGGAAGAGCCGGAGGCAAAGGCGGAGGCGGCAGCCGCTACCGAGGAACCGGCGGCAGAGCCGCCAGCCGAGGAGGAGGCTGCAGCAGTGGTGGTGGAAGAAAAGGCCACTACTACTACTACTGAAGAGGAGACACCTGATAAGGAGGCTGACGTGGCGGCGGAGCCTGCCGAGCCCGTGGAGGCTCCGGCGGCCGAGCCGGAACCGGCAGAGGAGGCTGAGGCTCCGAAGGAGGAAGAGAAGGCAGTTGAGGCTGTGGAGGAGAAGGTTGTCGTTGAAGTCCCGGTTGAGAAAGCTGATGAGTAATGAGAGATAGAGAGAGAGTGAGAGTGAGAGTTTGTTATTTTGGTGATGTGTCAAGTAATTTGGATGTTTGTGTCATTAATTTAGGTTAATATTATGCGATGGCTTGTTTGGTTTGGTTTATGATTGAAAGTCGTGTTTAATTGGTCTGAGTTTCAACTGTAATTGTAATAAAAATGATCGCATGTGAAACTGGGTGGAGATGGAGTATGTGGAATTACCAGAAGTGGGGTATCATGAGAACTGGCAATGCCAGATTGCCACGTGGCAAGCATGCATTGGTTTCTGAGTCTTCTGGTTGATTATTGCTGAGATGTCCATATATATATATATATATATGCTGTACTATCTGTGTTTTGTTTAGTGATCATCTGTTTACCGGCAAATGCATGTAACGTTTTATTTTGTCATAGTAAGATATATGTTAATTAATGTTAGTCGGCCTTTTTATGTTTTCTTGGGATCGTCTCATTCCCATTGCTTAGTAATTTTATCAGCTTAATCATAAAAAAGAATCTGCTATTCGATTTGCCTGTCACGTTTATCACATCTTTAATTATTATTTAAGTTTTTTAAGAATATTTTAAATAGATATAAATGAGTTGTTAGATTTATATTGAAAGAAAGAGTTATTAGACAGCCAAAGGGACAACGTTCCTTAATTATTTCGTAGAATATCATAGTTGCCCATTCCCTTCTTAAATATGGCATGCACATGATCAAGAAGTCTAAAAATTAGTAAAATTAATCTCATATACGGTTAAAGATATAGACTACTAATTACAACTGATTGAAATGTCGGGAAAGTTGTTTAAAAAAAAAAAGTATTATTGATAACATAACATGGCTATCACATGGCTCTAGTATGGCGCTTCATTTTGTAGCACGAGTCATGACCTTAGTGTTTATCTTTACAAGCTTGCAATAATATTTTTGAGCTTCAATTGAGACAACAGTTTGAAACATTATTTATTTTATAACTTTTGCTTGACATCGATAGTTTGCCTAGGATTGCGCACCTGTTCCTCCGCCATTTCTGACCACTGGTCCGCGACTAGCTCATTTAGCGAGACCGTCAACAATGACATAAACCTTCACGTACACATTGGATCGGAACTTGTGATATCTTCGGATTAATTAAATCAAATTACTATTAAATCCTAGGTAATGTTAGAATATTATTTTAATATATATATATATATATTAATTATGTCGAATACGATATTTTTTATTAAATTAATTAAAACAAAAATAAATTATTTTCTATTAAGTTCATCGTCAAACTAAAATTTATAAATTAATGAGTTAACAACTCTCGTTACATTAATTTGTAATCAAATGAATTATTTCGCAATAATTAATTTATATCACAAGCGGTATCTTTCATCACTTACAGCTTTTCAAAACGTCACAAAGTTTCCTATGTTTTTACATCAACCCGGCTAAAGCCCTTTTTATCAACAATCCAGCACCGAACATAGTTCGGTCATACAATTTTCAAATACAGTCAATCTCAGCCCACACTAACCAAACAACTTCGAAGTCCGAATTCAAGATAACGTCCCAAATTTTACCTTCGTTCTATGAATCGAACGATTCTACATCTGGCGCAAACTTTGAGAACCAAGATCACAACCCTATGGCCAAACTTTGCAATGCTGCCGGGTTATGCATACGGCATAGACATATTCTTCTCGATAGAGTATTTCAAAAGTAAAGAATGACGATGCTAAAGTGTGTCGATGGTACCACCAGTCATTTGGGATTTAACTCCTCACAACTCTCTTGCAAGTTTGAATAGTTGGCCAAAGAAATTGAATGGGTATCACCTAGATGAGTAGGAGATTTCTAGGCCGAGAGAAGCTTCGACAGTCAGTTTACCCACTCCTTGTCAGGCCTCCCACAAATGAAAATTTTTTGTAGTCATCATCATTGAATCCTAGACAACTAGCGTTGTAAAATAACTAAACGCAAACATGTCCCCGTTAATAGATCAGGTGAATGATAGCGATTTACCGCAAGTATACGGGTCGCACAAGTAATAAAGTGGACGTGAGTCCGGATATCGTCTCTACAGGGATTGATTGAGTCGAATATAGAAATCGAATATTACTTCGCTTATCCTATTTACTATCTAGACTAACGAAATGAATGCAAAATAATTAAACTAACTAAAATTAACATTAACTAGGCAGTAAATTAAATTGATGGGAAAATAATAAATAAAAGTGGGCGGTTCAAGGAATTTTTGGTTCTCTCTCGTCCCTCATGAATCCCCAATATGATCAATTAATGATGTTTCACACCCTTGTCGGTCTAGAGTTCTAGTGATGCCCGTTACCCCTCTCGGGAGGTTCTATGATATCTTTATCAACTAACATCTCTATTAAACTAACAAATGAATCATGCATTAAACACCTCATTATAAACCGTGAGATGTTTGATCTCTTCTCGGACTCACAAATATCAAATTGAACATTGTCGGTTATCACTTGCATTATGACCCTCTCAGGCTCACTCTAACAAACTAATTCATCCAAATACATTGCAACAAAATCCAATGACAACTTAATACACTATAGTGTATGATAAAATGCCACAACGAAAATGAAAGCATTAAGTCCTAACAATGCCCAAACAAGAGTGCTTAACAATCACAATTTAATTAAAATAGTTCATCATGAGTTTAAGGGAGAGATTACCTTATCCCTTGAACCACAACTCAATCACAAGGTTTTCACAATTACAAACACCAAAAAATACAAAATCAAACACTAAATATTTAAGACAAAATAAGTAAAGGATAGAGAAATAGAAAATCAAACACAAATGAGCTTAAGAGCTCATGACAATGGTGTTCCCAAGCTTCCAAGCTCCATTGAAGTCTTCTCCCCAAGCTTTCTTTTTTGTCTCCAAGAAAAATCTCCAAAAATGGCCTTTTTTCCTTTTCAATTTCGAGCTCCCTTTTTTTTTTTTGTTAAATGTTGGCCTAGTGTTTTTGAACAATCTTGGCCTTTGATTGCTCATCCAAGGGTTGAAAATAGGCTAAAATTCGAGTTTGGCACGTTTGGGCACATTTGGGGTGCATTTGGGGCGTTTGGTAGTGTATTTGGGCCCCATGGTCGCGGCGCGACCAGCCCGCGCATATGGGCTCTGCCCAGTTTTTTTGCTTGGTCGTGTCAAAACTCGTCGCGTCGCTATGGTGCGGCACGCGGGCGCGCGCTGGGGGCTCGGTGAGGCGCGCTGGGCGGCTTCCTTTGCGCAGCAATTTTTAAAAAGCCATGACTTCTTCGTTACTTGTCAGAATTGAGCAAATGATACACCGTTGGAAAGATCGTTCGAAGTTCTTTAATTTGATATGTACCGTTGGAAATATCGTTCAAAGTTCTTTAATTTGATATGCAATAGTCATATAAAAAAATCTACAAATCCTCACAGAATTTAGCCAAAAAGTAACAATTGCTTTTAACTTGTCTAAAATCGCTCCAATTTCTTCATTTTTATCCTTATTTATCCAAAATTCGTCTTACACCTACACTCACTCAAAACAAGATTAAATAGACACAAAACTTGAGGATTTATGCAAAGTTAAGTCGGAAATTGTGCACGATGAGTGTATAATTTGCACACTCATCAGTGAACACTAGGACCTGGAATGGAATACTAGACTAGATTAGACTTGGAGGTTATCTAGTATGGAACGGATAATTTCTAAATGTAATATTTATGTTGAGAATGCATAATGATTGTATAGGTTTTATGTTTTTATTATAATATACATCATCATACCATATATGATCGCATAGTTTAACCTTGCTGAGTTTAGTAACTTACTAGGTGTCTTGTCTTGTAGATAATGGTAAGATAAAGATGGGCTGACACGAAGGGGATGAGTAGCCAGAGGACAGCACATGTGAACCTAACTTATGGCAGCAGATAACGAGGCTCAACTATATTTTGTATTGTAGGCTGTGATGTACATATTCATGTGATTGCAAGTATGTATTAACGAAGAAGGTTACACTTCTTTTGAGAACCATGACTTTGATGTAGTATATATATGAATACAAAAAAGTCGCATGACTGTAATTGCTATTTTATTGGGATTTATGGAATTGAGTAATAAGTATATAGTAAGTTATAAAAACCCCGAGTCACGGCATGATGTAGAGGGTCGTAACAAAGAGTTATTGTATGATTGTAAAACTTTTTTACATAGTGTATTTCTTTAGTGGGCTGTAATTTTTCTTTGATTTTGGTAATTGTTCCTGTCCTTCTTAATTTCTTAGTTATTTGCTTGTTTAGGAATGAATGTAGAATCAAAATTTTCGACAAGTAGTAATAGACTTCATGATTATGAGGTCTCTTGAATTCTTGATATTGCTGCATGGTTCGTGGTGGGATTAAGTAGAAGTTTGACTAGTGTGCATTTTTCACAAAATTGCATAGTTAATCACCAAGCTATAAGTTAGAAGCAAAGTTGTCAAAGTTTGCAAGTCATATGAGGTTTTACATTGATAATTTTGATGGAATGATCAAGTTTGGCTTGTGGCAAGTTCAAGTCGAAGATGTGTTGATACAATCTGGATTACACAAGGCTTTGAAAGAGAAACCAAGGTCAGATAATTTTTGAAAGTGCCTAGGGTTCCACCAAAGATTTTAGAAATCCTGGTATGAGGGATGAAAATTGAGAGGATATATATTTGAGGGATGGAAGTCTATACGGGTTTTTTTTTTTTTTTTATCAAGGATGTTCTTACGAATGTCCATGGTATTTCGACGGCCAATGAGCTTTAGGTAAAACTTGAAGCATTATATCAGGCCAAGAGCGTCTCAAATACGTTGTATGTAAACGATCAGATTCTTATATTGTAGGTGTATGTTCAAAAATCTCAGGTCACTTAGTGTTTTCAATGACATCATCTTAGAACTAGTGGTTATTGTCTCTTGTACCTTCTTATGAGCACATGAAATCGATTTGATGTATGTGAAGGAGTGCTTGAATTTTGTAGAAGTTACTAGTAAACTCTTATCGAGGAGGGAAGCCTAAAGAATGAAGGGCGTACTTCAACAAAATATTCAACGTTCATAGCTAGATTAAGGAAGACTCCATGAAGGATGGTGTATATTGGGAGTGCAAACAACTAGGCACATGAGAAGGTACTATACAGATGGAGCAAGTTCAATAAGTGGCGCCGATTCATATGCTAACAATGTCTCTTTCTTCATGGGAGGTGGGATGTCATTTGAAGAGTAAGAGGGATCATTCAAGTTTGCACATGGGCATTGGTTTGGCATGATGCAAGTTGTGTGGTGGAAGTTATGTTGATGGCTGATGAACTTCCAAGAAATCCAAACGGTAGAATTTGCACCATAAAATTTCATCAAGGTTTTTTGACATGTTGCCGAAGCAAAAATTCTTAAAATGTGTTGATTTTAAGTGTGTCATATGGTGGAGTAGGAATAGTTCTCTGACTTGAGACTTATGATTTTCAGCGTAGACAATGGTTATCGAGGTTTTTTTTTTATTTGTCTTTTCAATGTAGAAAATTTTGAGCTTTTGGTAAAATAAAAGAAAAGAAAAAGTCCAACATCGCTTGAGAAGTAAAAAGACTAAGGGTCTTTAGACTATAAGAGATATTTTTTGTATTTTTCCAGACTTGATATCTTATCAATTTATCATAATATATATTTTATTTACTAGATTGTATTTATTTTTTATCTTTTATAATTAAAAAACAAATAATGAATATTTTTCAAAAGTGGTAAACCAATTATAAATAATCCCTGTGTTTTGAAAAAAATCTCAGTTTCGTGTCTCTGTTTCGAGAAATTCTAAAATTATCACTCAATTTATTAGAAACTCTCAAATATATAACCCTCAATATTTTTTAATGCAAAATTTTATATGAAAATATTAAGAATCTCATAAATTAACTTAAAAATTGCAAATGGTCATGTATTCACTTAAAAACTGCAAAAGTTGCTCACATATTTACTTAGTCATATGTGAATTTATGATCATTGTTTGTAGCTTTTGAGTGAATATGTGAGCAGTTTTTGTAGTTTTCGCAATTTTTAGGTAAATTTTTTGTATTCTTAATATTTTTGTGCAAAATTTCACAATGAAAAAGGTTGCATGTCATATATTTGAGAGTTTTTAATGAACTGAGTGATAATTTTAGAATTCCTAAAAAAATAGGGACTGAATTAGAATTTTTGTAAAACACATGATTGATCTTGAGTTTTGCATTTTCAAAATAATATGAAAAGTATAATATAAGGAACTTTTTTATGCTTTTTTTTATTTTTTTATTTTTATGATGAAAACAATTTTGAGACCCACTAAAGATAGATAGATAAATAAAAATTTTCTCAAGCGATCCATAATCAGTAAATCATATCAAGCCTCAATTATGATTGATCTTCACAAAGATATCGGCTAGATGTTTGAACAACACAACCACTAGTAACAAGCGACGTTATTTAAGCTGTCGTTTCAAATGTGTGGAGTGTGGACATGTCATTCGCTTATCTTCTCTTAATCTCTCAGGAATGTCAAACCGCTCGGACGGTTGGTTTCATTTCATTCTCTGAGAAGGAAATGTCACGAGTGTTCCCAAAAACGACAACGAGTTTAGGCAGAGAAGTGTATGTGGCAGCAATGCCTCTGAGAGCAACCAAAGGACCAGCTCAGCTTCTCATGTCCGCTGCTTTCTCTCTCAATCTTTGGGATTTTCAACATTTCATGGTTATCGTCAAACCCAACTCAACACTACCAAATTTTCAGGTTTATTTGGTACCATGATATTTCTTTTTGTTTAATTATTTCAATCCATATACCATGGTTTTTTTTATATTTTTTTATATTTTTTTCAATTAGTATAATTTGTGTTTATGTCTTTTTTTTTTTTTTTTTTCAATTAGTATGATTTGTGTTTATGTCTTTTATGGTTCATCTTCTTGTTGTTGGGTTAATCTTGTTTTTTTTTTTCATTTGACATGTCTTATTGTGATCTATTATTACTATTACGTCCAATTTTGAGGGCCAACAGATTTGACTTATTTAAGCAAAATGGAACTTTATACTGATTAACTATAAAAAGTTGTGGCATTGTGAAGCTAGATTTATAGGATAAAGAAATGCGATGAAACGCAATTAGGCCCTTGTCTATTTGCTTTGCTTTTTGACTATCAAAGGTATAATAAATTAAATAATAATAGTAATGATAATGATAATGTTGATGATAACTTCCATGAAGATTCATTGAGCTAGCATTTTCGAAACTTTTTTTTTTTTTTTTTTGGTATGGGTGTAGTGATATAACAAATATTTTTTTTCTTGTGCTTGATGTTTTGTACTGATATCTGTTTCCTCTGCTGTGGCACTATATTTAAACTTAATAATCAAAATTTGTCTCGTTGATCGCTATGTTTATTGTTTGAAAGTTCAATTTGCAGTCTCAATGAATCTTTTTATTTCTGCAGGCTTTGGTTTATGATTTCCAACCTAAAGATCCGGAGAGTATTTTTGTTGCCCTTGAAGCTTTATCTGGTAAACCAATATTAGGTAAAGATTTAGAGTTCATCAATGTCTATGACATTGAAGCTATTTTACATTGAAACTTGTCTTCAGGGCATATTTTTCATAATCATGAACTGTATAGTGCTGTAAAACAAGAATGAGCATCGAATTTGTGATTAACTTTAATTACGAATTATATGTTACAATTTGGTTTTTTTTTTTTTTTTTTGATTTACTTAAATCGGTTTTGCGTGGTTTCTGCTCTTTTGGTTTTAGGAGTTGTTCTTACAAGGAAGTTGTCAAAGCTTCCAAAAAAGAAATGCTGGTTTGTTGGATCTTCCAAAGTGAATTCTGCAGAAATTGCTTCTGAATTTAATCAAAATTGGGATACCAATTTGAGAGTTGGTTATCATGACTGTCGAGACTATACCAATGGTAACAACTCTCTCTCTCTCTCTCTCTGAGACCGAAACACAAATTCACAACTTTTCGTTTAATGAAAAAGATTTGATCAACCCATTTTTCCTTTTCGAAATTTTACCATGTTTAACATATATATCATATTTTTTACTTTGAAGGATTGGTCGAGTGCCTAACTGGCGAAAAATACGTGTTGCACCGATTGCGAAGAAGCAGCGCTAGTTAAGTGTAATCCATAATAAATCCATTTGGTTGTGAGTTTCGAAACATTGTGTATCAAACATATATAGGCTTACAAAAATTATGCTAATACTCGATAAGAAGAAATGAAGAATAGACGTAAAAATCTCAACAAAATTCATTCAATTCAAACTGTCTATTCTCGTATAATGTGGCTAGAAAGGAAAAGAAAACGAAAATTCAGGGCCTTATGATTATAAAATGTGTGTATTATCTAGGTAACTTGCAATCTTGCTTGACTCCAGAATTGTAATAATATGAAAAATGGTCTAATTCTCTACAACCTTTGCTCTAGACAAGACACAAAAGTAGAACACAGAAGCACTTGCGGATCCACATATATCCCAACTTGGAGCTGGACAGAGACGGGACGAACCGTGTGGCGAATCAAGCGCCAAGCTCATCATCGTAGCAAGCTAGGCCCCACGTCGCAGAGTCAAACTCAACCGTTGAGAACTGTTTAACTACGATCCGGTCGGGCATTGTTAAATCACTGATTCATCTCAAAAGCTAAAGTTGATGGGAGACGGACTAACATTAGTTTTTATACCTCAACACTCCCTCTCTCGTGTAGGGCAGACTAGGCTTATGGGAGTGTGCATTTTAAAGTATTTGTAGTCAAGAACTCTTGCTCTTATACCATATTCAATCACTGATTCATCTCAAATGACTAATAGGAGATGAGCCAACAATAATTTTTATACCTCAACAGGCATTAGGAAGGACTCCAATGATCTCCAAAGGATCAAGCTCGCCGCCATTGTCCAAGTCAAGAAAGCCGAGCTCCTCCACTGCCGAGGACCCAAATCCTCGCCGACAACGAGATGTGCGCACAACAGCGAGGCATGCTCCTTTAGTGTGCTCCTCGTGTGATCTCGTCGAAGTTGTCGGTCGAGTAGCAATTCGACGGAAGAACCATTGGGACTCCATTTTGGATTTATGAAGAACATTCAATGTCCTTCAATATGACTTTTTATATATATTTTTTATTTTTTTTAAAAACCTTTTATTTTTCTTTTCTAATGACAAATGCACCCCTGAATAAATGTCCACGTTAATAGAGTAGTACATATCAAATTCCGTCGAATTTGAGACGTACGTTTTCAATTTGGGCCAAAGTACAACAATTTTTAAATTTATGAGGGTTGGTAAAATTAACAAAAAGATAAGTGCTAAAGTATCACAATGCAATAAACATAAAGGTCACAGGTGAAAAAAACAACCCCCCTAATTAGTACTTGATAGATAGAACAATATTTATTAGCCATGTAAAACAAATGTTTCCAATTTATGAGTGCTAATTTCAGTGATTACTTATAGGTTACAATAGGAAAGAATCGTGAAAATTTAGGTAAAAAATAGAGGAAGATTTTTTTTTGAGTAGATTTTGATACGTTAGATTTTCAAAAAAGGAAATTGTAAAGAGTGAAATCCATTTGCAATTATAAAAATTTTAATTACTCTTGAAAAACTTTGCAAGCATATATATATATATGAAGATGATGGCAATAGTGGATCTGTTAAAAAGGACGGCCTTTTGAGTATGACATGCATATTTCACACTACAAGAAACACACCTTTAAGCGACAAAATATCAGCCACCACAACATGTGGTCGCTGAAAATCAATATCAGCAACAACAGTATGGTCGCTGAAAATAAATAGTGACTGCAAATTTATTTGACAGCCAAAAATATCAGCCACGTAGTGTCGCTGGTAATATTTGCGGCGAACCGCAATATCGGCACGAAGTCGCGCAAAGACTTTCCTCTATGGCAAAAGTGGTCGCTAGTAATAGACGCTGAATGTTTTCCTAATATGGTCGCTGATAATAAATATTAAATTCCATTAATGGCGAATAAATGCGTCGAATATATGCTTTAATATCAGCGACCACATATATCTAGTCACTGATAATATTTTGTGGTTGCCGATTATTGTTTTTAATACCACTGCCCGACATTTCTTTTCTCATTCTTCCCTCTCTTCTCTTTCTTGTCGTCGTCTGCTGCCCTCCTTGGCCGCCAGCCGCCCAAAGCCGTCCTCCACCGTTCAATGCCGGCAAACCGCTTCCCTTTTGTGTTTGTGTGTGTGTGTGTTTTATTTTATTTTTTTCATTTTTGTTGTGTAATCCAAATTTTAATTTCAGGAATTTATTTGTATTTATATTTAGGTTATAATTTGTTTATATAATTGATGTGTTTATCTTTAACAGCTTTGGTCACCGTCCACCGGCTGCCTTCTGCTGGTAGTCTCCCGCCGCCCACCTCCGCTGCCTGCCGTTTGCCTTTGAAAGGTGTGGTTTTTTTTTTTCATCAGAGTTTTTAACTTGTAGTTATCTGTAATATTTTGTTAATTATTGTAAAATTTGTGATTGTTTTATTATTATATAATTTATGTGTGCTTTTTTTAGATTTGTGATTTTGAATGTGAATGTGTGTGTATTGTTAGGGATTGTGAATTAATACGATGATATTGTTACTTAAAATTTTGGTATAATAATTTATAAAGTGTTGTTGAAAATATTATACATAATTTAGTGAACATGTGTTTGAAAAACATACATAATTTTGTTAATGAAATCTTTTAATATGATGATCTTGTTTGTTTGATAGTGCTTGTATATATATTGAAAATTTGTATAGTTTGAAAATATTGTAATTTGCTTTGTTTCTCTAGTTTAAGGTATGAAAATGACAATTAAATTGACTTAGCCGGTGAAAAACGACAGCAATTGAAAAACGACAACATTTTACAAAACGACGAATAGCCTAACAAGACAATAATTGGAGAAACAACAATAATATGAAAAAACGACAGTAATTTGGAAAAGCGACAATAAGCCTGGAAAAGACAATAATTGCAGAAACGACAATGATCTGAAAACACGGCACTACGGCAGTAATCTAGAGAACCGACAGCAAAATAAAAAACGATAGAAAAATAAGAAACGATAGTCAATTAGTAAAAACGACAATATATTGAAAAAAAAACGAGAATTATTTTGAAAAACGAAAATAAAAATGCTGTAAAATGATGTAATATTCAATTAAAACGCTCAAAATAAATAGTAAATTAATTTATAGTTACTAAAAAAATGTAAATTATTTGTAAAAAAATTGTAAATCATTTTGGATAAACATTATAAGTAATAACGAAAAAATTTTTTAAAAAATAATTTTTATTATTAATATACACAAGAATTATTATGAACCAATTATCAAATATTCATGTTATTATAAATATGAGAATAATGTGATTTAAAATATAAGTGTTTTCTTAATTCTCTAGCTCAATGTTGATGGAAAAAAGTTCAATTAAGCTAAAAAATCGCTTGTCTGATGAGTATTGACGCATCACTGAGGAATTCATAAATCTCGCAAGTCGTCACCTAAATTTAGACGGTTTAATAATGTGTACGTGTAAAAAAATGTTTGAACCGTTCATTGGAGAAGCTGAGCAAGTTCAGTGCTCATATTATGGATCACGGTTTTCATCCTAATTATAAAGTGTGGTTTTAACACGGGAAAAAGGAGGTGTATTCGGTATCTTTCGAGGAGTTCCAGGCTTTGCAAAGAGAAAGATGGCATCGATGCAGGAACGATTTACACATATGTTCAACTACATGAGCCGTGAACATCCAGAGTCCATTTAGGGTATGACGCCCCCTAGCCTGTACCTCTGATTACTCGCGCGGATCAGCGCACACCTGCACCGCCTATAGCTGCTGAGCACAACAACGACGACGTGGACATCAATAGCAAGTTCGAGACTGATATAGCTAATCAGTCTTTTTTTTTTTTCTTCTATATTATATGTTATGTGTTATAAGACTTTTTAGTTTATTAGATATTATTATGAATTTTATCATTTTCGGACACTAATTAACATGCATTATTTTAACTAACGATGGTATATAACAATGGTAATTAATTAATTAATGATAGTTATATATCTACATTTTGTTTTTTATATTATTAGTTAGAGATTTTTAAGGATTTAGCCAAATTTTTGGTTATTTTTTTTAGGATTACCCTTAGTTTCACGAAATTAAGGAATTAATCATTTTTATTGTGTAACAAATTTTGTTGCCATTTTATTACACGGGTAAGAAAATTTGTTACAGGGTGTATCAAAATTTGTTATACGTGTAACAAAAATTGTTACACAATGAAAATGACTAATTCCTTAATTTCGTGAAACTATGGCTAAATTCTTGAAACATGAGCTTAGAAATGGCTAAAATCCAAATCTTTCATTAGTTATTTTATTTTTTTTTTATAAGTAGCCCAAAAATAATTAAAAATCTGAAAAAATAAATATAATTTTTTAATTTTTTTAGATATCGGCTACCACAAACTGAAAAAGTTGTTGCTAATAATAACAAGGAGCGACAAAAAACTTGGTCGCACGCCCTGACCACGATAAAGGTGAGCACTTGAAATAATCAGCGACCACAATAAGTGATCACTTGTATTAGCGACCACAAAGTCTGCGACGAATAATCGACAACTACTTATGTTATCGCCAATATGGTCACCGTCGGGCACATATACATTATTTGATTTCAGTGAGGGCATAAATATGAATAAAGCTTAATTAATCGTGTAATATATGCTTTTTAAAATTATTAATTAACTTATAAAATAAAAAAAAATTGCAATAATTCTTGATGAGATTTCATTCTTTGATAGCTTAAAAAAACAACACAAACACGTGAATATTAACATAAACGTATGAGTTTTGAGTCTTTTGACATAACTATTTTGTATTTATATTTTGTATAAATTAAAACTGCCCTTCAGATTTTAGGTCAATATGTCTTTTAAGTCTTTAAAAAGCCTTTTAGGGTTAATATGACCCTCAAATAATATATATATATAAGACAATTCTAAGCGTCACTTAATAATTTATACCTCAAGTGATGTGTTTTCTTAATTTCTACTCTGTATTTATAGTGCAAGAGTAAGGTATAAATAAAAAGTACAGCACAAACAGTGCGTAGATTATTATTGTACAAAAAAAGGACATCCGCAAGACAGATGAAGAGAGATACACTAGTGCTCATTTTGGTCACATCCAAACGGGACACATGATTAAATATACATTCTTAAAGGGTGTCATAAAAATTCTTTAGGCTAGTAGGGGGCACTAAAAAGAAATTCAGTAAGGGCACATTATCAAATACTAAAATTTTAAAAGGCTTTAGAACAAAAAAAAAAGAAAAAAAAAATTGTCAGTGGGGCTTGTGCCCCCTCTGGTCGCGAACCACTCCTGTATTTTCGGTAACCGCTTTTGTGGTCGCCGAAAGGGTTTATTCCTGTAGTATCAATGATTTGCAATAAGAATTGTGGTCGAAATGTAAGATAATATCAACTTCCAGTTGACTAACTATTGGACCTAGACGTAGAACGTAGATATATAGTTTATTTACTTTCATTACGATGCCAATAGGAAGTTGCGATGTCCTGGTCTTAGCAATGAGTCGATTCACTTATGCAAGTACAACTACAAACTTTTTTGGTAAGAGAAGGTAGCTTTACAAAGTTGTCTAGCGTGAGAAATTTAATTAACTTGATATTTTAATAATAAGACTTTAAAATTTGAATTTAATTGAAAATAAATAAATATTGGATATTTAAATTTTTGAATATTTATGTGATTGTTAGATATTTATTATGGGACTATTTATCCTAAATGCAGTGAGATGTGAAAAATATAATCTTATTAATCCTAATGGGAGGAAAATAAGGGTGGTAGTTTTTTTTCGTAATTTATTCGTATTCACGAGATAAAAGATCATGGAGTCGAAGAGATCCCATAAAGCCGGTAAACTCAATTGACCGAGGGAGCAATTAGTGTCAATCATACATTGTTTGAAGAAGTGCAAATTGCCTTGACAATTTCGGTATAATTTTACCTCCATGGCCAAATTTTTTGCTTAGCAAAAATTGGATAGTTTTGCCTTTAAATATCACCTTGTGAGCATGAAAATTAGTTGTGATTGTAACTGTAAATTTATTAGAATAAGTTTTTCGTGTTTGTTTGTTTGTTTTTTTTTAATTATTATCCAAAGCTGTTTAAATATAATTAAAAAGTGTTTTAATTGTTATATATATATATATGTATGTATTTTTTGTAATTTCCGCGGCAAATCGAACATAAAAATAAACATCCGCCAATCATCAAACCTAAATTGCCATCTCTGTTCATGTTTTTTCGTTTCATTTCAAACAATTATTGGACCGTTTAATCTTATAATTGATATATGTTACATATATTTGTAAACATATTAACAAACAACGACTGTAAGGGGCTTTAAAATGTTGATAGGGAATAAAGGAAATATGAGCTATATAATATTGTTGACTTGTGAAACTAGTAATTGGAAAAGCAAGCAAACAGAACATTAAATTTGAGTTCATAATAACTCAAACATACTGCCATGATTTTACAGAGAGGAATGAAAGCACAACTAAACGGCTTAATGCAAATCTATTCAATCCGAAAATACGAACATACCATACATATGACTTATTATATATTGGGACATACAGTGCTGAAACTGCAAATATTTCTTTCACACCACTCTCCTTTTCAGGTAGCTAAGCCAGAGAGTCATCCTTGTCCATTTCTGCTTCCAAGTAACAGTGTGCTCAATAACAACTCCGACAACAAGTCCTCCAAGATATCCGAAAAGAACAACCATCCAATTTGATTCAAACCAAGACCTTGAATCTTGCTCTTCAAAACTTGAATTGGTTGTTGCAGCGGGCTCTGAATTTCCACACCTTTTTGTCAATGGATCGCCACACAATCCCGAGTTTCCGACATACGAACTGTTCTCAAACGTGTTGAGTTGGTTCCCACGCGGTATTGGTCCTGTTAGATGATTATAAGAGACGTTGAAGAAAGAAAGGGACGTAAGCTGAACCAGCTGCTGAGGGATCCTGCCCGAGATGTTGTTTCGGGAAAGATCAAGCGATTCAAGGCGTGTTAGGCTCCCTAGTGACAGTGGGATTCCACCACTAAGAATGTTGTTGGAAAGGTTGAGCACTTGAAGCCCCTGCAAACTCCCAATGCAGTCAGGAATTGCTCCTTCAAATTTATTGCTGGATAGATCGACGCCAACAAAACCTTCTTGAATCTTTCCATAGAAGACGTCAAGTCCTTTATTCATTATAGTCAAGGAGTACGAACGGGATATAATAACAGAAAAATTACTCTGACTGTAGCTGATGTTCCTAGCCAAATATGACGAATTGCTATCCGCGCGTTTCATAGCACTCCATTTTTTGAAGTATTCAGATGGTAACGGACCTGTGAAATCATTTTGAGAGAGATCGATGAAACGCAAATTGGGAAACTCAGAACCTGAAATAGTTTCCTTTATTGTGCCCTGGAAGAGATTTCTTGGCAATAGGAGTAGTCTTAGCTCTGGAAGAATTCCCAGCCATGAAGGAAAAACATCAAGGAGTTGGTTGTTTCCAAGATTGACATATTCAAGAGCTATACACTTGGAAAATGAGCGTGGTAAGGATCCTTGCAGATGATTGTGACTCAGATCAATAGCTCTCAAGTTGCTTCCATTTGTGCACATTTCTGGAATGGTACCTTGAAAATGATTCGATTTCATTTTCAAAACCGACAGAGAATTGCTAAGCTTTTCCAAACATTTTGGAAGCAAACCAGTCAATTGGTTGTTTGCAAATCAAGCAATGCAGGGGAACTTATATTACAAAACAAGGGTGAAATCTCTCCACTTAATGTGTTATTTGAGACATCATATGTTAAGATGGACGATGGAAGAACTGGTATTGTGTTGAGCACCACTTTGCTCTAAATACCAAAATAACAACTCCAAATATAAAGATACTTTTATTATATTAAAAGCACTTCATACACAAGACCCACAATTACACTAAAAAAATAAAGCACTAATATTTTAGACTACTCTCACTAGCACCTCTCACTTATTCTCACAACTACTCAAAAGAAAGAAAGTGAAGGATTTTTTTTTTTTTTTTTTGGCCTTGATTGGCTTTTATGGGATGAATTAAGTGGTGGTGGGGGATGGCTATTTATAGCAAAACAAAGCCATTGGATTGTTGCCAAGTGGAGAAGATCAAGGCACTAATAGGCTTCTAGCCTTAGCATCCTAATGGTTTATTCTTTTTGTGAGATAGGAAAATGCTTTGGACTTGGGCCTTTGATTGAATGGGCTAGTATGTGTTGATTTTTAACACTCCCCCTCAACACATGCTTCCACTCGACACATCTTGAGTTGTCGTCGAAATTTCTCGATCTTGCCACCATTCAGTCCTTTAGTAAACAAGTCTGCAACTTGGTCATCTGTCTGCACTTGATGCATCTCTATTTCTTCTTGCAAGACTTTCTCTCTGATAAAGTGATAATGCACCTCCACATGCTTTGTCCTAGCATGAAACACTGGGTTCTCCGCCAAGCGCACTGCCGATTGGTTGTCGCAATAAAGTGGCATTGAATAATCAATTGGTTGATGTAGATCTTGCATTAACCGAATTAACCACGTGCTTTCCTGCGTTGCCATCGCTGCTGCTCTGTACTCGGCTTCTGTAGTGGATAGTGATACTGTTGGTTGTCTTTTGCTACACCAAGAAATTGCTCCAGATCCAAACTTGAACACGTATCCAGTTGTTGATCGACGCGTATCATGATCTCCCGCATAATCAGCGTCACAATAACCAATTAACTTGCAATCTTCACCTTTATTGTACAAAAGACCAAAGTCAATTGTACCTTTGACGTATCTCAGGATACGTCGCACAGCTTCCAAGTGAGACTTCTTTGGATTCTGCATGTACCGGCTCACAACGCCAACTGCAAAAGAAATATCAGGTCGAGTCAAAGTAAGGTAGATAAGACTACCTACAAGTTGCCGATACATCGTCCCGTCTGCCAAGTCTTTTCCTTCATGTGCGCACAACTTGGCATTTGTTTTCATTGGAATCGAAATAGGCTTGCACTCTTGCATTCCAAATTTCTGTAGTAGGTCTTTCGCGTACTTCTGTTGGCAGAGAAGTAATCCTTCCTTTGTGCGATTGACCTCGAGCCCGAGAAAATGTTTGAGCTCTCCAAGTTCCTTCATCTGGAAGCGGACAGATAAATTTTCCTTTGTTCGATGAATTTCTCTTTCATCGTCTCCGGTGATGATCAAATCATCCACATAGACTAACACTATTGCCAGCTTTCCTTCTCCAGCCTTAACAAATAAGCTAGAATCAGCATGTGCCACAGAATAGCCACTCTGGGTCAGAAATTCAGCAATCTTTCCGTACCATGCTCTCGGGGCTTGTTTTAGCCCATAGAGCGCCTTTCTCAACTTGCACACATACTCAGGATGAGCTCCACTCTCAAAACCCCGTGGTTGAACCATAAAAATCTCTCGATCCAACTCTCCATGCAGAAAGGCATTCTTCACGTCCATCTGCCACAATCTCCAGTCTTTACTGGTAGCAAGTGCTAGAAGGACTCGTACGGTTGTCAGTTTTGCTACCGGACTAAACGTCTCATCGTAGTCAAGTCCGTATTGCTGAGAGAAGCCACGAGCTACCAGTCGCGCCTTGTACCGTTCGATCGATCCGTCAGGACGAGTCTTGATCTTATACACCCATTTACAAGAAATGGGCTTCACCTCTTTTGGCTTTGGCACGAGTTCCCAAGTTTGATTTTGCTCTAATGCGGCGATTTCCTCTTCCATAGCTTTGAACCATTTAGGGCTCTGAGATGCTTCGCTAAATGTCTCTGGCTCTTTTGGGATCTCGACTTCAGCTACGGCGGCATTGGCATACTTGGGATTTGGCTTCCGTATTCTTGTTGATCTCCTGAGTTGTGGTTGCGAACCTTCTCCTTCTTGAACAGGTTCGGTATCTTCAACTGGTCTTTGATAAACGCCACTTTGCCATGGATTCTCTATCTCTCTTTGCTCTGCACTATTTTCATCTTCTGACTCGTCGGTTGCTCCTTGACTTGGTCGTACCTCGGTAACTTGCTCTTCCAATTGTTGTAGTTGATCTTCAATCTCTTTGGAATCAGGTAGTTCCAAATTTTCAGAAGACCACCAAGAAGACATTTCATCAAACACCACATTTCGTGATGTATAACATCGACCAGTAGTAGGATCACAACACTTCCACCCCTTTCGCCGATCATCGTATCCGACAAAGATACAACGAACTGCTTTCTTGTCAAATTTGCTACGTAGGTGATCTGGCACAAACACATAGCAAACACAACCGAAAACTCGGAAATGGCCAACTGCAGGTTTAGCATCCCACAGTTTCTCGAAGGGCGAAGTAAACTCAAGCCTTGGTTGGGGAAGCCGATTGATCACATGAGCTGCTGTCTTCATACACTCAGCCCAAAATCTCCCTGGTATATTTTTGGCATGTATCATACTCCGACAAGTCTCCGCGAGATGTCGGTTCTTCCTTTCGGCTACACCATTCTGTTGCGGCGTATTCGGACAAGTCATCTGATGACGTATCTGGCATTCTTTCAGGTATTGAGAGAATTCATTTGACACGTATTCTCCCCCGTTGTCAGTACGTAGACACTGTATTTTTCTTTTAACTTCTCCTTCCATAGCTTCTTTGAACTCCTTGAATTTTGAAAATGTGTCGGATTTTTCTTTCATAAAGAAAACCCAAGTATATCTGGAGAAGTCATCAATGAACGTAACCATGTATCGCATTCCGCTAATAGATGGTTGTTTGACACGCCCAAAGACATCAGAGTGAAGTAGCTCCAACGGCGCCTTTGCTTTGAACTTCGATTCACCATACCAATTGTTGAGCACCACTTTGCTCTAAATACCAAAATAACAACTCCAAATATAAAGATACTTTTATTATATTAAAAGCACTTCATACACAAGACCCACAATTACACTAAAAAAATAAAGCACTAATATTTTAGACTACTCTCACTAGCACCTCTCACTTATTCTCACAACTACTTAAAAGAAAGAAAGTGAAGGATTTTTTTTTTTTTTTGGCCTTGATTGGCTTTTATGGGATGAATTAAGTGGTGGTGGGGGATGGCTATTTATAGCAAAACAAAGCCATTGGATTGTTGCCAAGTGGAGAAGATCAAGGCACTAATAGGCTTTTAGCCTTAGCATCCTAATGGTTTATTCTTTTTGTGAGATAGGAAAATGCTTTGGACTTGGGCCTTTGATTGAATGGGCTAGTATGTGTTGATTTTTAACATATTGGACCCTTCAGCATGTTTCCTGAGAGGTCCAACTGAGCTAGATTAACCCAAGGGAGGGTAACTGAAGGACTTCGGTTGTCAAAGCCTGTTAATGAATTACTAGACAAGTCCAAATACCACATGGACTTTGCGCTAATGTTCCAAACCCAGTGAGGTATCTGACCGGCTATATGATTTTTAGGAAGAGCTAGAATCCGAAGCTTGTTTGGGTATCGTAAGAAATTGGGAAACTTTCTTAAGTTACATGATCCCAAGCCTAATACCTCTTAACTTTGAAACAGTTGCATTTGAACTAGTGGTTTCAGGCAGAACTGAGAATTTGTTATCGGACAGACCGAGGAATGTCAAATATTTCAAGTCGAAAAACATGTCAAGGTCAATTGTGCCACTCAAACCATTTTGTGAGAGATAAAGTCTTTCGAGGTTCACGAGTCTAGAAAACGAACGTGGAACATGGCCTTTTAAGTTATTTCCACGAAGATTTAGCTTAGTCAATTTTGTAAGGTTTGTAAGCCATGGTGGAATTCCACCTGTCAACTGGTTTCGATCGAACCGTAACTCAGTTAGATGAGTAAGATTTTGAAGAAAAGATGGTATTTGGCCTATGAAATTGTTATATGCAAGGCCCAAGTAAGCAAGCCTTGTTAGTTTACCAAGAGAAGAAGGAACTAACCCCGAAAACTCACATCCATGCACATCTAAAACATTCAAGTACTTGAGCTCTCCGATGGAAGCGGGTATACTACCGGAGAAGCTCGTGCCGGAAAGAAGTAATTGTCTCAGTGAACTACCTGGCTGAAACTCGGGTAAAAGACCAGAAAGATGCCCGTTTAGTGACAAATTAAGATACTCCAACTTGCCAAGTTGCAAAATATCCGATGGGATTTGGCCCATGAAAACAGAATTGGACAGGTCAAGATGTACTAGCCTCGAGAGATTGCAGAATCCAGACTGGATTTGAGAGTAGTTGAAATCGTTATGGGCGAGGCTGAGGAACTGAAGTTGAGAGAGCTGGAACAAGCTGCTGCTGGAGATGATACCACCATAAAGACAACTGTGGCTAAGGTCGAGAGCAACTACGTGTTCGGTGGCGTTGTCGCACTTGACACCATCCCACAAGCAACAGTCACTGCTACCCCATGTTGCGGTCTTTGGCTTGCATGAAACACTCATGTCTGTAACAAACGTGTCCTTGAATTGTAGCAAGGCACGTCGCTCATGACTGTGGCAAAGTGGCTGCACAGAAGAGAATGAACAAGTCATGAGTAATATTGAAAGCACAATTGTTGCACAAGAACTGCGCACGAAGAAGATGAACGAGCTGGAGAAGGAGAAGGCCATATTGTTTGAAGGAAAAAAAAAAAAAAAAAACTGGATGTAGAAAATGAAGAAAAGAAGTGTTTAACCTGACTTTATACATGGGAAGACTTGGTGGTCGGTGCTCACTAATCTTTTTTTGTTTTTTTGTTTTTTCTCTCTGTATTTGATTTTGCATCATTTTTTTTAGGAAGCTTCTTCAATAGTGCACTAATTTTTACACTATCGATAGTGCATGGCTTATAATAGCTTAAAAAATACATAAAAAAAAAATTATGCACATAAGTACATTACATCGTCTATTTTCATGTTATCAATTCATTTATCACATTTATATTCAATCGGAGATGAAAATAGAAAAACAAGAAAAAAAATAAAAAAGACAAACTTTTTTTTTCATCTTTTTCGTAGCCGATTAAACATATTTTTTGCGTTTAACTTGAAGAAATGAATTGATAACATGAAAATAGACGATGTAATGTACTTACGTGCATATTTTTTTTTTATGCATTTTTGAAGCTATTATAAGCCGTGCACTATCGATAGTGCCAAAAATCATGCACTATTGAAGAATTTTCCTTTTTTAATGTTATTAGTAAGTCCAACTTGTACAGTATTAAGTAGTTGACTAGAAATTTGGGCAAATACATCCCAAAAAAAAAAAAAAAGTTTTGATCAGTAGACCTCAATCTAAATTGATGGTTTTTTTTTTTTAAATAATGCTCTTCTTCATTGTTTTATTCTTCCTCTTCTCACAAATGGCCACTCCTCTCTGCCCACTCGAAGCTTCGTCACCGGCTTAGAGTCGAAGCTCTCCATTCTTTAGCAGCCTCAACCACCCAACACTACAAGAAATTGTGTTTTCAGCGACCAAAATTTTGGTCGCTGAAAATCTGTTTTTGGTCGCCGATAATCATTTGGTCGCCGATACTTTGTCGCCGATAATTATCGGCGACCAAATTTTTTGTCGCACATTTGGTCGCTATTTTTTGCCGAAATTTTATAATTTTTTGAATTCAAAAATTATCGGCGACCAAAAATTTCAAAATTTGGTCGCCGATAATCAGTACCAGCGACCAATTTTGGTCGCTGATTCCTCTTTCCGCGACCAAACTTGGTCGCTGATTGTTAGTATCAGCGACCAAATTTGGTCGCGGATGCTGCCGATATTTCTTATTATCGGCGACCAAAATTTGGTCGCCGATAGTCCCAGTTATTTTTTTTAAATATAAAAACAAAAAAACAAAATTCATATGTGTTTTGATATATTTAAAAATACGTAATTCTGCTAAAGATGCATAAATAATAATCATATCAGTTAATATCTAAAATAGCATATTAAGAGAAATATTTACATAAATATGTCACTAATATATATATAAATATAAGTATATAATGTGCATAAATATCATAATAAATAAAATATGCCAATGACTAGTCGCCTAAGTTTGCATCCTCTTGATCCTCTTCTTCCTCGTCCTCGTCATCATCATTAACTTCTGCGGTCCGAGGAATTCGTCGAAGTCCTGAAGTAGACATAGTCGGTGGTGACGGGATCTGGCGACCTTCAACTGACTGTGGATAATGCTCTGCCATATATCTGAAGAAGTGCACATAATCAGCCTTCATACTTGCAACTTCTGCATGCAGCGCGTCAAGTTCGGCCTTCGAAGCCGACCGCTCGGAAGAGGACTGTTGTGACGAGCTACCACGTTGGTCAATGACGGACTTCCGAAGGGTCGGTCCGATGCCAGTGATGTGATGACCTGCAGACTTGACAACTTCAGACATTATCTCCTTATCGGACTTTTGGTTAGCCAGGTCCTGTGTTGCCTGTGACTGTCGAGTTTGTGACATCTTCTCCTGTATAAAAACACGAGCAAATTAAAGATGTTTAGCGAGATTTGTTTTCGTAAAACATAATCTAAATTCATGTATAAAAGACAACATATTGAATACAATACTTACAAATCGAGTCTTCGCTATCTTTAAGTGCAACTGCTTTTGAATCTTATTCGATTTGTTACTAATTTAATTTTTTATTGCTTTAGAATTTATAGTATATTGTTTATTGATCATGATTATTAGTTTTCATAATGCATAACAGAATAAAGTTAGTTGGGTTTTGGAGATTTGTTTTTTTTTTTTTTTGGGTCTCATCTATGGACTCTCAAGTAATCTTAAATAGGGTAACTATGTGTGAATATTTGTATTTGTCAATAATAAAGAAGATGACAATAGTGAATCTCTTGAAAAGAACGGCCTTTTCGAGTATGATGCATATTTCAATGACTTGCGATAAGAAATGTGGTCGAAATGTATAAAAATATCAACTTCCATTATCATGGTCAATTTGATGCGCATTATAGTGCTTGAATAAGTGGACAAAACATTAAAGTGTTTGACTAACTATTGGACATATTGGAGATAGTACATCTAGATAATAATTAGACTTTCATTATGAGTCGTGAATCCTGAATCGTGATTCACGTATCACTATTGACTTTTTTGGTAAGAGAAGGCAGCTTTACAAAGTTGTCTAGTGTGCGGAATTTAATTAGTTTGATATTTTAATAATAAGATTCTAAAATTTTAAGTTAATTGAAAATAAATAAATATTAGATATTTACAATTTTAAATATTTATGTGATTGTTAGATCTTTATTATATGCTTATTTATCCTAATTAGAGTGAGATCGATAGTGAGTGGATGAAAGAGCTTGATAGCACATATTTGATCAAAACTAGACATCCAGCCATTGATACGTGTTTCTTTTTCGTTAAGCAATTTTATTTTTTATTCTGTCGCCAATTGGAAGCAAATATTATTTGTTAATACTACTTTTGAAAAATAAGAATTATTATCTCTATTCATACTTTTTCGTTTCATTTCTAACAATTATTGGACCTTTTAATCTTATAATTGATATATGTTACATATATTTATAAACAGATCAACAAATAACGTCTGTTAGGTCTTTCAAATGTTGATAGGAAATCAAGGAGATATGGGAAAGAAATTCTAGGTTCTATTTGGTGTTTAACCATTTTTTAGCCGTATTTTAAAGAAATGGCTAACTTTTTAAAAATTAAGTTATTACCACTAATACATAAGAAAACTAATTAAGGACATAAAGGTAAATGCATATGATTATGTAGTGAAGAAAATTGTTAATTTATAAGTACTTTGTTTATTGATCATGATTATTAGTTTTCATAATGCATAACAGAATAAAGATAGTTGGGTTTTATAGATTTTTTTATATTTATTTTTGGGTCTCATCTATGGACTCTCAAGTAATCTTAAATAGAATAACTATGTGTGAATATTTGTATTTGTCAATAATAAAGAACGGCCTTTTCGAGTATGATGCATTTTTCAATTACTTGCGATTGGAATTGTGGTTGAAATGTATAAAAATATCAACTCCCAAAATCATCGCCAATTTGATGCACATTATAGTGCTTGAATAAGTGGACAAAACATTAAAGTGTTTGAACACGTGGACGACTAGTTTATTGACTAACTATCGACTTTCATTATGAGTCGTGAATCGTGATGCGCGTATGCAAGTATCACTATTGAGTTTTTTTTTGGTAAGAGAAGGCAGCTTTACAAAGTTGTCTAGTATGAGGAATGTAACGTTCTTTACGTTGTAAAGGTAGGCCTAGTGCAACGTTTTTGGGTCCCTTCATGGCCATTATGGCTGGCCTTCAATGAGCATTCATGACCAACGTTTGCCTTTGGTTTGGACGTAGTAACGGCACAGTTCTTGATGGTAGAACGTGTGACTTGAGTCTATAAATAGTGTTTGGTCCCTAGGCTTGGCTCTCAACTTTTTCAACATTCTGCACCATCTAAAGAGAGAGTTATAAGCTTAGAAGAGTGAAAAACACATTGATAATCCGCCGAGCACCAAATACGGTCGCCGATGTTCAGTGATGATGGCCGGGGCTGGAGGTAACCTGATTCTTGAGTCTTTTGATTTTCGATCATTTTCGTTTGTTTCATTCCGCATTTAGGATCGTTAACAGTCTAACAAGAAATTTAATTAATTTGATATTTTTATAATAAGATTCTAAAATTTTAAGTAAATTGAAAATAAATTAATATTAGATATTTAAAATTTTAAATATTTACGTGATTTTTAGATCTTTATTATATTACTAGTTTTTGGACACGTGGTATGCACGTGTTCATGTAATGTATTTGTCCGATCTGTGTAAAAAAAATTTAACAACATGTAACAAATAAGATAAAATAATTTTTTTAATAAATGATTCTTTTGTTAAGATTTTAATAAATAAGTGCACTTTTATAATTTTAGCAAAATATATGAAGACTTTTATAATTTTGTATACAATAAAATAAAACGAAAGGGGGCAAATAAATTTATTTGCACCTAAAAAACGTATACAATAATGAATGTCAAAAGATAAAGAAAAAAATTAAATCTAAATATGAAAAAAAAAATTGAAATTACTGCAGTAAAAAAATAATTATTTAAATTATTGAAATAAAAAAAATGAAAAAGTAAGAGAGAGAATAAGAACTAGCAAAAAAGTCTTTTAAAATTTGCCAAAAGCCCCACAAATTTGCCCAAAAGCCCTAAAAAAGAACCTATTTTTGCAAAAAAGAAAAAAAAAAGTTTGGGACGCGCGTGTGGGTGGCACACACGCATCCATTGGGCGCGCGACTTACACGCGCCCGAGAAAAAAAAAAGAACAAAGAAAAAAGCAAAAAAAAAAATGTTTGGGCAAAACGTGCTTTTTGGTCGACGGTGAACAGTATTTTAAACACCATTTCTCACTTTATATGTTTAGGATTACTTATCCTAATTGGAGTGAGATTGATAGTGAGTGGATGAAAGAGCTTGATAGCACATATTTGATAAAAACTAAACATCCAGCCATTGATACGTGTTTCTTTTTCGTTGAGCAATTTTAATTTTTATTCTGTCGGCAATCGGAAGCAAATATTATTTGTTATTACTACTTTGGAAAACATGAATTATTTATTATGTTAATGATTTTTCTTTTCATTTCGAACAATTAGTGGACCGTTTAATCTTATAATTGATATATTTAAAATATATTTGTAAATGGATTAACAAATAACGTCCGTTACGTCTTTCAACAATTGATAGGGAATCAAGGAAATATGGGGAAAGTAAGGGAAGGTTTTTTTTCCCATAATTTATTTGTATTCACGAGAGATAAAAGATAATGGAGTCAAAGAGATCCCATAAAGCCGGTAAACTCAGTCGAACGAGGGAGCAATTAGTGTCATTGTTCGAAAAATTGCAAATTGCCTTCGCAATTTCGGTATAATTTTACCTCCGCCGAATTTTTAGCTGAGCAAAACTTGGATAATTTTGCTTTTAAATATCACCTTGTATGCATGAAAATTAGTTGTGATTCTAAATGTGAATTTATCACAACTAGTTTTTCGTTTTTTTTTTTTTATTTTATTATTATTATCCAAAGCTGTTTAAATACAATTAAAAGTGTCTTAATTGTTATTATTATTATTATTATTTTGTAATTTCCGCGGCAAAATGAACATAAAAATAAACATCCGCCAATCATCAAACCTAAATTGCCATCCCACAAAGTTTCCATGAGAAGAAATTTGACATCAATTCTATAAGTTTGTCTTCAGGAAGATCCATAGTGAGTGGACGAAAGAAAGAGCTTGATAGCAAATATTTGATCAAAACTAGACACCCAGCCATTGATATGTGTTTCCTTTTCGTTGAGCAATTTTATTTTTGATTCAGTCAGCAATTGGAAGCAAATATTATTTGTTAATACTACTTTTGAAAATAGATCAATTTATTTTCTCTGTTCATGTTTTTTCGATTCATTTCAAACAATTATTGGAGTGTTTAATCTTATAATTGATATATGCTACATATATTTGTAAACAGATTAACAAACAACGACTGTTAGGCCTTTAGAATGTTGATAGGGAATAAAGGAAATATGAGCTATACAAGGGGTAGAACTCTTGAAAAGAAGAGCTATATAAAGTTAGGGTGAGTTGCAAAAATATGCCAAAATTAAATGTATTTTTTAAATGATAGTCTATATTTTAATAAATTAAAAGAATGGTCACTGTAAATAATTTTGTAACAAAAACTGTCAAACAAATATTCACACATCTGTAAACATTTGTAAGATATTATTTAACACTTCAAAAAATGATGAGTAAAACTTGAAGTCTTATAAAATATCTTACAAATGTTTACAACTATGTAATATTTTGTTTGACACTTTTCTGTTATATAATTCGTAACATGGCTATTTTTTTTAATTTTTTGAAACATTAGTATTTTAAAAATGATTTTTTTTGGCTATTTCCTACGATTTCTCTTAGGTGAGTTGCAAAAATAGGCCAAAATTAAATGTGTCTTTTAAATAATAGCCTATGTTTCAAAAAATTAAAAGAATAGTCATTTTAAATAATTTTGTAACAAAAACTGTCAAATAAATATTTACACATCTGTAAACATTTGTAAGATATTATTTAACACTTCAAAAAATAATGAGTAAAACTTGAAGTGTTACAAAATATCTTACAAATATTTACAGATGTGTAATATTTTATTTGACACTTTTTTGTTATATAAATCGTAACATGACTATTTTTTTAAATTTTTTGAAACATGTACTGTATTTTAAACACAATTTTTTTTTTTTGGCTATTTCCTACTATTATGCTTGGAGAAAATATGAGCTATATAATATTGTTGACTTGTGAAACTAGTTATTGGAAGAGCAGGCATACAGAACATCAATTCGAGTTCATGTTAACTCAAACATACTGCCATGATTTTACAGATAGGAATGAAAGCACAATAAAGAGCTTAAATGCATATCTATTGGATCCGAAAATATGAACATACCATACATATGATTGATTATTTATTAGGACATATAGTGCTGGAACTACAGCTGATCTCATGGGCGATATTTCTTTCACAACACTCTCCTTTTCAGCCAGAGAGTCATCCTTGTCCATTCATGCTTCCAAGAAACAGTGTGCTCAATAACAGCTCCAACAACAAGTCCTCCAAGATATCCGAAAAGAACAACCATCCAATTTGATTCAAACCAAGACCTAAAATCTTGCTCTTCAAAACTTGAATTGGTTGGTGCAGCGGGTTCTGAATTTCCACACCTTTTCGTCAATGGATCGCCACACAGTCCCGAGTTTCCGACGTAGGAGCTGTTCTCAAACGTGTTAAGTTGGTTCCCACGCGGTATTGTTCCTGTTAGATGATTACAAGAGACGTTGAAGAAAGAAAGGAACGTCAGCTGAACCAGCTGCTGAGGGATCCTACCCGAGATGTTGTTTCGGGAAAGATCAAGCGATTCAAGGCGTGTTAAGCTCCCTAGTGACAGTGGGATTCCACCACTAAGTATGTTGTTGGAAAGGTTGAGCACTTGAATCCCCTGCAAACTCCCAATGCAGTCGGGAATTGCTCCTTCAAATTTATTACTGGATAGATCGACAGCCACAAAAACTCCATGAATCTCTCCATAGAAGACTTCAATTCCTTTATTCATTATAGTCATGGAGTACGAATAATAATCAGTAGAAGGAAGATTACCCTGATTATAGCTGATGTTTCCAGCCAAATATGACGAATTACTCTCAACATGTTTCATAGCACTCCATTTTTTGAAATATTGAGATGGCAACGGACCTGTGAAACCATTTTGGGAGAGATCGATGACACGCAAATTGGGAAACCCAGAACCTGAAATAGTTTCCTTTATTGTGCCATGGAAGTGATTTCTTGGCAGTAGGAGTAGTCTTAGCTCTGGAAGAGTTCCCAACCAGGAAGGAAAAACATCAAGGAGTTGATTGTTTCCAAGATTGAGTAGTACAAGAGCCATGCACTTGGAAATTGAGCGTGGTAAGGGTCCTTGCAGATGATTTTGACTCAGATCAATAACTCTCAAGTTGCTTCCATTTGTGCACATTTCTGGAATAGTACCTTGAAAATAATTCCATTTCATATTCAGAACCGACAGAGAACTGCTAAGCTTATCCAAGCATTTTGGAAGCAAACCTGTCAATTGGTTGTTTGACAAATCAAGCAGTTTAGGGGAACTTATATTGCAAAACAAGGGAGAAATCTCTCCACTCAATGTGTTATTTGAGACATCATATGTTTCGATGGACGGTGGAGGAACTGGTATTGGACCCTTCAGCATGTTTCCGGAGAGGTCTATCGTGGCCAGATTAACCCAAGGGAGGGTAACTGGAGGACTTAGCTTGTCAAAGCCAGTTAATGAATTACCAGACAAGTACAAATTCAACATGGACTTCGTGCTAATGTTCCAAACCCACTGAGGTATCTGGCCGGCTATATGGTTTGTCGTAAGACCTAGCACCCGAAGCTTGTTTTGATATCGTAAGAAATTGGGAAACTTTCTTAAGTTACATGATCCCAAGAGCAATATCTCGAACTTTGAAACGGTTGCATTTGAACTAGTGGTTTCAAGCACAGCTGAGAACTTGTTATAGGACAGTTCGAAGATTGTCAAGTATTTCAGGTAAAAAAACATATCAAGATCAATTGTGCCACTCAAACCACAATCTGAGAGATGAAGTTCTTTGAGGTTTACGAGTTTAGAAAAAGAACGTGGAACATGGCCATTTAAGTTATTTACACTAAGCCTTAGGTCAGTCAATTTTGTAAGGTTTGTAAGCCATGGTGGAATTCGACCTGTCAACTGGTTTCGATCTAACAATAACTCATCTAACTGAGTAAGATTTTGAAGAAAAGATGGTATTTGGCCTATGAAATTGTTAGATGAAAGGTCCAAGTAAGCAAGCCTTGTTAGTTTACCAAGAGAAGAAGGAAGTAACCCCGAAAACTCACATCCATAAACATTTAACCCATTCAAGTACTTGAGCTCTCCGATGGAAGCGGGTATACTACCGGAGATGCTCGTGTCGAAAAGATGTAATTCTCTCAGCGAACTGCCTGGCTGAAACTCGGATAAAGGACCAGAAAGATTCTCGTTTCTTTCCAAATAAAGAAACTCCAATTTGCCAAGTTGCAAAATATCCGATGGGATTTGACCCATGAAAACAGAATTGGACAGGTCAAGATGTACTAGCCTCGAGAGATTGCTGAATCCAGATGGGATTTGAGAGTCGTTGAAATCGTTATCGGAGAGGCTGAGGAACTGAAGTTGAGAGAGCTGGAACAAGCTGCTGCTGGAGTTGATGTCACCATAGAGACAGCTGCTGCTGAGGTCGAGAGCAACTACGTGTCCGGTGGCGTTGTCGCACTCGACACCATCCCACAAGCAACACTCACTGCTGCTCCCCCATGTTTCAGTCTTTGGATACGACTGCGGCTCAATTGAAGCACTCATGTCTGTGACAAACGTGTCCTTGAACTGTAGCAAGGCACGTCGCTCATGACTGTGGCAAAGTGGCTGCACACAAGAGAATGAACAAGCCATGAGTAATATTGAAAGCACAATTGTTGCACAAGAACTGCGCATGAAGAAGATGAACGAGCTTTGGAAGGAGAAGGCCATATTGTTTGGAAAAAAAAAACAAAACAAAACACTGGATGTTGAAAATGAAGAAAAAAAGTGTTTAACCTGACTAATTTACTTTATACACGGGGAGGACTTGACCTTATGTCATTTTTTTACTTTATACGCGGGAATACTTTACTTTAAACTGGTTAATTATCTTTTCCTTTTTTCTATTTGATTTTATTTTTTTATGTCATTTTTTTACTTTATACACGGGAAGACACTTTAAACTGATCAATTATCTTTTTCTTTTTTTCTATTTGATTTTATGTCATTTTTTTTACTTTATACACGGGAAGACTTTACTTTAAACTGGTCAATTATCTTTTTCTTTTTTCTGTTTGATTTTATTAATTTCTTATTTTATTTTATTTTTTTGTGTTGTTGTTAACTTTTTATTAGTATGTCCAACGTGTACAGCAGATACGCTGTGACTTGGTGGTCACTAGTCTTGACCAATCTATGTCAATCTAAATTGATGTTTTTATTTTTTATTTTTTTTAAACACTAGAAACGAGTTAAAGTAGCAAAATACACTGCTTTGTCATTTTATTTATTATGTTTTTCCATATTGTTTGGAAAAACTTGATATGGAATCAAGAATATTGACTTGGTGGTCACTGGTCACTAATCTTTTTTTTTTTTCTATATGATTTTATATCTTTTTTTTTTTTTTTGCATAGTAGCCCAAATACATCCAAAAAAAAAAAATCTTGATCAATGACCTCAATCTAACTTGATGTTTTTTTTTTATTTATTTTTTTTCTTAAAACAATGCCCTTCTTCTTTGTTTTATTTTTCCTCTGCTGAAGCTCTTTTTTCCCTCTTCTTCCTCTTCTCACAAATGGCTACTCCAGCCTCATCGCCCTTTCTCCATTCTCTCAGCGAGTCCGGTGTCGAGGCCTTCGCCACCTCTCTGCGGCCTCGACACCGGACTCGAAGCTTCGTTGCCGTCCAAGAGTCGAAGCTCTCCACTCTTTAGCAGCCTCAACCGCCCAACTCCGAGCCTTCGACAAGAGTGTACGGTATCCGATCGTATTCCTTGCTCTGAGTCATGGTATCATAAGTGCTGCTGCTTTTGAATCTTATTCGATTTGTAACTAATTTAATTTTTTGTTGCTTTAGAATTTATAGGTATTTTGTTTGTTGATCATGATTATTAGTTTTCATAATGCATAACAGAATAAGTTAGATGGGTTTTATAGATTTTTTTGGTGTCTCATTTATGGAAGAGTATGTTTGGTAAGATGGAAAAATAGAGGAAATGAAATGGGTGGAGGAAAATTTAGATAGAATTTTAAAAATGCTCTTGTTTGGTAGGAAGGAAAGGAAGAAGGGAAAGAGAAGTGGAAGGAAAAAATACACGGGAAGACTTTACTTTAAACTGGTCAATTATCTTTTTCTTTTTCTATTTGATTTTATGTCTTTTTTTTCCTTTTTTTTTTGTTGTTAACTTTTTATTAGTATGTCCAATGTGTACACCATATACGTTGTTGACTTGGTGATCACTAGTAGGGCTGTGCACGGGTTGGGTTGGACGGGTTAGCCCGTTCAACCCAACCTAACCCGACATGATCGGGTTGACAAAATTCCTACCCAACTCAACCTTAAAAATGGTTCAACCCAACCCAACCCGATTTAGAGTCGGGTTGGGTCGGGTTTGGTTGATCGGGTTGGTAATTTTTCAAAAAAAAAAAAAAACTAATGTACATGATAAAAATTAAAATGAAAGCAAAATAAAAATTTAATATAACCTAATGTACTAATAATAAGCATCTTTATGAAAAAACCAAAATTAATTAGTAAACTAAAATTCAAAGCTAGATAAATGAGTAAATAACTATAGTACTAAATGTTGAGTTGTGGAGCCTAATTTTATCGCCTACGGAGTAAAGACCTTATGCAGAGTATTCACGCGGATCGAGACGTTAATTCTAACACTAATTACTAAGTACATAAGTGAAAGTCTATGCTAATTCATAAAGCAACATAAATGATAAATCCATACAAGTTCCAACAACATATGCGATACCTAATAAGTCAATACAAGTCACAACTCACAAGATTCATAATACAAATCTAGGTTTTTTTTTTTTTAATAATAATTGTCTCAACATATTCGGGTCGGGTCGGGTTGACCCGACACTCAAAAATGTAAGTCCTGACCCGATCTTATGCATGTGCGGGTTGTTTCGGGTTCAATCCGAATTATGTTTTGGTTACAAAAAATCGGGTTGATCGGGTCGGGTTAACGGGTTGGGTCACGGGTTGTTCGGATTACCGGGTTCCGTGCATAGCCCTACTCACTAGTCTTGACCAATCTATCTCAATCTAAATTGATGTTTTTATTTTTATTTTCTTAAAATACTAGAAACGAGTTAAAGTAGCAAAATACCCTGCTTTATCGTTTTATTTATTATGTTTATATGTTGTTTGGAAAAATTGAATGTGTGTTAAACTTTAACCTGACTTTATACACGGGGAGACTTGGTGGTCACTGGTCACTAATCTTTTTTTTTTCCTCTATTTAATTTTACATCATTTTTTTTGTTGTTGCTGTTATTAGAACTCTGGGAAAATACATCCCAAAGAACACTACTCTTGATCAATAGGTCTCGATGCCTTCGCCACCTCTTTGCCGCCTCGACGCCCGATTCGAAGCTTGGCCTAGAGTCGAAGCTCTCCACTCTCTCGCAGCCTCAACCGCCCAACTCCGAGCCTTCGGTCCGTTTCTAACCACACAATTTCGTCCCGAGGAAAAAAAAAGCATTTTTAGAAGGGTAAAAGTGAAATCTATTTTTAAAATATAGCCCAACTGTGAATAGTAAAAAATATAGGGTCTAAAACGCAATTTAATAGGGGCCAAAATGCAAAACTGTTAAGAAAGCAAAAAAGCAGCCCTGACGTGGGTCAGACACACGGACCCGCACATCTTTTTTTTTTTAATTTTTATCTCTTTTTGCCCTCTTTTGGCTATTTTCTTTTTTCTCTAATTTGTGGGAACTTCTTTGTTGGGAACCAATAAAAAAACCCACCGATAGGTACTATTTTAAATAATGTAATTGGCCATTGCAAGAGATGCACGCGAGCTAATTCTAGACATGGCCACATTTAACATTTTTTCTTCTTTCCATCTCCCTCCCTCTCTCTCTATCTTTTCTTTCCACACATAGGCCATAATGATGGCTGCCTCCCCTTCAACGTCTCTGACAACGCCAATCTAATTAAGTTGTTGGTTTTCAAAAGTCGAGGAACTGTGGCAAAGGCGCCGTGTGGAGCTCAGGCTTTGACCCTCATACACCGCCAACGTCGAGAGGTCAAGGCTCGTCGTTGCGGGACGTAGTCGCCTGCGGTGGAGGCAAGAAGGCCGGCAAGCGATTGAGTGGACAGAGTGTTGGGTCCTCCATCGTCGTCAATTTCCAGAGGTGAGCAGTACGATTGCGTCTCTGCCCTCTGCTCGACGACATCGAGATATTTGCGTCAATGGCCACCGCGATGCCAAATTTGGCGTCGACTCCGCTGCTTCTTGCTCCGACGATGAACAGTACCGATCGGACCACACAGTAAGACTGATGTGCATATTCTTGTTCATTTTCTTATCCCAACGAAATATATGTATTGAAGAGTATAATCCAAATCCTCACGTGAGTGTTTTAAGTAATATCTTCATCATCTTAAAAAAAAAAAAAAAAAGAAGAGAGTAATATCTTCTGATTTTTCTTTTTTCGTTTTCTTTAAAAAAAAAATTCAATAATAATATGATGTGATAAGAAACACAATAACTTTCATAAACTCTCTTTGATAACCAGTAAAAAATGTTTCCCATCGTGGGTTTTTTAAAAATTTCCTAACAAAGAAGTTCCCTTAATTTGTTAAAAAAGACATTTCATGTCAAATAATTTTTGAATTTTTATGTCATATTTCATATTTTTTTGTTGAAATTAATTGTATTTGGTAACTGAAATAATTAAAAAAAACACACATTATTTTTTTATTGAATTTATTTTAATAAATTTCAAATGATTTTTTTAAATGTAGAAATAAATAAAAAAATTTATTTAAAAAATATAATTCATGCTTGTTTAAAGATAATTTTGATATAATTTAAATTTGAGTGAAGTAGACAAATGCCCAGAATTTATATAACAATAAAAATAAATACTCAAACTTTTGAAGTAATTGAATTTCTAGTCAATTTGTGAATTACTTGCATGTGTTTTTTGTAACTAAGTGAATTACCACTACTTATTATTGTATAAATAATTAAATTATTTGGATAATTGATTATATTTTTAAAAAATTCGATAATAACTTACATTAAATTTTAAAAGTTGAGTATTTATTATAACTTCTCTTTAAATTTTAGCTTAATAAGTTTATAATTCTGAGAGTAATCAAAAGATAAAATATACAAACTATCAACGTGTGTGTATCGGTGTATGTGCGACTCGTGACTGCTACTTGTAGGCATCTATGTTTGTACTACTCTTGGGATGCCTAGGTAGTGACTTGTGATAGAGAGAGTTTATATTACCAATTTACCACCATGAATTTTGTGTGGACCCTAAAATAGAACTCTTCATTGTTTGTGCTATATATGATATATTAAATTTTGCACTTGTGTACTTTTTAACTAGCATGATCGCTAATTTTTTTGGCAAAGATTTAGACCATTTCCAATGTAAATTTTCGGCATTTCTCAATTGGGGGAAACCTATAAAAATAGACCTATGGGAAACGCCTAAGTAAGTCTAATCTGAACCGTTCATATTTGAATGTACGATGTTGATGGAGGTGTGCGTTGGTATTCGAACTTTGTAAGATGCACGGGATTATTCTCTCCTTCTTTTTCTTTATGCACGTCTTTTTTTTTTTTTTTTAGAACCATTCAAAAGTGGTATTTTGAAAGTCCAACTTTGATAACTTAAGAAAACTATCCATATACAATGCATTGAAGATTTCATATTTCAAGTAAACCAGCTTATTCCTCAAGATTAACAATCACAAATATTTCAAACCCATGAAACCAGAAACTACAATCCCAAAATCCTAAATCTACACAACGTACACCATTTTTCAATCACCATACACAAAACAAAACCCAACTCAACCACCACAAATATTTCCATTCCAAACAAAGGAAACCAGAGAACAAGCTAAGGAAGTCGTGGACCAGTATCATATCTACTTGTCGGCATAGCGAAGCTTTCCTTTGGCGCTGCCGTCGTGGTTAACTCGATCAAACTGACCCGCTTCTGACACACCGAGCACGCTTCAGTGCATGAGGCCTTCAAACGACTGGAACATGTGCTCTTCCGCCATGGTCGAGCCCCTCCGAAGATTTTTTTTTTTTTCTTTTCCTTGAACAAGTCAAAATCTCTCTCTCGCTCGCTCGCTCGCGGCGATCACAAAGACCAAACACCAATATGCAAAAAACAAGCCGATCAGTGACGAGAAGCAAGCAATAGAACACAATTGAAGGGATTCATAGCAGTAGAATGAGGACGACTCGCAGATCTGCTCGGCAAAGTTTTTTTTTTTTTTTGCTGGAAAATTTTTTTTTTTTGGGTTGTGTGCTTTGGTATTCTTCAGTAGGGAAGGGGGAAAAAATAATGTATGCTGAGGACTATTTTAATTTCATGCACCTCAATATCCTGTCCAATAAAAACTCTTAAAACTATTCCCACCGGTCTATATTTTTTTTGGTTCCCATGGAAGAATCACCGGTAAATTTTATTATCAATATTAAATTTAAAAATAAAAAAAGATAAAAATATAATATTTTATATCTTAATGCATAAATGTTATTTGAAACGATATTTTGTTATTTATTATTCAAAAAAATTATTTTTTTGTATTTTATATTTGTGTGTTATTTATCTAATGAATTTTATTTTTTAATTTTGACATATTTGTACCCTGAACTATTAAACGAAGACAATTTTGTACTCTCTGTCCAAGTCCATCAGTTAAATGATGACGTGACATCAAAAAAATTATAATTTAACCTTTAATTTATTTAAAAATTTCACTAATACCCTAAATTTTCAATAATTTTACAAAAATAAATTAAACCATTAAAAAACTCCAAAATTAAACCATTAAGCTCAAAATTTCACTAATTTAATAAAAACAAAAAAAACAAACAAACCTTTTGAAAACCTTCTGATGCCATAAGGTTTCTTTTTTAACTAATTCCCCAAAACCATTTACCACCTCATCAAATTATTCTCCAAACCACTCACTCTTCTTCACCATTCAAACAAAACATAAAAACCACAATCCAATTTCTTCAAATTAACTCCAAAAGATAGTTTCTTTTTTCTTTTATTTTTTTCAGTCAACACTTTCACTAGCAAATATATATATATATATATATATATATATATATATATGAAAAGAGCTCACAAAGAGAAGCGCCCATGACGCCTTTAGGCCATAGACGGAGCTTTGGACAGCTGTCCTCGGACCCACTGCCCGAGCCCGGACCCGACCCGCTAGGACTCGCCCAGACCTTCTCTGCCACCGCCGCCGCCGCCACTGTCGTCTGGATCCGGACCCTCCATGAGCGGCGCCAGGGTCGCCTTCCCCAGCGGGCATGCTGCCGGATCTCTCCACTCCCACCGCGCCGCCACCGGGCTCATGCTCTGGCGTGACCACGATGGCGAGAGGCCACACACCACCTCATGCTCCGACGGTCGCTCAAGGCGGAGCGCGGCGGCTAGGTCCGACGAAGAAGAAAAAGGGAGAAAGACACGAAAGGAAAGAGAAAGAGTTGGTCAGGAGGGGTAATAAATTTAAATAAATTGATTTAGGGTATTAATGAAATTTTTAAATAAATTAAGGGTTAAATTATAATTTTTTGTACCACGTCATTATTTAACTGATGGACTTGGACGGAGGGTGCAAAATTGTCCACGCTTAATAGTTCATGATACAAACATGTTGAAATTAACGAATAGGGTGCATTCGGTAAATGACGCACAAATATAAAGTGCAAAAAGGTAATTTTTCCTTATTATTTTTTAGTGTTAAAAACTAATAAAAGTAATTAATGCTAATCAATAATAGAGAAAATGAAAAATAATCATAATGACTTTTCGATAAGAGGAATATTTTTTTTCATACTAGTTTTTGCACACGTGCAGAGCGCGGTTAGAAAATAGAGTCGTCAAAGACAGGAAAGTCAATTTACCAATAATCTATGTAAAAACAACTGCTACGAGCATATATGGTTTCACAAACAACTAAAGAAGAACTTGGAAGCGTGGGTGGCTGAAGTCAACTTCATGGGAAAACAACTAGCCGCACTAATCTTGTGCTCCCCATGGAACGACCCGACTTTTCGAACCATTACTTTACTTAAACTTTAGTGGAAAAATCGTAATAATTTAAAAAAAAAAAACATAACTCAAACTTTATAAACAATAATACCTTTAAGAAAAATAACTTCTTTATTACTTCAGAATCATAATGGCATAACTTATTTTGCTAACATAGAGTAACATAATACTTATCTTTAAAACTAAAATAAATACTTAGTAAAATAAATAACTTAAAATTTGCGAAAAATAACATAGTGACTTTCCATAACCCGCCTTACTCGCCTCGCACCGCCGTTTGCACAATCCAGCTAATCACACCATAGGTTTCTTACTTATAGTACAAAGGAAAAACGTGTGAGATGCCCAGTGAATAATAATTATTTTCTCACAAAACAAACTTATGCAATGCATGATAATTTATTCTTCATTATTCATACATAAACTTTCATTATTACTTCATTATTCATTTTAGAGGATCCTCATCATAGTATCGTACCTCGTGGAACGTGTTCGACTAATAGTCAACAAGGGCGTACAAGTCCTCGAAAATTAAGGCCAAAAATAACTTTAAACTTTCATTCCAAAACCGTCTCCTTAATGCCCTTTGGTCGACACAAGGAAAACGAGCAGTACGACACAGCTTTTAACTTGGTTATCACTTGTTTAGTTAAATAACATGCATCGTGATCATATAAACTTAAAAACATCATCATAATCATGCTTCATAATAAATAAACATGATATCATACTTCTATAAAACATTCATTATTTAACATATCATCACATCATCATAAAATAATTTCATCACTTCAAACATTGCATAACATTTTTCATTTTGAACTACTTCGTACTGCAGTGAGATTGTACTCACCTTAAGTCGATAGTTCGGGAGTTTTCGTAACTTGATAGTGTCGGGAGCAAATGGAACCTAAATCAAAGAATTGTGTAGGTGTCAATACTAATCGTAATTCTATCTTAAGGGCACTGTCATACTAGGAAAAAGGGCAGTTTAAAAACATATTTGTAAAAATATCCTTCTAATAAAGACGAGTTTACAGCAGTATTATAGTAATCACCGAAACGTTCCCAGGTCGATTGGGAAGGGTGCTATGGCCTCGCTTCAAACTCAAACTTGCCTAGACAAAACTCCCTTATGTTCACAGGTAAGTATGTAGGAGATCACAAAGCACGCCTTATTTAAGAACCAATATTGTTAGACATAGCATTTCAATTTTCCTAAGTCGCACCATCGTAAATTAATCTTTATCAAAAGTTTTGCTTTTAAATAAATAAACGTATAATTAGAATAAACAAATAACTTCTTTAAGAAAATAGATTTTAAGAATTAAATGTAAATTCTTTTAAAATTTTGAAAAATTTCTTACTATATAATTTTCGGAATTAAATCTGAAAAAACTCTTTAAAAAGACTCCCATTATTTTTTGAAAATAAACAACTTTTTAGTTGAACACTTTTTCAGAAAACGCACGGATAATATACTTTTTTTTAAAGGCATTTTTTGACTATTTACGAAAATCAGTGTGTACACGGAAATTGGAGCCGAATTTGGAAAAATCATATTTCATAAAACTTGTTCAAAATTAAATTTTCTATATTTTTTCATTCATCAAAAATCGATTTGGCCTCTAGATGAGTCAAAAATATCATAAACTGTATTTCTAGAAAATAAGAAAAATAAAAACTTAAATCGGGTTCTAGCTTGAAGGTTCTAACATATAGGAAATCCTAACATAGATGATCTATCATTCATACTAGATTAAAAATCATAAACGCAAACCTCGGGATTGATCTAGCTTCGTGCGTTTTGGCTCCTTCGTAATCGCCCTCGAATGCGTAAATCTTATCGAACACGATTTAGATTAAAAACTTGAATAGGGATAAATCATAACTTAATTTTACGGGACTTCTTTATACCTTAATCTCGACAGAGTAACGTTCTAATTCCTCCTCTACTAGCTGGCCCTTCCTTCAATCTTTCCTCCAAAAATTCCCTCTAAGGTTCTCTTATAATTTCTACAGAGCTTCACTTTTATTTTATTATTATTATTATTTTTTTTTTTATTTTTTGTGCTTGAGTTCTCAAAGTTTGGTGTGAGTGAAAAAGTGAAGCCAAGGCCTCTATTTATAGGGGAGAATGGTGCCCATAAAGCAAAGAAAAAGAGAAAGGATTTTCTTTTGCCTTGTTTCCCATATTTTTCACTTTCCCGATATTTTCCTTTTTAGTTTAATTTTCTTTGACTTTTCCATTAACAAAATTTGACAACATCATGGATTTTTGGCTCATGAAAGTGGGGTACATGTCCTTCTCTTGCTCCTCTTGATTTTGCCAAAATTTGTTTCCTAAAGTCTCACCTTTGACCTATCATGAATATTCCTTTTCTTATTTGGTAAAATTCTATGTAATCATCTCCTAATCTCTTCTTTATTCTCTCTTAACTTTTGAGGAAATAAAATCTCCTCACCATTGACTATGGATGGCGCCAATTATAGCTAAGGGGTGTCAAAAATTTAATTTTCTTTGTTGCCCCAATAAACCCTAAAATGGCTAAATGGCCCGAAACTACATGTAGTTTTTCTCTAGTCAAACTACATGTCGTTTTTGCTAGTGAACCTTCCTCGGCCAGTACTATAAATTTTAATCATCACTTAAGTGACGAAATAAAAATATAAAAAATATCAGAATCAATTCCTGTTCATTAATTAAAATTATAAACGTTACATGGAAATGAAAAAGGCCGGGTTTTACACCCTAGGAACGTCGGCTATCACCTTTGGAGACCAATACACTCGGCGCATAGCTACACCCCACAACAATGCATTGGTGATCACTATCGTGAGAAGTGGATTTCAGGTACAACGCGTGCTAGTGGATGATTGGACAATCGCTAATATACTCTTTTCGAAAACACTATGGTGTTGAGGCAAGAAGATTTGGCAGATGAAGGAAGATTTGACAGTGATAGGAGGGTTTCAGGTACAATGCATGCTAGTAAGCAATTGCCTCATTGTTCAGATAAAGATCTCTGATTAAGAAATATTTGCATATTCAGCCGAGGATAAGCCTGGAATTGACCCTAGAGTAGTTTGCAATTGCTTGAACATAGTTGTAGATGCAAAACCAATAAGGGAAAAAAGAAGGCCTTGTAGCGATGAAAGGATGGAAGCCATTGCAGTTGAAATACGTAAGCTATTAAAAGGCCGGGGCTATCCATCAAGTGCAATATCTTGAATGGCTCACCATTGGTCGTAGTGCCAAAAAAGGGAATTGAGAATATGCGTAGATTTCATAGAATTAAACGAGGATGGCCTGAAGGATAGTTTTCCACGATCAAAGATTGTCCAACTTGTAGACTCAATTGTGGGGTATCAACTACTCAACTTCCTAGATGCATATTCGGACTAAAACCAAATCCTCATTGCCAAGGAAGATGACGAAAACACTAAATTCATTACGAAACTAGGACTATTCTATAATCGGCACATGCCTTTTGGCCTGGAAAATGTATGGGCTACCTATCAGAGATTTATGACCCACATGCTTTCGACAAAAATAGGTAGAAACATGGAAGTTTACATCAATGACATGCTTGTTAAGAACATGAACCAAAATGACTACATCAACAATCTGATGGAAACTTTCGATACCTTACGTAAATTAAGAATGATGTTAAACCCTAAAAAAGTGTGTTTGGTGTAGAAAGCTAGAAAATTCCTAGACTACTTTATAAGCCAGAGAGGAATCAAAATCTGTCAGGGATACATTTAAGCCATATAGGAAATGGTCACACCTTCTACTAAGAAAGACGAATAGCAATCTTTAAACCTTTTTTTTGTATAGGTGTAGTGTAGTAAGAAACATACGACGAATAGCTTTAGTTACAAACTATATGTTATAATTTGAATCTTTTTCTTATTTTACTTAAACCGGGTTTGCGTGGAAATGCTCTTTTGGTTTTAGGAGTTGTTCTTACAAGGAAGTTGTCAAAACTTCCAAAAAAGAAATGCTGGTTGTTGGATCTTCCAAATTGAATTCGTCGGATATAGCTTCTGAATTTGATCAAAATCGGGATACCAATTTGAGAGTTGGATATCACGACTGTCGAGACTATACCAATGGTAACAACCCTCTCTCTCTCTCTGCAACTGAAACGCAAGTTCGCAACTTTTCCTCTAATGAAACAAAATTGATTTAACCCATTTTTCCTTTGGAAATTTTATCATGTTTAACATATATATCATCTTCTTACTTTGAAGGATTAGTCGAGTGCCTGACTGGCAAAAAATACGTACTGCACCGATTGCGAAGAAGCAGCGGTAGTTGAGTGTAATCCATCCTAAATCAATTTTGTTGCGAATTTTAAAACATTATGTGCATCAAACATATATAGGCTTGCGGAAATGATGTTAATACTCGAAAAGAAGAATAGACGTCAAAAATCTCAACAAAATCCATTCAATTCATACTTTTTATTCTTGTTTTATGAATAATCTAGAAAGGAAAAGAACATGAAACTTCAGGGCCTAGTAATTATGAATTGTGTGTATTCATATCTAGGTAAGTTCAATTCTTGCTTGACACCAGAATTGTAATATATAATGAAAAATGGTCTAATTCTCTACAACATTTGCTCTAGACAAGACACAAAAATAGAACACAGAAGCACTTGGATCCACATACATCCCAACCTCATCACCAGCCCTTAGCCTCCTCCTCACAACGAAATGCGAAACCCAACCAAGCTTGAACCCGAACACGCTCCCGCGCCTCACCTTCTTGAACGAGAGCTCGTGCCATGTCCCCGTGTCCATGTCAACCATCTTGACCCTCACAGCCTCTCCGCTCTTGGCCCTTTCAACCTTGTCTCCACCAATGTTTTTCAAGACATGTTCGGCCTCCGCTCTCGAGAACTTGAACATCCTGTCCAGTGCCACGTCGGGTTCAGCCAGCACCTTCCTGATCTTCCATCGACTCGAATCGGTTTCTCGTGATCGGTCTTCCTGCTTGGAAAATTCAATACTAGGATTCTTGGACATTGGAGAATTTTAATGTCACTTTGTTTTGCTAAGATTTTGTAACAAACACAGAACCATTGAACCAAGTGTGCATTTATTGAGGTCGCGTTTCATAAGTGGTAAGGATATAAGCACTGTCTTTGCTTGTTTGCTTGTTCTTTCCTTTTAGAGTGAACAGAGTAGAATGGAAGTTTACTTGGTCCAATGAATTTGAAATTTTGCGAGAAAATAGGAGGTGGTTTTCCTGTTTCGGATGGTTTAACAACAAATAAAAAATGACAATAATGAAAGCATTTTACTTTATTGGTTTTTTTGGGGGCGCGAGGGAATCTAATATGGATTATGGCATCCTAATAAGACTACAAGTTGGCGCAGAAAGCTATTAATTAATAGATAAATAGGATAGTATTTATTAGCGATGTAAAACAAATGCCTCTAATTTATAGTAGTGCTATTTCTAGCGATGACTTACAATATATTTGGTAGGAAGGAATTATGAAAATTTAGGTAAAAAGTAGAGTTAACCTTTTTTTATAGATTTTTGACATGTTAGGATTTTTAAGGTAAAAATTTGTAAAGAATGGACTCATCTATTTATAATTATGAAAAATTTAGAGTGTTTTTGGCAACATTTTCATTTCTTATTTTTTGTTTTCTTAAATAAAAATTTGATCAAAATTTTCAAAAACATATTTTCTGTTTTTTTTTTTTATTGAAAACAACTTTTTCAAAATAGAGAAAACAAAAATTCTTATTGTCAAAATCTTTTTAAATAAAAACATCAAATCTTAAGAATTATTTTGTGTATTTTCTTCATTCTATACACTATCCATATACTTCATCTTTACATTTTTTTTTTAACTTTTCACTCCACCTTTATCAGTTACAAACTATCATTTTGTATATAATTTTCGTTTTTAAAAATGAGTAACAAATAGTGATTACCAAACATATTTTGTACTTTAAAATTTTGAAAACAAAATAACAAAAACTCTTCTAAATTTTTTTTTTTTATAAAAATATAAAACAGAAATGTTATCAAACATAGCCTTAACAAGTATGTATATTATGGCTTAAAATCCATAAGATGAAATCTTAACGCTTAAAGACCACGAAACATGAATGTTTCCCGAAGGCAGGAAACTTCCTAGCCACGTCCATTACTTATATGTACAGTTTTACTTTCGGGAAATCGTAGGAAATAGCCAAAAAAAATTTCGTTTTTAAAATCAAGCCTATGTTTCAAAAAATTAAAAAATAGCCATGTTATGAATTGTATAACAGAAAAGTGTCACACAAAATATAACAGATCTATAAATATTTGTAAGATATTTTGTAACACTTCAAGTTTTACTCATTATTTTTTGAAGTATTAAATAATATCTTATTTATAGATCTGTTATATTTTGTGTGACACTTTTCTATTATACAATTCGTAACATGACTATTTTTTTAATTTTTTGAAACGCAGGCTATCATTTAAAACAAACATTTAATTTTGACCTATTTTTGCAACTCACCCTTTATTTTATTTTATTTATTTTTCCCTTGATATTGGAGTGATCACATTACGAGAGTCAAGGGGTATGGGTATCTTATAACCATTTTGTCTGCTCACAAAAGCAAGCTAGTATAGAGTTAAAAGAGTTATGTTTCGTTGCTATGGGAAAAGGAAGAGCTTTGAAAGGGTATGACTTATGAGTAAGGGACGGATTTCCCTTATATGTAGGTATCATGGCTATTTCAGCTATTTCAACCATTTCTCTTTCTTCTTCCTCTATACATTATTAAACCCCTAGAAATGTAAATCTGCAACAAAAATATTTGAAGTCATTGCATGAAAATGATATGGACAAAATTTAAAAGTTTTTATCTGAATTTTTTAAATTGTTTTTTAAAATTTATTTGTGTTTTCTAGAAATTAAAATAAAAAATAAAAAAGTTTAAAAGTAATATATATTGTTTTATTAAAGGGTAATTATGTCTTTTTATGTATCAATTTTACTAACTTTGTGTCCAAGGATAGTTTTGAGTATATTTTGATAAACGAAATTGGAAATTTTGCTTAACACAAGGGATTTAGTGTTACTCATTTCTAAAAGACTTGATAAATTTTAGCTTATGTTATGAAGAATTAAGAAAATTGTTATCGTTCATTACTTCAAGATGTATGTATGAACTTCATATCTTACAACTACGTACTTGATGGTTGTTTTCTTAATAATGAAAAACGTTTGCCATATATTAAAATCACCTACGCGGAATGGCTTCTTATTCATTTTCTGATATAAAAGGTTGTGTGCTTAAAATCTTTGTGAATATTTAAACCGGCCTAAAGGAAGAATAACATTTAACAAAATTGCTAGTGCACCTGTGATAATATACGCGTGATAGGTATTTGGTTTTACATATGCAAGCATAAAATTACTATACCAAAATATCACTTAAGACTTAATAGTTTTCTAAAAATAAAATATTAATGGAGTTTACCCGTATTTGAATTTAGGGCCCATTAGCAAAATGACATGTTAAAATATCATCTTTTAAGAAAATGGCCTAACTATTCAAAAATTAAGTTATTAGCCCCAAGTCCATGTGGACTGTCTAAAATACCCTTATTCGCCTAAATTTTATTACAATCTGTAACAAATATTGTTACGGATTGTAGCAATACTTGTTACAATATGTAACAAATGTTGATACAAATCGTAACAAACAAATGTGTGATAAAAATGAGATATTTCACTCAAATTTTGTTATAATCTGTAACAAATATTGTTACGGATTGTAACAATATTTGTTACAACAAGTAACAAATGTTGATACAAATCATAACAGACAAATGTGTGATAAAAAATAAATATTTTGTTATATATGTGTATCAAAAGTTGTTACCTATTGTAACAAAAAATGTTACAGTCTATAACAATATTTGTTACAGATTATAACAAAATTTGGATAAACATGGGTATTTTGGGCAGTTTGGATGTATGTGAATGGACTTGGAGACTAATAATTTAATTATGACAAACTCAGGTCAATTCCTTAAAACTAAGCTAAAAATAGGCCATTTAGCTAAAAATCTCTTGAATTTATTATTATTTTTGTTTTGAGGCTTTAGCGAGTTTGTAATATTCTGCTATACTGCCAACATCAATTATATTCATATGCTTCATCGCGGATCTACAAAGCCCAGCCCGCAAATTGAAGTTCTCCGGCCACAAACTTAGTGGATTTGGATTGATGAAAACACGGCATATTTCAAAATTTTGCTGCATTTGATATTCCAATATTTACTGGTGAATGTCATAAAAATTGTTTTCTGGTTTGGGTTGAGGAAGTAGAAGAATTTTTTGATGTCCTGAGAAACAAGCAAAATTTGTGGGTAAAAGATTAAGAGGTGCAGCACGTTTGTGGTGGAAACGGCTCCAAGAAAAACAAAAGGGAAATTGCAGTAAATATATCTATATATATATATATATTTACATTTTTAAAAAATAGCCAATGTTTTAAAATATTAAATAATAATCATGTCTTGTGTAAAAAAATTTCTAACATTTAAACTTTTACTTGTTAAAATTTAAATTGTTAAAATTTTCTTATAAAAGCGTAATTTTTTTTGGTAATCTTTGGTCATAAAATTCTTGACACGGGATATTCTTTTAATATTTTAAAACATATTCTATTTCTTAAAAGATTCATTCAATTTTGGTATATTTTTGCAACTCACCCAAAACAAAATTGCATGTGAAAATCACCTAATCGAACATTGATGAAAATGGAAGAGAAATTTAAAAGGAGATTTTTATCGTCTGATTTCGAATACAGGCAGATATGGGGTATCAGTTTTTGTCACTTGATTATGCGTACAAACAAAGTCTGGGATCTTGAAACTACAACATAACCGACAAGCTTGTTTGCTACAAGACAAGTGCTCGGAAACTATATAGCAAATGCAAGAAGTTTTCTTTGTGGGCAACAAAGTTGGGCTAAAGGAAGTCTTTGAATCCAATGGTGATATGAAACTCAATTCATGTGCTTTAGATCGTGAAGTCACTCTTTTTGGATTCATTGAGCATCAACTTGATAACATCTTCATTAGAACTAAAGTTCAAGGTCAATTGAAGATCATGTCCTATCCTATTACCACCTTCAATGCCTTCAACTTGGAAGAAATAGTCCAGAAACCATTGTTCATCTTCACTTTCGGTACTGGATATTTGGGTGACAAACAACAAAGACTTGAGCGTGAAGAGTTGTTGAGCGACGAGCGAAGGTGTTACCAAGCTCCTCAAACTTTGAAAGCTACTTGTTGCATTTTTTCACTTATCCCATGGGATTTTGATGCGGTAAAGTAAGAGTCTGCCGTTGGAGTGTACCAAAATCACAGATAGAAAGGTTTTGGGTCGATTTCTTCTTCGTGTTGGCCGCTCCATTCCTCTTCATGATTCGGGACAAATCTTTTGTTAGCCTGGCGGAACAGATGTAGGAGATTATTAGTGTCATTTGATTAGTTTGGTTGTCGTTTGTAGTCTATTGGTTTCCTTGCCGTTTTGCATATTTTCCCTGTCATTGGCCTAAGTATAAAAGGCTAGTTTCGTGTATTATTGAATAGCTTTTAGACAATTGATTTTTCTTTTACATGGCAAAAGCTCACTCTCTATCCTTTAGCTATGGATTTGGCTTGATCTATGTATTTACCACTGCGACAGCAATGCTCTTATAAATTTATCCACTATCCATCAATATAAACGTGTGGCTCAAATTAGCTCATATTATTGTTTCCCATGATCAATAATTTGAAGCTAATGCAGGTTCTTGTATGTTCTTTAGACACCCCACAGAAGACTTGTAAAATCCTATACGGACTTTCTAAGTCAACATTTGATGTATCTTGATTTTTTTTCCCCCCCCTCTTTAGCCTCATCCAGGAGTAATTAAATGCACGACCTCAATTATTACTCTGGCATGGAAGTTGGCATGTTTGCTCAAAACACTAGAAGCACATTGGCATTTCCGATAGCTTCCATGAGTATGTATGTTAATAAGGCAAACATATTAGCATATAATTTTCCATTTGTGTGTATTTTTTTTTTTTCCTTCCCAATACTATTACACTAAACAGGGTGAGTTTATATAGTCCAAACTTTAACCAAACAATTTACATCACAACACATAACAAAATTAAACACAAAACTACAAATGCTACAAGAGCTTGAATATATTCTACTCTAATTTCTATAGTCCCAAGATTATATATGCACAAATTAGAATAAACCTTTATGATTAACAACCTCATTATTCCAACAAAAAATGCCTAATCTTTCACATACCAATCAGCGAATCAATCCGATTGAGAGTGCCTAAATGAAGCACCGTTTGGCACCAATAATTAGGCATGCCTTTGACCATAACATCCTTGAACTTGCCACATTTGGGATCATAAACAACCAAAGCCCTGCTTTTTCCCTTGTACTCCAACAAAACCTCACCACTCTTCAACACACACAAAGCCTTCACACACTTTCTCCTCACTTTGGACGCATTCAACACTTGGTTGCCCAACACATCTTCCTTGATCCCCTTCGGAGTGTAATTCCCAATCACAAACTCCCTCTCCCAAGACTCCCTAACCCCATACTCCTTCATCACCCAAATCTCCACCTTCCCATTGCCGAACCCGAACGCGGCCGCGAGGCGCCCCCGCATCGCGAAGAGGTTGTACTCGGCCTTCCTAAGGCCGGAAGTGTCCGGGTTGGGGCGGGGGACCTCCTCGAACCGCTCCCCCGCGATGTCGAACGACACGATGCTCCGTCCCGCCTGGTACCTCCGCGGGCCCGACACCCAATGGAGCCGCCCCCGGACCAATACCTGGCCCGGGGGCCCGTGGTGTAGGGAGTGGGACACCCTCCCTACACTCCTCCACCCCGCGTTTTGGCCTAAAGTCAACACTTGGCATTCGGACTGCCGCGGCGATCTACTAACAAAAACCCGGTTGTTGTGATTGTTGTTGTTGTTGTTGTTCCTTACCAATCGTCTTTGCCTGATATTCCTGTAATAGGTTATCTTAACCGCCTTATACTCTCCGGTTTCGGGGCTAAACCCGAATCCAAACACCACGCCTTCTTGGCTCGGATACTTGATACTGCTCCTGGGAAGCTCTCGGAAGTCTCTCGTGAAGGGGTTGTAGATAACGAGGGACTCGTTGTAGAGCGAGTCGGACAAGCACAGCAGGCCGTTGCACGACCCGACGACGTCGTATTCGGGCATGGACGAGCAAAACGGCGATCGGATCTTCCCGACCACGGCCGAGGCGTAGGGCTTTCTGTCCCCGCCGGCGCCGGCGCCGGCGTCGGCGTCGAAGTCGGCGAAGTAGAGCTGGTTGCGGATGGGGAAGTCGCAGTGGAAGATGAGGCAAGGGTTTCGGTCCGGCGAGCGAGAGGCGGAGAGGGCGAGCTCGGCGGCGAGGCTTCGGTCTCGGGACAGCAAGAGACGCCATGCTCTGCAGACGGACGTGGAGCGGACGAGAGAGGATATGGGAAGTTTGGATAATATGTCGAAGATGATCTCTCTGGGAAGGGCTTCGAGCCCAGTTGAGAGTACTTGTTCTTGTTCTTGTTGGTCATGAGCTTGTTGATCTATGTGGTTTTGGTGTTTGTTGGTTTTGGGTCTTTTGCTTTGTCTTTCACATTCAGAGTCCATGGCTGTCGCAGGTTGTTTAGGTTTGGTTTGGTTTGGGTTTGGTTTGGAGATAAGAAGAAGGAGAAGGTAAAGGTAAAAGAAAGAAAGAATAATAAGATTTGATCAAAGATTTGAATACAAAACTAGCGGACAAGAACATATGTTTTTTCTTTTTTAAAAGGAATATAATACGTAGAGGTGGTGGTTGTAGTACTACTTTATTATTATCTCTCTTTCGGCTTGCGGATAAAAAAAAAAATATTGTCATCAAATTTTTCGTTTAAATTTGCACTATTAATTTTGGTCCCTTAATTTTGTGATATAAAAAAAGGGATCCGGCTAGAATATTTCCCACTTCCGGGGAAACATCCATGTTTCATGTGATCTATAGCCGTTGAGATTCTATCTTGTGGTTTTAAGGGACAAGGTGTGTATTTGTTAATATGAGGCTTCAAACATGAAATCAAACTTGAAAGAGTGAGTAGTCACGTCATTGTCAGGTATTGTCACATGTTTTTATATATAAAAAAATTAATTGTGGTGCAGTTGGCTATTCTGTCTTCTCAATGACAAAAAAAAAAAAAAAAAAAAAAAAAAAACCACCAACTACTCGGACTAACGATGATTAATCCATAACAGAAAGCAAAAGCCCTAAAGTACAACAGTATCAGAGACCCAAGAACTAACATCAATTTCAATTTTCAAAACCCACCAAGCAAAGAACAAGCAAAAGTGTTGTTTCTAGGTTTTCATAGAGAGAAATCAAAGCTCGAGAACCTTAAGTGTTTTAGTGTTTTCAAACCCCACCAAGCGAAGAAAAAACAACAGCTCGAGGTGGATGAAAAATCTGTTGAATTGTTGTTGCCTTGTTGGTGGCATGAGCAAGAGAAGAAAAAAGGGGAAAAAAAAAAAGGAAAACTTTAGTTTTTAATTTAACGCGGGCCCCACGTTATTGGTATTGCAAAATGATCTAATATGTATGCTGTAAATTGTTTACAATTGTGTTCCTTACACGTATCTTCCTTGATATTTTATAGCCATTAGATCATAAAACATTGATGTTTCCCAAAAATGGGAAACATTCTAGCCGGAAACAATCACTCACAAAATAACATCATTAATTTATTCGTATGCACTTTTTTTATTTATTTTTTATTTAGTCAAATTAAGATTGCATAAGTTTGAATTTAAATACTGTCTATAGTAGTGTTTTTCATAGTTCGGCACAGGAAGTATCAGCAAAGTTACTCTCTTCATTTTTACTGTTTTTTTTTTCCGCAAGGTGGTTCTTATCGTCAGAAACTCAGAATCAATGTAGAGGAATTATTGTAAATATTTAATTTTTAAAACTTTATTTAAATAGTACGCGTTTTCAAAATTAAATCAAAATATTTAAAGAGTTAATTATTTATTTTTTGTAATTGATGATAATTGATTGAGACCTAAAAATACATGTGAAAAAATAACTGATGACTTTATTATTTATTTTTAATGAGAAAGAAAATAGTCATTTTTTAGGAAATAATTTTAAAAAATATTCACAGTCTCAAAATTTTAAGAAAATTATAATTTCAAAAATTTATTATTTTAGTAAAAAATTTCTTACAACAAATTATATGTGTAATTTTGTTATGGTAAGAAATTTTTTATGTGTGTAAGAAATTTTTTATGGTTAATTTTTAAATTTTTTAAAATTATGACTATTTTTAAAAATACACTATACAAAATGACTATTTATCTAATTGATTCATTATTAATTGCTTTAAAATATTTGATACTTATTTTAATAGTATTATGTATTCTATGTTTAGCCCGAAATATTATTGCAACTTATAAATTCATAAAAGTTTCTTATTTAATTTAATGGAATTAATTAAAGCCGAAAAGTTAGTATTGATGTAATTACTATAAGACATTTTTCTTGGTACTTTATTCTTTGAGGCTTTCTTGATATTTAATGAGACGGAAACTGCAAGGAAATTGTAGTATTTAGGTGGTGGGATCCACTATTGAATAAGTCTAGGAGGAATGTTAATCCACTCTTGATGTTGCAATATACTTTTTTATCATTAAATTTTTTTTTACCGAGTCCAAAATACAAAATAATCAATGTGAGCGAAAATCAGTGTAGAGTAAAAATTTTTAATATAAATATATATATATATATATATATTTCTTTTTTTCTGAAAATGATCACTCGTTTATTCTTACATAGTCATTTTATTTATTTCGCTTTGTGTTATTATATGTTTGGAAAATGACTATGTAAGAATAAACGAGTGATCATTTTCAGAAAAAAAAGAAATATATATATATTTATATTAATGTGAATACTTTCTGTCAATGGAATAATGGTACTAATGGTGGTGAGTGGTGACTCAACAACAAAGAAAAGTCGCATATGAGAACAAAATACTCACAATTTTCTTTGCTACTACTTTGCCACCAACCCATGTAATTCTCTCTCTCTCTCTCTCTCTCTCTCTCTCTCTATAGCTACCTCATGAATTTCAAATTAATAAAGAAATCTCTAATTCTACAACTTTAGATGCACTATTGTAAGGACAACAATGTTTTTGCTTACTTTTGTATATGTGTGTGTATACATATATTTTATATGTCATGTAGACATGTTGCCTTGTACATATCTAGATGAATATTGTTTAGTCTTGTGGTAGGGTAACATTGATCAAAATGGCCTAGAAGTTGTCCAGAATAACTCACAACATAGCAAAGGATATACCAGTTGCTAGCTCACAAAAGATAAATCATGTTATAATACAGATAATTGTTTCAATTTCTAAATTCATTGTATAGAGAGAACAAGCGCGATTAGCAAATGACAAAATATTGAAAGGTTTATTTGGGGTCATGGCCAGCTACACCTAGAAAAAAGAGCCAATGAAGACTTTTATGGCATAGAGCTTTAGGATATCCAATAAAAAATTTGCAATGATTATTAAAAAAAAAAAAAAGAAGAAAAAAACTAGCTATCTTGTAGGTTTGTGGACGTTTGAGGTGCCAAAAATCAGATTAAAACTAAGAAGAATGACTTTCAGTGCATGCTTTTAAAATAAAATTTTGTCCCATTTTGGGGTTTGAAACAGCTATGAATTTCTTTAAACTGTGTGAAATAGTTCAGTCAAGTTCTTCAAAATAATAATAATAATAAAAAAGGTTATAGGGAAAGTGCAAAGAGCTGTTAGTCTAATAGAAAGCTTTATAATATTAGGTGAAAAAAAAAAAAAGAAAAGAAAAGAAAAGAAAAGGCCTATCTGCCTTGATGGACTAATGAGGCACCTCTATTCTCTGTTAGCACATGTTGCCACGTTACATACCAAAAGGAAAAAAACAGGATATTTTACATATACATTTATAAGTTGTCCACCTAATTTATTAAGAAGCATTAAAGAATGTGTTTTTTATATGTATATTTATGATATCACTTATAGAGAACAAATATAACTACTGTTTTCTTAACCAATATGGAAATGCCAATTGCCAACCAACTATTGATAAAATTTTTGGCTAAGAATTATTCCAAATAATATGGCAAATTGGCAATCAATAATTACTCAAAAGTAATTTATATATTTTAATTTGATTACTGTATTCTTCAAAAATAAAAGAAAATTGACTAAAATAAACACCAAACCAAAATTGCAGTTGTTGGTGTGGAATTTAAACCAACGACGAGATCCGCACCTCTAGCGTGTGATGCGGCAATGAAAAATAACAAAAGGTTGTGCGGTTAAAAAATACTCAAGAGAATTTTTTAAAGTGGTTCGGCCCTCCTTAAGAGTAATAGCCTACATCCACTCTTGTTATCATATTTTTTCTTTTTGAATGAGAGTTTACAGAGTATTCTTTTTCTCTCTTTTTTCTCCTGCCCCTTCATCTTTCGTTTCCCCCTCTCTTATAAGCGAAGAAGGGAGCTACAGTTAAGATAGGACAAAATGTCAAATCCCCTGAGTCACGGGTTTGGTTCACCTAATAAAGCTGCCCACCTGCCGGGAGCAGTCCTTCTGAATCCGGCAGGATAAGGCTGTCGCTACAGTGAATTCCCTGCTCGGGGGAGAATAATTGAGGTCTGTGATCCCGCGGTCAAACGTTCTATGACCGAAGGTCGATGACTCCGAGGGCCGAGTCTCCGTTGAATGGTCCTTCCTTCGTGGCAACCTCCTTCGGGGGTGGATCTCCTTTGAGGACTCCGTCTTTAAATGTCGGTCCATCACCAGGAAGGCTTTCTGGAAGGCTTTCTGGAAGTTCTTTCCTTGTAATGTTTTACCTCCGGGGGCTTAGAAACGGGGGTCATCTCCGATAATCCTCTTGTCCTTTACCTGAAGGGCGCTCCCACGGGATGGTGTCTTTCGCTTGGTTCGGTAGAGTCGGGGGTTCTGGACTTCTTAAAAATGAATAGGATACCGCCCTCGGACTCATTGAGTGACGAAAAATCACCGACAACATCTGCCCCCCAATCCCAGTGGCGCGAGTCGCGTTGCTTGGGATTCATCCTGGTTGAAGCCAATCCGTTAGGGATGCGTCTCCTGCCGTGAAAGTAGCCTTGTGCGGAAACAAATTCAGCTACGCCGAACCTTCTTGCTGCCTTGTAGGAAGACACTCCCGTTGGTAGAGAAATGGGGTCTGATTCCTCCGGAACCAGACGTTTCTCTAACCTTGATTTCTCTGGTAGAGAAACGGTGTTTGATCCCTATGGAATCAATTGTCCTTCTGGCCCCGAATCCGTTGGCTCCGGCAACATCTCGAACCCCGCTTCGCCGGGGTAGACCGTCCGTGCTTCTTTCGATGGTGGAACACAGTGGCTACCTATAAAAAGAGAATTGGTTACGCGAAGTATTTAAAGTTTAAGGTTTAAACACTACCTTCTTCACGCTGTGACCTCCGACTATAGGATCAAGTCCCTCCGGGATCATTCCTATAGTCGCTCGTCGTGTCCTCTACGAGGACTACAACTCGTCTGAGTCATACCCTCTCCGAGGGTTATAACTAGCAATTTAGACGATTAGGTACCAGATCGGGACCGGAGCATACCTCCGTGAATGCACTGTTTAGTTGCGGGTTGTTCCTCCTTCGAAGGATTATCCCGAACCAGGCTTCCCCGGGGGCGAACTCGGTCAGATCTTGTATTCATCGAGATTTGCTAGTATCCCATTGCTTGCAGCGGTCCCCGGTGCTTCTGAATGGGATAGGGCCTTTCGTCTCAATACACCGGCGGTTTAGACCATCTTTTGAGAGATTCTAGTCCCTTCCGCCTCGGAGTTCCTCCTTTAAGCGCATCTAGGTCTTCTACCTCCTCCGAAGAGTAGAATGGTTCTAGGAGACAGTTGGCCCAGCTTCCTAAGTTAATCCCCGAACAGGTTTTCCTCGGGGGAAGGACCTGACAAGATTGACTTTTGTGCGGTAGGAAGCTTCAGTGAGTAAGACCCACGTAAGCCTTTCGAGACTCACGCGTTCTAGTCTTGCTCGCCTTCGAGGTACCTATAGAGCGCATCTATTTCTTTTTGGTACCTCGGGTTTCCCTCAGTGGCCTGAGCGCTCCGCGGTCAAAAAGGGCGTCGAGGGTGATGTTTATAGGATTCATCCGCTTCGCGGTTCTATCCTTCATACATCGAGTTTACGTTCTTCGCCGGCTAACTGGCTGTGAGACAAGATTCTTGGCGATCTTGCCCCGCGGACACTTCTTGATTGCGTGCGACCCGGTTGTGCCTCGGATACCTCCTGGCGCGCCTATAACTGCGCTTGGAGCGCGCAAGGGCGCTCCACGCAGGCGAGAGTGGGAGATGCCGAAGCTGTAACTCCCGGAGGCAGTTGACTATCCTCGGGGGCGCCCCCCGATTAAGAACGGCCGCAGGTCCAATCATGCCGTCAATGATGTCTCTTCTCCAGACTATCCGGCTGCTGCGCCCCACTTGACGTGAGCTCTGAGTGTGGTCGTCGAGGCGACTTCTCTCTTTTCGCCAGCAGCCGTCCAGGCGAGATTCGCGGGTCTCGCGATCTGCCCTGATAATAGAGACATCTTCTTGCTTGACCTCGATAGCACCTTCGGGGGCTAGTACTATGTCGATTTCCCGCCGGCTTGCCTAGAGCTATGCACGTCGCGTACGAGGACATCCCGTGCTTGGCAAGAGGATATGGCCTCCTCTCTTTGAGAATCAAAATTGCTCTGACTACATCGACTGTGGTCAGAGATCTCGGGTTTATCTCCCCCAAATCTCCTCTTCTGCACCGTTGGTCTGCGACCAAGTAAAAACTTCGGTTGGCAATAGCACCGAGGGTCGGGAAGAGGTAGGAGAGGCAAGGCTAACTCCCGCAGTCTTCCAGACTGCGGTCGTTCGTCGAACTGGGTCACCGCCGGGTGTCGAGACCATCCAAGGCGGCCCTCCGTCTGCGACGGAGCATGCCTCAGCGGTTCTTGGGGGTATAGACCCAGCTTGCCTTATGCGGAAAGAGTCGAACTCTCTTGCTGGTCGTGATCTTCTGGTTTGGGCCACTAGCGGATGTGCTCCTATAGTTCGGGGCCTCCGGAAGGTTCATCGCCAGACCGCCGGGGAGTCCAACGCCAGACCTCCAGTCGCGACGGTGGTCGGCCCGAGCGAGTGATCCGCCAGTCGGTTGGCTCCGAGTCCGTTGCGGTGATGTCCTCGGTAGCCACTTCAGCTGCGGCTTGTACCTCCCTTGCTCGAAGCCGCGTCTGGAGATCGTCCGTTCATCCCTTGCCGGTGATGAACTGCAGATGCTGGTGGTGATGAACCGAAGATCTTCACCATGCTGTTCATCCGGGACGTGGGGTTTTGGACGCTCTTTCTTTTACGCTAACTGTCACCCAACTTGGGATATATGGGGTTTCTTTCCCGTTCGTCAGGTCGTCGGCTTCATGATCTCCGATTATCGGTGACGACGAGACTTCTGGAAAAAAGCTTGAAAGAAAACTAGAAAGGAATGGCATGCTCGGAGGTTCAAGCGGCCCTCCTTCTTGCGCCAATCTGTTGGTGTGGAATTTAAACCAACAACGAGATCCGCACCTCTAGCGTGTGATGCGGCAATGAAAAATAACAAAAGGTTGTGCGGTTAAAAAATACTCAAGAGAATTTTTTAAAGTGGTTCGGCCCTCCTTAAGAGTAATAGCCTACATCCACTCTTGTTATCATATTTTTTCTTTTTGAATGAGAGTTTACAGAGTATTCTTTTTCTCTCTTTTTTCTCCTGCCCCTTCATCTTTCGTTTCCCCCTCTCTTATAAGCGAAGAAGGGAGCTACAGGTAAGAGAGGACAAAATGTCAAATCCCCTGAGTCACGGGTTTGGTTCACCTAATAAAGCTGCCCACCTGCCGGGAGCAGTCATTCTGAATCCGGTAGGATAAGGCTGTCGCTACAGTGAATTCCCTGCTCGGGGGAGAATAATTGAGGTCTGTGATCCCGCGGTCAAACGTTCTATGACCGAGGGTCGATGACTCCGAGGGCCGAGTCTCCGTTGAATGGTCCTTCCTTCGTGGCAACCTCCTTCGGGGGTGGATCTCCTTTGAGGACTCCGTCTTTAAATGTCGGTCCATCACTAGGAAGGCTTTCTGGAAGGCTTTCTGGAAGTTCTTTCCTTGTAATGTTTTACCTCCGGGGGCTTAGAAACGGGGGTCATCTCCGATAATCCTCTTGTCCTTTACCTGAAGGGCGCTCCCACGGGATGGTGTCTTTCGCTTGGTTCGGTAGAGTCGGGGGTTCTGGACTTCTTAAAAATGAATAGGATACCGCCCTCAGACTCATTGGGTGACGAAAAATCACCGACAACAGCAGTGATTTTAGATTTTCTCGATAGCCAAACAAACGATAACCCAAAACAAGAGAGAAAAAGAGAACGACCTCTGCCTGAAGTACCGATCTCTTCGTCGTGATTTGAAACTTCTTGCTGAAAACGATGCCAAAAGAGTCATTGCTCTTTAGGCGTTGTAGATGACCTTCGTGACGAAGAAACTTGAAAGCCTAAGCTTCTAAGACCTAGGCCAATGTCTGAGAGAGAGAGAGAGAGAGAGAGAGAGAGAGAGAGAGAGAGAGAGAGAGAGAGAGAGAGAGAGAGAGAGAGAGAGAGAGAGAGAGAGAGAGAGAGAGAGCAATATTGAACCAAGATCTGCAAAGATCACTCAAAGAACCCATTAAACTCAATGATGAAGCCATAAATGCCCTTGGTCAAGAGCCTTTCAAACTAGGATTTCGAGGCATACGACCGAAATGACAGGAAGATGTGCCTTGACTCGGCGTGGGAGATAGGTGCTTAACAAGCAGTGACAGTGAAGGTCGACATTTGGGGAGTGGCAAAGGAAAGGTCAATGATCGGCACAAGCGACATTGCAGAGGATGGCGATCGGCACGAGCGGCGACTGAGAGGTTGGTGCTCGACACGAGCTCGCAGGGTTTGTGGCCTTCAAATGGCACTAGGTCTTCAAGCCAAGATTATAGATTCTTCTGAATTATTTTCCTGAGATTCTAATTTTAATAATCTACCTACAATTATTATTCCACAACAAGGATAATCTACTTGGCGATTTCAAATTTTAATTAGGGTTAAATTAATGATTGTGTAACATTTTTTCTTTTTCCACGACAAGGAGAATCTATAGGCCTACACATAAATTTTAACCACCCGCCTTACCCAAGGAACCCGCTCGACAACCACCCAAACACTTGGGTACACATCAGCAACCTGACACAACTTAAGGTATCCCAGACCGACGAGGAAGGCTCAACGAGCGGTTGGCGAGTTTTAGATTTTAATGCCCAATTATAACTTACTTGCACGAGCACCCGAAAAATAAGGTTGAAAAAAAAAAGAAAAAAAAATCCAAAGGAAAGGAAAAAATAGAGAGAAGTCGAGGAGTTTCAATGTTTCAAAAAACCCTAACCTTAGTCTAAACAAAGAAACGCAACCAACAACAATCATCACATCAGTGTCTAACTCTTTAGAGCCAAAGGGCGAAGACAATGATTGACCAAGACAGTGTTCGTGGCTAGCTATTGATTTCACGAATAAAATATTATTATCTTTAAAGAGATAATTATAGAATTGAATAGATTGATATGGGTTTTTGCTTCGTTTTTTTTTTCTTTTATAGATATTGGCTTTATATTTTTTTTCTTTTCTTTTCAACGATTGTTTAAACTACTATTTATAGACATTGTTTATATAACGACTTGATATGGTTATAAATATCAAATTGAATTACTAAGAAAATATATTGTTGGCGAAAAGAGGTGATATGGCAGCCTTGGCAAGTAACAAGAAGAAACCTTGTAGAGAAAGTCAAAAAAAAAAAAAAACGCAAATTTTGAATTGAAGATGAAGACAATTTCACTTATGCTTGATGAAAAATCGTGGGTGTGTGGGGTTATAGACTTAGGGATTTTACTGAGTTTCAATCATAATTGGATTAGTACAAGAAGTCTTGTGTTAGGCTTGGGCTTTTTAATTTTAATGTTGTGGGGGCTTGAATTTTTATATTCTTAAAGTTAGGGGTCTTGTTATAAGAATTTTAAGAGACTTGGGCCATTTACATGAGCATGTAATACAATGAAATTTTTTTTTATTAGGATCTGAAGCCCCCACTGGCCCAAATGTGCCTTTCTAAAATTCAACAACCATTTAAATGACTTATTTTAAATCATAATAGAAATGCAAAATGGTAGAGAAAGTTCTTTAAAATGACAGTAAATTGCCATTTATGTTAACATGGTTAGATATGTGAAGAGATGATGTGGCATTATTAATGAAGTGGCAAAATTTAAGTGGTGGGACAACAATTGGGACAGCAACATTGGAACAACTGATCTGAGTTCTCTGAGAACACCCTTATAATACAGACTAGTATATTTATTTGTAGTGTTTTGACTATTATCTGTAGTGTAATCCAATTGAAAGTTTTTAACGAAAAATCAAAGGAAAGATTTGTTTGAGATTTTTTTAAAGTATAAGGGAAACATAAGTGACAAAAAAAAAAAAAAATTAAGAGGACAAAGTGAAACACACCTTCTTAGTAGATTGGGAATTTATGAAATTTCCTCTTAGTCAATAGAAAATCAACTTGAAGTTATAGTTTTGGTGCAAAGTTTAAACCTGAGGGGGTAATTTGTATGCCTAGTGCTAGACATATATAACAACTCTTTTAATAATTTTTTTAATACAACCTTAGGCGTCAAACTCAAAGGAGAAAGGTGGCATTTCGACTAGACCCGGTGATACATAGGGTTAGGCATGCAAATATGGAATGAATAGTAACCGGGTAAAATTTTACCCGGTGGAATTACCGGGTAAAATCCGGGTATTACCCCGGAAATTACCCGGATAGTAAATCCGAGTATATACCCGAAAATTACCCGGAATTAAAAAAAAAAAATTGGAATGCTTTTTACCCGGGTTTTACCCGAAAAAATTTTGGAATGCTTTTTGCCCGATTTTTACCCGAATAAATTATATATTCCACAATATTTTTTAATCATGACAAAAAAAAAATTAATTTTTTAAAAAAAATCCGGGTAATTACCCGGATTTTACCTGACTATTGCACTATTTATTCCATGATTATTCCATGAATTCATTCCATGGAATTTCATGGAATGCACTATTTATTCCATGGAATTCCAAAATTGCACCCCTACATAGGGTACTCTTTAGAAAAACGTGTAAACACTCAAGCAATAAAATAAGTAATTCAGCAAATACCACAGAAAACTTGTTTTTAGTGACACTCCCACCAAAATGTACAGGAAAGTGTTCGGGGATTTTGATCGTCGGTTTGGGGACGATGGTTCAAGGGATGGCTGTGAATATGGGATTGGTATGTGACATTGTTGTGGGCAATGTGTTTAATAAAATGTTTGATAGGCACTTATATAGTTTAAAATAATAATAATAATAATAATAATACTATATTTAACATTTCCCATTGTTCATATCTTTTTGTTTCCTAAGATAATCCATGTGAAGGAAAGTGAAAACCAAATTGATTTCATTACTGAATAATGTTTCTATTTGAGAAACATGGAAATAAACCTGGTGATGCGTGATTTGAAGAAAAACTGTTTCTTTTGTCAAAAAATTTCGTGCAGTATTTTTCATAAAATATCTTACAGTTTGTGTATCTTAGTAATCTTACTGTTGCAATTTGTACCCTATGCCTATGGCGAGAAAATTTTTAACATCAAGTACTGTAAAATAATTCTTAACATGTTATGAATTAAAAAAAAAAAAAAGGTAACACTGAATTATGTAATAAAATGTTTAACACCATGTGAATCCATGACATAGGAGGTAATTAGGAGGACAGATAAACAATTACATAAGGGGATATTACAAGGCTTGAATTTTGGAAGAGAACTAGAACCGTTATTAAGTTGATGATGAAATCAATGAAGTCAGAGACGGCAAAGAGAAGAAAAATGAATTTCAATATTCATTTTTTTTTCCAAATAATATATTTGATTTTTGTTCTATAGCAAATTGCCTGCATTAAAAAACTCTCCGCCTTGTTTGATATCACCAAGGAACAATTACAAGAAAAAAATATTAAAAAACAAAAATACACGAATATAGAATACTCTAAGTCCGTAATTAATTAATAATAAAAGGGTCTAGAGTCGAGTTTATTTAGCCAACATGAAACGGTCTCAAACTATATTTGTATGCAGAGTGGTCGATAAAACTAGATCTGAACTTACAGTTTTATTGACTTTAACTAACATCATAAGTGGTTCCCAAAAGTATAATGCAAACTAAAATGCCAACAAGCCAACGTAAATAAAATTTCATCAGCCACTTGAAACACAATATGTTTTTAATTTTATTAATTTTGGACTTAAAATGTAAATAACGACAAGCATATCAATGCAAAAGCAAGTACAAAAAGTTTATGTTACGTAAGTTCACAATCCGAAAACGGTATTGATTTCATTCAGGCTTCCAACATGAACAACCGTTTCAAACCATTTGGGCATATCTTGAGACACAAGATCCTTAAATTCCCCGCTATTCGGATCGTAAAGGACCAGAGCTCGGCCTTGTTTCTCTATCAAGATTTCACCACTCCTCACAACGCTCAAAACACGATTATATTTGTGACGGTATCGACTAGCGATTTTCGAAACCTGATCAAAGACTCTGCGGTCTAACTCCACTTCCAATGCCTTTGGCACATATCTGCCAATGTGGAATTCCTTAACCCATGACTCCTTCACACCGTACTCCTTCATGACCCATACATCTAGCTCGCCGTAATTGAGGCAGAGCACTCCCGAAAGGCGACCGTTGAGCTCCGCAAGATAACTGGAATTGTAGAATCTAACGACTTCTGGTTTCGGGACTTCCTTGAACTGCTCATCTGCAAGATCGAAGGAGATGATCTCGCGACGTGGGCGATACCTCAGTGGGCGGATCAGCCAGTGGAGATTTCCACTAACCAAAGCTCGTGATGGCGAGTTATCAAGATATTGCGGTGCTTTCCCCAAAATTCTCCAAGAAGGGCTTCCCAAAGTAAGTACTTGGACTTCTGATTTGGGATACAGAGGAGGACCAAATAGGCCCATCCGGGCTCGCCCTTCAGGCTTGTGGTAGTAATAAATGATCTTAACAATCTTATACTCCTTGGTTGCAGGACAAACACCGAATCCAAGTACCGCCTTTTGATTTGGATATTGAGTTTCAAGAGTTGGCAACATCTTATAGTCCCCAGTGAAGGGATTATATATGTAAGCGACGTTGCATAACGAATCGCATAGTAATAATAAGCCATCACATGAGAGTACCACATCGAAATCAGTTGTTGAGGGAAAGAAGCCGGTTTGAATTTTCTTCAGCTTGGGTTCTTCTTTGTTAATGGCTTTAAGATCACTTAAGTGAAGCTGGCTTTTGATGGGATAATCTGTGTGGAAGATGAGGCATTCATTGTCCGCTACTGAGTGGTGACTGAAAAAGTCAGCAAGATGCGGGTCTTGTGCCAAAGCGCGCCAAGCTCTGCATACAGACTTAAATCGAACTAACGATGATATTGGAAGCTTTGAGAGTATGAGAGGAATGATTTCGATTGGGAGGGTTTCAATGCGAATACTAACTCGCTTATCTTCTCTTTCATCTACTCTGCTTATTTCTCGACTACTTTGTGATTCACAATGTGAATCCATGACAGACAATTCGAAGAAGATAGATAACACAGCAAGGCTTCATTATATGAAACAATAGCTAATAAATATATAGTAAGACAGTTGATAATATCAAAGATGTGAACTATATATTATTAGAAAAGAAATAGTCTATTAATTTCCCTCTCATTGGATTTCTAGGCCCGCTGATAGTGACCGCAGGTTACTTGAACAAGAAGTCTTTCCAATTTCCCCATGTCTCCAAAGAACAGCTAATAAGAACATAAAAGTCTTGTTAAATAAAATAAATTATGAATATAACTAATGTATAAATAAAACATGATCAGAAAATGATTATGGGTAATTCTATAATAATCTCATTAACCTAATATAAGTTGACAAAACTTATAAATATGGCCACATAGACAAAATTATATGGATAGCTACATATAATTACTATAAGTAAGAATGTATTTACGGCTTCCGTCTTTATATTAAAGTTCATCAGTGGAATATATAACCATCTTATATCATCCAAATTTCTAACGAATGTGTGAATTTTTTTTTTTTTTAAAATTCTGACTAGTACTGTAATTTTTTTTTATTATTTCGATATTCTTATTATTATTGGAAAATGCTAGACATACCAATTCTTTTACCAACTTTTTAATACCAACCTATGTGGCAATTGATGTATAATATTTTGATTGGCTAAATATCAAATCCTCTTACCAAGGTGATAAACACTCACTAATGATAATATGACACACGAGTTTGTATTAAAAAAGTTAGTAAAAATATTAGTATGTGTAGCATTGCTCTTTTTTTAAAACTTAATAAAACAATAGAAAATGCTATACATACTAACTCTTTTTCCAACTTTTTAATACCAATTTATGTGACAATTGATGTGTCATGTTTTGATTAGCTAAATATCAAATCATTTTACCAAGGTGATAAACACTCACCAATGATAGTATGACACATGAGTTTGTATTAAAAAAGTTAGTAAAGAAGTTGGTATTTGTAGCATTGCTGTAAAATAATTTTGCTATTTGCTTTATTTTTCCTTTATTTATTTAATTGATTAGTCCGAGTTGAATTTAGTATAAAAGTCGATTGGACTATCTTTTAGTTATATTAATAGTAGAAACTCAATGATGTTGAAATAATTATTCAAATGAAGAGCAAAAAAAGTAGTTAAAAAGGTAAATTAGCTAAATAGGTCATAATGGAAATGACCTTTTAAATGCGAGTTAATGTTTCAAAAGATTAAGAGAATAGTCATAGTCATAAGATGTATGAATGAACTTCATCATTAATAACTACTTGAATTCCAATGCTGACGGCAAAATCTATAAATATGGCCACATAAAACGACTATTTTTAATAATAAAAACTCCTTGATATTATAATGATTTTGAGCCGGAGTTACATTTTTTAACTGAAAGATGCTAATATTGGTTCATCAAATCATCCAACTATAACAAAAGTCTTAAAATACTTATATAGCCTAAAGGCCATATCCCCTTTGTTCCTCAGTCGATGTGGCCTGTGGGACTTGTTTTTTATTATGTCAAAATCTTAACATTCACAATCTTTGGCTCTCAAGAATTAAATATCAATCACATAATTGTAGATATAAAAAAAATTGAAAAAAAAAACCCCAAAAAGTCAGTCTGCGTGCATATCTTGGAACATTCCCTGATCCTATTCCATTATTTTTCTGTTTTTTTTTTTATTTAAAATTTTCGACTGAATATCTCTAAGAAATCATACCCATTATAAGCCACAAACTCAATTCTAATATTCCTCCAAATTTCTTCACTAATAATCGAGAACACTCATCACTAATATTGAATCAACCACCAAACTATTTGATAGGGACTTATTTAACGCGTCTCCTCCAACACCTAGCTAGACTGTCTTCCATTTACAGGTATAGTGGTCCTACCAATAAACCCCTTATTGCCCGCATCTAAAAATCCCATGGTTTTATTAAAATAATCACCAATGATAATTTTTCATATTTTATGTACGTCTCGTAAACTAATCTTTGCTACATTTTATTGGTACGTAGAACTTAATCCAAAATTGTTAAGCATTGACCTTGACCTTCACACACACACACACATATATATTTCCATGTGTCTTGGTTTATATTACAATATTATTAGACACACACACACACACGTATATATATATATATATATATATTACACACCCCAGAAAAAAGCATTTAGTGTGCAACATTAATCATGTGATTTGGTGTAGCACTAGTGATTCTAGTGTGTTCCTACAAGCTATGGAAAGACGAACGTGCATGATGAAAGATAATATAGACAACTCCATATAATGCTGGGCAAAGAGTGGTCCCAAGGTTAGTCATCTCTTTTTGCTTAATTCAAGTGGAGATCTATACCCTACCTTGTGTTGTAGACAATAGGCAAAGATATATAGGTTTTTGTTGCCTTGTTTTATTAATTTCTGTTTTTTTTTTAAATGGGTGTAAAGCCGTAACCCATTAGAAAAGATATACACATATATACTTGCAGGTTCATGAACTTCCCTACTAATGTCTATCCATGTTGTTTTTGCTTTCTTTTTTTTTTTTCTCCAGAAAAGAAGAAACATGGATAACTTTTTGGTCAACTAGCTAGTACTATGTGTGTATTTGTGTGTGTGTTTTTTTTTCCTCGCATTTTATAAATCAAATAAATCTATCAACTTAATCATGAGAAAGAGATTAAATAATTTTTAAATGATGCTTTTTTCGAGATATTATATATATATATATATGTGTGTGTGTTTTTCCAAACCAAAAAGATGATACTTAATTGATATTAATAATTTAAAATACATCTCAATTAGATTGGCACAAAATGGTAGGGACAATCACTCCACTCAACTCTTCTAAAAAATAAATCTTGTACTTCAGTTATCAAAAAATTTATACTTTACCTCGCTGAAAATTAAGACTCCTAGCAAGTTTAATAATGCTTTCTTTTTTTAACCTATTACTTTTTAAATAAAAATTATTATGATTTTTTATCTTTTATTTTACGCAAAGTTAACTTTATTTATGATATCAATTGAAGTCAATTCTTTGCTTGTTAACACCCATCTAAAACTCCATCATTTATTCATCCTCGAAAGTATGAAATAAAGTCTGTTTAATATTTGAGTTTGAACTCTCGAGAGTACAAGTCCTTTGGGACGCTTTCTCTGAGGCAAGAGAACATAGGGATAGTTTGGCATTACTTTTGGATGTTATTTTTAGATTATAAAAGAATCTAAAGCAGCTATAGGCGTTTGATAAACCTGTTTTTTAAAGAAGCAAGTAACCGTTTATGCTTTTACGTAGTGTAATTTAAGAAGTAGGTTAAAGGCTGCTTTCCTGTAATTGAAGTTGCTTCTCCAGTTTAAATTACTAAAATGTCTTTAATTATTAACTACCCATATTCCACTAAATAATTTTCTAAAATTATTATTTGGTAATTTTACATACCCACACAATTTTAACAGTAATTTTAAAAATAAAATAACCAAACAGCCTACATGCTTATAACTTCAGTAGATTTTTTCATCAGCACAGTTTGAAGCACTTCTTTTATAAGCACAGCAATGCCAAACTAGCACATAATCTACTAATTCAGAGTATTTTTATATTTATCTTGGAGCTCATGATTTGATGTCAACAAAAAATATGTATCGAAAACTGCAGCAAACTCTAGTCAAAGTCCTATAAAACATAACAAATGTCAAAGGACAAAGGGGGCACCATATGGATGTCGTCTAGTCGCAACTATCGACCTCGAGATTTGTATCCCTTAGGTTCGACCTCGAGATTTGTATCCCTTAGGTCTTGTAGACCCTATGTTGCATTTGGATTTGGGCTCCTCGACGAGCACCTCTAGCTCTCAAGATCGACTATACTCTGCGGGAAATGCTCGATAACGATTATTGAGTTAAACTTGTCTTGGCTTCTCGTCCGCAAGCATTTTTGGCTACTCACGCCCAAAGCATTGGTGCAAAAAACACCTGATGTCAAGTTGGCCCCATGGTCTCGAGCGGATCGACATTTTTCGGCTCCTCGAGACTCTTTGTGACGGGAATGTTTTACACGTTTTTTTGAGATGATTGTATCTCGTCGGATAATGCCATTGAGAATGATCTCACGCGATTAGATATGAGGTTGGTCTTGTTCTCAGTCTTGAGTCTAGTTACAATCTCTATCTTTTAATAAAAAAATAAATAAAACTTGCGAATGAAATCAATCTCTTCTCTTATACCAAGTGAAATGTGCACGACAAAATAGGAAAAAAAAGAAAAGAAAAAGGGAACAAGAAGAGTGCCAAAAATGGAAGAGAAAAATGGTGTCTAGGGTACTCTATTGCAACATGAGAGAATATAGAGTAAAGAGTTAATGTAGATAGCAAACAATTTAAAAGTTAAAAGACTAAGCTACCCTTATAAATAAAGAAAAAAATAAATATAAGCTAAAACACTTCTAACATCTGGTTTTAGCGGTGTTGCTAATTGCTATGATATCATAATACAATTCGTGAATATAATGATCACCCACGTATTATTTATAGATGATAATTAAATTTAGGGTGTTTTTCACCTATGGCCCCTCAACTTATTGGGTTTCTATACTTTGGCACTCTTTTTTTTTTTTTTTGGTATTAATCCCCTGAATTTAAAAATTGTTGCATTTAGCCTCAAATTGAAAACTTTTCCGTCCAAAATTGGACGGAATATGCCCCCAAATTCCGTCAAAATTTGGACGGAAGTTTTCAATTTGGGGTCAATTGCAACGATTTTTAAATTCAGAGGGGTTAATGTAAAAAAAAAAGAGTGCCAAAGTGTATAAACCTGATTAATTGAGGGGCTACAGGTGCAAAAAACCCTTAAATTTATAATAGTATACACAACCAATTGAAGAAACTTTGTAAAACTAAACTCAGGGTGAAAGTAAAAGACCTATAGAGAAACAAATAGATCCTAGACTAGAGAATAAATATTCTAGAGAAAATAAACTGACTTTCATGAGAATACAATGAATTTACTTTAACATAAATATATATATATATATATATATATGCAAAGAATGATGCAATACTGATGTAGATAGGTACTTTGATCTACATGCACCTACTAAGTAGGCAGCATCTGCAAGTTGATAAGTCCTTGACGAGAGTGAGTGGAGTTACGTTAATCATACAATGGGTCTCTCATATCACTATACTACTACCACCAACACTGAAAAGATTTTGATTCCTCTACAAACCCAAAAAATCTGGGACCCCAATAATTTAGAGATAACAGCACACACACACATACACACACACACATATATATATATATAGAGAGAGAGAGAGATCAATTCTTCTTCAACCAATATATTAAGCACAATCATCGTCATATGTATGTGTAGTTTTCAATACATTTGACATTGATGAAATCAATCAATGTCCAAATGGTTAATTAGTACTTGTATGTTGATCAAACGGCTGGCCTTTTCTTGCCACACTAATTTAGCCACTATGATTGTTAGATTTGGTGCAATCTGCTCAGTGTCCTTTTTGTCCCAATCTACCCACACATTTAGGGGGACCCCAATTCTTTGGTTCATCTATCTAATCAATTGAACTGTAAAGGTGTACAATATATACCATTTAAGCTACTTCTCCTTTGTGTCTTGCAAGAAAAAAAGCTACTTCTCCTTTGTGTAAAATGTTCAGGAAAAATACACTTTGGTCTTGATCAACACTTGGATTCAATCACAAAGAATGAAAGAATTAATGATGGTATTCTTTTTCATTGAATTTTTTTTTTCAAGAACTTGAACTACTTTATGAATGGTGAAATATTTGGCTGAAATGATAATTTACAACATTTAGCACAAAATAGAACTATTAATTCAGACAATTCAATCTTCTGACTAGCTTTACGTGGTCAATTTGTCTCATCATTTATCCAATGAAAATATGTTTTCCCCAAAATATTATTCAAAACTGTCGCTCAAATCATATTTTGACAACTCATCTAATGAGTAACAGTTATCATCAAAATTAATAAGATTTAAAAGATTTATATTTTAAAGAATTAGATGAGTTATCAAAGTATGACTGATGGAGATTTTTTTGAAAAGAGCAAATTTTCATTTTCATATATTTATTTATCACTTATCTAAGGTGATCATTTCACCTATTTCATCTCATTTCTTGGGATGGAAAAATAGTTTAAAAATAGTTTAGAGTGGTTTGAAAAAATGATGTAGAATGGTTTGACTTTGTAAATTCCTAGGTGGTATAAATTATTAAAATTTGAAGATATTGTATAAGAATTTGAAAAGTTGAAAAAATTGTTAAAAAAAAATAGAATAGAATAAGATAGATTGTAGGATTAAAAAAATTAAAAAAAAATTAAATAAAATGAAATGAGTGAAATGAGGGGACCAAACAATGAATTAGTGTTTTCCATGACTTATCATAGGCTTTCTATGACTCATGAATAATAACAATATTTTGGGGGAAAAGTTATTTTGACCATAAATGGAAGTGCCATATATGAAATACTATAAACTCTCACTTGTTTTAAAACCGGCAACGCTAATATATACCCTGACAGATTTTTAACTAATAAATGTATTCTGACGAGACCAGTTGACAGTTGTACATCTCATTTACAAGAATAGCCCAACTTTATACCACAATATCAAAAAAACTATACCATTTATTAAGCATTTTTTTCCTTTAGAATAGCACAGCCTATTATAATTAGGCAGCTTTGTCGGCATGTTGGCCTTATCATATGGCCCACATGTACAGTAATTAAATTTTAAAAAAAAGATTTTCAAAGAAAAACAAAAAAAAAAGAAAAAGAAATAGTGTGAAGAAGTCCTTTAAAAGGCATCCATAAACCTTTGTGATAAACACTAGCACTAGCAGCAACTCCACCAATGTGCCATTACCAAAAAGCCCAAAAAAAGAGAGCAAAACTTTGTGTGTCCAAAACTCTTTCAAATTCAAGCTACCAATCTAAACCTCAAAGATCATAGGAAAAAAGCCTCATAAATTTTCCAATTTCTTTATCATCTCACTAGCTTTATCTTATATTGATAACAATAACCGATTGTAATTAAGATCATGTTGCGTAGGATGGCAATTCTAGGGCAAAACCTAAAAAAGAGCCCTAGGGTTGCCGATGAGAGCATGTTTGGAGGCGCAAACAACCCGGCGGAGCTGCCAATCATGGACCGGATTAGGTCGCCGCCTCGTTGGAAGGGTCTCGCCATCATTTGTAGCGCTTTTCGGGCTCCGATTCTCTCGCTTTTCTCTTGCTTCTCTCAACCACCTCATCACCAAGTTCATGGTGGCATCAACAATAATAACATCAATGCTTATGGGGTGTGGGCTAGTGGTGAGTTTGCTCAGATTTCGGAGATGAATCACCTAATGGTAAGTGATAGTATGAGATATGCAATCTTGATGTAAAAAATAAAAAATAAAAAATAAATAAAAACAAAGAACAAAGAACAAAAAAAAAAAGGGACAAATATTGTCATGTAAGTAGTAGCAAATTTGTTTGGTTTGGAGGGAAAACCAAAAAAAGAAAAAGGAAAAAAAAAAAATAGTGGCGGGGTGATTTTGATATTTTTCTCATATTTTTGTTGTTTATTTGGAACCTATTTTTGTATGAAGGATCTACATGTAGAGCTCTTTATTCCCCTTGATTGTACCATGGTAGTGATATATGGCATAATATTGTTTAGTAGGGAGAGAGGTACAAAAACAATATCTGTTTGACTGTTTATGTATATTATTTACAGCTTTGTGTTTTCTTGGAATTTTGCTTTTTTAAGGTGGTATGTGTATGTATTTTCAGTTTTATTCTCTTCCTGCTTTTTCCAGTCAAGTCTCTTAAAGTTACAGAAGCACCAACCTACTTTAATCTATGATGATGGAAAATTAGGCATTAAAGTAATCCTTGGTGCCCATAAAGCAATCGAATTTTTTTATTCAGAATATTAAGTTGGAAAAAACAAAACTATAAAGTTATTGTTTCTGTTTATATATACGTACGTGCTCGTGTATACAAATAATTCTAACACAGACAAATATTCTACATTTCTTAGCCCATTTCGTATTAGACTATGAGTTAATTTACTATGCATCGATTTTTCTTTTATTTATATGGCTATGAAATATTATAAAAATAATTAATCAAGACGCATGCCACATAATTAGCCACAGAAGTATGGAAATTCTATCAAGTTATAAAAAAATTCAAGTATCCGATGGAAAATTTTATTTTAAGTACAGGAAAGAGAATTGGAAGATAAAATATTTTAGCATCTTTTTGAAGATCGAACAAAAACTAAAGCAAATCAACTTTAGACATAGAAGCTGGTGATATTGAAGGATTCATTACAATTAACTAATTTCAAATCACTCCATTTTGAAAGCTGCTTTTTAAATTTTAGTTAATGTTTCACACATTTTAAAAAATAACCATGATTCAAGTACAAGATGTATGATGAACTCATTTTCCTTAACTACTTTGTGGTTATTTTCTTAATAAACGGAAATACTGGTCATATTTTTAAATCAGTTAAGAAAAATAACCATTTTTATAATCTGTCATTAATCAATATGATTATAAAAAAGGAAATTGGTTTAATTTATTCATTTATTAAAATAGTAGGTTAAGGCTGAAGCGCAGATGTTTTTAATATTGACTAATTTAATTCCCACTAATTAAAGTACCTTTTACAACGCATGGTATTAATTAGTTTATGAGTCCATTTAGAAGAAGTATATTTTCTTATGCCACTTAAAAGGATTATTTGGTGTCGCAATCCAACAACAGGCAGGAAAAAGCACGGTTAATACTGATTAAACCAACTTGAGCCCATAGTATTATCATTAAATAATCATTAATTAATTAATTAATTTATATATTTATTATTACGCCTACTCTTAAGTCTTTAATTAATCAAAGAAGATTTGGGAATAAATTCATGATATTTTTTGTAGCTAAAATCCCTACTTTCTGAGACAATCAAATTAAAGTTATAGCCCATGCACCACATCACCCAGTCCTTAAGGATTCTGCTAGAACCCGCGCAATAATACAAAAAGACATGTTGATGTATAAGGCTTCAGCTTTTGTAAGCAATGGAATAATACAGTAGCAAAAAAAAAAAAAAAAATTGAATAATATGTTTTATCTTTTATTTGAAGAGTTATCATTTGGGTATCCTATAGTTTTGTTAATTATGAATTGGACACCTAATATTCTGAGCATATCAACACTAGAGGTGGAGCCAAATCACGCCTCGGAAGGTATATGCTCCACTCAAATTTCCAAAATTGACTTTTTTTGTAAAACTTTCAAGAAATTTCCATTTGTGCCTCTCCTACTCTTTAAAATTAATACACAAAAATCCATATAAATCTTTCTTCGTATTCCCTTTAAAATTTTGGAACTTTTATGCATACAGAAAAATTCTTAAAGTTTCATTTACGCCCCTTCAGTAAAAGATTCATGACTTCGATTGGTGATTACATGCCCAATCACCATATAGCAATGAAAATGGGAAATTGTAGCATCTAACCTTATTGTCACTATGTTTTAAGATAATGCTATATGTTTTGAGAAATTAAGAAGTAGCCTTTCAACTTGTTCTATTAGTTTATTAGTTTACTATTTTGCCCTTGAAGCTGATTTCTCATTTGCTCTTTACTTCCTAGCTTCTTTAAAGCTTTTTTTCTTTTACTAGCTTTAGTCTATATTACGCCTTTTTCTTTTCCTCATGATTTGCTTCAAGCGCGAAATTGGGCGAGTTTTGATTTCATATCTATAAGAATCAACCATATTGGTGACCACGAAATAGTTGTTGATGACTGTAAAGTGGTTGTCGATAACTATCGACGACCACATCGATGACCAAAAAGTGGTCGTTGTTACCTGATCGCAAATAATTATTGGTGACAACATATTGTGGACATTGATAGGTTTGCTATAGTCGTTGATTTATTTTTATTTTTTATTTTTTTAGGGATGACAAAATTTTAGTCGCCAACTTAATTATCGATAACCACAAAAATTTAAACTTGCAGTCACTGATATATTTTAAAATTATTTTCTCAATCCTTCATATTACTTTTTAATTTGTTTTTATATATTTTTTTATAAAAATTCAAATATTTGTATTTAATTTTTCATGTTAATTTATTTTGTAATTATAAAATAGAAGTAAAATTATAATATTTAAAATAATATATAAGAAAAATACATAAGTGTAAAATATCATAAACATAAGCTGGTAAATTAAAGAGTTCATAAACGTATAAATGTTTGTTAAATAGCATAAATATATATATATAACCTAATAGTACTTACTATAACATATATAATAATATCTAATCTCCCACGTAGGTCGCGTACTCGTCGTTGTCGTTGTCGTGGTCATCGTGTAGGCTAGCATTGAGTTGATCGCGTTTACAGCTGCACGAAGGGGGCTTGTGATGCTAAACTGAGTCTAGATGTGATGGCCCATATACCTATAGAAATTAGCATAACCCTATTACATGTTCGTCAAGTACGCCCATATGTAATCTAGATAGTGATAGCTCATGTACCTATAGAAATGAGCATAACCCTACTTCAAATCGTTGGCCTGATACCAGTGATGTGACCGTAACCGCCTGTGACAACCTTAACCATTACGTCTTTGTCAGACTTGCACTACCTCGAATATTGTGTCTATTGCGTCTTACAGGTTTGCGACACAGTCTTCTACATGAAGGTTGAAAACGAGAACGTTGAAAGTAATTCATAGTAGGAATAAAGTTACTTACTCTGCATACTACTAACTATTTCAAAATTATCACACTTACAAAGTGCATCTTGGCGACATTGATAGTCCACATGTCCTTCATGCCATTGCTTGTAATTGGCGATATTAATAGTCGGTTATGTGCATATGGTTGCAATGTAATGATTGAACTGTAATTAATTGTTTAATGTATTTGATTATAAATAATTATTAAAGTTTAGGTATAAACCTTCTCCTATCGGTATGTTGCGACTGTGCATCAACATTGTCTCCTTTTCTTCTTGTTCCTCTCCAAGAGTCTACACAAGTCATAAAAAAAAACTAAGTAAATAATACATATATTAATAATGAACTAAATCTAAAATATAATAAGTTGATACTTGGAATCGCTCTGAACGGATGTGAGCAATGTAACGATGCCACTACTCCAGCGAAGAGTAGCTACGATGAGGCATATTCCTCGCTACTACTTCGCCTTGCTCGTCGATAATCACCTTCTAGTGTTTGTGCTAATCATGACTCAAATCCTTTAGAGACTTTCTTTGCATGACCATGAACGAACTCTCAATGCACCGACGTATCCGTGAAATGGAAGATGCTAATGAAACATGGATAGATAAGGTCGTGCGCCTCCTAAGACTTGTCAAACCAAATGAAAAGGTTTGATTGCTGTAGATCCCAAGTGTTTTGGAAATTTTCATATTATTTGCCTATCGACTTATAAGTATCGACTTCATCGAAAAATAATATCTAACTGCCTGCTCTTCTTCTACGAAGCTCATTTATAGCTACCAACTTGTTATGCATATGCTCTATTCTCTTCTTCTAACCAGAAAACGTCCCTGCAAAAATAAGCGATTATTAAATTATGTTGCTAACAACATCAAGATCATTGGTTGGTATACAAACTCACCAGTCTCGTAGCACTTTTTGGTCGCTGGTACTTTAACTGCTTTTCAAGAATCGCCACAATTATTGTGCTATTAAATACTATTTAATAATTATTGACAACCACAAAGCGATCACCGATATTTTTTATTACTTTTACCATTAGCACTAAAATCCCGCCAAAAATATCGATGCCCACATTGTGGTTACCGATAATATTTCTCCCTAAATAATTTCATGGTAATTTCCCTACTAAAAATATCGACGAACTCGAGGCTGCACTACTCGGCGGGTCAGAGCTTTGATGCTCCAGATCGAGAGACTCCATAGTGTTTTGGGCTCGAATTTGGTTTTTCTTCCTTCTCCGATGCTTCTTTTCTGTGAGCAAGTATATGGGTTCTTTACTGGGATTTGGGCTTGGAGTCGAGTTACCTGTTAGGATTTGGCATCAGGATTTGGGTTCAGGGTCAAGTTCCCCGTCAAGGTTCGGGGTTAACTTTTTGGCTCAGGGTCGAGGTCGATTGTGGTGGTTTTATTATGTCGTTGAATGTGCTTTTGTTGTTGAAGTGGTTCATAGCTATTTTGTGCTTGAAATTGTTGCTTAGTTGAAGTTGGGATTGTCTTTTTTTTTTTTTTTTTGTGTTGAAGAAGATAAAGAAGAAGATGAAATCCAAGTGGTGTCATAGAGATTAGTTATTCAAATTGAGGTGTTTGTGAAATTTTTAGAAATTTTAATGTTCAATTTTTTCATTAGTTGGACTAATAAATAACATCTTATTATTAATTTCCAACGGTGCCTCTATTTAGTTGACCATGTGTTGGTCATTGTTGGTTTTATGTTGAAAATAGATAAAACTTGGATGAAGGGATCAATTTGAATTATTTTTTGTAGTTTAGAGGCTGCGGATAAGACATTTTTAAGCAGAAAGACTAAAGCAAGATGTCACTCTTGTGTTTGTTTGGGTGGAGGGAGAGGTGGAAGGATGGAGAGGATGAGGGGGAGGTGTAATTTATGTGTTTGGTTGGGAGGAGAAGAGGGGGGAGGGAGAGGGGTGGAGGGAGACCACATCCCCCCGGGCCCACAAATTTGCATCCTTCCTCTTATGGAAGGATGCAACCTCTCCTTCCTCTTTTATTGGCAAAAAGTCTATTTTACCCTTTAAAATAATTAATAACAAGTATTAAAATGGACAATATAGTCATTACACAAATAATTACTATCAATCCACTCATCTCTCCCTCCTTCCAACCAAACAACTCGAAGGATTATTATAATCATCTCCATCCTTCACACTCTCCATCCTTCCAATACTCTCCCTCCTTCTTACTCTCCATCCATCCAACCAAACATACCCAAGTGCAAAGGCAAAAGTAAAAGTTACTCTAAAATTTGTTTAAAATATTGTGATATTTTAAGGGTAATTAGCGTTCATGGTCCCTGAAATTTTACTGGTCCTTCATCTTTTTTTATAGTCAAAATTCTCCTTGAATTTATTTTCTTTGGTACTAGTAGTCCAATTGATAACACCAGTTAAATTTTGGATGGAAAGCTGCACGTGCCTCTCACATGTTCTCATTTTAGAGCTAAATACCCATAATAACCATACTTTTAAGATTACTCTTGTCATAATAAATTAAAAAGAAAAAAAAAAAAACTATTCTCTGCTAGACTACTCTAATCTACACAGACCAAATAATGATTTATATTTTAACTAAAAAAAATCAATTCGAGAAGCCAATTGCAGAATACCAAATAGACTAACGATAATTTTACTATAAACTTAGAATCGAAATTACAATTCACAAGACGCTAACAAAAATTTAGCAGTGAAATGGTAGAGAGAAAATCAACCCAGAAACAAAAAAAAAAAAATTAATCAAAGGAAACCATGAATTGGTTAAACAAAAAAAAAAATGTTAATCAATCCAGTCCGCTATCGACGCATGCCCGACCTCCGGCTGCCACGTCAGCTTCTCGCCCCGGAGAGGAAGAACGTGATGGTGAGCTGGAACCGCACCGGCGAGTGCTCCGGTGACGAGTGCCGGCCGAGGCTCGTCGGGTGAGAGGCTTCTGCGAGGAGGAGAAGTGTAGAAGGTTGACCATTTGTGATTTTGTGCTGTGGGATTTTATTTTATTTTATTTTTGTTCTAAGCAAGGGTATTAAGGGAAACTGAAGGAAATAGAGAAGCCAATTTAACGAATTCCGTCCAAATTAAACTGTACAGTCGAGATTGGACTGATGTTGCCAAAAAAAAAAAAAAAAATTCAAGGAGATTTTCGCCTATAAAAATAGATGAAGAACCAAAGTGTATACAACGTAAAAATTTAGGGACCATGGGCGCTAATTACCCTTTTTCTTATTGTTTTGTTACAACATTTGTAACATTTCTCAATTCATGATATTAATTGTTGACGCTTGATTTTCAGAAATGAAGCAAATTTGAAGAATTATTTGTAGGAAAACCTAAAACTAAATTCATTAACAAATTTGATTGAAATTTTTTGTTCTTAGAAAAAAAATTATGAATCCAACTGTAAATTAGGTATCTCATGAATAGTTCTCTCATAAATATATAGTAACAGTTTATATATATATATATATATATATATATAAGTGTGTGTGGGTGTTGGTGTGTGTGTGAATACGATAATATTGATGCATTTTTTATTGATACAATTGTTTCATGTTTATCCTCACTCTTGGTGTAGTAATTATCTCCATCAATAAGTGCTATCTATCCATTAAACAAACGAGGACAGAAAAGATGTTTCCTTTTGAAACAATTTGCGTAGAGTTTGATATTTCTATCCCTATATATCTATATATATTCGATACATCTAAAAAAACCCATCTTAAAAAGAAAACTATATATACAATGCTTGAATATAATAATAAAAAAGGAACGAAGTGGAATAGTTAGAGATATCAAATACGAGTTGAGTGGCTAAAAATGAGTAATCATGTGGTTTGCTTTTGTCCATAATAAGTGGGAAACAAAGGTATATAGTCAACTGCTTCAACAAACTTTTAGAATTTGGTACTCTTAATGAGAACTAAAATTGACATTTCTTAGTGGTATTAATTAATGCATTCTCTCCCGAGGAGTTTTCTTGATATAGTATAACTTCTATAATTAATAACTTTAAGATCAAGAAACATTTATTAATTTGCAAAATTATTGAATCATTGAGGCATTTTTTTGTTTGTTATTTATATAAATATGCATGCATCTAAATAGTTTTGTATATTACTATTATCATATTTTACGTATTTGTTAAATAAGTAAACCAATGTCAACAATAAATTTAAAAAGAATTCAGCAATACTAGACACTAAATACATGATATTTTGTTAAATCTTCACAATCATGTAATTATTTTTTATATCAGAAAATGATTAGTTTTTATATATAGAATAAATCATAAGAATTTTCTTTGAAATGTATAACTATCTTGCAAATATTTAATAAACTATTAATTTAATTTGCCGAGTCAAGAGAAACTAATGTCTTATTTGTTTAAAACATATAGTCAAAATGGTTTTGAAAAGTTTCAACCTGTTCAAATATTTTAAACACACACTATAAAATTAATTGTTTAATCATAGCAATTAATGCGTTTCTTTTCTTCTGAAAAGGATAATCTTTTATATGTGTTCTGATTTAAATCAAGCAAAGTAAGTGCAGCATATTAGTTGCTTTATGAGCGTTATAGTGACTGTCCACATGATCATTATACCTGTGCGTCGCAAAAATCAGGAAAATTATGTGTACCGTACTGTTTAATTAGTACTTTGGAATCACATGAAAAGGGGTAAAAAGAAAATTCATCATATCATCATTGAAACATTATCCCTTATCAGTCATTTTGGGTATTCTCTGCATCACTATGTTTTGTCTGATTTTACAGCTCCACTTCTAGCGAGTTCATGCACTCAATTAGATATTATTATTAATTGTCAATCTTTTCTAGTTTGAATTTTAATTGGAGTGTTGTAACCATCTTCTACACTAAATTCACTGTTTAGTTCAGTGTATGTAAAGATTCTAATGATGCCCAAACCACGGATATATATAAAAAAAAATTAAATAATTAGAACACGTGCGACTTTTATAGCAAGAGATATCATTAATAATCAGCATTATTTTTTAGAGCACCAAATGTATTTTTCAATAGCTCTCATATTTTGTAAAGATAAATTTTAGATGTCTCCCGCAATATAAACTCTAGTTAAAACGCGTCTAGTCCAAAAATAATATTAATTAACCTTTTTTTTTTGGGTTATATTCATGCCGGTAAAATAGAAAACGGTAACGGTTAAACCGTTACTGAACCTGTTAAAACCAGCAATGGTTAACTGTTGCTATTTGAAAACAGTTAACGGTTAGAACTGGCAATTCGACGGCTGAGAGCTTCTTTATTCCAACAATGCTTGGTTGTTTTAGGCTCAAGAGTAACTTGTCGATGATGCAAACAACACATTCTTTGTCATCACCATGAACAAGCTCAGCCCCTTTACATTCATCTACTAGTAAAACCTCATCAATGTTGTTGGCTTCAGTTTTTTCTCAGTTAATCTTACTGGCCTTCCAGTCGAGCACTCGTTAAACCGATGGCCAAACCTATGGCAACGAAAGCATTTCCCGGGTGTACGAGCATAAGGATTATTGGGTCTTGGGTCAGGCGGTAACAAGGGGTGGTCGATTTCCCATTGTCGCAAGGTCACTTGGTGGACAATTCCTACCTAGAGAAAGAATGGTCGCCGTGAGGAAGAGTGTTTGTAGAGTCTCGTAGAGGACGAGGGATGGTATGCTCTGAGAACGATAGACGGCTGAACTGTTGGCGTCCAGTGGTCTTTGTGAGCTACGACTAAGCCTAATATTAGACCTAATACAAAATGATGATGTCTAATAAGCTTCCAGCTGCGACAATAGACTAAAAGTAAATAAACTGATATTGTGCTTTATTTAGATACGTTACCCACCCAGCACGTCCCCTGTCGTGATGCATGAGTTTTGTTCATGTCACAACTAGCTAAACACAAAGGGGTAGAGCCCATATGCGAGGGCTGGTCGCACCGCGACCATGAGGGCCCAAATGCACTACCACACACCCTAAAACATGCCAAACTTGAATTTTTGGCTTATTTTCATGGCCAAGATTGTTAAAAAACACTAGAGCAATATAACAAAAAGGGTGGAGCTCAAAATTGAAAGGGACAGAAGGCAATTTTTGGAGATTTTTCTTAAAGACACAAGAGAGCTTGGGGAAGAGGACTTCCATGGAGCCTAGAAGCTTGGGAACCACTATTTTTATTAGCTTTTAAGCTCTTTAGTGTTTGATTTTCTTATTTTCTCTCTTTTAATTACTTTGTATGAAATGTTAAGTGTTTGGATTTTGGATTGTAGGTGTTTATTTATTTATTTATTTTTTGCTGAGATACTTTGGGTGTTTATTATTATAAAAATCTTGTGATCTAGTTGTGGTTTAAGGGATGAGGTAATCTCTCCCTTGAACTCATGATGAACAATTTTAATTAAATTAGAATTGTTAAGTAGTGTTGTTTGGGTATTGTTAGGGCTTAATTCTTTCATTTTTGTTGTGACTATTTATCAAATACCATAGTGCATTCAACTGTCACTGGGCTGTGTTGCAATGTATTTGGATGAATTATTTTGTTTGAGTGAGCTCGAGTGCGTCATAATGCAAGCGATAACCGACAATATTCAATTTGATGTTTGTGAGCTCGAGATGAGATCAAAAATCTCATGGTTTATAATGAAGTTTTTAATGCATGATTCACTTATTAGCTTAATAGAAATATTAGTTAATAGGGTATCATAGAGTGCGTTCGATGTCTGAGATGGGTAACAGGCGTCATTTGAACTCTAGACCAACAAGGGTGCGAAAATGTCGTTAATTGATCAAAGTGTGGATTCGTGAGGGATGAGAGAGAGAACCAAAATTCTTTGAACCCACTTTTATTTATTGTTTCCCTATCAATTTAATTTATTGCCTAGTTAAAGTTAATCGTAGTTTAGTTTAATATCTGGCATTCGCCTTATAAGTCTAGATAGCAAGTAGGACGAGCGAGGTAATATTCGATCTTTATTTTCGACCCAATCAATCCATGTGGAGACGATATATGGACTCAAAGTCCACTTTATTACTTGTGTGACCCATATACTTAAGGAAAATCACCATCAATACACGTGAGGACTCTTTGCAAAAATTTACCTTTGTCTTTTGACACCGGGCTGGCTCCTAAAACAAACTGGCTGATGTTCTCAGTCGTCGGACATAGCTCCTTACCTCTTGCACATTGAGATTCTTGATTTTGAGACTTATCCTGACCAGTATGAGCATGACGGCGATTTGGTTTCTATTTGGCTGCAATGCACTACTCTCGGTCTACACGTCGATTACCACCTTGGCAATGACAATCTTTTTAAAGATAACCAGCTGTGTGCTCCTGGTAGTTTTCTCTCTGAGCATCTCATTTGCGAGCTCCATTGTAATGGTATCAATGCTCACCCAGGGGCATGACAAAATATTTGCTCTTTAGAGTGAGCGTTACATCTTACCCTATGTTAAAAAGCTGGTTATTAACTTTGTAAACACTGGAGTATATATTAATGTGCCAAGGGCCATCCTTGAAATATCGGGTTATACTCCCCTCTCCCTATCCCAACCAATATTTGGTAGGATTTTTCCATGAACTTAGTCCTTAGTCTTCCAAAAAGGGTCTAGCATGTGGACTCTGTTTTTATCGTACTGGAAAAGTTTTCCAAAATTGCGCACTTTCTTCCTTGTAAGAAGGCGACTAATGCGAGCCAGGTTGCCAAACTCTTCTTCAAAGAGATTGTTCACCCTCCATGGTATTTCCATAACAATTACCTTTGATCATGATGTCAAATTCGTTATCCATTTTTGGAAAGTTCTTTGGCTATGTCTTAATACCACTTTGTAGTTCAGTAGTGCTTATCACCCGTACTTCGACGGCCAAACTGAAGTGGTTAACCATTCGCTTGGCGACATGTTGCGATGTGTGGCTAGTGATCAAACCAAGAATTGGGGTTTGGCTTTCCCTCAGATTGAGTTTGCCTTCAACAACGTCTTTAATCACTCCATTGGTCGTTCCCCATTTTCTGTCGTGTACACAAAGGTTCTCAATCAATATGTAGACCTCGCGGCTCTTGCAAAACTGCACAATAAATCAGTCCTTGATTTGGCTGATCAAGTTGTTCAGATGCATTGAGATGTTACCAAGCAACTGGAGGAAGCAAATGCTCAGTACAAGCAACATGTGGATCACCACCATCGTGAGAATATCTTTCAAGAAGGTGATTTGGTCATGATGTATTTGCATCAGCAACGTTTCCTTGTTGGTTCCTATCATAAGTTGAAAGATAAGAAGAACATCGGTCTTTGCCACATTCTCCACAAAGTCAATGAAAATGCCTATATCGTTGACCTCCTACCTGACCTTCATATTTCTAAAACCTTTAATGTTGCTGATTTGTTTAGTACTACCCTTCAGACGATGCTCCTTTTACCATTGATATCTCGAGGTTGAGTTCTTCTCAGAGTGGGGGAAAATGATGCAACAAGGAGTCATTTACTTGTTTAATGTTGTTTTTGCTGAGTCATGATTTAGTGTTCATTTGTGGCAATAATCTCTAATTACTATGTTAATAAAGCACATTGTAGTTTCTTTACTTTTAGTTTATTTTTTTAATTACATATGTAACTCTTTTGGAACCATTACAGTATGAATGAAATCTAATTTTTTCTAAGCCTTAGTTCGACGAGTATAGAAAGCATATGATACTTAACAATCACACAACCATCAATAAGATTGCCAAAGCTTCAAATGAATAGGTTGTAATAAACCAACTTTTGAAGCATCTCAAGTGCACCTGCTTAATTAGGTGAAGATAATAGAAATTTAGTAATTAATTATCTTAGCCTCATTAAATTTTAATGATAAAAAAGAGTAGATTGAGATGTTGAGAAGCATAACATTGTTTTTGCTTGGTCCATTTTCGACATAGAAGGGGATAAGTCCAACCATTTACGTGCATAAGTTTAAATGGACGGTAACTACAAGCCTTCTATTGAACACTGGAGACAATTGAATCTAATTATGAAGGATGAAAGTGGTGAGTACGGAGTTTCTAAAGTTGTTGAATACAAAAATCATCTACGCCATATCAAATAACCATTAGGTTAATTCAGTGCAAGTGGTGCCTAAGAAATAAGGAATAATGGTGTTGAAGAACGAAAAGAATGACCTTATTGCAACTTAGGCGGTCACGACTTGGAGAGTTTGTATTGAGCACCCGAAGCTTAACAAGGCAACAAGGAAGGAACACTTAGCATTCAATTATCAAATGATGGACCGGCTAGTGGCCTATGAATATTATTGCATGTTTCCTCGATGGGTATTCTTGCTAAAACGAAATCGCCATAGCACCGGAGCATAAAAAAGGATCATTTTCACATGCCCATATGGTACGCTTGCTTCTTTTTTTTTTTTGTGTGTGTAATGCTCCCGCTACATTCCAATATTGCATGATGACTTTTTTTCGACTTGGGGGAGGATGTCATGGAGATATTTTTGGATGAATTTAAGTTTTTTTACTCTTCGCTTATTCATTGTTTGTATAACATGGGTTGGTTCTGTAGGTGTGTAAAGTAAAGAACGTGGGATTAAATTGAAAGAAATGTCACTACGTGGTCCAACAATGAATTGTATTGGGACACCGTGTCTTATAGGGAGACATTGAAATAGATTGAGCCAAGAATGCCATTGTTGAAAAGTTTCCTCCAACAAATGTCAAAAGTATTCAAATTTTCGGTGGGCATGCGGGATTCTATACAAGATTCATCAAGGGTTCCTCGAAGATAATCACACATGTGTGTTCATTAATTGAGAAGGATAACCAGTTCATTTTGATGAAGTCTACCTTGTGGCTTTAAAAACTACTAAGGAGAAGTTAATTTTGACACCAATTTTTGTACTTCCTAATTCAAGTGATCCTTTTATAATGCAAGTGAATATATAATTGGGCAGGCAGTAAGCCAACACAGAGATAAGATGTTTTGGGCCATTTATTATGCAAGCCACGCTCTAAATGAGGCTTAAGGAAACTACATCACCACCAAGAAATAGATGCTATTGGGTTTTCTCATGTGACAAGTTTCGCTTGTATATCTCCAATATAATTTTTTATTCATCGATCATCGGTTATTCGCCATTTCTTTAAGAAGAATGATACATGCCATGAAGAGTTTGATTTTGAAATTCGTAACATGAAAGGGTGGAAATGTTCTAGCGGATCACTTTTCAAGGCTTGAAGGGTTTGAGTAAACCGAAGTAATTGACATTCATAAGGTATTCACAGATGAGCAACTCTTTCCTTTGATAATAAATTTTTCATGTTATGTTTTCTTTATTAACTACATTGTGTGTAATTTGATGCGTCCCGATGTCAAATTCAATCAAAGGAATTTGTTTTTGCATGATTTAAGAGATTATTACCAATGGGATGACTCGGTCTTGTTCAAGAGGTATGTTGATCAAGTCATTAGGAGATGTTAACAAGAAAAAGAGGTTCGTGGGATCTTGGCTAGTTGTCATTCCTCGATCTGTGGTGGTCAATGAGGTAACATGAATCGCCTCAAAGGCGACAACGACATTTTCACGATATTATTCGTATTTTGAAACATTCACATCGATATTAGGGATAATACACAACAAGAAAAAAATATTATTCGCGACTACGGTATCCGCGACTGATTTTTTCAGTTGTGGAAAATTAATTATCCGCGATTAATGTGCCAAAAAATCAGTGACGAATACCGTTATGGATTTTTTTCGATGTTATAACAATCCGCGATTGATTTTTTTCACAATTCAGTCGTGGATAATCAAAACTTAGCGGGAAAAATTCGTGGGTTTTGGCACGAGTTATCCGCGACTAAATTTTCAGTCGCGAATAAGTTCCCTCAGTCGAAGAAAATAGTTCATCGGAATCTTAACGGAATGTTTTTTAGATTCCGATCATTAGTATCCGTGACTGAAAAATCAGTCGCAGATAAAGGTATCCGTGACTGAAAATCAGTCGTAGATACTAACGTTTAAAATTTCACGACTTTAGTGGACTTTTCACCGCTAAAACGAGCTTAGTATCTGTGACTGATTTTTTAGTCGCGGATGAGAGCATCCGTCACTGAAAAATCACTCGCGGATGCTAAAATTTAAATTTTCACATTTAGTGGTCTTTTTGCCGCTAAATCAAGATTTTATTTTAAAGTGTATCAGTGACTGAGTTTTTAGTAGCGGATAAGGGCATCCGAGATTGAAAAATCACTCGCAGATGTTGAAATTTAAAATTTTTTCGTTTTGGTGGATTTTTTTGCCGCTTTAATTAATTTTTATATTAAATGGACCATCCGTGACTGAAGAGTCAGTCACGAATAATCTTTAAATATCTACCTGCACAATCGCAAAAACACTTAGCATTTGTTCTAATTTTTTTTTCCCATCTCTCCATTTCTTCTCTCTCGGTTTTCTCTGTTATTTCGGCTATGCCACCGGCTTCCGGCCACCCCTGCGTCGCTTTCCACCGTCAACCATCGATGTACCCATCCACTCTCTTTCTTTCCTTCTTTCTCTTCTTTTTTTTTTTTCCTTTTCTACTTTCTCTTCTTTTTCTTTTCTCTTTTCTCTCTTCTTTTTCTTCTCTATCTTATGTTTCTCTCTATCTTCTTTCTCTTCTTTTCTCTTTCACCTTCTTCTTTCTCTCCTCTCTCCTCCTCTCGCCGCCGTCGTCCGAAAACCACCACCACCACCGTCCGGTCACCGCCATCGTCCGGTCTTCTAAGTTAATCAAATAATAAATAAATTATTTTTAAAAATTCATAATAATTTATTATACAATTTTAGTATTATATATATCTATATTTATGTTAGCTATTATTATTATTATTATGTATAAAAAATTATACTACTAATTGTGAAAGATAAATAAATATTTAATATTGTAAAAATTTTGATAAAAAATAAAAATAAATTAAAAGCAATTATTAATTATATAAAAAAAAAATTTTTTAAAAAGATCTGCGATTGATTTTTCAGTCTCGGATAGAAGTATCCGCGACTGATTTTTCAGTCTCGCATAGAAGTATCCGCGACTGATTTTTCAGTCGCGGATACTCTTATCGAAAATTATTCAAAGGTATCGGCGGTGACTTATCTATGACTGATAGTATCAATCGCGGATAGTATTAGAGTATCGGGGAGTAAATTTTCAGTCGCGGATGCTTATCTGCGACTAAGCTTCCACGACTGGCTGGCTACTATTTTTTTTCAGTCGCGGATGACCTTCTCCGACTGAATTTTTATTTTCCGCGACTGTTAAATCAGTCGCGGAAACCCTTTTTCCTACTAGTGATATATTTTCTTTGAGTATCCGTCAAAATATCTAAAATATTCACTAATATCTAGGATATTCTTGAGTATTCGTAAGAAATTCTTTAGTATAGGATAAATATCTATAAATATCGTGGATATTAATAGAAATTTTCAAGAAAAAAATCAAATTTGTCCGAGAAAAATTTTAATGGTGTAAAAAACTTTTGCAACATATTTTCTTTCCTTTCATAAATTTCATATTATATCGATGCTTTGTGTGGTTGTGAAGAAAACAATCATAATATACAAAATTAAAATCTGATATCATAAATCGTCAATAATATCTTAATCTATGGACTAATGCTACATTTCTAAAATGTACTAATAGTTTTTTTTAGGCCAAAAAACTCATTTGATATGTTTCTAATCTTGTATGGTCTTTAATTTAAAATGTTTATTTTAATTCATGATGAATACTTAATCAATTAGGTGTCAATTCGCAGTATCAAATTTATTTATTTACAATTGGAAGAGAAAATTACATACGAAACATCAACAATTACCTTTTAGAAGTATTCAATATCCATGTATTAGAAATTATATTATTTGGACCGCGAGAGAATAAATATATTTACAATCCTTTTCAACTTGCTAGAAACTCTTCTTGGTATTACTTATTACGTTGACTTAAATAATTTACTGTAATATTATGAGTAATAATGTATCATTGCCTATTAAACTAGTGTTACTGATATCAACTAATATATTTAAACATTTTAGAATGTTTTTCTTTTAAAATATATAATCGTTTAAAAATACCCATTTTGTTCCCGAATCATTACGTTGACATTGACATCGTTATCTCGACTCTAATAAGATTAAGGGTGAGTTGTAAAAATAAGCCAAAATTAAATGTTTATTTTAAATGATAGCCTGTGTTTCAAAAAATTAAAAAAATAGTAATGTTACGAATTGTATAACAGAAATGTGTCACATAAAATATAACAGATCTATAAATATTTGTAAGATATTATTTAACACATCAAAAAATAATGAGTAAAACTTGAAGTGTTACCAAATATCTTACAAATATTTACAGATGTGTTATATTTTGTGTTATACTTTTCTGTTATACAATTTATAACATGGCTATTTTCTTAATTTTTTGAAACATTGGCTGGACTTTAAAAATGAATTTTTTTTTTGGTTATTTCCCACGATTTTAATTACATCCCTCTATAACAATACTAAAGAAAAACGATCGAAGCACACATCATTAATTAGAGGGGGAATGTGAATGAAACCGAAGTCAAAAAATAGACATCAATTTTATTGTGGACTTTATTACTCAAAATCAAATGTTTCGAATTTCAACTTTGTTGCAGATATAACAAATAGCCGCTCTATATATATCATACATCAGGACTCAAAATCACCCAATGCATGATCTTTCGAAATTACAGAAGAACGCATAAATTAATTAATTCATATAATAGGATACGTAAGAGAACTATATATTTTAATTTATTGTGTGACACGATTATTAGTTTTTTTTTTTTTTTTATGACATTCAACCAGTTGTGATACAGGCCGCTGGGTGCTGGACGCCGGAGACGATGGGCTTGACGTTCTTGCAGTGCGAGGTGATGGCTCCGGGCCCGCTGTATTGCAGATTGATGTCTTGAAGCTGCACATTCTGGCAACTTCCTTGGCTGCACACAAGATTCACAGCAACAGGCGTTGAAGCAGTGCCCCTAATGCTCTTGAAAAGGATGTTGCTCAGCTTCACTTTGGATGGAACCTGACAACATTGACAAATAAATAAAGGGCCAATTAAAAAATTAGTAAAGATTCAGTCATAGAACGTCAAAATTAAAGAAATAGTCATTAAATATCTTAATGGACATAAGTATCCATGATAATTACTTCAAAAAATCGCCCAAATCAAATAAAAACTCTGAAACTTTGGCTCATTCAACTTAAAAAAGCAAACCAAAACTACTATTATCAAAATTTTTATCGAATGTGATAAAATAAAAAATAAAAATGGCTAATTTCTTAAATTTCTAAAACTATGGCTAATCCTTAAAAAATTAGTCTAAAATTTGGCTAAATCCTTAAAAATCTCATAAATAAATAAATATGAATATCTCACAAATTAATCAGAGGAATATTTTTTTGGTTTCACAATTAATAACTATATGCTTCCCAAATTTTCTGTGATTCTCCTGGCTGTTATTCTTATAAATATTAAATTTCTTTTCACTCTACTCTATATCATGAAGGGTTTTGATAGAAAGCTAGACGTGATATTTATTATTGTTTTTGCTTGGGAAGAAAGAAAAAAAAAAGACACAAAGACGTGATTTGTTAAGATGTTATAAGAGAGGAAAAATGATTTATGGAGTCCATTTTTATGTTAAAAAAACGTTTGTGTGGAACGTTTTGGCATTCAAAAATACAGTTATTATTATGTCAATATTTTGAAATTCTAATAATAGAATAAATAACGAACATTAGTCGGGAGTTTCAAAGTCTTCCCATGTAGTATGAGATTTTTTCATATGTTACTATATGATTATCATGATTTTTTACCACTTTTATACGTTGCCCCATACGCTGTGATGATTAGTTTAAAATAATCACTCAATTAGTTATTGAGGTCAGAGAGAGAGAGAGAGAGAGAGACTATACGTACCTTCAAGTTGCATTGGTTCCAAGGGCAGTACTCTTGGTCAATCAGCACAGGGAATTCAACATTCTCCATAGTGATGTCCTCAAAATGCATGTCCGAAGCGACTCCCGGGTGCGAATCGGGCCACGTCTTGATCCTCACTCCGTTCTGCGTGTTCTTGAGGGTGCAGCCCGTGACGGTCACCCCTTTCACGGGCTCCTCGTTCGCGTATTTTCCCAGACTCCCTATGCTGAGGCCGTGTCCAGGCCCGCAGTGCACCCTGGTGAGGGTGATCTGCGTGCTCCCGTCCCCGATGGAGACGCAGTCGTCCCCGGTTTGGATGTTGGTGTCGATGATCTTGATGTCGGTGGAGCGACCGATGTGGATTCCGTCGGTGTTTACGCTGTCCCCCGGCGCCACCACCTTGTAGTTGTGGAAGGTTACGTTTCTGCAGCCCAAGACGTTTGTGTGGAACTGCTTGCTGTCCAGCGTCGTCACGTCTTGAATTATGGAATTCGTTACGAAGTTGTATCTCACGTTCTGTTTAATTTTATAAATTTTATTAGATCATGTGGTTGACTAAAATCCAAAATGACAATTACAAGTTAGAATAAGTTAATGAACCAATGATTGTGTTATTATTAGTGTCCAGAGTTAGTAACTAGAAATGTAATATCAAATGCAAGATAGTAAGAAAAGATAGAAGCACCAAATCTAGAAAGAAAATTGAGCTGTTTAGTCTGCACCATATTCATTTTTTTTAATGAAATGCACATTCTATGATAAGTCCTTACCAACAAAAATGAACATTTAATTAAAAAATAATAATCAATATGAACATTGTTTTATCTAGGGTGAATAGGTTAAATAGGCAATTTTAGAAAATATTTTTTAAATTTTAGGAAATGTTTCAAAAATTAAGAATATAACTATGATCTAAATATAAGATGCATAGATGAATTTCATCATCCATAACTACTTGTTGGGTATTTTCTTAATAAATAAAACATTGGCCATGTTTTTATATCACCTAAGCAAAATGGCTATTTTATTTATTTTACAATTTTTTTTTATTTGTCATTTATTAACTTGATTATGCTATATACCCAATATTTAATAATATAGAAAATATAAAGCATAGAGCTTACAATAGGAAGGCTTCCACAGAATTGTGTGTGGTCGCATTTCTTGCCCCAGGCGGACCTGCCTTGGCCGTCGAATGTCCCGAAACCGGAGACGGTGAGGTGGTCAATGTGTTCGAACAAGATCCAAGTGTCGCCGGACTTGAAACCGGCACCGAGTGCGGGGGCCTGCAATGTGCCTTGGAGATTGAACTCAATGGGGGCCTTGCAAGGTCCCTGAAGGATCGCTTGGCTTATCTTGAATATCCCTTTTGGCACCACTACTTTGCTTCTTGATGCTGATGCACAAGCCTGGTTCCAAGTGCTCACCAAAGCCTACACAACAATCCAAGAGAGTACTGATCAAGGCGATTATTATAATTGTTCATAGATTTTTTCGTTCAACTCTCCAGGTGCGATCTCATAAACGTACAATTATAAACATTAGTTACTTACTGCCAGAGCTATAAAGGTTAATAGTTTACAACTCAAATTATTATGGTAAAATAAATCAGAATATAATGTTATTTATGTCTTACTTGAGTACTATCAGCGTTGGGGTGTGCACCATTTTTTGTGATATCAAAGATTTGCGCATTTGCATGGGATGCGAGCAAGACCATTAGGGCTACAAAACTAACGTTCAATTTGAGTCCCATCTTGTTCGTAATATTTGCCTCTTGCGTTGATTATTGGCTTTTCTTGTTGGGACCAAAATTTTGTAACAACTTTGTATGTTATGCATTGAGATTTTGGATTGAGTTGATCATCCTTATATACAAGAGACGAAACTCGAAGGTTAGGTTTATAATGCTAAGTTTAGGTCTATTAGGCTAGCCTTTATTTGAGGAAGTCAATGTTTTCATAACCGATACTATATTTGGGGTTGTTATAATTAGGCATCCATAATTTAAGAATTTCATTTGAATGCTAAACAAACACACACATATTAAACCTCACTCATCATATACATTAATTAAGTGAAAACTAACATAGAGAAGATGCCATGCGTTTCTTCCACGATTTCTTTTCGCTTTTTTTTTTTTTTTATTTAAGGGGTTTGTTGTTGCACTGCAGTAGTGATTTAGAAAGTTTTTGCTTAACAAATTATTTATTTATTAATTATATTTTCTCATTAATCTTTTGACATACTTATTGTGTTATACGTTTTTTTTTTCAACTAGAAAATATCGTCTCATTTTCTTTCTTCGGTTTAGTTTTCTCTTTTTATTTTTGTTGTTTAACAAAATTTCAAAAAAGTCTTGTAGTTTTATCAAATAATAATATTTCCCACGTAGTCAAACAAAACGACAAAAATATGCGTCTATATCTTGAAATCTAAATAAAAATATAAGTTGCTTTAATTTTGAAATCTAAATTAAAAATACGTAATTTTAATCTTTTGATAACACTTCAATTTGCAAATATTTAAACCCCTCTACTAAATCAGTATTAGGAGATGACATAAAAAAAAAATTTGATGTTTTGTTGCTCTCAATTCTATTTTTATATGTATTATTTATTATCATTTTCTTTTCGTTTTTTTTGTTTGTTTTTGTTTTACATGTTTTAGCTTCAAATATTCTGTTTTACGTGCGACCGTTATTTGTACATTTCTTTTAGGCCTTGTCTTTTGTTGTCCTTTGACTTCAACTTCCCAACCACATGACCTTAGTTTAACCAAAACAGAAAAAAAAAAAACATTGTAATTTTTTCCTGTATGGATAAATTAGTGTGCCTCCCGCTTAGGATATGCTTGATTTCAGTTACGCCGCGTCTATTATAAGTTCTTTACGCACATTTAACTATAACCACATTTTACTAAATTTAAGAAGGATAAATTGACTAAATGGCCATTAAAGAAACATATTTTTAAGTTATTGGCAGCCAACGGATTAAAAAATTAGGCTAATAATCATTTTCTTTTTAGTTATTTTTTTTATACATTATATATTGGTTTTTTTGTTATTTGTTATTGAATGTAATAAATGTTATACATTGTAATAACTATTACACAGTGTAACAAAAAAAAAAATTTGTTACACATTTCGTAATAAATTTTGATATATATCCTAACATTTTTGTCACGATCTAGGTAGATCATAATAATAATCCAAATTATAACATATTTTGTAATAGATGATCACAAATTTTGTTACAATCTGTAACGACATTTATTACGACTTAGAATATATTTTTTTATTATGATTTGATTCGTAATAATTTTATCCAAATACATTTGTTAAAAATCATAACAAGTTTGTTACGATTTAGAACATTTTTTGCTATGATTTGACTCGCAACAATTTTATCAAGATACATTTGTTATAGATCTTAACAAATTTTGTTATGATCCAAGTTCAAGCACTTTCACAAACGCCTTCAATCCTTCTTCAAAATATCCACATTTAAGATAGAGTGCCAGTTTGGCATTGCTTCTGGAGGCTGCTTTTAGATTATAAAAGAATATAAAGCACCTAGAGGCATTTGGTAAACCTGCTTCTTAAATAAGCATGTAACTGTTTTTGCTTTTACGTAATGTAATTTGAGAAGTATGTTAAATGCTGTTTTTCTGTGACCGAAACTGCTTCTCCATTTTAAATTACTAAAATACCCTTAATTTTTTAATATATATTCAACTAACTAATTTTCTAAAATTATTTTTTGGTAATTTTACATATCCACAGTAATTTTAAAAATAAAATAACAAAACACCATGCATGCTAATAACTCCAGAAATTTCTTTCTTCGGCACAGTTTGAATTTTTATACCAGCACAGTAATGCCAAACTAGCACAGAAAAATCCAAACCTTTAACTTCTAGTGAAATACCACATTCAAGCACTTTCTCAAAGATATGGTCTAAGATCAATCAATAAGCCAAGGCACCCAAACAGCAAACTCATAAACTATTTTGTTCATTTTTCTTCCATTTTTCTCTCAGATTTGGTCTCACATTATTTACATTACTGATTTAAGTCTAGAAAGATAAATCCAAACTTTCTCGATGGTGGCGTCAAGAATTATGCAAGAGCACTTCCTATTGGCGTCCGAGCTCGCCGCCACGTCAACGACGGCTTTGGTGAAGGATGCCGCCGCGAAAGCCTCCTTGTACTTGACGAGCTCGGCCATGGCGAATTGCACAAGCAAGCGAACTTCCTCGTCCTTGACGAGCTCCGCCATGGCAAAGCGGCACAGGCAAGCACGGCAGGCTCAACATGAGCGAGACCGTGACAATGTCCCAAAACCTGGTCCATTTCGCTACAAGTACTCCTTTGGCGACATGGCAAGACGAAGCTGAAAGCGATAAGAGGCTAGCGTTTGGCTTTGGGCGACGAAGCTGGTTTGAATCACAGCAATGGCGTCCCAGTTTGACGAAGATCTCTGAGGCTGAGAAGGTCTGAGTGTGGTAGACGGCCATGGATTTTGGGACTAGACCTTGGAAGAGCGAGAAGGCGAGGGTTTGAGCGAGTTAGCGATGGTGGTTGGGGTTTGAGCATGTTAGTTATCGTAGCTGAGGTTTGAGTCGTGAGGTTATTTTGGGGGAAATTTTCCATGGAAAATTAAGTCGACATCCCATATCTATTTTAAAGGCCCTTATGGCTAATAAAAGAAATATTTGACTTTGTAGGCTAGTTCCTTAAAAGTTGGGCTCACAAATGATCATTTACTTGTATGTATTTTTACCTTTACGTCCTTAATTCTTTTATGTTCAAGTGATTAATAACTTAATTTTTGAAATGTTAATCATTTCTTAAAAATATAGACTAAGAAATGATCATATACTAAATAGACCATTAATTATTTCATGTTATTTTATGTGAATCAATTATTTATGTTATTCAGTTTAATTTGGTATTTATTTGAATTAATATCTGCTATGTTTTTAACGTTTCAATTTTTTTTTATTTTGGTTTAGTTGATTCTATTAATTTTGTAGAGGAAAGATGAAGGCAATGGCTTGAACGAAAATCCCGGAACTAATAGAGGTCAAGCTAATCAAAAGATCAGGTACATAAATAAAAGAGTCCTTTAACAAATTGGGGCGGCTCAAAATGGAAAAGAGAAGGACAAAAACGTAAAAGATCACAGAAAATTCATCATAAGATCTTTCCCCACAAAAAAATCCATCTATGTAGATATTATCACATCTACACAGAAACCGTATACTATAGAATAAGTTTGACATGTTTTTTAAATTATTAAGAGTGAGCAAGAAATTTCTTATTGAAATAATGTGCAATACATACATACATACATATATATATATTATCACATGCTTATTGATGGTGATAAGATAACGATCATTGATTTTCCACGGTAGATATAGCTCTGAAGTGAATGTTTGTTTGATGAGGATGATGGGGACTGGGGACAAAGAATAAATTTGAGTGAAATTAGTAAATCCAAAAGTAGTGGTACAGTATATATAATAAGGTGGTTGGGGAGGAGGAAATATTATCATTGGGTCCATAGTGTAGTATAGGATAAAGATCGTATCACTGGCCAAAATCACTTAATGCCTAGACTAGTCATGCATGGGGTAGTATAATGAGAGGTTAGGAACACTGTTGACAGATTTGATGCAGTTATTATTTTATAGGATTTTTCTTTGGCCGAGGGCTCCTTAACGATCCATAGTGCCTTCTACATAATAAAGTCAAAAATCGCATCTTGTAAAGATATTACTTAATCAAGTTTTAGTTAAAAAGCTCTGTAATAAATCTAGAGGGAAAACCTAAAATATGAAAAGAGAATGCTCGGGTTCTGAAATTAGTTCTTGAAAAATGATTGAAACTAACATATTAGCATCTAGGGACATGATAATACGGAAGATCCATCATATCTCTAGAAATTAAGTTGCTAATAAATAGCGGAGCAACAATCCACCAATGAGATAAAGAACACAGGATAGAACAAAATATATGTTGCAACTGAGTGATTATATAAATAGAAGAAGCAGAATTAGGAACGCATCCTAACGATGTTAGCACACCCCAACTCCTACACTAAAATAGCCCCAAATAATTATAGAGAAATTATAGTGAATACCCAATTTTTAAAACTTAATGTAAGTTATTACCCAATCTGTTGAAAAATATAACCAACTACCCAAATGATTCAATTACTGTAACGACCCAAAACTCAAAACGGTATTTTGGTTCCTAAAAATACGGTCAAATTTGAACTTTTTAAATTAAGTTACAAAACCAAACTTTTAATATTAAACATGAGGTTCACCAATCCTCACCATAACCAAAATAAATTTAATTTTAACATTTACAAAATATGCGGAATTTAAAACTTTTCTTTGCCAACGATTAGCCGGTAGTCCACGTAAAGTTTTACAGGTCGGTCCCGTATACACTCGCTGTTCCCGTCGTTATCGCTTCGCCCTTTCTGCTTTCTTAATAAAATACCTCCGACACGAGCACACTAGTGAGCTAATAGCCCAATAAGTGGATTAGATAGATAAATTACTAAGTCTGCAGGTAACATACAATCAAGAGGTATCACAATATTTTAATTCAACAAATAGATAGATTCGACGATCGAGTCGTCGTAGTTCGAAGAGTAAACGACACTCTTAAATAATCTTGCCCGCGGAGTAGAATTCAAATATAATTGCTAATCTTACGCGGGATACAATACCTGCAAAGGAGTTGTGACATGTAACGAGGTCGAATTCAACGACCCATTAATCTCGACTCAAAAGTCAATTTCATAATTTGTTCTAATCTCACTCAAGTTCACAACTCTCTGACTTAGCTTGTAAAAATACGTGTGCACATAATTTACTATTTAAGAATTCTCGATTCTATAATATTGAGAAGGTCTCGTCAACCTCACCCCTCCTCTAGACCTCTTGCGAGTCGATCTAGAACTCATATATATATCCAAACCCCTTCGCGAGTTATTCTAAAATTGAATACACACTTAGACCCATTGCGGGTCGTTCCATAACTTATACACAATCTAGAACTCTTGCAGATCGTTCTAGAATTTAACACATATCTAACCCCATTCGCGGATTGTTCTAGAACTTATAAACATTCTAGACCTCTTACGGGTCATTATAGAATTTAATACACATTTATACCCGTTTGCGGATCGTTCTAGAACTTTATACACTTCTAGACCCATTCTCGGGTCGTTCTAGAACTTAATACATAGCTGGACCCATTCGCGGGTCGTTCCGAAACCTCACACAGACAATGGCCCCGACGGGCGATCTCGGAATCGATTAAAATCGCAGCACACAGCATATGAAGAGGAAGGTCGTCTACCGACCTCCTCGAGACCCATCGGGTCGTTCGGGACATGCTATGGATTTTGGCCCCTCGGACCATCCCGATATTCTTTATGCTTGTGAGGGCTCATCCTCCTCGGGCCTCTCTGCCCATTCCGAAACCTTTTACGGCCAATGACCCCGTCGGGTCGTTTCGGAATTCAATATTGCACTTTACCCCGTCGGGCCGATCCGGATCGTCAAATCATAAGCTGTGGGGAGGGCCGTGGCTCTCCTCCCCAAGGCCCCTCCGGCCGTTCTGAAAGGTGGATCAATGACCTTCGCGAGGTCCTTCGGGTCGTTCCGAAATCTATCATGGCTGCTGGCCCCGTCGGGCTATTTCGGAACTAAATCATGATCGCGGCCCCGTCAGGCCCCACCCAAATGAGCAAGGTACTCACACAGAGGAAGGTCGTCCACCGACCTCCCCTAGGCTCTCAGGCCGCCCCGAAATATGATAAGTGACCCCGTCGGGCTATTTCGGGACCGATCATGACTTGCGACCTCGTCAGGTCCTACCCGCACACATACAGTGTTTTCACCCCTCTTAGCTTGTCTTAGAGTTTCTCTCTTACCTGCAATAAGTTCTCAACAACAACAGAAACAGTTTTATGTCTGTGGTCCCATACCCACCGACAAACAAATCAAACTAACATATACACATACAAATAGCCACGCACCCTACACTAGAACGTGAACCACGAAGTTGGATAGTTTTATGTATGTGGTCCCATACCCACCGACAGATAAGTCATACAAATGAACACACACACCAATACACCCCTATAAAAACATAACATATCATAAACGAACCTACAGTCCCATACCTGCAGGCTCGTTGCACAAAACGAGACGAATATAATCAAGAGCCCGTATTCACAACCTTAACGAGAATTGGAATCCACACAGTTTAACAGCCACCATTATAGAAGCAACGTATGCTTAACATAATCTCAACACAAGCACAAGTAATTCAAGCATTGTAAAGTCTACTTGTGTCGCAGTGGAGATCCACTTACCTGAGGTCCTAAGCCTCGGTCCTTGTGACTCTCTCCTAGTGGCGTCCTCCCTTGAAACTCGTCGTGCGACAAATCTGTCCAACACGCGAGTAATAGGGTCAAAAGCCACTTTCCACTATACATAAATCAAAGAATTGCTCAAAGGATTGACGGCTACTCAAGCTGGTCTATAACCAAAAGCGGACAAACGGATATCAAATTGTAATTTGAAGTATCCTCGTCCCGTTCATCAATGACTTAGTTTTATACGTTAACCCGTAGCCAACGAATATATTGATTGATTTAATTTGACGAGAAATGGGTTCTTTAATCTAATTAGTTTGCAACTTAGCTTTACTAAGCATCTAAACTTCGAGCCGAAAATCCGGCAGAGTTTCCCCTGTTTTTGGGATATCCCGGCCGAAGCCTTCACCTAATTTCAACCCAGCACCGAACTAATTTCGGTCACAGTCCATCACAACAACAACCAAAATAATTCAACATGTTATCCAAGACATTTCAACATATCAAAATAACAATAATTCTCGAGCCTCAAAGGCTCGGATCCCACATAGGTCTAAAGAACTTAAGAATTCAACTATTTAAAATAATCTCTTCATGAACTTGAATTTGTCCTTGATCGCCCGCTTTTACCTTCAGCGAAAGACGGCGATGTGGTTGTGAGTCCAAACTAGTTTTGTTGGCGTTCCTGCACAATTTGAAGGAATAAAGATTGAATCACTTAAAGACGGTCTTGGATTTTCAAGGCTTAAGCAATTCAAACCTCGAACTTAATTGAAAAACATGACACGAAACGCTTGGTCCCGCAACCCGATCCAATAATTCGTTTAAGGATAAAAAGGGGTAATTATTAAAATACAATTCAACACGATCGAATAAAAATAATCCCTTTTTCTTTTCTGCACTCTCTTTATATATATATATATTTAGGAAAACAAAATCTCCAATCTAATGAAGGAAAAGTCCTTTTTAAAGTTTATTAAATAAGTGTTTCAAGGGAAGTCGAGTGCCCACTCAAAGATAAAATCTCATTCTCGACACATGGTCAAGCCTCAAAACCATTGCACAATAAAGTTTCAAGTCTAGACCCGAGCATACCACACATTAAAAGTCATTAAATTGACAAACTCGTAAGTTTTCTCAAATTATAAGCTAGCTTTGAAATTGTCAAAGATTCTAAAATTGTGAAATTGTCATGGTAATTCAAAATGATCATAATCATAAACAATTTCAAAGCATTGGCACAATTTCACACAATCGCGTAAATATTCTAGAATACGCACAAACACACTTTTAAAGTCACTAAAAACAAATCATCAAAAGCATGCCAACGGGCACAATTTTAACCTTGCCCTTATGTATTCACCACAGTGAGTTTCAAAACCCGAAGAACTCAAACACCATCACAGTTTTCACATAGTTTCCAAAATACGAATTTATATTACCCCTCTTGATAATTTCATTTTCCAAAATGAAACAATCCCACGACTTTCACAATGCCAAAGTACTAAAAGTCGCAAGTTCAACACGTTTATAATTCACAAGACTTTGAAATGGTTTATTATACCAATCTCGCAATGAGTTCAAGTCACACTTAAATAAATTCATTAAAACATGTGAGTCGACACAAATTCATAAAATCCAAATATGCCGAGTCACATGAAATACCAAGTCCATCGTGGTCATAAATACGGTAAAATACCAACTCCTATGAACAAGTTAACTCAAACTAATTTTTATTCATCCTAAACAATGCAACATAGATTTCCACACAATGTCTCACAGAGACAAGCCGTGAACACAATAAATCTTTGCTAAAACTTAATCAACGAAACTCAAGCATCGTTCAACAATCACAAAAAAGGAAAAGAGGCTCACCAAACTCGAGCAAAGGCGGCTCGAGGAGGCACACTGCGGTGCGGAGGCGAGCTCGACAAAACGCGAGAGGCTGGGCTAGGCGAGTTCGGAGCAGAGGCTCGCTGCGTGCTGGGTGGCGAACAGAGGGTCGCGGGGTCTCGTCGACGGCGAAGACGAGCTTCGCGAGAATGCACGGAGGCAGCGCGGAGCTCGCGATGGCTCGGAGCTGAGCGACGCAAAGAGCTTCGCGCAGAGCACGCAGGAGCTTCGTGCACGCCGGCGTCGCTTCAGGGCTGGGCTCGTCGGCCGGAGGCGCGCAGCAGCGGTGCGCGACAGGGGCGGAGATCGGGCGGCGCTGCTAGGCGGAGGCGCGCAGGGGCTGGGCAACGCGCGCGAGGGCCTGGGCGAGGTGCGGCGGCTCACGCGGAGGCTGGGAAGCGCGGAGGAGCGCGGATCGGAGCAGCGGCTCGAGGGCGCAGCGCGTTGGGCGAGCGAGGGAGCAGCACGGGTGCTCGGGCGGAGCTAGGCCGGCGTGGGGGGGTCGAACGGCGCTAGGTCGTGCTAGCGACGGAGCGACGAGGCCGTGCGGCGGCAGAGGGGAGGCGCGACGGCTGGGCTGGGTCGGCACGCGGAGGCTCCGGCGAGGCGGAGCTCGGGCTGAGCTGGGCCGGCATCGGCTGCGCGCGCACGAGCTGGGCGAGGGGCGGAGGAGGCCCAGCGAGGCTTGGGCGAAGCTCGCCGGCGGAGGGGAGCGCTCGCGGACGTCGCGGGGCCGGCGCTGGCGGGGGTTGGGCGCAGCGCACGGGCTGCGCGAGGGGCGCGCGCGGAGGCGGCGCTGGCCAACGGCAGTGGCCTGGAGTCACGGCGGAGAGAGAGAGGGAGAGAGAGAGAGAGAAGAAACTTTTTGAGAGGGAAGGGGGTGTGTTGAACGGCTGAGGGGGAAAGGAAGAGGAGAAGGAGAATGAAACCCTAATGGGCTTGGGCTTAAATTGGGCCAAAAATTGACAAACGAAAATACAATAAATTTTTCGAGAAATATTAAAATTGCGCACGTTATTTGAACACATAAACTTAGGAATTTTAATATCTTTCTCGAAACAAACACAAATTCCTAACACGTCCAAAATTCGAAACTGCAAAATAATCATGCCAATTTTATAATTTCTCTAATAGTTTCAAATTGACCTGATTTGATGAAACTAACCAATTTTACAAATTGCTCACAACTGAGGCAAAAATGCAAATTAATTAACTGGCACAGTGCTTTTGAAATTCAGGTCATTACAATTACTTACACAGTGGTAAGTGGTGGTAATTCACTTAGTTACCAAAAGCATGTGCAAATAATTCACAAATTGACTACAAACTCAATTACTTCAAAATTTTGGGTATTTATTTTTATTGTTATATAAATTCTGGCTATGTGCCTACTTCACCCTTAATTATATTAAAATAAAATAAAAATTAGAAATTGTGAAGAAAGAAAACAACGGCACGAAACACAACAAAAAACCAAGAGAAGAAAAATGTCTTAAAGATCTACCTAAAATGGAATGAAGGCTCATTAAAACCCTTAGCAGAAAAACCACAAGGAAAAATTTTTTAGGGAGAAAAGATTGCATGATCTAGACATGATTAGAAGTTCATTAACCTGTAAAAAGATAAATGAACTACATCCCAATACATATCACCAGCCAAAAATATGCCAAACTAAACCACTGTTTATCAGTGTTTGTAGACGTTGAACGAGAATAGCCATCTTATTCGCTGCGTTTCCTTCCCTATAAATTCGAACGACATGAACCTGTTAAATATTTGCATATTTTTAAGGCTCTCTCCATTCTGCTATTGATCTTGCACAAGACGTGGAGCGATCCCGAAGTGAAAGTGGAAACAACATAAGTTGAATCAGTTTCAGTCCAGTGTATGCTCCAGTGAAACTTCTTTGCAATTTTGATAGCTGAGATAAAGCCAATGCCTGAAAAGAAAATTTAATACCAAGGTATATAGAGAAACATCCTTCACAGAAGCTACGATAATTTCTAAAATAAATGCCACCACATACAAAATGACCCGGGACACCTATAGTCGCTCCATCAATGTTAACTTTAACTTAGTTCGTATGAGGAAAATTCCATATCACTAGAGTGATTGCAGGAAAATGTTTAACATTACTAACCAATACCAAGATTATGAAGGATCAGCAGCTCAGCTTGAGAATTATACATTTGGCATGTACTTAAACGGTTACAGGATTGGATAGTAGCAAATAGGCAGGCCTTGCAGGAATCAAGAATCGGTTTCTTGTAATTAAACGTCTTTTATTATGCGAAAACTAAATAATCTAACATGTAAAAATTAAAGCTGACGTCCAAAGATCAAAGCCTTAAGGGCTTAAATTCTCTCTTTCCATAAGAGTCACTGAAAATAAATTAGCAAAAAATTGATTGTATATATTCTTTAATCAAATTCATTTATGATTTAGAGAAGTTTGAATAAGAACTTATGAGAGATTACTTTGAGCGTTTTCCTCTAGTCTTAAGAACTAGAGATTCTTGAACCACAAGTGAACAACTTGGAGTCAGACTGCAGACCTGAAGGCAAGCATCGACTCAAGTAATAAGACATGCGGTCTGAAAGAGCAATGCCTGGAGTAAAGCTCTAAGATCAGAAGGCGAGAGTGTAACCAAGAGGCTTGCATCCTGGTAAAGATCCTCGTTGATTCCAGCATGGTGGAGATCGAAGCATCGTCATAATTAATTACATTATTTTGTAGTTATTTGAAGGTTAATATTCATCCTTTCTACTCAGTGTGGTTAGTACCCATAGTTTATTCTCTTTTTCGGAGTTTCGACCATGTAAAACAACTATATCCAGTTTCTTTGATTATTTTCATTCATGCTTATTTATTTATTTATTTTTATGGACGGAGCCAGCTTAGGTCCAAGGTGGGCTCTAGCCCCTACGGGCCAAGCTGGCCCATTGTAATTTGGAGAATTTTGAGGAATACCTTATTCCTGGCACAATGACAATCTATGTCTCATGTATGTTGCACTTTTAATTTATTCCTCAAAATTTACACTACAAACATAAAGTAAAAAAAAAAAAAAAGAGCACACCGCTTGAGGTATAGATTATTAAGTGGCATCAAGAATGACTTTATTTTGAAATTCTCCCTTGAAATTTATGGTCCAAAATATGAATTTTTTTTTTCAATTTTTTATATGAATAGCCCCCTTCCTCCCTAAATTTATTAATTTTTACCTTACTACCATGTATTACTACAAGCTCCCCCTAATCTTAATTTCTGGTTTTGTCCATGTTTATTATGTAAGAGTTCATGTAACAGGTAATGAGAGAACAAAAACAAAAAAACAAAAACAATATCGACATTGCAAGCTTCAAAACAAAAATAATATGGACATTGCAAGCTTCATTGATCAGGACAGAAGGCTTGGAATATAGAAGAAGAGACTCTAATTAAGACAACAAAACTAAGATCGACTCAAATATAGACATTGCAATCTTCATTCATCAAGACAACAAAACTAAGATCGACTAAAATATCACCTAATTTTAGAAGTTCCTTTAATATAGAAGAATTAGGTGACTAAAACTCTAATTGAGCCTTATCACTAGGGTTAAGGCTCCAAAACTAATATCGACTCAAATATCACCGAACAACTTATCATGGAAAAATTTAATGGCCTAATTCTTCTAAATTCGAGGAACTTCTAAAGTTTAATAGCCAAGGAATTAGACTAAGCATAAAAGCTCCTCTAAGCAAGATCATTGGGTTGAATTGGCCATAATGCACGCTGGCGGGTTTTGTATGCCGGACAGTGTAGGCTTGACATTCTTGCACTCAGACGTGATCGATCCTTCTTCTCCGCTATACTTGAGATCGATATCCGTCATCTCAACGTTCTGGCAAGGAAGCCCACTGCTGCAAACGAGCTTCACCGCGAGCGCAGTCGAAGAAGTGCCACGAATGTTCTTGAAAGTGACGTCGCTTATCTGAACCCTAGACGGGACGTTCGACGTGCACTGATTCCAAGGGCAGTACTCCTGGTCTATCATCACGGGATTCCCGACATTGTGCATTATGATGTCCTCGAAATGCATGTTGGAAGCCGTGCCCTTTCGGGAGTCAGGCCATGTCTTGATCCGAACTCCGTTCTGGGTGTTCCTAAGAGTGCAACCCTTGATGTAGACTCCCTCGACGGGCTCTTCGTTAGGGTACTTGCCAAGACTTCCTATGCTGATACCATGTCCTGGACCGCATGCGACTTTGGAGATTGTGATCTCTTTGCTACCGTCGCCGAGAGAGATACAATCGTCCCCCGTCTGGATGTTCGAATCGAGGACTTTAATGTCGGTGGAGCGCCCGATGTGGATGCCGTCTGTGTGGGGGCTGTTCTCGTCTGCAATGATTTTGACATGTTGGAATGTGACATTTTTGCATCCCAGTACATTTATGTGGAATTGCTTACTGTCCAGAGATGTCACCTCTTGGATTACAGAATTCATCACATAGTTCAATCTGATATTCTGTATAAAACTTATTTAATTAGTACACTCCAAAATCATCATGAAGAAAAATTATTTTTCCCTTAAAATTTAAATGAAATTCATATTTAGGGAATTTTAATAAAATAGTGACTTTTTAGAAAATAATTTTAAAAAATAGTTACAATTTTAAAAAATTTAAAAACTAGTTCTTTCATAAATTTCTTACACGTGTCAGAAATTTTCTTACAACAATTTTTTTGTGTAATTTTGTTATTGTCGGAAATTTCTTACATGTGTTATGACTAGTTTTTAAATTTTTTTTAAACTGACCTTAAATATATATTTATATTTTTTACATATACTTTCATCAAAGAAATTAATCTTCACCATGCACTTATATATCTAGTAATAGGTCTTCTACTAGAAACATTTTTAATTAAAATTGTTTGTGTCCCATCAAAGTAAAATCCTGAATTAATCCGCCTTAATAAAAACAGGTATCATTATAACACAAGGCTGCATAAGAATTCTCAAGTTTCTAACTGAAAAAAGTAAAAAAATTACACTTAATTAACAGCTAGTATGAAATTCTTGAAGATATGTACGTTAGACAAGAGACTCACAATCGGAAGATTTCCACAATACTCATCCTCCGCGCACTCCTTCCCCCAAGTGGGCTTTCCTTGGCCGTCGAAAATCCCGCTACCCGAGACGGTGAGAAACTCGACGTACTCGAACGCAACCCAAGTGTCGCCGCCGGTGAAGTTTCCGTCCATCGGCGGAGCCTGCAATATGCCCTGAAGATTGAACTCGATCGGCGCTTTGCATGGCCCTTGTAGAGTCGCCCCTCTCAATTTGAAAATCCCTTTCGGCACCAATACTTTGCTTGGACTCGTTTTTGCACACGCTTGGTTCCAAGCCTTCAATAGATCCTAATAAAAATCATGATATTGATATGTATGAGAGATAATATTCTTGTGCAAAAAAGCATGCTTTTATTAGGGCTGACCTGAGTGATATCGACGCCAGTGACTATTGTGCCATTGTTTGTCACGTCAAAGAGGATGATATCTTGGGCTTTTGCAATATTGGAAGACACAAAGAGGAATAAAAACACTAAGTCAATGATGTTTAGTTTTAGACCCATATTGATCTTGAGGCTATAGTATTGTCTCTCACACTAATTGTGTTGTAACATCGTTTTGGTCTCTCGTCACTTTATAGTTCGTGTCTCTCTTTTTGCCAAATGTTATTATCTGTTTGGACGAATGCTGAGGTGGAATTAATAATTGGCTTTGAATTCATTGTATAAGTGGTTCATTTTCAGATCTTAATGCCATTAATTAAGTCTTGTTACCAACTTGGGGTGGTCACGTTTTTCTAAAATTAGCTGGCGTTTATGGTCTCTTGCGGACTCTAATATACTCAAGGTACTTTCCGATATGTATGTAATTCTCTTCTTTTTTTTTTCTTTTTTTTTTTTCATTCCTATAGAAGTCATATAGCAGCAAATTACTCTTAGTTTCAAACTATTGTTGAAGGATTAATTAAGAGTATATACTGCTGCTGTCTGTCTTCAGTTGATAACCCGTAATTTAATATTTTTTTTGCCAAAATCTTCCGAACAAATAGGTCATTTAAGTGGTCAAACATTTGAATCTCCTTTTAACCTTTTATGTGTTAATTGAGTGGAATTTAGTTGGAACAAATGTCCTACTAGATCACCTTTATGTATTCTACCTTTTTGAAAACAAAATAAAAAAAATAAAGTATTAAGTTTTTTTTTTCTTTTTCAATAAGTGAAATAGAATTGTTATTTATTGATGCTATAAATATATATTTATATATATATATATATATAAATTCTTAAAGAGAAGAGGTGGATCGATGCCCAAATCAATTTTTATTTTTAAAAATTTTGAAGAATGTCCATTGTTTCCTCCTAACTCTCTAAGAATCGAACCCTTAAACGTGCACCCGTTATAAACAATGCGATTCGATCAAAGTGACGTCGAGGCAAGATGAAGCAAGAGGTGTTACTCAAGGCGTCAATCCAATAGGAACTACAGAGCGCCCTATCAACATATCTCAAAGCACGACCGTTAGACCAAGTACTACTTACCGTCAACTACGTCTGTCCTCTAGAGCACATTGCAATATATATATTTCAGTCAACTTGTTCCTATTGCATTTAGTATAGCTTTTCCTTATGTATAAAAAACAAATATATATATTTAAAAAAATTAAATTAATATCGTTTTTCATATCAATTAGCCTAAGCGTCTTACGCGCTCATTAGGCCATATAAGCTTTTGATCACAAAATCATAACACTATTTAAACACAATAGTTTTAATTGCATAAGATCATTTATATTTTGAATCGGACCATAATAAGTAAAAATCAATATATTGTAATAAGTAGATTTCACATGATTTTATTCCACTATGTTATTCTTTCACGTCTGATCATTATTATAAGCATACAAGTTATATACCCTTTCAATTATTTCCTCTGTATTTGTATCATTTTTTATGACACTTCATCAATAGTTGGATTTACCAGATGAGTATTTTTCGTTGCCGGATCAAATAGCTATTAGACAGATAATTAAATGAGGTTTTAAGTCTCGGCACGAACAACAACGTGCCTCTATATTGGCCTTTCAAAAAACAGTTGGGCCCGAATTGGCATTGTTATGGACTTATGATCGACTTAAATCTATGAGCTGTATTATTAATCTAAAGCATTAATATATACAGCTAATTAAAAACGTTTATAACCACATGCATTATTTTGTAAGTACGTATATATATATATATATATATAACAGCCATGATATATCCTCCCGTTAAGAAATTAACTATTTTAAAGGTAAAGTTTAAAGGTTTTAGCCTTAGAATGTCAAAATTAAGGATTTAGTCGTAATAAATGTGTAACATAAATATGTTACACGTGTATCATTTTATTATGTTACATGTATGTTACGGCTAAATACTTCATTTCATGAAACTATGGCTAATTCCTAAAAAATTAGCTAAAAGTTTGATTAAATCCTTAAAAATCTCAAAATTTTATTACTTAATTTTAAAAAATACTCAATATTTTGAAATTTTTTACAAAATGCCAAAGAATTTAAATAATATACACTACGGTAATTTATAATAATTGATTAAATCATCATAAATGTATGCAGATAATTGATCAATTAACTATTTATTTAATTATTTTAAAATTTTAGATATTTATATTATTGAGTAAATTTGAGTTATTTACCTACTTCACCCATACTTATTTAACTTTAATCTCAGCATTACTTTACAGCAAATTAATATACTACATAATATGTAGTACATATGTTAAAATATTTCTTCGGCTCTATTCTTTCTCCCCCGAGTGGGCCGGGTTGACTAACAAATTGGACCAATGGACTATATTTCGGGCTTATGGTAGGCTGCCATAGTGATTATTAGCTAGATGAGTTATTAACATATAGGGTGGATTTTGATGAATATCTTCTTTTGAATACATTAATGATCGATACATTATTTGTATTAATTTTTAATTTGTTTTCTTACTTTTAGACTATTTGGTACATAAATTGAATACACAACTTAAAACATAAATTATTAAAAGACACTTAAAATGACATTTTTCTATAATTCCCCATTGATTTTATTATTACAATTTATTATGTGAATAAAATAGTAATTTTACACTTATATCCGTTGAAAAGAGTTTTTTACCCAATATTGAGAGGCCCCACATGTATTTTCTTCCTTTACCCTTTCATTTTCTTTTTCTTTTCCTTCCTACTAAATTAATACATTTGTTGATTTCTATCTAAATTTTCCCACACCCACTTTCTATCTTCCAATTTTCCACCCTACCATATATACTCCAGAGAGGAGAATTTTTTTTTTAAATAAACTTTACAGACCACATAATAGGAACGCATCTCAACAAAGTTGACACACGCCTGACCTTTAGCAGCTTACCAACTAGGTTGATCCTCTGCTACAGAATCCTCTAAACTGTGGCCGAATATATAAATGAAAAAGAAAAAAAGTTACAATAAGTTCCAACCTAGAATAGGGCAAAAGAATAACAGAAAATAGATAAAGGCCTAACAAAAGAAGAAAAGAAATGGTCATATATGATCTACCCAAGCATAATGGGGCCTCATTAAAACCTTTAGAAGCTAACACCTAGTGGGAAAGACTTCTAGAGGAAAAAGAGTGCACGATCCAGAACTTAAAACTACAGGTTCCTAAACTTATAAAAAGCAAGAGGAACCATGTCTCTATAAATCAAGCGTTGGATTGTTTCTGGAGCATGGAACCACCAATCATTCAAATCTTCATCAATCGACATAGAGGCTAGTTTATCTGCAACACAGTTCCCTTCGCGAAAAATGTGGGAGATACAAACGTTAAGATTCTTAGCGTATTGTAGAGCTCTGATCCATCTGTTTCTGAACTTCTAGGGGACTCTATGTGAATTATTTTTTACTAGTAGAACCATATAAGAGGAATCGGTCTCTAACCATAGATAGTTCCAACCAAACTTGTTCGCAATTTCCATGGCAATCATAAATCCAAAAAGCTCAGCCTTAAAAGCATATTTGATTCCAAGACAGACAAAGAAGCATCCTTTCACAAAACCCCTACAAGTACAAAAAATTCCACCACATCCTGAGCGTCCAGGAGCCCCTCTGGCCGAACCATCAATATTTACTTTAATCCATCCCGGGGGAGCAAATTCCATGTGACAGGAATGATTGAAGGGCCTTTAGACGGGTTACCTTTAATTCTCAAGTTATGAAGAATAATGAGGTCTTTCTGGCAATTGCGCATACAACCTGTGATCACGTTGTTACTTTCCCTCATAGACACCAATATCCGAGTTTTGGACAAGAAAAGATTTGGTTTTTTATTATCAAAGACTCTTCTATTTCTAGTTCTCTAGATTTCCCAGCAGGTGGCGGTAATTCCAACAAGCCATAAAGATTTAATTTGAGGGCTAAGATAATCTTTTGAAGCTGTGCAAAATAGGTGCTCAAAATTAAATTTGATGAAAATTAAGGAGATATTTTTGGTCGGTTCGGAAATTTTTTATAATAAAGGATAGGGAAGTTTATTGATACTAGCAAGTGAGAATAGTGATCATCAAAAAAAAAAAAGTGAGAATATATAGTGATCTAATACGAATTAGTGGGTGGATAAGACTGATGATGTGGTTAGAGAATTTTCTCTGCTAGGGTTTTCTCTAGTCCTTGTGCGCCAGCTTTCTTCTCTGTTGTCTCATTTTTCGATCGTCTGTTTGGCTTCCTCCTCGGTCCTCAACACTAGCAGCACTGTCCCTGTTGTAATTAACCCCTTATTTGTCCGCAGGTCATACACAGATATGGTCAAGGACAGAAATAGCTCCCCTATCGCTCAAGAGAATGAAGACTCATCTTTCCTTTAAAAAAAAAAAGATGCGGTGTGCGTTAAAATCGACGAGGCAATGCGGATTAAATTGCAAGATTTATGGAAACCTAAAGATTTGTGGCGGCTTATCTCGTTAGGCAACGGCTACTACAACATTCACTTCTCGAACCAAAAGGATCGGTATAGTATTTGGTCTTCGGTCTATTGGAACGTCAAACCGGGACTAATCTGTTTACAACCTTGGATACCTCCATCGTCCTTCTAAAGCGCGGATTTGTAGCATAATTTACAACCTTGGATGGGAATATTGGCAAGTAAAATACTGACCAATATTGCCAAAGGTATAGGCTCCTCTTAAGATTGACCAAGTTACTTTGGATGGTGAGTTTGGCCATTATGCTCACATTCTAGTGGATTTTGATATCCAAACAGTTGCTTTTGTTTTACAGCGTACCAAAGGTATGTGCATTAAATTTGTTACAATTATTTTATTATTTTTATTTTACGACATACCAATATACCTGGACAAAGACAAAAAAAAAAATTAAATAAGCTAAAAAGTAATTTTAAAAAGCGTTGGGACCACTTGACATAATAAATCAAAATATAATTCAAAAAAAAAAAAAAAACTTAGGCAACTTTTTATTTTCTCTCGACAGTTGAGGAACTAAAATTGAAACGAACTACATATGCCGACCCTTTTAACTCAAAAATCAAAAGGCTCGGACAACATAATTTATTGATCATCAAAATCAAGTATACAGCCGCGATTACAACAGAAAATATATAATTTCATCACTATATATCACCAAACTTTCATGCCAGCTCTTTTGGCGACTGTCAAAAATTAAAGGATCACAAAAAAAAAAAAAAAAAAGGTTGCTGACCTTTGGATTGGCTTGAAAAGGGTTTACATGATTATTGGGAAATCAATATAATTAAGCTGTATACGAGAAATTAATTATGAGAAAATTAAGCCTTGGCGGAGCAAGCAGATGGTTTCATATATCCGGACACTTTGGGCTTCACATTCTTGCAAATTGACTTGGCAGGGCCTTCTCTTCCGCTGTACTTGATATCAATGCTTCCTACTTCAACATTCTGGCATGGATAGCCTCTGCTGCACACGAGCTTCACCGCCTCCGGCGTCGACGAAGTTCCCTTTATGTTCTTGAAGCTCACTTTGTTAAGCTTCACTCTGGATGGATTCTGATTATATATCATAGTTATTAGTTAACCACCACATGTAAGATATTATTTCATATATACAGATAGGGAAACCAACCGAAAAAGCATGTTATGTCTCGTTTGGTATAAACATTTGGATGGTTTGGGACCTTTCAAAATAATTTTGATTAGTAATAGTTTTAGTTGTCATAAATCATAATGATTTTGAGAATGTTTATACCAAACGGTATATGTATTAAGAAAGCATGTAAATAAAATCCATATTCAATATAAATTTAGTACCACATAGCTATGATTTGGCTTACCTATAAATCTTTTTATTTTTATTTTTATAAGAAGCATGTCCACAAAACATTGGGCACCATATTGATATTGTTACTAGTAATGTGTTTTTCCTGTGATTATAATAGGATTTGGCATAACGGAAATCGTCTATGTATATGTTGGTAGTAAATACATGTCATCAAAGCTTAGACATTCAACCATACCATTTATTTTGATGAAAACTTAAATGCTAATTTGTGTAAAACCTAAAACAACAAAAACATACTAAACAATAGCTATTTATGTTACTATTTTGTGAAAATATGCATAGTTCTACCGAGGGTGGGCCGAGACTCAAATTATATTTTTTTTTCTACATAACTCTTTAGAAATTGAACCCATATACGTGCAGCTGTAAACATTAGTTACTTACCGCTTGAGCTACTCCTAGGGACATACCGGCTAATAATTAATACAACGTAAAACAAATTCAGATTATACGTACCTTCAAATTGCATTGGTTCCATGGGCAATACTCTTGGTCAATCAAGACAGGGTTTCCAACGTTGTTCATGATAAGTTGCTCAAAGTGCATGTCCGAAGCAACGCCCTCGTGGGAGTCAGGCCAAGTCTTGATCCTCACGCCGTTCATGGTGTTCTTGAAGGTGCAGTTCTTCACATACACGCCCTCCACCGGCGTCTCCTTCGAGTACTTCCCGAGGCTCCCGACGCTGATCCCGTGGCCCGGGCCGCACGTGACGCGCGTGATGCCGAGCTGCTTGGTCCCGTCGCCGATGGAGATGCAGTCGTCGCCGGTGCCGATGAAGGAGTCGGTGATGTTGATGTTGGTGGACCGGCCGATGTGGATTCCGTCGGTGTTGTAGCTGTCCTCCGGCGCTATTACTTTTAGGTTTCGGAATGTGAGGTGGTCTCCCCCAAGAACCATTATGTGGAACTGCTTGCTGTCTAGGGAAGTCACGCTCTTCACTACGGAATTGGTGACAAAGTTGAACCTAATGTTCTGTTTTTATTTTATTTTATTTTTTTTCAAACGAGAAAACAAAGGAAAAGAGAATATTAGTCTCATGTTCGGGGTCCAAAAGATTTTTTTTTTTTCTATGATATACGTTTTTGAAAAGAATAAGTGATACGACTAGCTCATGTATAACTTCAATTATTTTCTTACTTAAATTTCTTACACTATTTTATTGTGTCCATAACGAATATTAGTTTTTTTTTTTTTTTTGTCCTTCCGTATTAACGTAATTCATGATCAAGTCTTGAAAAGAATTTTCGTAATGATTATCATTTTAGGATATTATACAACCACAAAATCATCATGAGTTCGCTTCTTTAAGAAAAAGATTCTAAAAAATGTTGTTTTTTTCGAAAGGCCAATGAAAAACATGCAACAAACACATTTTATATGCAAAAACAAATTAAAAAAAAAAAGATTAAAAAAAAAAAAGATACAAAACAAATAATACATGCAGTTTTTATACGAAGCAAAAAGAGCAATGTTTTTGGATGGAAAAAGTAATTAATTAGTCCCCTAATGGATAACTCAAAGGGATAAGTATAGTATGAGCTTCTTACAATAGGAAGTTTGCTACAATAGCTAAGCCTAGTGCAATGCTTTCCCCATGAGGCCTTGCCGTTACCGTCAAAGACTCCACCACCGTAGACGGTCAGCTTGTCGATACGCTCGAAAGTAACCCATCCATCGCCGTCCTTGAAGCCGCTTGCGCTCGACGGAGCCTGAAGCGTACCGACGAGTTGGAACTCAATGGGAGCCTTGCATGGCCCCAAAAATGTAGCTCGGGTTAGCCTGTATGTCCCTTGCGGAATGAGAATTTTCGTCATTGACGTCGATGCGCAAGCCTCTTTCCATGCTTTTGTCAAAACCTAAAGAACGTATGTAGTCAAAATATTAGCATGAAAAAAAATATATATATGCTTCACTTTCCTTATCCAAGTAGCGTTGCCAATTAATATGCTAGACTTCAGTGTCCATTTCATGAGTGATTTAGTTCATATCCATTAGAGAGAGAGTTTATGCTTTTTCTTTCCGAAAAAGAAAAGGACTACGAATTGACACTTTTTTTTTTTTCATATTTCTAAATGTAGAAGTAAGAAGGCCAATAGAAAAATCACTTGAAAATTTACTGTTTGTTTGGTTTGACCATTTTGGGATGGAAAAAATGGTTTTAAAAATGGTTTGGAATGGTTTAAAAATGGTTTGTAAAAATGATGTAAGAATGGTTTGACTTTGCTGATTTCGAGGTGATATAAATTGTTGAGATTTAAAAATATTGTATAGGGATTTCGAAAGTTAAAAAAAAAATGAAATGGAATGGAATGGTTTGGAGGATTAGAAAAGTTGAAAAAAATGAAATGGAATGGAATGGGTAAAATGGGTACCCAAACAAGGAGTCAATTAATATTCGACCATCCAAACATATTCAAATAACACAATCAGATTTTATAACTTACATTAAAAAAAAATTTAAAAATCATTCAAATGATCCATCCAAACGAGGGTTACGTGCGTAAGATAAATGAAAGAATTTTGCTAGCGTCAGACCCGACTGACGCGTCTGATCCATCGTGACCGTCCATCGTGGTGGGCCCCACCGTGGGACCCACCACGATGGACGGCCACGATGCGTCAGACGCGTCACGCGTGTTTGATGCTAGCATGCCTCTAAATGAAATATTTACCCCTTGTTTGGCATACACATTTCACTCATTCCATTACATTCTATTTTTTCATTTTTTTTCAACTTTCCTAATATTCCGAACCATTCCATTCCATTTTATTTTTTTTAACCATTTTTTTCAACTTTTCAAATCTCTATATAATGTCTTTAAATCTCAACCTCAACCATCTCGAAATTCGCAAAATCAAACTATTCTTACATCATTTTTACAAGTCATTTTCAAACCATTCCAAATAATTTTCAAACTATTTTTTTCATCCCAATGGCCAAAATGGCCACAAAAAGGGGTTATATTTTTAATTTGGCTGCCACATACTTGGTTATATTTTTAATTTGGCTGCCACATACTTTTTCGTCCTTGTCAATTAAAAGGTGATTGCATGACATTAATCAAGTACGTACATTGATTAATTACCAATTACGCAAGCTTAATTACCTGAGTTATGTCGGAATTAGGCTTTCCTCCAAGTTTTGTCACATCATAGGTTGTGGATTGTGCTGTGATAATGATTGCCAAAAATACAACGAAGGAAATTCCATTCTTGTTCTGATTGAGACCCATTTTGCAATTATATCTCGTGGTTCGCTTTCTTTCACGAACGTTTCGTTTGAAAGAATAGTGATACGATTCTTTTTGGTTTTGCTCAATTTATAATTCAATTAGGAAGCTCAAGACCAGTAGGGATGGTTTAAAGGCAAGCCACTAAGACAACGGTTTATGGCCTTCCGTACATTAAGGGAAACGCCAAATAAAGCTAATCTTTTTTTAACTCATACTATTTTTAATATTTAATGTATAAATAGCTAGCTAAACCTAAGTACAAAATAATTCTTTGTTGATGATGAAATGACAAAATACTATACATAGACTTAGTGTTCTCTGTATTAAAACAATTAATTAAACGAATGAAGTAAAAATAGTAAATCTACTATTATGTAGTTGTTTCCTGCTATATATTTTTGTTTTTGTTCCTGTTTTTAGAAACATTTTTCTGTTATTCTTTCCATTTTTCCATTGGCTGCTATTTACTTTCTAATAAAGTTCGCTCTTTTTTTGCTTTTTTCATCAGGTTTTTTTGTTCTCTTTTATATCTACACTATTACTCTACGCCCAACATTTTCCGAACCATATTAACGTTTTTAAGCCAAAAAGATTAAAATGCATCTATTCATTAGACCTACATATAAACTTTTTTTATTTATTATTTTTTTTCCTTTAATATTTGAACATCTTCTGCATCACATTTGATAGTGTCCCAAAAAAGTAGTTTTTTTTTTTATAAGTTGAAAAAAGTTGAGGATCAATCTTTTATCTCAATTCTTTATAATTACAAAATACTGTTGTTCGAAACTTATCCCTAGTACTCTTAATTTTTAGTCTTTTTTTTTCATATAGATGTCTCTTGGTTTTTTTATGAAATTAAATGAGAATGAAATTAATAATTTCAAGCTGATAATAAGTTTTATAAACGTATAGATGAGCATAAAAAATATCATCATGTTATACTTCTCCAACTTTTTTGTTTTGGTCTCACAGTGTTAATAAAGATATGTAAGAAGGTTTTGCAGTAGTGTATTTAAACTTTTCTGAATGGTTGGACTAATTTTTTTAAGACATGGGGGCATATATGAAAAGGTAAATTATGACAATTCAAAATCGTTTTAGGCCATAAGTTATATACCAAATGAAATAATTTTCAGAAAAAAATTGAGTTAATATTAAAAGTTTAATTTCAAGTGGAGAAAATGTGAAAAGATAATCTAATAATATTAGCCTAGCTAAAATGGTCAAAAGAAAAACGTAGTAATTAATTAAGTTATGTTGATCATTTGGAGCGTTACTACGTATTCAAATTCACTGTAAATTCAGGGCTAAAACATCTCAATTCTTAATATATTTGGACTGAAATGAAATACCATTAAAATTCTGTAGGCATTCCTGCCAATAAGCCATGAAAAAACATTCCATCAATTGTACATTCTCTATTGCTCACGATGACATTTGCACTTAATTATACAATGCTAGCTTCACAAAAAGTAACTTGTACTTCTTCTAGTATTCAATTGACATGTATCTTTCTTTCATATATATATATCCAATACATCATAAGAGTCAATTTCCTATAACAAAAATAAATTTAACCAAATATCACCAAGACCAAACTCATTATAATTGTGACAAAATTTTACATCAATATCTCCACCACTACCCACAATGCAATTTTTAAGCATCAAGGGGTGCTTAATTAATATAACTTGTTATATCTCTAATAGTGTAATAGATGAAGAATTAATTAAGGATATATATATATATCTCTCTCTTAAGGAAAATGAGCCTTCTTGGCACAAGCAGGTGGGTAAATGCCGCCGAAAAGTGTGGGCTTGACATTAGCGCATTCAGATATAGCAGGAACTCCAGCCCCACTGTACCTCAAGTTCACATTGCTAATCACCACATTCTGGCATGGCAACGCCGGGCTGCACGAGATCTTCATCGCCGACTGCGTCGCCGACGTGCCGTAGATGTTCTTGAAGACCACGTTGCTGATCTGAACGCGGGATGGAATCTGGAAATAATGCCCCCCAAGAGCAGGAAATAATTCTTTAGAAATTTCATGCGTACATGGAAAGAGTAACACAGAGTAGCAAAATTTTATGTAGTAACTTGCTCATCATTTCATATTCCATAGAAATTTCTAAAAAAAAATAAAAGAAAAATGGTCCAGAATGACGTAGCTATCACTTAGTAATTATAAAACATGCACTTGTTTTTATTTCTGGTCAAATTTTTCTACTGGTCATTTAGCATTTTCCATTATACTAATTTCAAAATTTTTCTATAATATTTTAAAATGTTGCATATTTATTTAAATTAAGTAGTAGAAGTATACTAATTTCTCTTTAGTAGGTAATAAACTCATATTTTAGCGAATTTAGTTCGTCTCAACTTTATGTCCATATATAACTATACTATAATTGACAACAAAAATTGATCATTCCTTTCAACAAATAACTTGATTATTCTCACCAAAGAAAATTAAAGAAACGTACCTTGGCTTGGCATTTGTTGTACGGACAATAGTATTGGTCTATAAGAATAGGGTTTCCAACATTATTCATAATAATTCCCTCAAAGCGCATGTCCGACGCCACGCCGTTAGGGGAAGCCGGCCACGTCTTAACCCTAACGCCGTTATCGGTGTTGGTGAGCGTGCAGTTCCGCACGGTGATCCCTTTAACGGGCTCCTCGTTCGGGTAGCGGCCGAGGCTGCCGACGCTGATGCCGTGGCCCGGCCCGCACGTGACCCTCTCCACCACGATCTGCTGGCTCCCGTCCCCGAAGGAGATGCAATCGTCGCCCGTCTTGATGGCGGTGTCGGTGACGCTGAGGTTGAAGGAGCGGCCGATGTGGATGCCGTCGGTGTTGAGGCTCTCGGGCGGCGCGGTGACCTTCAGCCTCTGGAAGGCGACGTTGTTGCAGCCGAGGATGTGCATGTGGAACAGCTTGCTGTTCAGCGACGTTATGTCTTGGACCACCGAGTTGTTGAGGCTATTGAATCTTATATTCTGAGGCACAATAATACACATAGGTGAATTTTTGGAAAGGGAATTTTAAGAAAATAGTCGCTTTTAGAAAATAATTTAATAAAAATGACCACAGTTTTAAAAACTTTAAAAATTAGTCATTTTATAAATTTTTGACACGTGTCATAAATTTTCTGACAATAATTTAATTTTATATGTAATTTTGTTATTGTCAGAATTTCTAACATATGTGATGGCTAAGTTTTAATTTATTTTTTTTTGAAACTGTGGTTATTTTTTAAAATCATATGGTCCAAAATAGTTAGTTACCTAACTAACTTTTTTAGAAAATATTGGTTAAATTTTAATTAATATTTTAAAAAATTAAGAAAATAATTGTGATTTAAGTACAAGATTTATGGATGAATATCCCCCATAACTATTTAATAGTTTTTTTTAATAAATATAAATATTGAACAATAATTTTAAAACGCCTAAACAAAATGAAATTCTCGGTACGTAATAGGAAGAATGTAATTCTCGGTCATGAAATTTATGAAGTTACGTGATGTATACATTTTTAACTGGCAAGCTAAATATGTTTTTCAATTCTTAATAATTAATGGAATAAGAAAACCGACTAACATAAACAGATCTATTATCAGTGAGTCAAGAATTAGGCAAATAAGCCATTCATTTTGAGATATATGTTTTTCATTGATGATCGAAATTTCAGAGCATTAAAAAAAAAGGCAGTATAATTAACTCAATGAAGTCGAGGGCCTATTATTTATACAGTTTCAAAGTTGAGGAGAATCGATAATTACTCTTAAAATTCAAGTTTAAATAAACAAATACAATAATTCAAGAGAAATTATATTTAATACTCAATTTCTACCACCTAATTTAAATAAAGACTCATTCTCTTAAAAAATACAACAAAATACCTAAATAATTTAATCTCTTACGAAATAACAATTGATGGTAATGGACTGAATGGTCAAAAACATATACAAGTAAATAATGAATTTGTTAATTAATTACTCAGTTATACTTTGAGTAATTTGGACATTTATTATGTAAACTTTTCATATTTTCTTACTTTACTTCATTCAAATGGACATTTCTAAATCTCATCTTTTAAACACATTAAGTGTATGAATGCAAATTATGTCAACCTAAAAAAAGGTCTACATACAATTTCCCTACATGCATCAAAATCACAAGCTACAATAATAATACGCAATTGAGGTACTTACAATGGGAAGTTTATTGCATTTTCCAGTCTTCGCACAATCATTCTGAGACCAAGCCAAAGCTCCTTGGCCATCGAAAGTTCCACCTCCCGAGACGACCAATCCGTTGATATTTTGGAAAACGACCCAACCGTCCTGCGACGTGAACTTGGAGGGCTCCGCCGGAGCCTGCAGGATTCCTTGAAGGTTGAAGCCGATAGAAGCCGCCTTGCATGGTCCTTGGAACATCACTGGCCCACTTAGGTACGTCCCTTTCGATATCAAAACCTTGCTCGGCCTTGAAGATGCGCAGGCCGCGTTCCATGCTTTCCCAATCGCCTAAACGAATCGAGAGCGCATTTACTAATCGGAAAAATAATGTGTAATTTTGCCATTTTTGTAGCTAAAATAACTCCATCGGTAAAATTTTATTATACATAAATAACATAATAAGTGATGATATTCAAGTAGTATTATTTCAATACACATGATTAGGTTTTCTAAGGTTGTTAAGAAGACTACTTCTCTAATTCCCATACTAGAGATTATAAATAAACATGACATAAGATATGTCACGTACCATCTAATTAATTTTTAATGTAAAAACTTATTAAGAACTAGCTAAACTTGGTTAAGGTCAGATTAATTAAGTTGATACCTGGCTATCATCTGTTACCCCGTCACCCTTGGCACCAAACTGCTTCACATCAAATATTGTTCCTTGTGCTTTTGAGCCTAATATTAATGTTACCATGAAGAAGAGACACGCAATTCCTTGAAAATTCTTTGAACCCATGTTGAGATTAAGGATGTTTTTCTTTTTGGTTTTGGCTTCTTTTGATCTGAATTGCTTAAATGAATTAAATCATTGGCTATAACTCAAAGGGGTTGCAATTTATAGCTAAACCAAGCAAGATAGGAGCCACCAAATTATCTTGAACCTAAATTTGGGGATACTAGCTCTGAGGTCCGTATTACATGCTGTTTTTGTCTGTCTTTTTTTGGGTGTTAAATTATATTCGAAAATTTTTAATTAAGTTAATTATGGTGATTCGTTTACTTACGCGGGAAATTTTCTACCAAGCTCAAACAATCACATATATATCGTGTATTAATGGCTTGCAAAAATTCTATATATGGGCAAGATTCTTATCCTTAAAAATCCTATGGCACATGGTTGCAACGTGATACAAGTATGTTTGATAATTTTCTTACTCAAATAAACATGTTCATAGAGGGTTGTTGATCAAACTTGAACGCAAATCCTATGCCAAATTTTCATGCTTTAGACCATTGAATGTCAGACCAATTATGAAACATATTAAACTTTAAGCATAATCAGATGGTTAAACTTCAAATGCTATGAGATGATATGGTTTTGATAGAGTTAATAGCACTAAAAATTCTATGGAATAATCCAAATTTTGTAAAAATAATCATATAGAGTAATTATATATACACGCTGCACGCAGACAAAATTTTGAGCTCTTAGATTTATCAAATTAACCTTCTCGATCAGACAAATGAAAAGAAATATGAACTTATGTTCTTTATATTCTAGGGAAAAAAAAAAAGACTTTCATATGATTCACACTTAACCTTCTAAAATAAACCCTCAAGGCTGTCAAGTATTTTGTAGGTATAAATTAAATCGGATTTATTTGGTATTTGGCCTTTTTTTTTCCATATTTTAAAGAAATGACCAATATTTTTAAAAATAGTTACTAATACATAAGAAAACTAAGGACACAAAAGTAAATGCACATCATCATGTAGTTAAAAAAATGATTAATTTCTTAATTAATTGAAATATTGGCTATTTTTTTAAATATCATTCAAAAAATAGCTATTTACTCAATAATCTTAAATTCAAAAGGCATTAAAATGAGGTGTTAAATGAAAATTTTGAGGGGCAATTTGTATATGTCTATATTGTCAGTAAGATCGGCAATTTGGGTCCACACACGAGACACAACACAAAGTTATTTTTTAACGGCGTTTAAAAAAAATAATATTTATCATTTTTTTTTCCATTTTCTACCGTCTAAGGGCATTTTAGGCATTTTGAAATATGAAACAATCACTTTTTAACCGAAGCAAACGGATTCTACTTTGAGGGGGTATCAGCTGGCATTTTTTAAAAAACAAAGAGTGTCAATGACATTACATTTGATTCAGGGGTGTTCTTGGTAATTTCACCAAAAATGAAAGGGTGTCAATAATTTCCCTCCTTAAGCTAATTACCTAAAAAATTTATTTCAAATAAAAAAAATTTAGCAAATGCGTTTTTAAAATTTTGATCAATTTTTTGTTTGAAAAACAGAAAATAAAAAAGACTATCAAACGAGACCTTAGAAAGCAAACGAATAATTAAAACAATATGCAATCTGGAACCACAGTACATGCTATGTTCATGTGTGATCCAAAAATAAATCAGTTGACCAATTGTGGATTTACATCTTTGCCTCCTCTGTGTCCATGTATATACAAGTATATCCTTCCTAAGATGATTCTTTCTAAATAATGACTAAAGAATCAAGAATGAATAAAGCCAAGCAATTTGAACACAAGATCAAATCCATGTCACAAAATTGCTCTTATAACTTATTTCCCATGAATTTAAGGTTTGTCATTTTTTCTAGGAATACGACAACACATCGCTTCAAAAAGATGCTCTGTTTTCAATGGCAGACTTGGTCCTACTGACAAAATCATCAACTGTCATTGTCCCGACATCTCCGACAAATCTGGATCTCACTGTAACACTACAAGACTCGACTTCTTTGGCCCCCACAACTGCCATTAACGGAACCTTCTGCGTTTCTGCGTTTCTGATGAGCTTTGGAAGGCGCTCGCCGTGGCAAACTTCAGCTCGAATTCCACTTGCTTTAAGTTTTTTGGCTACTTCATAGCAGTAATCAAGCTGTGTCAACAATTGAAACATGCAAAGTTGAGAGTATGAATTTCTCCAGCAAATCTACGAAACTGATACTAAATTTCGCTTTGCAACCAGATTGAATAATTGACTACATATATGCTATGAACTAATCCTCACAAAAAGACACATCGGGATGTCATTTATTTTAGTAACATCTTCAATATGAGCTTCTGATTGGATTTTATTCTATTCGCTTGGAACACATATTACAGAACATAAATGACTAATTGCTCACTAGTACCTGAGTATCAGTAACGGGCAGCACTCGAGCTTGGATTGGAGAAAGCCATAACGGGAAATCACCAGCATAATGCTCTATGAGGACTCCAAAAAAACGTTCCAAAGATCCAAGCACCGCTCTGTGGATCATTATAGGCCGCTTCTTTTCGGAATTCGAGTCGACATATGTGATGTCAAAACGTTGCGGTAGGTTGAAATCAACCTGAACAATCAAGAGGGGAAAGCAGTATTAGTTGGTTCACTGAACAATTACTCATCTACAAACTTTGAAACAATACTCTATACCTAACCACTTTTCATAAAATAATTGAACACAAATACACACGTACAGATATTCATAAAGATACCGAACTCAAACAATACAAAAGCTTGGCTTTTAATAAGTTGGAAAATTTCATATCACTTGTACGAACAAAAAGCAGAATTAAGGAATTGCCTGTATGGTTGAGCACTGCCACTTCCTTCCAAGAGCATCCTCGATCTTAAGATCGATCTTGGGTCCATAAAAGGCACCTCCTCCTTCATCTATCTCGTAGCTCCAGCCCTTATCATCTAAAGCTTCTTTTAGGGCAAAAGTCGCTTTTTCCCAGATATCATCATCTCCAACAGATTTCTCTGGCCTTGTTGAAAGATTCACCTCATACTTATCAAATCCAAACTGAAGCAACAGCTCCTCAGTTAGATCTAGGACACCCCTGATTTCATCTTTGATTTGATGGCTCAAACAAAATATATGAGCATCATCCTGAAAAGATTGACAAGCAATTGAATTAACAAGCCATCTAAGCTTTTACATTTTACTTAATAATATAAACAACACCCAATTCCCAGTATAATATGGTAATTATGCGCGTTAAGCCAAAGATCACAAACAAAAACCAAACACCAGCTTTCCCATTTATTTATAATCAATAGAAAAGTAGGAACATGAAAAAGGAAATTTAAGTACCTGAGTGAATCCTCTTACACGGAAAAGACCATGCAAGCTTCCAGATAATTCGTATCTATACACCGTTCCCAGCTCTGCAACTCGAATAGGAAACTCCTGATATGAGTGAAGCTTTCTTTTGTAAACCAAGATATGGTAAGGGCAGTTCATGGGTCGAAGTTGATAGAGTTCATCTTCAATATCCATCTGATCGTACATATTCTCTCTGTAGAAGTCTAAATGGCCACTAATCTGCCAAAGATCTGCCTTTGCCACATGTGGAGTGAAAAGAAGATCATAACCGCGTTCTATGTGTGTTTTTCTCCACAAATCTTCAATTACGTTTCTCACAATAGCACCCTTGGGATGCCAAAAGACTAAACCCCCACCGGCATCATTCTGCAAAGTTCATCCTATAAGCTAAAATAAAATGTATAATTTGAATGATCACAAAATCAAATCGAACAAGACAAAAAGCTTAGAGGATCAGCAAAATTTGAACTGAATACCTGTATAGAGAAGAGGTCAAGATCTTGACCAAGGCGTCTGTGGTCCCGGCGCTTAGCTTCCTCTTTGAAGTGAATGTATGCCTTTAATTGCTCTTCACTTTCCCAAGCCGTGCCGTAGATCCTCTGCAGCATTTGTCTCTTTTCATCTCCTCTCCAGTAAGCACCAGCAACGGACTCGAGCTCAACAGCTCTTCGGTTAATTTTACCGGTCGATTCAACATGAGGCCCGGCACAGAGGTCCCACCATTCATTGCCTAAGAAGATTAACCATAGCAAAGGCCATCCCATTAGAATCCTAAACTCCCACAAAAGCTTATACAATTAAGAAAACCGAAACACAACACGTATTGCTCCTCCACTGTAATAACCTATGTGGTCCGAGCACAGAGCTAAACACATAAGGAAATGTCCCCAGAAGCATATAACGATTCTCTCGGATTAGTGATTGCAAGCATAATTTTGCAAAACTTCAACATTCGAACCCGAACAGGAAAACATAATAGCTCATTTAGACATTGTAGTGTAGTAATAAGGCATTTCGAATATCAAGTCCTTACCAATGTGATAGATGGTAATAGGCTCTTCCTTGATAGCTTCCAAGATTTCCAATTTGTAAGGCTCATTAAGAGACTCTATCCTCTTCTGTGCCTCATCTCTGGAAACCTCTTCTCTCACAAGTGGCAAATTCTTGCTAATAATTCTGTCCTACAATATAACACAATAAACAACTTAAATCCAACAACTTTATTTCCTCAAAAAAAAAAAAAAAACCAACTTTATAAGAAGAAAATTGAAGCTTTCACTTACCATTTCCTTCTTAATCCTCTTCAAGTCTCTGTCAGTGAGTGGCTCAATATCAAAATCATAATAAAACCCATTCTCAATCCACGGCCCAATTGTAACTTTAGCATCTGGAAAAAGCTTCTGAACCGCCATTGCCATCACATGTGCACACTAAAAAACCGAACCCAAAAAAACACATCAAAAAAAACCCCCAAAAAAGATTCAAAAAAAAAAAAAAAAAGAACATCTGGGTCTTCGTAGAACTACCGTGTGTCGAATTCTGAGGAGTTTTTCCGAGGACTCGTTGGTCGGAAGAAGAACTCTCTCTTTCTCCGAATCGTCCTTGACTTTCTGAGTAGGCTTTTCTTTGTGGTCGGAGACAGAGGTCTCGGACGAAGAGTCCGTTGCCACAGCTGAAGATATAGTGGAAAACCCATGTCTGTTGCTGTTGTTGTTGTTGAGAGACCAAAACAGACGGTTGAGATTGAGATTGAGATTGAGAGGTTTGTTGTTAATGGAGTGTTGGAGATGAGAGGGTTTGGTTAGGAGAGGAGGGATAGAGAGAAGAGAAGAGTGGGTGAAGAGAGAGTGAGAGCTTGCCATTCTCTGAAGAATGAACATCTTTTTTTGTGTCTATGCAAACAAGAGACGAGAGTTTGGACTTTGGACTGTGTGTGTGTGTGGTTGAGGTTTTGTTGTGTGTTTTTTAGGCGAATTTCGGAGGGTGAGAAAAGAATGATGAGCTTTTGGTTTCACTCACATACGAAGATAGTGATAATGTTTGTGTCGTTTGTCAAGACTTGTGGTCGTTTAAAAATTTCATTTTGTTTTGTCATTATTTTCTGTGTGATTTGGTCTTTCATTAAGACGACCATTTGATTGTAGGAGTGAAAGGTGTTTTAAGTTGAATAAATTTAAAAAGGGGAAACACCGAAGACAAGAAGCACCAGTGGTCTAGTGGTAGAATAGTACCCTGCCACGGTACAGACCCGGGTTCGATTCCCGGCTGGTGCAATTTGTTTGGTCAGCTATGATGAACTATGCGCTCTATGTGATGGTTGGGTCCATCATGGCTCTCAGATCTTCTGACGAAATATAGCGCTTCTGAGCATTTGATTTTTCTTTTTCTTCAAATATATATAATATTTCATGTATGAAAATGAAACCGAGCTAACAAAACCATATTCGATACTCATCTTGGTGCAATTTGTCATATATAGTCAAATTAGAGAGGATATTACTTTACAACCTATGTTAAAACATATTCACTCTATAATATAATTGTACTAAAATATCCTTTTTGAATACCCGGACTCTCAACCCAATTATTATACTTGTTTTTTTTTTCTTAGTATCACTAACAACTACTAACGTTAATCTCGGTATACAACCCACAATTTGGATACTAAATGAAATTTGAATCTTTAAATCAAAATCATAAAGACTCCTATTGATTTCACCCTTTCATCGCTCTCCAACGCCTCTTTCTCCAAACCCATTATTCCATACAACCAAACACTGATCTCTAACCCAAACATTTCACCCCTAAGCTAAGATGGCTAGAGTTTGATTCATACCCCGATCAAGTCATCCTGTCATCCAAAGAAACGAGTCAACGAAATGCCGCAACACCACCCATAAATTGTAGACAGACAAGATCATCTACAACGGTCGATAAAAGTCTGTCTGTAATCGTGTTAAATATCGATTTTCAGTATGCTTGAAATATTCAATATGATATTAAAATTCTCATTCCATATTTCTCTTTTGTTGCAATTTTTTAGCCTCTGACGTGTATTTTTCAAAGTTAATGTCTGAATTCGATGATCATAACACAAATTAGAAATTAAATTATCTTATAATTTCCTAAGAGAGTGAATCCAATATTTTGTAATTTAATAATTGAATCTAAATATCATATTACAAAATATGAACTAAAATTATTTTAAAACATGTGTTAAAATAGTGTTATTCCATTAATCTTGCAATTGAACTATCACAGTTTTCATAATTTTTTGAAACATGCGTTATTTTTTAAAAACCTCATTCAGTTTTGGAACATTTTTGCAACGGGTTAGTTAGGTAAATAGTCATTTTAGAGTGTGTATTTTTAAAAAATAGCCACATTTTCAAAAAATAAAAATAAAAACTAGTCATAATACATGTAAGAAATTTCTGACAATAACAAAATTACACATAAAAATTGATATAAGAAATTTTTGACACGTATAAAAAATTTCTGAAAAGGTTAGTTTTAAACTTTTTGAAACTGTAGCCGTTTTTAAAATTTTTTTTTTAAAAATGACTATTTTCTTAAAATTCTCTCTTTGTAACTCACCCAATTGGATATATAATTTGAGAATTTTAAGAAAATAGCCAATGTTTACAAAATAATTTTAAAAAATATCCACAGTTTCAAAAAAATTAAAAACTAGCCATGTAAAAAATTTCTGACAAAATTTTTTGCTTTTCAGAAATTTCTGACAGTTTTTTTATGTGTATTTTTGTTATTGTCAGAAATTTTTTACAGTTTTATGGCTAGTTTTTAAAGTTTTTGAAATCGTGGCTATTTTTTAAAAACTCATAGTCCAAAATAACTATTTACCTAACTGACCCATATAATTTTAGACTAGGAGATGAGTTTGAAATAATTTCACAATTTAAGACCAGATTTGAAAATTCCAAAACATTAAGGGGTAATTTTTGTATTTAAGAAAAATATAATACAAATAATAAATGAAAAAAAAAAACGGTTTGGATCTGCCTAATCCCAATAAAATTTAGATTCATATGCATTCATATCTAAATCCACATATCCTTTCCTTATAAACCCTAACTAATCCCAAATTTGTTTCTCTTACGTAGCCGATAGAACATCCGATTAACAATAATCGTAATAGCAATAACATATATATATAGATATACAAGGAAGCCATGAAAAGCCTTTTCAAGTCGAAGCCTCGCAGCCCCGTCGAGCTGGCTCACCAATTGCGAGAGCTTCTCATCTTCGTCGATCGCAACACCGAGACTCGCGAGCGCAAACGCCAAGAGAAGGTAAAATCTGTACATATATGTACATATATATATATATATATATATATATATTCGTAAATCTCTCTTTATAGCTACGAGTTAATTTCTTTAATTTCTCTCCTCTAAATGTACGTGATTTTTTTATGAATGGTATAATATCTCGAGAAAATAATAATAGGATCCATGAAATGATAATTGAAATAATATTAGATATATCGGGTATTAATGTAGTTTCATGGAGTTTTTTTTCTTTTCTTTTTCTAATTTTATGGGTGGAGTTCTTTTTGTTTTTTATTGCTAGACCTAGCTATTGCTATATAGAAAATATATTTTGATACAAATTATTTAACTACTATGTATAGAACAAATAAATGTTGATGATGGGAATTACATGGACTAATCTATTTGTCCTTTCAATAATCAGTTGTTGATCTTTTATAACATATTATAAAAAGATCATCAAACCATGAATTTATTTTCAGCTGGCGGATCTGAGCAAACGAATATTGGAAATAAAAACAGTTCTGTACGGAAGCATTGGCGGGTCAGAGCCGAATCCAGAGTCTTGTGCTCAGTTTACTCAAGAGTTTTTCAAAGAGGACACTCTTCGCCTTCTTATCATTTCTCTTCCAAAGCTCGACTTAGGGGTAACTATATATACATATCATATATATAAATATATAACTAATATATCTACACATATATACACCTTTGATCACATACATGAATTTATGTAGAGCTCTTAAATCTTATTGATTGCGTGTTCTTTTGGCTTTCTTTATTGTCTTTGATTTAGTGTTTATATTATATTGTGCATGGGAAAATGAAAACTAATATCCTTGGTTAATTAATTTTGTTGATATATCTTTAATTTTTCAAGTAGATAAAGCTATAATGTAAAACCGCTAAATTCTAGATTATACTCAACAACATGTGAGTTTGTGAGAAGTTATATTGTATAAGATAACTTTACTTGGAAACTTGTATACAAGAAAAAAAAAATAAAAGCATCATATGTAATATGTACTGTTAGTTGACTAGTGATCATATGTTATAAATGTTTTTTTTTAATATGAAACATTTATATATATGATAATAGAATGGTCATGTAGCTAACATTTATTTGGAAATCGTATGCATAAACCGTAAATATATGAATCACAATGATTTGAGACGAAGAAAAATTATTAATTTATCGAATTATTAACTTATTGATAAAGAAGATATTTTCTCTATTCATCCAAATATTTGTCATGTTTAATATCATGTCGCAAACTATTATTATAAATTTTATATATTTGTTAAGTACGTTAATCCCCATTAAAATTAATTTTTGTAAAGAACAAGTAGTATTAGATATATATTTTATAAAGTCAAGTAATGTTAAAAAAAAATTCTATATTAGAAAATTAATTATTAATTTATAAATCAAGTAGGTCTTAAGAGTTATCTTGATAATATATTATAGAGATAATTGAGTAAATAGGTATTTTTTTAAACATGTTTTTAAAAATGACCAACGTTATGATTAATTAAGAAACTAATCATTTTTTCAACTACATGATGATGTGCATTTACTTTTACGCTATTAGTTCCCTTATGTATATTAGTGGCTAATAATTTATTTTTAGAAATTTTGGTAATTTCCTTAAAACATTGACCAAGAAATGGCCAAAGACTAAATGGACAACATATTATATTATAAATTTAGCGAATTAATAATTTAATACGCTGGGTCCGAGTCGAGATCGGCAAAAAAATATTATTTAATCGAGGTTTTACTATATTATTCACGTAATTCTTTCCAGTTCCGTCAAGATGCCACTCATGTGGTGGCCAATTTGCAAAGGCAAAGGGTTAACTCGAAGCTCATTGCTTCGGAGTACTTGGAGAAGAATATGGACCTTATGGATATTCTCATACATGGGTATATGTTGTTTTATTTCATTATATTGCCAAGAAGCTTATAATTAGTATATCCCATTTTTATGTGGTTGAATAGTGCTAAGAGAGATGCTATGTTAGATCTCAGCCATTCGTGGCTGTGGAACTCACAGTCACAAACGGCTGAGATCGAACAGTTCAATCGCGTCTTGTTCTTAGCATTTCTCTAGTGCTAATGCCTAATCATGTGAAAATTCTTTTCATGATTATCAGTTATGAAGACATTGATATTGCTTTGACTTATGGTGCAATTGCAAGGGAGTGTATCCGTCACCAGACCGTTGCAAAGTAATTATTTTTTATAATTTTAATATATCACGATAATTTATTTTCTCTTTATAGTTTAATTAATACAATCTTGCTCTAAAAGTTTATCTTGATCGAAGTCAGATCATTTGCCCTTTTTTTTTTCTGTACTATTCTCTCTCAACTCCATCAGAACAATTATTTTAAAATATATTTAAATATAAAGTGAATGAAAATTTTAAATATTTTTCTAATGTAACAAAATATAATTGAGGGATCATGATCATCTTATCACAACTTTTGCTGTATGCAAATTCTGAAATTAGTTAATTAAAATCAGCCCGTATAGCATATTGATTGTGAATAAGACTGATTTTTTTTTCTTCATTCTTCCAATAAAATTAATATGTATATGGCTATTTTATGTCTTTATTGTTTGATATTTGACAGGTATGTCTTGGAATCAAATCACTTGAAGAAATTTTTTGATTACGTGCAAGATCCAAATTACGAAGTAGCCTCAGATGCTACTGCAACTTTTAAAGTTATTGTGCTCAACTTTGAAATAGCCTACATATGTTTCTATTATTATTATTTATGCGTACTATATAGTAAATATGTACATAAAAAGTTTAGCCAAAAAAAGAACCAATTTTCATTTTTTTTCCTGCATATGGCATATGGTATATGTACACACATTTTTTTTTTTTTTTGTGTGGAAAATACCGGAGTTTTAAACTAAATTTGCTAATTAATGATTTTTTTTTCCATAGGTAAAAATTGTTGACTTGTAGCCATATAATGCTTTTTTTGGTGCAGGAGCTTTTGACCAGGCACAAATCTACTGCCGCAGAATTTCTTTCTGAAAATTATGACTGGGTATGTCTATATAAATGTTACAAAGATCCAAGGTTTATAAGGGATATTAATACATAGTTTAATATTTATCACTTTAATACAACCAAAAAAAAAATTATGACTATGTCACAAGCCGAAAAAACGTGTTACAATCTATAGGCACAATAAATTCTTTTAATTTGTAGTGATTAAATGTATTTTATGTCTAAATTTTTAGTCATGATAAGTCATGGTTTTTTATGTGACTAAAAGCCAGCTTCTTTTTTTTTTTCCCCCCCTTTTTCTGAGCTAATCATATTGCAACCATATAATGTATACAAAAGGATTTTCGTTAGTTAGGTTTTTTTTTTAATTTCTTTTTTCCTTGTCCGGTCATTTGATTTATTGTATAGAACAATCATGATTAATTCGAGGATGTGGTACTTAACAAGTTCTGTAAATTAATCATGTCAGTATGTGATGAGCTGATCAATGCAAAAATAGTTGCCACATTTTTTTTTATTGATTATACATTAAAACATTAATTTATTGGAGAACAAGTCGAGTATATGTATGTAATTATAAAACCATGTCTCTCTTTGTGACATATTATCTATTATCAGTTATTACCTGAAGTCTCTCAAAGTTATTCCTTTTGTTTCCAGTTCTTCGAGGATTTCAATTCCAAATTGCTATTATCTGAGAGTTACATCACCAAACGCCATGCTACAAAGGTACACATCAACTATATATTCAATTATGTGACAAAAGGCTATTAATTAATTAGTAATTACTTCTCAGTATTACTTTAATGAGAAATATTTTCGCTAAAAATTCTGTCTTGTTTTAGCTCTTAGGAGAAATATTACTCGAGCGCTCGAATTCAACGGTGATGCTTCGCTATGTCAGCTCTTTCGATAACATGAAAATATTGATGAACCTTCTTAGGGTACGTTAATTTGGTCATTTTCTTGCTCCAACATTAATTAAGAATAAGATCAGTTGTTTAAATCAATCATATTGTTTTGTAGGACTCGAACAAGTCAATTCAGTTAGAAACTTTTCATGTGTTCAAGGTGACATTCAACTTAACTTCCCTATAATTCCATTACTTAATTAATTAACCCAAATTCCTAATCACTAATTGATTTATTTAAATTTGTTTTCTTAAATATCAATAGCTATTTGTGGCTAACAAAAACAAGCCTGCTGACATAGTCAACGTGCTTGTGACTAATAAGAGTAAGCTTCTTCGTTTCTTTCAAGACTTCACTGTTAATAAAGGTAACTATACTTAATTATATATATTATTACTTCTTTTTTTAGCTCACAAAATTAACACTTATTAATCTAGACAAATATAAGGGGCTATTAATTTTTTTTTTTTTTTTTGGGGTTAATTGTAGCCAACGATCAGTTTGAAGCAGACAAAGCTGAAGTTGTTAGAGAGATAAACAGTCTTGAACTGAAAGATATTCCACGCAAAGCCGTGGACAAGCTTGAGATTTCATGTTGATCTATTGATCTTTTATCTTTATTAATTGATGACTAAATTTTTCCTTTTGTAATTGCTTTGCTTGCAAACACTAAATTCATATCTCAAGAGATGTTGATTTATAGCTTGCATGCATTATTTTTGCTTTATTTATTAGTTAGAGATCACTAATGCAAGCAGCTTATTAGTGCCTGCTTGGAATGGTAACCCAATAAAAATTCTTTATTTTTTCATAGTATTTTTGTTTTTAGTTTAATTGAACCTAAATTAATAGTTTAGTAGCAACATTATTTTAGAGAGTACTATTATAATCTCGTATTAAACATTTCCTGAATTATTATTTTCAGACTTTTCTTTTATTTCTCTTTTTTCTTTTTTCCTTTTCTTTTTCTTTTTTGTCTGAAAGATTAAATGTTTCAGTCTCATGACCCTTTCACCAATTCTAATAAGGCGTTTAAGCTCACATATCAAGTTTAAGAAACTAATTGTCGTTTACGGAAAAATTACATAAAACCCCTCCAAACGCTGTTAAGATATCTTTGTAGATATGCAAATAGGAAATTTAGCAAAACTGTCCTTTTGGAAGGTGTGTTTAGATTTATGCCACTTTTCAACTTATCTTTGCATCATATATCACTTTTTAAAAAAGAAATAAAAAAAAGTGGCATTAGATACTAACATAAGTCTAAAGTGACATTAGATCCAAACAACAATTAAAATGGTTGCATGATCTACCAAAATTTCTAAATGCGACCAACCATCTGGCTTCAAGGCCAGCACAAAATTAGGAGGCATTTCAATAATTATAGTAAAAAAAATTCAATAAATTAATAAAGTACAATTTGTATTGCTTAGCATTTAAATTATACAAGGCAAAAGCATACTAACTATTATGCGTTCTTTTTCTTACCCCCCCCCCCCCCCCCCCCCCCCCCCCCCCCCCCCCCCCCTTGGTGTTTTGGTGCTTCAAACTCTTCTATATTGTAGTAGCTAACAATCATCAAAATGCATGTTATAGTTAAAAGCCAATTGCAAACATAAACTTATGTTATGTCGCTAGTCTCTATATTGTATTGTGTTATCTCGTATAATTGCTGTTCTCAAAAGATACTAAATAAGCAATTAGAATATAGTCTTAGATATTAAAATAGATAATATGGTTTAATACGAACTACATGATCAAATAACACAATTTGTATTATTTTAAGTGTGACTTTGGTAACAATACCATTTAAACACAGCATTGTCCGTGTTATCACTTTTTCTTTTTTGGCGGCGTCTTTGATTTCTGTACTTTCGAGGTTTATACACTTTAGTCCTTGACCTTTTTAAAGAGCAAAAACCTCCATGAATTAATTTTTTTTCTTTAGCAACACAGGTACAATTATTGACGGATGTTTAAATTTCGATGATAAAAATCACGAGTCCTGCACATGACTGAGGTATTAAAGCGCATTAAAGGAATTCAGTAATTCACCATCTTTATTATTTAGCTAGCCAACTCATATGATAAACCTCATTAGTTTTCGTTTGTTTTTTATTAATACTTAGGGAATTTTAAGAAAATAGCCACTGTTTACAAAATAATTTTAAAAAATAGCCACAATTTCAAAAAATTTAAAAACTAACCCTTTCAGAAATTTCTGACACGTGTCAGAAATTTCTTACAGCAATTTTTATGTATAATTTTGTTATTGTCAAAAATTTCTTATATTGTGTTATGACTAGTTTTTAAATTTTTTGAAACTGTGACTATTTTTTGAAAATACACAGTTCAAAATGACTATTTACCTAACTAACCCACTTACAAGGATAAGTATTAGAGTTTGGTATTGCTGGCTTGCTACAGTGGGATCTTTACGGTTTTTTTTTTTTTTTTTTCTTTTGTCGTTTTTTTTTTTTTTTTTTTTTTCCTTCTTAAGCTGGGGATATCCAAGGAATTTCAACCAAGTAGAGTAGTAGACAAGTGCCGTGAGAAATTCCATTCAATGTAGACGTCAAATTACTGATGGACTGGTAATGCCAAGAAAAATAAATTCCAAAAGATTTTTGCTTACTAGAAAAAAGATCTGAGACCAAACTGTACAACCTTGAAAGTTTAGGGACCATGTTCGTCAATTACCCTTATGAATTTCGGTCAGGCAAGGTTTGTGTGAATTCACCGTTGGTGCACCAAACAATTGTCATTTTATGGAATGATGTTTTGAGGAATTCGTAGTAGGTTAGAAATGAACAAGCTACATTAGGAAAAAGATTAGCAATAATCAAAGGTTTTGCCAAGCAAATTCAATAGACCAAATTAATAAAATATAATATTGGTCTATTAATTAACCCCTAGCCTGGTTTTGAACGCTCACTTACTCCTATAAAACGAAGTGCCAAGAAAAAACCAATATCATCATATAACCCTGCTTTCCTCCTCAAATCACAATTCTCAGAGAGCTGTTTTGAACTCCAATTCCCAATGGATACAATTCTATATCCACTCTTGCTAATTTGCATTCTCATCCCTCAAATCCTTACTTCCCATGCTCAGACATGCTCCCAACACACCTTTTCCGAAGGCCAGACGTTCGATTCCTGCAGGGACCTTCCGGCATTAAATGCCCACCTCCACTGGAGCTACACCCCGTCCACGAAAAGCGCCCACATTGCTTACAGAGCCGCTCAAGATTCTACAGGCTGGGTCGCATGGGCAATAAACCCGAGCGGAAGTGGCATGGTGGGATCACAGGCCATTGTCGCTTTCCACTGCTCCAACGGGAGCATGATTGCTTATCCAACAGCAATAACCGATTACAACCCTTCAATGCAACCGAGCGCCCTTAGCTTTCAAGTCTCGAACATCTCCTCCGAGTACGCCAAAGGTGAGATGACTATCTTTGCTGTTGTGGGCCCATTTGCTAACGGGAGTTCTGTCAATCATATCTGGCAAGCGGGAGATTCAGTTTCGAACGACATCCCTCAGCGGCACCAAACTTCAGGGCCAAATGTTCAATCAATGGAGAAAGTGGACTTCGCTTCAGGGTAGCTACAAAGACTAAGAAAATCGGCGCCTATGGTGTGCTAGAAAATAAAATAAAAACTTTATGATCCTTTATTTGCTTGTTAGTTGTTACTCATGGTGTGATGACAATTATATTTGAAGTGTTTTAATTAGATGTCACCTTAAATCCCTATATTCATGTGGTTTAGAAACTGCTTCTTCTATGTACTACATGTCTACCCAAACAAATGTCTACTTATTCTTGATATATCATGTTTCGTGATTGCAAAATTAGCATATAGAAAGAATTATGATTGGATTATCCAGCTAATAGAAGATGAATATAGCATATCTCTTGTACTAGCTCTGATTTGGTCTATAAGCATATTCCTCTGAGTATATATATGTTAGTTAGTACGAGGTTAAAACACACACAAAACACACAAGGGCATAACTAGCATAAGCTGTGACTAGCATAATATGGTTTTTAAATATTATTCTTAACCTGATATTGAAAAGTTAAAAAAAAAAAGAAAAAAAAAAAGAAAAAAAAAAAAGAAGCTCTGTTAGATAAAATGAATGATTTTGGAAAAATCTAGACAGCGTTTTAACTTTTAATGACCTCAAACTCTAGAGGAAGAAAGTGCAGTACTGACATTTGTTCAGAAAGACTATTGATGGCTATGAATGTTTAACCACTTTATCCATAAGATGTAGAAGCTCGTTGCGCTTGGCCTCTGTAACTTGCAACTCCAAGGTCACCTGTTATTTATAAAGCAGGCAAAAAGATATGTTAAACATAGAGTTTAACAGAAAATAAATAGAAAAATCAAATTGAATGTAAGACCAATGAGTGTTTTCACTCTTTAGATGCTTAGATAGCATAATGAAAATTGTCTCGAGACTAAAGTTCATGTTCGCTTCGCACATTTTCACATCCAGATATAACTAACTGTACATAGTCTTTTACAAAGATGCCTATGAACACGAGGCGTAAGTTTTTCAAAGAAAAAGTGAACAAAAATAAAAATAAAAAATCAGCATAAGTGCTTTAAAGGAAGAAAACTAAGTGTGGAAATGAATAATTCAAAAGTCGATTAGGAGAGACAACGATTGCATAAAATGAACCAAGGAGCCAAAAATTAGGCAGAGATCGAAGTTCACAGAGACAAACTCGGCGCTTTGTGCACGTACAACTTGCTAATAATTCTATGTGCTACGGTGCTCGTAAAACAAATAAAGCTCACCTCTTGGAAGATTTCACTACGAGAGATCTCTTCAAAACCCTAATCAAGCATATTAGAATTAAATCAATGTTACGAAATGATATCTAAAGTGCAAGTGAAGTACATTCTGGAAAAAAAGGAAAACAATAACTTCGTTCTCAAAAGCATATGTATGCCTCACCAAGGCATGCTTAAGTATAATTTATGGAAGAGAGACGCACCAATTTTCGGAACATATTAAGTGATGGGGCGTTTGAATCTCCAATTTTGGCACGAAAGGCGTGGATCCCCAAAGTCTCAACAGCAAATGCCATCATTATCAAAACAGACTCCTTTCCAAGTCCTTTACCACGGCTATGCTCGCACGAACAGAACAACGATAAATAAGATTACACGCAATTCTGCAAAGCCCTACTAAAGCTGACAGCGTAACGCAACGGACCAGATAAAAGGATGGAATTCTATGTCTACCAAAGATACGTCTAGATAAAGTGACTATCGACATCCTAAACCTTCATCTAAGAAGAGCACAAGCAATTCAATCATGGGCAATAACTGCAGGGCTCTAAAGAAACAATGGTGATCGGAAAAAAAGGCAATCGCTTGAGCCATTCTTTTCAAACAGAAGAAAGTAAAAGGAGTTACCATTTGGATTCAGCAATCATTATTTCAATCTCTGCCATTTTAGGATCATCAGGGTCGTTCATATAGATGTTCACATCGCCTACCATGGCTGGCAAAAGCAAAATGGAGTACAATTACTCACTCAAATGCCACAACATAGCTTCTGAAATAGACCGTTCACGGCAAAAACCAAAAAATATATATATAAATATATTGTTGAATAAAAATAAATTTTGGCGTGATAGCACTAAGGGACCGTTTGGTACGCGGTAATCCTCAATAATAAGATACTCGGGGATCTTTTTAAAGTAATCAGATTCTATCTAAGGTTATAACGTTTGGTTTGATAATATAGTTTTAGTAAGATTCCTAGGAATGTTAGATTATATTGTTTGGTTAAACACAATAATGTAATGTAATTTTATCAGTTAGACAAATACACCTTCAAATTAATGTATTTTATAACAATAGTATCAACGAAACCAACATGTATGAAAACACACTATTTTATGAAAATTTTCTCATGTGTATCGAAACAGTAAAAAAAAAATTAAGTAGCAATATAAAATACAAACAAAGAGATTCATTAATTTTTTTTTTTTTTTTTTTACTTATTAGGGTATGATATGATAATAGAAGTAAATTACAAAATCTCATTCAATGTAGAAAATAAAATTCATAACCGCATAATATAAAAATCGACAACAAGAAATCCTCAAAATACCAAATGAAAAATTTTGATTATTCTCACAGAGAATGATTGAGCTGACCAAAGTGATCACAAAGAACTGATTTGTTTGTCATCAGCCAAATTGGGTATATCCATGTATTGAAAAAAAAAATGATTTTTCATAATAATGGGAAAAGAGAAAGAAAGCATTTGAAATTTGCTTACCTTCCACATGAGGGTCTCCATGAACAAACTCTCCCACAACCAAATCCTTATCCAACACAATGAAAGTCCTTTCTACAAAATTAAAAACAAAAAATTAAAAAAAAAACCCAAAATTTTTAACCACTAGCCATAACAAACACAACCCAATTCGAATCTCACAAGCGAGAGAGAGAGAGAGAGTACTGAGAGGGTCTTGGGTCCAGGAGATTTGCATGAGATATTCATTATGGAGAGAGAGGGGTTCGGAGGCGGTGGCTTGGAGAAGAGAAGGGTCTTTCATCCAGTGGTGGTATGTGGCCACGTGCTCCGCCATGTAAGGCACAAGAATCGCCTTCTCTCCCTCAACGCTCACGCTCACTGTCGCACCTCCCATCTTCTCCTGCTTCTCTTCCATCGGATTCCGCTACAAGTATTAAGTAACATGAACATTCTCCGAATGGAACTTTTTCTTTCTTTCTTCTTTTCTATTTTTTATTTTTATTTTTATTTTTATTTTTTTGATGATTAATCTATTGTCCTCCGCTCACAAGGGAGGTTCTCGAGTTGGTACTTCTTTATTGGCCTCCGCGATTTTTTTTTGGAAATATTTGGACTCGCAATTTAAAAGGGTAAAAATGTCGATCTAAGACAACAAATGACAATGCTAATAATAAAAAGGCTATATTTGACATTCGATCCCATACGATGTTAAATTTGTGTGTCAATGTCAAAATTTAATATTTTTGTACAAAAAAATATTCTCCAATATAATGTTAAATTCGGCATTAAAATTGACAAATGTTATAATTTGTGCTAAATTTAGCACCAAGTATAGCATAATGCACAAAATTTGACATATAAAGTAAAGCATTGACTAGTCAAATTTTACGTATTTAATTAAAATTTGATATTATATTCAAAAAAAATTCACTTACCAAGAAATCATTATGATTATTTGTAGTCTTCACTGCTATTGATTAACAATAACTATTTTTATTGGGTTTCCCTTTGGTTTCCGCTTCTCCTTACTTAATTTTGACAACGATCTTGTCCAACTCGACCCATGTGATTTGCCTTATAATGAGATTGCTTCATTTGATTTGGAAACATCACTATTTTGTCTTTTTTTTTTTTCCTTGTGTTTTGTTATTTCTAGTTGTAATAATGAAAGTAATTTCTCCACTTTTCAAGTTTAGTTTACTCCTAGGCATGCTTCTATGCAGTTTCGTACCTTCCATTTATTTATTTGACATTCTAATCTTCATCTACCCATCATTCTATTTTTAACTCTATCACAAAGATTAAAAACCAACAAATGCATACCAAGAGACTGAAGAACGAAAGTGGAGAAAATAGAAGGATTCGCCATAGGCTCGGCTAGACAAATAACATCATGATAATATGCTTATGACAATTAAACAAAGTATCCCAGGAGATTTGTTATCTATATTGCGAATGTTCCAATAAAAATTTTTCATGAATAGGGATTATAAACATAATCTCTCTAAGTACTAGTACCAGGTTAACTTTTGATTCTTTTTCCCTACTTTAACAATTTGTGCAATTAAGTTTTTAGCCATTTCTAGGCCTAATGTAAATGACCTACAATTCTACTAATTAATAAATTAGACATTGGATTAAAAATTTTAGATTGGACTGACATAAATGCACTTCCACAAAAATCCTATATTATTGAAGCTCAGACCTCGCTCATGTTCCTCTAAAAAATGGTTGATGAAGCATCAAACTTCTCTTTGAGCATACTAATTTGACTCTACGGCTTCGCCTCAAGCTTCTTTGCGATCGCTTCTTAAGCTTGAGCTCTCTGAGAGCGATGAGGGAGTCCCTGGCTTGATCGATTGTCTCAATGTTGAAGTCCTCGTCATCCGTGATGGCCTTCACCAGCCTCTAGAACTCCTTCTTCAACTCTGTCGCAGTCGTTGGATCGGACTCTGACACTGTCATCTTCACCATCGGCCCGAATCAAAATTCGTAGCGCAATAGAGGCCGAGATTCGCGGCATCGTAAAGAGTGAGAATGAGAATGTTATGTCTCTCTCTCTCTCTCTATATATATATATATATATTTTTTTTTCTCTTTTTAGCGCCTCGTGTGGAGAATTCGGATTGATGATAATGGTGTTTCCTCAACCTGTTGTGACATTATCCTTGAGCTTCTCGCTACCGTCGATGCCTCGCTATTCAAGGTCACCATACTAAAGAAGTTTGCGGTCTATTGTCTGCACCACCAAGGCGGCAAGGATGGAGATCATGAAGTCACTGGATGGGATTGGCATCTTAGTTCAGATTCTTGTCTAGATCCTCGTAACCTACGGTGTTGATTTTCTGGCATTTGGGGCTTACGAGGAAGCGGTGGTGGTGCTGCACCGCCTTCTAGTAGTATTGAGCAAAGGCGAGGATAGGACGCTGGAGATGATAATGAAGATGGAACTGATCAATGTGATGACGGTAATGTTGCAGTGAACTAATGAAAATACGAGGCTCCACACGTTGGCGATCCACTAAAACGTGGAGAAAGTGGTGGGTAAGACTAGAGCTTAATGGTGAAAGACCCACAATTTGGGAGCAGATTTCTTCAAGTCGTTGTTTCTGCTCGTCTCCGACGAGATCATCCTGAAAACAAAACTTCAAGAGAGAATTTCCTCCATTTTCGAAATGAAAAGGTTAGTGTATCGACCTATTGCCGATTATAACAAATTTTGTTACTATATCATAACAAAAATTGGATAAACTTGTTATATAAATTGCAATAAAATTTGTGAAAATATAAATCATAAACAAATTTGTTACGATCTGACCATTAATAAGATCATGCCAAGCCATCGTGCAGCTTGTTACGATTGGGACAAAGTTGTTACGATATATCTTAATAAAATTTGTCACAATCGAGATAAATTTGTAACAACATATCGTAACAAAATTTATTATAGATCGTAACAAACTTGTTATAGATAAAACAAAATGTTACAATCACCTAATGGTAAAAAAGTTAATACATAAGTCTAAAATGACTAAAAAGGAAATTAACTATTCACTTAATTTTTTTAATTCGTTGGCTTGAAATTTAAAATTGTGTTTTATAAAGGGCCATTTAGCCAAATTTCTCTAATAGTTCTTGTATTTTTAAATATATTTGCTTTGGCTTGTGCAAGTTCCGCCTAAGAATTTGAAGATAAACTCTACACATCTTTCGAGACTCTAACCGATGGTTGAATAAAACAAACGCCGATGCTAGCAACAGATGCGACTGACGCGTCTGTTGAATCACAGCCGTTGATGGCTGTGGGCCCCACAGTGGGTCCCACAGCCATCAATGGCTGCGATTCAACAGACGCACGTGGCGCGTCTGTTGATAGCATGCCTCTAAAACAAATAACAAAATCTCCAGCATAATCATGGCACGATCAATCAACAGAGAGATTCAAACTCGAACTATCCTCCACATTGACTGTTATATTTGAAACTTCCAAATTAGACTTGTGATCCTGTCTAAATTCGTAATCGACTGTATAATAGTCTTAAAGTTAAGAGGATTTAAAGAGTCAGGAGGAGCAATGAAGTCAAATCCAAAAAGAGGAATTGCCATAACAGTGGCTACTACTAGAACCGAGATCGTGGAAGACAACTCTGCAGCTAAAACCGATTCTGCTGGACTAGTAACAGCACCCAAAACCAAAGCATTATCTGGGAAGTAACAATCTGAGAAGCTGATGTCAAGACCGGTTGAGAAACAAAGGAAAGAGACGTGAATTCTTTGTAAAAGCTACACTATAAATTGTCAAATAGTCTGCATAAATTGCAATTGAAGGAACTAGAATTATTTCTGATACAAGGTCTAGACAATTGTGACAATCGGGATTGTTTTAGAATTGCATAAACTAAAACTACAGAAACTAAGACTGTTGGAATTGTAAAATTGAAACTGTAAAAACTAAGACTAGTGTAAAAGCATAAATCGGTTCTTGAATAGCAGAAACTAAACCTGATCTTGGATCTTAGAATCTATTGGGTAACTATAGAAACTGATTCTTGTGTTGTAGAAACTAATTTTTCCACTTCATTAACAACTGTAGGATAAACAACTACAAATTTATTCCCAATTCGGTTGTGAACTAGATGAGATTATGTTTTTTTTTTTGTTTTTCTCTGTCATCAAATTTGCATCCTTCAGACCTTTAATTTTCCAATTACGATTCTTCTTACAATTGGCTAAAGAATGTCCTACGACAGAGCAGTTCCTGCAGAAAGCAAGAATATTTTCATAACACACTAAAGTAAAACATTTGTGACCTTACCTTCATTCATTCAATAATCTATCAAATCTTTTGAAAGGTTGATGTCCACCAAGATGCGCGCAAAATACTTGAAATTTCGATCAAAAGTAGCTTGATCATTTTTCAAAGGAGCTCAAATTGCACAAGCAATATTCACAAGAACTGCACTATCCTAATACTCCAAATGTAAGTCATAAATGTGGATCCAAATTTGAGCATAAGAACTCCACTATCCTAATACTCCAAACATAAACCATAAATGCGGATCCAAATTTGAGCATTTGCTAGTCTTTGAAAATTCGTTTTAAAATACGTTGTCCATTATTGAAGAGGCATATATTGGCTTGATCATCCATGAGCCAATGGACCAAATACGGTCTCTATCAAAAGAAACTTCATAGTGAAAATTAAAGAAATCCTTACCTAATCAAACCGTACGCCAATAACCCGAGGGCTTCCAAATATCATGTAGGCGTTTTTTCAGAGCATCATATTTCCATATCTTAAACGACCAGTCAAGGACGATTAGCATAAGCCAACACATTTTCTAGCTTTGTCAATTTTTACGCAAATAATGTCCCGATAATGATAAAGAGAACCAAAATTTATAGAAGAGCCAATCGGCTCCTTTAGCACTTGAGAAATCACTGAAGCCTAATAGTGCTTGACCTTTTATTCTATAATCATAAAGCAGCTTTGTTGGATTGACTGATTAGGGTTTGAAGGCGTAAGAGTGAAGGCTGAGAACCACACCGCGATGGTCCGATAAGGCGACGAACGGCCAAAAACCATAGAGACAACGGCCAGGGTTTTGCGTTTAGGAAACGCTACGTTGGTTTTTTTTCTGGATAAAGTTCGAATCACAATATGATATAGATATACCTTTGAAATATTTTAAAGAAACAAGGAATCATATAGTACAAAAAGGTTTATAACTTTTCTCAATATTTAATGTGCTTGAGGGAAAATAACAAAGCCTAAATATGATTATGTTCCTTTTGGTATAATGAGCACAGGACTTATCGATATACCCCATTTAAAGTTACATGCTTGTTCAATTACACCTCTTATGAAGAATTGAAGATGTACATAATGAATAAATGAGATTTTTGGTGGTTCTAAGATAATTAGTGTGGTCGATTACCAGTAGTCCTTTGTTTGTTCCTAGTATGATTGCAATTGAGCTGAGACAAAAGAGAACCCATTTATTAATTGGCAGAGTTTGTGAGGGAATCTGTTGATGGAGATACATCAAACACCCCTTGGCTAAAACAATAGTTTTAAAATACCCATCCCTTAACTTCAAAGTCAAGCACAGTTTTAGTGGTATTACCAATCTCTCCACTACTTATCGTAATTATGAAAAGTATTCTATATGTGTAACGCAGATTAATGAAAAGTAAAATAGGGACAAAATCATCATAATGCATTTTTTAACCTTTCCAAAGTACCTAATTTTAATTGTAGAATTTTAAATGATGCAATGCTATTTTTAGTCTAGAATTTTAGTTAGTCAATATTAATGACCATTATCGAGTGATTAGAGTAAAATTAAGTATATAAATAGTTTTATAATGTAATCAATCATATCCGACGTCCCATCATTTTGGTTAACTTTTTTTTCATCATTTTTTTTTCTGATAACAAATGCTTTTCATAAAAGTAGCCCAAATTTCAGATTAGCAACTTGTTTATGTATGGATTCATAAGAGAAGCTTCTACAAAGAAAAATAAAAGAACAATAACGGTGTAAAATTCAGTCGGCTACTCATTAGTTTTACATGCCAAATTAGTTAAAACTTTTTCATTATCATAAGACAAAATTTAAGGCAATAAGTAATGGAGTTAATAGTTTTTTTTTTTTCGGTTCTCCTTGTAAATACATTTTAATTTTTAAGTACTTGGAAAATATCAATTAGGTAATTTTATTATTTGGATAATTTGTTAACTTTTGATATTTATTCAAATGAAATATTGCTAAAAATAGAGTAATAATTTGTTTTCCTTATAATGACATGTAAAAACTAAAAAAAAAAAAGGATAGGAAAGAAACGAAAAGAAGAAAGAGACAAGCAGGAGAAGATTCATCCTACATTTTCCTACTACCAAACTAACAACTAATATGACCTTACTTCAAAGTTAAGCGCACACTACACTACACTACACTACACTACCTCATAATTCCTTCAAATCACTTTCATGATTACAACACCCATCTCTCCCATTCCCCGCCAAAAAAGCACATTTCCAACACCCAAAACACACATAAAATCTCCAATATCCCCACAAAACCCAATTCAACAACATTTCAATTCTCATTCCACTACATGTCTCATTCTCTCCTCAAAATGCACTTCCTTTTCCTCCTCATCATGCTCTCTCTCTTCCCAAACCCCTCACTCTCCTCACATTGCACCACCCAAACCCTAACCAAAACCTACCAAAAATGCATGGCCCTCCCCACCCAACAAGCCTCCCTAGCATGGACCTTCCACCCGAAAAACTCGACCCTCGAAATCGCCTTCTTCGGCTCCTTCATATCGCCCTCGGGCTGGGTCGGCTGGGGGATCAACCCGGTCTCCCCGGGCATGACGGGCGCCCGCGCCCTCATCGCCTTTCCCGACCCCAACTCGGGCAGCATCCTCCTCCTCCCCTTTGTCCTCGACCCCTCCGTCAAGCTCCAGCGCGGGGCCCTCCTCTCCCGCCCCCTCGACATCCGCCTCGCCTCCTCCTCGGCCGCCTTGTACGGAGGCAAGCTCGCCACCGTCCACAACGGCGCCGCCGTCCAAATCCACGCCGCCCTAAGGCTCCCCTCCAACTCCACCACCAAAATCCACATCGTCTGGAACCGCGGCCTCTACGTGCAGGGCTACTCCCCCACCATCCACCCCACCGCCCCCGCCGACCTCTCCTCCGCCGCCACAATCGACATCCTCTCCGCCTCCGCCTCCGCCGCGCACGGCGCCAACCTCGCCTTCCTCCGCACCCTTCACGGCGCCATCAACGCCATCTCGTGGGGGCTCCTCCTCCCCGCCGGCGCCGTCACCGCCCGCTACCTCCGCCACGTGCAGTCCCTGGGCCCCACGTGGTTCTACGTCCACATGGGGATCCAGCTCACGGGCTTCGTCCTCGGCACGGCCGGGTTCGCCATCGGCGTGCGGCTGGGCGCCATGTCGCCCGGCGGCGGGGCCGCCTACGGGCTGCACCGCAAGCTGGGGTTCGCTGCGTTCTGCCTGGGCGCGGTGCAGGCGGTGGCGCTGGTGTTCCGGCCGAGGACGACGCACAAGTTCAGGCGGTACTGGAAGTCGTACCACCACCTGGTGGGGTACGCGTGCGTGGTCGTGGGCGTGGTGAACGTGTTCCAGGGATTCGAGGCCATGGGCGAGGGAGGGTCGTACTCGAAGCTCGGGTATTGCCTCTGCTTGGCCGCGCTGGTCGGAGGGTGTGTGTCGTTGGAGGTCAACTCTTGGGTCGTTTTCTGTAGGAAGGCCAAGGAGGAGAAGCTGAGGAGGGAGGGTTTTGTTGCTGGGCCGGTTGGGTCTGATAAAGGGAGTGGAATAATCCACCATTAAGGAAAAAAAATGTGTTTTTTTTTTTTTTTTTGGGGGAAAAATTTAATAGGAATATTGTGCAGTTTTGAGTTATTGCATATGAGATGTATTTAAAATTTTAAATTGCGGAGTTGATTCCGATGTAATTTCAAGCTATGAAAACATTAATATATTGGGTAGGAGGCTTATGAATATTGAAAGTTGAATCTCTTAAATTGAAAAAAAATAAAAATAAAAATAAAAATAAAAGAAAGTCTTGAGTGATTCTATGTGGAAATATATGAAGGATGTAGCCACGCCTACTTGTTTGTTGTTATACTTTAATGATGAATGTATAAACGACAACAATTGGAGGAAGTAGGTGGCTCGTTATCTTAAGGGAAAAACAAAAACAAAAACAAAAACAAAAACAAAAACAAAAGATTTCTAAGCATTTAGCCAAACTTTTGACTATTTTTTTAGAAATTAAACTTAATTTAATGAAATTAAAAAATTAGTCATTTTCATATTTGATACACGTATATTATAGTTTTGATATACTTGTTTTATGATACACGTATATTAAGTGTGAAAATGACTAATTAATTCCTTAATTGCATAAAATTATGGTTAATTTTTTTAAATATAGACCAAAAAATAGTCAAATACTAAATAAACCCTAAAAGTAGTTTATACATTACTTATCAAAACAAAAATTACAATAAAACTTTAATAAATTAATAACTTTGATTAAATAATGTTATTAGTAGATCCCAACTCAGGCGTGAATAATTTGCTAAATTTTGTAACATAACACATTATTAAGAAAACTCTTAAACTCACTTGAGGTATAAATTAATAATTTTCTACTATGAAATAGTTTTTAATATTATTTAGACTATTTTATAAAATATATATTTTGCACTATTTTTTTTAAATAATGACAATATAAATTTACTCACTTAACAAATACATGATATCATAATAACAATTTATAAGATGATATTAAACATACACATATTTAAATAAATAAGAAAAATATTTTAATAAATTAATATTTTATTAATTTATTGATAAATTAATAATTTTTGTTTTATTAATTTATAGAGGTTTCGGTAGTGTAGTTTCCATTGCAAAAAAGAAATCCTGTTAAAATTTGGCACCGTTCAAAAATTACGTGCCTGCTTAGACAAATTGATTATGATGTTCGTTTAAAATAGAAAGTTCCTCCGACGTATAACGACTGATGACCAAATTTATTCGAATTGTTTGTTGGGATTTAGGAAATAGAATAAGAAAGGCAAGGAAAAAAAAAATGTTTGTCAAGAATGGGATTCGAACCCATGCCCTTTCGGACCAGTACCTGAAACTGGCGCCTTAGACCAACTCGGCCATCTTGACGCTTATGTTTGAAAATGTGAAATTAAAAATATATAAATCTTCATTTATGGCTTATTAGAACACACTTCCGAAACTATATGATAATCTTAACAGCGCTCTGTTGTAATCTTAAACTATATGGCCAATTTCATTATGTTTTAATTCTCGCGCTTATTCTTCCTTGGAAGCCAAAAGCAGCAACTCAGACAATGTAAATATATATTAGGAGGAAGAAACCTTTCAAGCATTAAAAGCCTTCAAATTATAAATGTAAAAAATGGCCATATTTCAGCTATTAGTTTTACCACAATAGCTGGTAAATATGACATTTACTTGACAATTGTTGTAGCTATTTATATTTCTCGGAGCAAAAAAAAAGAAAAAGAATTGTAGTTATGATGTTTATCATGAAATAACAAGAATCGACACATGATTAATTAAAAACAAAATTATTAGGCTCCATCTCAGTTAACCAAATAGAGGAGTCAAGATCTTAAATCCTAGTTTCGATGTCCTTTCCTTTGTCATTTTAATTGCTTTTGGATAAGCATTTAAAATTATATACTTATATCATATTTTAAAACAATTAATTATACTAATGAATCAAAAAATGATTAGTGGGTTGTTTGGGGTAAATATTACAACCATTTTATTTTAGAATGGTTTGGTTTTGTGAATTTCAAGACTATATAAATTGGTATAAATGATTGAGACTTGAAGATATTGCATTAGGATCAAGAAAGTTGAAAAAAAAAATAGAATGAAATATGATGGATGTGTACCTCAAATAAAGGGTAGAAGGCCATAAAAAGGTGGACACATAGGGATAATAATAGCGAAATGGCACGAGACATTACACAAAATTAGCAGGTTTGAATTATTTTTTAATATGGGATTGAGTATAATTGAATCGGACACGATTAACACAATTATTAACGACGAATATTGAGAGGGAGTCGAAGTCTTGTATAAGTCCGAGTATTCTCATATGAGTTATTCTAGTAAATTGTTTCATCTGGGCGAGGCCCCGCAGACGTAGGTGAAAGCCGAACTGCATAACCAATTTTCGTGTGCTATTTACTTTATCCGTTGCACTTTTGGTTACTGTTCACGTCATATTTTTTCTATCTCGGTTTTAGTTATTTCCGGTGTTCCTTGGAAGTGTTCTGTCACCGATAAGGAATGCCTACTAACAAAAGGGTTCTTTCAATTGGTATCGGAGCGGGTCGTTTTTGCTTTAAGCGAGATCCGTAGCTTTTTAGATCCGTTTTGACGAGATGGACTTTCTCAGAGAAGGAGGCTCCGTACAACGTCGACCGTTGCTTGATAGAACAAATTATTCCTATTGGAAAGCATGCATGAAGGCGTTTTTGGGGCGGCTATTCAAATTAGTTCCTCAAATGCCCCTTCACAATCATCATCCCATACAAACTTGACATTCTTCTTTGTTAGTCTCGTAATTGGGGCGGCTATTCAAGAAAAGTTTCCAACAAATCGCCTATAATATCCTGCCAATCAGAGAAAGCTTCGAATCTCTGACACATTCTTTGGACGCTCCTAATTTATAATAGCATCAACCTTGGAAGAATCTACTGATATACCTCCTTGTGACACCACGTGTCATATAAATTTGACCTCGGTCATCAGGAAGTCACATTTCTCTCTTTTAACATATAATTGGTGTTCCGTTAAGGTTTGTAAAACAATAATCAAGTGCTCAGCTATCAAGATGTCATCGATAAAGACTATCACAAACCGATCCAAGTATGGCCGAAAGACTCTATTCATAAGATCCATAAACGCCGCCGGAGCATTTGTTAGACCAAAAGGCATAACTAGGAACTCAAAATGCCCGTAGTGCGTACGAAAAGCTGTCGAGCGCAGATCAATCTTAGAGAAGTATCGAGAACCTCCCAACTGATCAAACAACTCGTCAATCCTTGGTAGCGGATACTTATTCTTGATAGTAACTCGATTGAGTTGTCGATAATCGACACACAACCTTAAAGAGCCATCATGCTTCTTGGAAAACGGAGCAGGAGCTCCCCAAGAGGACACACTAAAGCGTATGAACCTTTTCTCCAACAACTCGTCTAACTGCTTCCTCAACTCAGCTAACTCGGCAGGAGCCATACGACACGGAGGGATGGAAATAGAAGGTGTACCGAGAATCAAATCAATGCAAAACTCAATCTCTTTATTTGTTGGGAGGCTTGGCAATTCGTCTTGAAAAAAATCCCAGAAATTTTCCACCACATCAACAAGAGATGGACCCGTAGTACCTAACTCTCCCTCGAGCGCAAAAATCATTCCCAGACACTCTAAATTCTTCTTATCCCTACGCATGTCTTGAGTAAAGGATATGGCGTTACAATTCCTGACTTTGCTGGGTACTCGATGACTTATCCATCCTTGGCGACTAGAGTAATTTGCCACCTAAAACAATCTACCGTTGCTTTGTATTTAGACAACCAATACATATCTTAGATAACATTAAACTCACACATGGGTATAATAAAAAGATTTGCAAAAAGCTTATAGTCTCCAATAACTATACAACAAGATCTACATATCATCGAGACCTCGCCCACTCCGCCCATTGGCGTAGTAAGTAACAATGGAGAGGTAGATAAATTCATTTCTAGATACAAACTAGTAGCGAATGACATAGATATGAAAGAGTAGGTAGTACCAGTATCAAACAATACATGAGCCCAAGAATAAGAGATAAGAATCATACCATCCACAACAGAATTCTCAACACGAGCCTCGGTAACTACATAAGCTTGACTTTGGGTCCTCTCATTCCCATTGCGTCCTCTACCCCTGCCTCTATATCCACTGCTTGAACTAGCACCTCACCTTTGATGATGGCCACCTTGACTTCCAGATGCCCTCGAGGAAAAATGTGTGGCTTGACTCTGTTGGAAACCCGATCCTTAAGGTTATGGCCGAGGATAGTACTGTGGAAGATGCCCTCTTGGTTGCGGTATCATAAAACCATGATTTGATGGAGCCTGTTGTTGAAAACCGGTAGGTCGAGGCTGCCTACTTTGATTTCTCCAAGACACTGAACCAGTCTAACTTCCTTGTTATCCTTCTTCAACCAACAAGTTTGTTGTCGCCTTAGGGGACACTCCCGTTTACGATGACCCACCTGACCAGAAGAGTAACAATCATGCCACTAGTAGCATTTCCTTGCGATCCTTGTCCTTGCATTGGCGCTTTCTTGCCAATCTTTTTGCCAAAGTTCTTGTCTCTCTTTCTTTCTTCTTTATTTCTCAAGATATCATTCTCTATGCGCTGAGCAGTAGAAAATAACTCATGGAATTCTGTAAAAGAGAATGCCGCCAACTAAGATCTAATGTTTGGTCTCAACCCTTCTCTGAACTCGATACAGCGTGAAATGGGATTAGCCACCGCACTAGGATCGTATCGAGACAGGTTGATGAAGCGGGCATGATATTCAACTACCGTCATGTCCCCTTGGACTAGCCAACTGAACTGAGCTATCATCTCATGTTTGTGGGCCTCGGGAATATAATTTCTCTGAATAGTCTTTCGAACTCATCCCAAGTAATATTGTTAGTGTCATAATATTCTTCTTGCAGCTCCTACCATCCTAACGCTGAACCTCGCAACAAATAGGTTGGAAGTTCAACTCGAAAGTTATCTGGCACCGCCGCTAGTCTGAAGATTCGCATAACCTCCTTCAGCCATCTACCAGCCGCTTCAGGATCATATTCTCCCTCAAAAGTAGCAAGAGTCACCTTAAGGAATCGTCCAAAGGCATTGTCTTTTTGTCTACGATTATGCGCCCTAGGAGCTCGTGGGGCATCACCAAACACATCTCTAACATCTGGACATCGTCCCGCATTCGCTTGCCCTATTCCTGTACCTCGAATTCTAGGTGGCATTTAACTTTGACTGTAGAGAATTTTATTCAAAGGTTTGCTCTCCAATGACAAGGTCGTGCTTTTAAAATTTGAAAGACAAATCAAATAAATAAGAAAATAGTGCTACACTCCTACGGTTTACCAAACCTCGGTTCTGATACCAAAATCTGTAACGCCCCTATGTGGAGGTTGGAGTTTAAGAGTGAAAATAATCATTTAGAACATTAGATTTAAAGTTTTAAATACATGTCGTAAACGCATCAAACGATTTTTCCCGGAGAATTTAAACAAAAAATTCAAAGATGGAAATACTTAAAAAATGAACAACACAAATTTCACAGTTTAGTGTAGCATAAATATAAGTAAAATAAAAACACCCTCTCTTTTTCTCTTAAATCCTAAAGCTCCTCCGCACCGATTGCTCCTTCTCTGCGAAGTCGAGCGCCGCCGCCTCGCCTCCTCCGCGCAAGACCCTGCTCGAAGGCTCGCCGTAGCAGCAAAGATCTCAGTCGCGACACGCTACCGCCTCCGCCGAGCTAGAACCTCGCGCTAGCTCTGCTGGCGCTGGTGTCGGGCTCCACGATTGACTGCAGGTCGAAGACATGGCGCTTCTCTTGAAAAATTGGCTCCATACTTGAAAAATTCTCTTATTAGATATATTTGCTAAATTCTTTTTAATTTTATAGTTATTAGAATATTGTTTGTTATGCTAGGTATTATAATTCGGCCCTGTGAGTATGTGAGAAACAATAATTTGACCAGGATGGTCTCCATTATGGAGGAATAAAGGGTTGTTGATGTTGTCTATGGCGGGATAATCCATTTAGGTTTGATTTGAGGTAGAAGAATTGGTAATGGTTTGAAAAAATACCACTGTTGTGTTGGCCACCACGATTGGTATTGTTGTTCTGGCCTCCACGAGTCATGCCCAGGAAAGAAGAAGATTGTGAAAGAAAAGCAGTAGAAGGGTATTTGCTCTGATACCATATTACAAAAGAGAGAAGAAGACGAAGAGAAAAGGGAATTTGTTGTGGAATGTGATTTTTAGTATATGTAAAAGGCTATGGAATTAAATGGTTTAATTTTGGGTTTGTTAAATTGTAAAAGATTTAAGGTATTAATACAATTTTTAAATAAATCAAAGATTAAATTACAATTTTTTTGTGTCCCGTCAACCGAAGGAGCAAAATGATCTAAGTTTAATGTTTCAAGGTGCAAAGAAGACGAAATTAAAAATTAAGATGTTATCGAGAAAAATAACACGGGTATTTTTTTTCCTAAATAAAATGGTGCAATCTCCACGCAAAGAAGCCAATGCAAGAACTACTGTAAAATATAAATCATGTAGAAGTATAGCACAGATCTCAGTATTTCACACATCAAAGTCAGAATTCCAATACGACATTAGTCTAAAAAAATGCAAAATAAAAAATAAAAATAAGAGAGGCGAAAAATCGAATTAACGCTATGCAGTTTCAAGTTGCAACTAGGCATGAAAATATGGAATTCCATGGACTTCCATGGAACAAAAGTCGGGTGATTTCCGGGTAATTACCCGGAAATTATCCGAAAAAATTTTTCGGGTAAATACCCTAAATTTTTTAATGGAATAGCCGGGTAAATCTGGGTAATTACCCAGAAATTACCCGGTTTTCTAAATTTTTTTTTAAAGCGTTCATCTTTTAGTTCATGCCTTTGTACTATAATATTATAATAATATGATTGGGACATGATGGGGAGAGAGAACGTATGAGAGAGAGAGAGAGTAGGCAGTACGTCTGTGAGAGAGAGAGAGAGAGAGTAGGCAGTTGTAGACTTGTAGGCTTGTAGCAGTGTTGTGTCAGCAGGTAAAAGTATTGTACACCTGCCGTGACTAAAAAATATTGTAATAGTTATGATTTTTTCGTGTAAAAGCCGGGTATATACCGGGTAAAATAGTTTTTTTTTTTTTTTTTTTGCTGGGTAATTCCGGGTATATACCCGGATTTTTCGGGTATTTTTCGGGTAATTCCGGGTATTTTGTTATCCGGGTATTTTTCGGGTAATACCCGGAATTTACCCGGGAATTAAACCGGGTAATTGTTTACCCGAAAAATTTTGTTCCAAAATTTCATGCCTAGTTGCAACCATGCGCAGGAAAGACCAACCGAGAAGAGAAAAAACTGAGACATGAAAAAGATGTGAGTCGAACTAGATAAGCCAAAACAAATACACGAATAGTAAACAGCACCTAGTAGTTTCAGAAACTCTTCAAAAACAGAAACATCAAAATCGAACATGCCAAAGAGTACTTTCAAAGCTTTCAGTGTGGTTTTAGCGCACAAAAAAAAAAAAAAAAAAAAAATGCTGTCAGTCTGGAACATGCTTTCATATACAACCTTGAAACTAAACTCCATTTTTTATTTGGAAGCACTAATTTTGTCACTAATGAAATCTTTAATAAGGTAATTAGTATGTCAACAATGCATGACCTGCAAATGGAAGACTATCTTCAACTCAAAACTAAAATCCATGGAGAAATCATAACTGCCGAGATACATAGGATGATGAGATGGAGAGTTCAACTCAAGAAAAAATGTAATAGAATCCCAACATTATCTCAAAAATATTGCGACTACAAAAACAAAACTGATATTAAATCCATCCTAGGAAAATGCTACATAACCGTCCCTTCAAACATCTACTACTCTTATACCCTGCAAAAAGGCAGATCATCATTTTTCTTCCTCAAGCAAGGTCTGAGCTAGCTGGTCCAGCACCATAGCCACCAGCTCCACGGCCAAAGCCAGGCCTTCCACCAGGACCCTACAAGATTTAACACACGAAAATTAGAACAGTGGTGAGACCAAACGAAGAAGAATCACACACCAAACAGTGTGGAAACTCTGGCCATCATCTGTGAGACAATGCATAGAATTTTGCATATCCGCTCTCTTTGAAGAAATAAAATTAAAAATACAAATCAAACAAAGTAGAGATTGGATGTATAAATTAAAAAACTAAGTTTGGAAAGCAGCCTAATCTAATGATCAAAGTCGAAAAACAAATCCTCAAACTAAAGCAATGAAGAAACACACTAAAGTGTTTGACATTAAAGCTTTCTATTCAGAGTTATCTTAGGGCACAGTATATACTAAAATATATACAATACGGAAAACAAACAACATAACAGCATGCGTGGTGTTGGAAAGTTTCATTTACGAAGTACCACTAGAATGTGTGAGTCCTCAAAAAAACTCACCCCAAAGGAAGGCCTGTAGTCTGCCGGAGCTCCACCCTTGTCGCCACTGAAGTCACCACCCGAACCACGGGGACCTCCACGGTAGCCATCACGATCACCACCAAATCTACGCTCTCCGTCAAAGCGAGGCGGGCCACTTGTTCATAATAACCAACAACACCGACACCAAATTTCAGTCCGCAATATACAATCAGAGTGAATAATAAATAAAGAAATACACCGTCAACTAGAACGAGCATAAATCTTAATACAACAAATACAATTCGTCCGACATTTGGAATATAAATAAAAAAAAAAACAAACAAACAAACAAACATGCCCAATAAATCATAACTCACCATCAGCTAAACACAGGACGTAGAAACTAAAACAAAATTGGTCAAGACTCACATACAAGCCAACATGTTAAATATTAAACCACAAAATAGAGGGGCCAAGAAACACCGACAAACTCAACACCACCACTAAAAATACAAACAGTAATCTATCACAATGGAATTAGGGTTTTGGTTGATTTACCGAGGGCGGTCGCCGGGTGGGCCCATGGGCCTGCCGGCGGGCTTGGCCTGCTTCTTCAAGGTCGCAGGGACGATCTCAGAGGGGAGATTGAGGTAGTTCCTCAGAAACTCGATGCCATCGTTGGTCAAGTACCAGTAATAATGCATCCAAGCGAAGGTCTCGCGCACATACTCCTTCGACTTGAAGCTCTGCATCAGCTTTATCACCTGAAGGTTCGGGACATCGATATCAGGGTGCTTCGCCAGATTGAAGTCCTTCTTAGCATAGCAAACACCCTCTGAAGAATAAAAAAAAAAAAAAAAAAAAAACCAAAATCAAAAGATGAGTACTTCGCCAAATTAAAATCGTGATTAGGGTTTCGATTCAATTGTCACCTTGAAAGAGGTATTTAGAGATCTCTCGGCGGTTCTTCTCTGGAATAATCTGAATTTGAGGGGGAAAAAAAAGGTCAGAAAAAGTAGTGTTCGGCAGCAGAGTAAACGATGGAAAATTTGATAACCGAAATTGCTCACCATGATTGATTGATGAGAGGAGATCGTAAGAGTTCGGCGGCACAGTCTCGGCTCTCTCGCTTGCGGGAACAAAACTATGAGAAGCAAAAGGAAAAACCTAATGAAGTGTGGTAATGGGCTCTTATTGACGAACGCTGATGGGCAAGTCCATTCACAATAGTTTTTTTCTTTTTTTGTTTTTTTTTTTTTGTTTTTTTTCACGGTCGTTCTTTTTTTAAACACTGATGGGCTCTTAATCGCCTACCATGCTTTTTTTTTTTTTTTTTGTTGATTTGATGTGATTTTTTTTAATGATTTTTCTAGATTATCTTATCTTATTTCAAAAATTTCCAAATTCAACGAAAACAATTCCTTGTCCACGTGCATTCTTCTAGAGATTTTTTTTTTATAGTTTAATTCTAATTTCTTTGAGTTTTTATCTTTTTTAATACACAAAATGTAAACTTCTTGGGTACTTCTGCCATGAGAACCGAATTAAAAACCCACTCATGGGAAACAATTATAAGTGGATGCTATTTGAAAGTGTATGAAAAATAACATACAACTTGCCACACTTGATCATTTTACTAAATATTATATAAAAATAAATAAATAAATAATCTACATCCTCTTCTTTTCTTCAACAACCCAGTCATTGCTGCATCGGCATCTCCGTCGAGTTCTTCCACAAAGTGCTTCATTGTTTGTCTAATGTGATTAAAACACAACTTGAGGACTAATGTTGGAGTGTGATTAAAACACTTTCATTCTCTTTATTAACTAGCAAGTAGCAATGGTAGTTTCTTTGGCACTGTAAAATTATTGCAAGATGTCTTAGTGAGATTGTAAGCCAAAAAGTCTTTAAATTAAATTAATTTCTTTTAAGTGTAAAAAAACTACAAAAGTCTCAAACTATATAAAATGATACGTAATTGTTCGAAGCTCCCGGACGACGGCAACGATAGTTTGAGGCTAGACAGAAGGTTTGCTCAAAACTTCTTGACGACGGCGATGACGCTTCGAGGTTGGACCAAATAAGAATCATTTTGTTGGCGACGACGATAGCGTTTTCTTCGAAGCTCCTCGACGACCGCAATGGGATTTGCTGCGTAGCTCATCGACGACGGCGCGATTTTCAAGGCCAAATCAAATGTTTGTTCTGAAACTCTTCGTCGACGGCGATGGCGGTTCGAGGCCAGAATTCTCCACTATCATCGCCAACGCCGGCGCCGGCATGGTTGTAGCAACGGGAGATCGACCTGGTTGCAGCAGTGGGGAACAGAGACAGAGATCCAAACCAGGAAAAAGAGGAGACAATTATTAGTTGGAACGCGGAACATGTTAGTTTTCGTGAATCAGCATTAATATACAATCATCAATGTGATATTGTTTCCCATCAGTCTATCGTTTAACTATTTCCCAGGTAAGAAGTTGCGAACTTCTTTTGCAAATTTTGAAACTTACAATAAATTTAAAGAGGAATACCAACCAAAAAAAAAAAAGACATTTTTAAGCGTCATTTAATAATATATATCTTTAAGTATTGCTTCTTGTTTTTTTTTTTCCTTATGATTATTGTCTTAATTGCCCATCATACTTTTATTTTTCTTTTATCTCATGTGTTTTAGTTTAATGGTTTTTTTTTCTTCTAGATTTTCTTATTTAAAAACTTTTCACATTCTCTATAAAAAATTTTAAAAAAATTCACATTTAACGAAAATAATTTCTCCTCGTCCATGTACATTTTATAAGAACTTTTGTTTTTTATTTTTTATTTTAAGTTTAATGTTTTATTTCTTTGAATATATATTGATCTTTTCTAATACACAAAATGGTAGCATTCTTTTGCCAATTTTAAAATTTACAATAAATTAAATAGATATAACACATGTCAATTTTAAATTACCTATTTTTCTTCAAGTTCCATCTTTAGTTTTCTTCTATTCCCTAACTTATAATTTGTGGTTCTCCTAAACGGATAAAAGTACTAGCAGAAAGAATACATATATTATGCTTTGAGGATTGTTGTTCAAGTGCTGAATCCAGGATTTATGTACAAAACAAAACAAGAAGCTACTTCGTCTATTGGGTCTCATCTTGCTTTTAATAGAAAAATTAGTATAAATATAAATGAGTGACAACAGGTATACAAAACTAGATGTAATTTCTCGCCTAGTGTGCCTAAGAGTCTATTAATTTAGAGCTAATTTCGGTCAAAACACAGACATAGCAAGGGATAAACATATTAGGTTTTTTTTTTCTTTTTTTTTTTAGCGTGCTAACATTGAGCCAAATTTTAACTTTCTACACAAATCTTTTTCCACCTTTATGGATATTGAACATTGACTAGGCTCATGTATCTTATGCGGCAGAGTTCCTGGTCGATTCATGTTGTTTTTAATTCCTAGTTTTCCTTTGCAAAGAGCTTGTATCCATCTTGCACAAATTAAAAAGCGAAAAACAAAGAAGAAAACAAAATATACGAATGAAAACCAAAGAGAAAAGTTTTAGGACAAATTATTTTTTAGTACTGATACATGATCTTCATTTGAGGGCTAAACTAAAGAACATAAATATATAAAATGGATACCGACCTAATGTTTCACTTGATGAAGGACTATTGTATCAGCAATGAAAGAAATATATATATCCAGCCACTACTTATACATAGGTTTCAAATGAGTAAGATACGCTAGGAAGTATATCCTTTACTAAATATTTTATCAGTTGTAGAATGCTTTATACACAATGCTCGATAGGTGTGAACATCATCAATAGCAAAGACCATATAACGAAAAATGCAGAACCATTCACGCACATAAATAAAAAACACTAAGTTGACCTACCACATCCTAATCACGGTCAAGAACCGATCAGATAAACAAAGCATATGATATGACATGTATAAAACCAACAGGTTTATATGTATACGCAAGAAAAGTAAGATAGTCATACACACACAATATGAGGCTGCAACTAAATCATCTAGATATTTTGTCTAGGTTATTAACATATGTGTGTGTGTTATATTAGCACAAAAGATTTTAATACACCCAAAAAGATTAATTAGTCATAATCACCTGTTGAGCAATACATATGAGATCAAGGTCGTGTTTAAGAAGAAATTCATCAACCTTGTTAGCCCCGAATGTATATGACATACCTCGGTCGTTCTCCCCCCAACCTTGAAACTACATAGCGTTAATTCGATTTTTCGCCTCTCTTATTTTTATTTTTTACTTTGCATTTTTTTAGACTAATGTCGTATTGGAATTCTGACTTTGATGTGTGAAATACTGAAATCTGTGCTATACTTCTACATGATTTATATTTTACAGTAGTTCTTGCATTGGCTTCTTTGCGTGGAGATTGCACCATTTTATTTAGGAAAAAAAATACCCGTGTTATTTTTCTCGATAACATCTTAATTTTTAATTTCGTCCTCTTTGCACCTTGAAACATTAAACTTAGATCATTTTGCTCCTTCGGTTGACGGGACACAAAAAAAATTGTAATTTAATCCTTGATTTATTTAAAAATTGTACTAATACCTTAAATCTTTTACAATTTAACAAACCCAAAATTAAACCATTTAATTCCATAGCCTATTACATATACTAAAAATCACATTCCAAAGCAAATTCCCTTTTCTCTTCGTCTTCTTCTCTCTTTTGTAATATGGTATCAGAGCAAATACCCTTCTGCTGCTTTTCTTTCACAATCTTCTTCTTTCTTGTGCATAACTCGTGGAGGCCAGAACAACAATACCAATCGTGGTGGCCAACACAACAGTGGTATTTTTTCAAACCATTACCAATTCTTCTACCTCAAATCAAACCTAAATGGATTATCCCGCCATAGACAACATCAACAACCCTTTATTCCTCCATAATGGAGACCATCATGGTCAAATTATTGTTTCTCACATACTCACAGGGCCGAATTATAATACCTAGCATAACAAACAATATTCTAATAACTATAAAATTAAAAAGAATTTAGCAAATATATCTAATAAGAGAATTTTTCAAGTATGGAGCCAATTTTTCAAGAGGAGCGCCAAGTCTTCGACCTGCAGTCAGTCGTGGAGCCCGACACCAGTGCCAGCAGAGCTAGCGCGAGGTTCCAGCTCGGCGGAGGCGGCAGCGTGTCGTGACTGAGATCTTTGCTGCTACGGCGAGCCTTCGAGCAGGGTCTTGCGCGGAGGAGGCGAGGCGGCGGCGCTCGACTTCGCAGAGAAAGAGCAATCGGTGCGGAGGAGCTTTGGGATTTAAGAGAAAAAGAGAGGGATTTGAGTTTTTAATCCCAGGGAGCGAGAGAACAAGAGATTGAGATAGGGACAAAGAGGAGAAGGAGGAGGAGGAGCGTGGGTTGGAGGGGAAGAGGGTGATGAGAGGGTTAGGTTTTATTTGTTTGTTTATTTTTATTTTTTTGACAATTCTCAAATGGGGAACATTATGGTAGGGAATAAATGGGAAATGAAAATAAATCAATGAATATAGGACGCTTCTCCCATGGGGAATATTATAGTGCGGAACAAATGTAGTGCAAAAAAAAATGAGTGTTATTGGATCTTTAGAAAGGTGCATGATAATTAAAATATTTTTCATCCCACACAATTATTACCATCCTTTTTTTTTATTTGTTTTCGTTTGGATCTAAACTTTAAAAGTTCAGATTTTTTATTTTTTTAAATCTCTTGTGCATAAGAGCTAAGAAGCTTCGTTCGCCGAATACTATTGGTCCGGCTGGCGAGCTCGGCAAGAACATCGCCCCTCCATGAATGCCTCTCATTAACTACAAAATGTGCTTCTTTGGTTTTTGTGGTTCTTTTTGTAATCGATAATCCCGAAAACGAGTTCGCCGGGGATGAGGCGTCGCCGCGTTGGGACGGCGACCACTGCAGTGAAGTGGCAAGGTTGTCAAGGCCCCTATTCCACAGTATAGTTATGCGATATTTTTTGGTGTCAAAATGAGATTTGGGTTGCCTTTGGAAAATTTTTGTCTTTTGAATTTGAATATTTTTTTTGTTGTTGTTGCTCTTAAATATCCGGCCACAAGGCATGGCAAAATAATATATATATGTGAGGCCACAAGCCTTATGCCGAAGCCTATTGCTCTGACCGACAGGCTCTCGGATGTTGCTAGAGATGGTGCCATCGTTGGTGATGCACAAGGCGTCGTCACTAGAAGTTGCAACGACGGTCGACCGAGCTCGCCGAGTCCGACTTGTACTCGGAGAAGTTGAAGTTGCTCATTGGGAGTTGGGTCGGAGGAGTGTGCCGGTGGTTGTCTCCGACGACGGCACTACCTCGCCGTTGGTTTGATTCTTCGTTTGGTCTGCTTGTGTTCGTAAAAAAAATATAATAATAAAAGAAAACACCTGCAGAGAATGAAGATGGAGAGGAAAATGGAGGAGGAAGAAGATGGAGTGTGGGACCCAATTCAAATAGCATTTTTTAATCTTCTAAACAGTTGGGATCATATAGTTGAGGGCCCAAGGTAAGCCTTATATCTAATGGTCTATTTTCGTTCTCCATTTGTACCATGTGTAAACGTACCCCAAATGAGAATCGTCCTTGATCATGGACCCTAAACTACATTATCCCAGCTACTAAAAAAACCTAGGCCCCATATCATCTTCTTCCTCTTTCTCTATCTTTCTTCTCCTATTCGTTCTCTGCAACAGGTCTACTATTTTTTTTCCTTTACCAAAAGAAAAAACAACATCGAGAAAGAGCTTGATAATATTAAAATGAAGAAGAAGATGGATAATGGGAAGAGAGTAGTGGAAAAGAGACGAAGAAGAAGTCCGTCTCTAAAGGAGACACCGGCAACGGTTGTTCAACCTCATCAGAAACTTCTCTTCACATCGGTCTTTGTCGGACTAATCATCATCTTCCAGCAAGCTCGGGATTGAACAGGCTTAGTGGGCCCACAGATTTCAAGAGATCAAACTCCAAGTTTCAGCAAGTTCCCAAATCAAAACTTGGTCGAGGGTTTGGGTTTTGAAGCTTGGCCGAAGACCGCAGCACGATGGTGGGGATATAGGATCCAGTGGAACCGTCGTAGAAGGAGGAGCGAGACAATGAGATTTTTTTTTTTTTGGATGAGAATCCATTTCAAGCACAATGAGATTGTTTGACAAGAATTCTACAAAAAAAAAAAAAAAAAAAGTTTGATAAGAAAAAATAAATTATGTTAATTTTTTTAAAAGAAAAAGGTGATTATAAGATGCGAGAAAGAGTATCTTAATTAACGTGTGATCTTTTAAGATCATATAATAACTCTTGAATTTGTTCCCACCAGAACGTTCCACATGGGAGAAGCGTCCTTTTTTTGTTAAATCTGTAAAATTTTGGGTTTAATAGTTTAATTTATTTTTTTTAAATTATTAAAGATTTAGGGTATTAGTGTAATTTTAAATAAGTTAAAGGTCAAATTAATATTGTTTTTAGTGCCATGTCATCATTTAACTGACTGATTTATATGGTGCAAAATGGTTTAAGTTTAATACTTCATGGTGCAAAAAGAGAGAAATTAAAGAATAAGGTGCTGTAAAGTAGCATAAATATGGGGTGCACATAGGTATTTTTTCCTTTGATTTACTATACCTTTCTGTGATGGCACAATTGTGTACAAGTCAATTTTAATTAAAAAAATTATAATAAATACTCAATTTTTAACGCTTAATTTAAATTAATATCTAATTTCTTAAAAAATATAAAAAAAAATACTTAAGTGATTTAATTACTTACATAATACAAGTTGCCATTAAACGAAATATGGTGTGCACACTTGTAAAGAATGAAGTCTTAGGCCATATCACTTCTTTAATAGTACTAGTAATATCACGTGCTATGCAGGAGATTAATTTGATAAAATATTAAGTTAAAAATAAATTAAAAATAATGTTGGGACAAAATTTCGTCACAACTTCACGTGAAGCACGTGACCGGGTATCCCAGCTCGGGATGTCCGTTGTGCCACGTGTCGACTCTGTTAAGCTGGAGAATACAAGTAGAAAGCAAATAAAGTACAAAGATTTTCTAGAATTCTATCTCTCACTCTCGGTTTTTTTTTTAATTTTTTTTATTTGTAGCTTGTGGGGTGGCCCGATTTATAAGTGGCTTGTCATCCTTTCGGATGGTTCCTTGGGCATTCATGATGGTACCATGAATGCGAAGTTAAAGGCTCATTAATGCCACCGTTCGGACTTGGTTTTAAGGGGACTTTTCGATGTCTCATTGAGAGGTTATGTGATCTGGCAATCTAGTGTGTGCGGGTCCGCATGCACACGAGTGGTTTTCAAACTTTTATGGCGAGAAATAAACGGTTAACCGATACGTGCGGACACCCGTCGGCTTTGGCGGTCTCCAGCGTGGTCCGGCGGGGTCCGGCGGGGTTCGACGGCTTCCAGCGGGGTCCGACGGCCTTCAGCGTGAACCTTGCTTCCAGCGGGGTCCGACGGCTTCTGGCAGGGTCCGGCGGCCTCCGGAGTGATCCTTGCTTCAGGCGGGGTCCGACGGGATCCGGCAGCCTTTAGCATAATCCTTGCTTCCGGCGGGATCCGACGGCTTCTAGCAGGGTCCGGCGGCCTCCGGCGTGATCCTTGCTTTCTGTGGGGTCTAGCGGGATCCGGCGGCCTCTGGCGTGATCCTTGCTTCGGCGCCCTCTGGCGTCCCCCAGCGGGCACCCGATTGCTTCAGCGGCTCTGGCGGTTTCGGCGGGCATCCAGCGGCTCCACTAGCTTCGGCGCCCTCTGGCGTCCCCCAGCGGGCACCTGATTGCTTCAGCGGCTCTGGCGGTTTCGGCGTGCATCCAGCGGCTCCACTAGCTTCGGCCAATTTAGTTCCGCCGCAGGAGCCCAGAGCGTCCCGAGGAACTACAACGTTCCTGGTGAGTCCCGTACTTAAAAAAAAACCTCTCTTTCTTCTTCCATAGTCTTCTTCATTGTTTTTCATCGACTAACTTCTTCGCGGTTGTATACAGAGTTGTTTGTTCGACCTCCAGTGTACGGGGATCAACGGGAAAGGATATTGAGAGTCCGGGTCCTCGTCAACGAGGACAATTTAATCACTTAAGATGGATCTCCACCCGTATAGAGTTGGACCCGGACCAACTCCGCCCGTATAAGCCGGCCTCAAAGAAGCCCAAGACTAAGGTCGGGGCTTCTTTTGTTGTGGCCAAAGTGAGTGTGGCCTCTTCTCTGAAGAAGTCCACCTCCTCCGAAGCCCCAAAGAGAAAGAAGGCTGCCTCTTCTCCAAATAAGCCAGCTTCATCAAGGCCCGCGGCCACAGCTATTCTATCGATTGAAGAAGTCGAGGGCGAACCTTCTCCAGAACCTCTGAAGAGGATGAAGAGAAGAACGGAGACTTCGGAGTCGACTCCTTCGAAGATGGCTCCCTCTGATCCTCCTCCCTCCAGGAGTGAGGATGTTCCGGCTCTCTGGACTCAGGTCGTTCCCGAGTCTTAGAAATCCGGGTGCCCCCGGAGGCTTCCTGGACGACGGTTCCTGAGGGAGGATCTTTCGATGAAGTTACCCGGGAGGCACTCAAGGCTGCGGAGGAGTTATTCCGCGAAGAAAATACTTTAGCTACGTCGAATCCTCCGACGGCCATGGTAGAAGATCCTCACTTGAGCGTGGACCACTTCGTTGAGGAGAGGCGAGTAGATCCGACTTCTTCGGAGTCAGATGCTCTGCCGAAGCCGACTTCGCTCGCTTCGGTACCGACTCAAGCTATGCCTGGGTCCGCACGCTCAACACCCATCATCCTCGATGATGGTAAGTAGACGTTTCCTACAAAACAAACACACGATATATTTTATACTTAGAAAAATTCCAAATACTAACCTGTTCTATTGCGATGTCGTTGCAGATGATTTTTTCAGTCGTCTTGGGCCCTCGACGATGAGTACTTCTGTCCCCGAACCTTCCATCGGGGACAGGGCCAAGGGAAAGCAGCTTGTGGAAGGTGATCCTCCTTTGAGAACTATGCCCCCGAAGGAGAGTTATACTCAGCGCAAGGAGCCGGCTCCTTCAACCTCAAGGACAACAATGGGAGAAACTTCTAGGAAAAACACCACTAAAATCCCCACGGATCCCCTAGAGGACTTTCTGGTTCCTCCGGCCGGGACTCCTTATGGCGAATGATCTTTTACTCATTCGGGGTCGTTCCCCTGGATTGCTGGTCTTACTCCTATGTTGGATGAGATCTGGTCTGAGGAGAGGTTTCAGGAGCTATCCAAGGAGCCGTTCCAAGCCAGCAATCGAGAAGGCATGTGGATGCTCTCGAAGGTAAGACCATGTTTTCTTTGAAACTTTCTCACATTCCCGATCCTAACATCTTTATATAATACAGGCTTTTCTCACGAACTTCATATACTCCCGAAGGATGGAGGCCACATTTGATAAGTGTCAAGAAGCCCTCCTCTAACTTCGCGATGAAAATCAAAAGCTGGTCGCGGAGCTCTTCGAGGCTTCAACCACTTTAGGCAAAGCAACCGATATGATGGCCTCGGCGAAAGACAGCTTAGAGAAGGTAGAGGGTTATAAAAAGACCCGCGACGATGAGGCGGCCAAACTCTGGGATGAGCTACGTAAGGATAGAGCATTACGCGAAGAGGCGTGGAATACCCTCGAGGATGAGCGCCGTGTTCACGAAGAGGACCTTCAATCTGAGAAGGCTACTTTTAATATGGCGATCGAGGAAAAAAAAAAGGGTTGAGAGGGGTAGCTGAGACTAGAATTCAGGCGCTCGAGGGTGAGCTCAAAGACGCAAACACCAAGCTCAGAAAGACTGAGGCCGATCTCATCGAGGTTAGGGCAAAGATCCGCACGGATGTAGCTAAATAGTATTTGTTTTTTCTGAAAACAAGGGATTTCAAATTGTAATGTGTTAAGATTAATATGCTACGCATGACTATTTCAATTTAAACATGATTACACAAAAAATTTTAAAAACTACTTGAAGTTATGTTTTTCAATATTATGTTCATAACAAGAATGCTAAGGAAATTCAAGTTTATTCCTTTCTAGGACAATTACGTGTTGCTTTAAGAAAACAAAATCTTTAAAAAAAAGATTATCTAAAATTTTGAAAGCTATGTTTGTAAATCTTAGTTCAACAAAAGTGATAGTCTGAGAAGTCGGGTCGTTATAATGAATCCCTAAACCCCAAAACCAAAACATGAAACCCGTAACTCCAAACCTGAAAGTCAAAACCACAAACCCAAAACCCGACACCCTAAAACCTAACATGACCCTATACCCAAAACCCTTCTAGCAACCTCAAAACAATATATATATATATATATATATGTATATATATATATAATTATATATGTATGTGTATAAAGTGTATGGAACAAATGATTATTAAATGGTGGTTAACTAGTTATAAAATTTTCTCTGTGTGAAATGAGTTAAGGATTCTATTTTTTTTAATAGGAAGTTTCAACGATATAAAGCTGAAGTGATGTTGTTGGTTGTTTAAAGTATCATATGGACCTATTATATTCCTTATCAAGGCCCAAAGAAAATCGAGCTAAATGTATGTCTTTTAATTGTTTTGAATCCTTTTTTTGTTGTTGTCTTTTGTTATTGTCTTTGTTTAGAGTTAGATCTGTATTTTTTTTTAACTTTGGCTGTGAAGAGATATAGTGTATGTATGAGGTCAATGAGTTTCAGGTTAAAGTATTGTTATGGAGGGGCAAATTGTAGACAAATGTTTGTGTAAGGTGAAGTGATTATTCAAGCTACCTCTTCATAATGATTAATGGGTTTTCAATGATGTCCATTTTGTGTTGGTTTACAAGAAGAGATATTCATGGTCAGCATTCGAATCTTTTAAGATTGTTTAAGCATTGTGGGTTCTCACACGAGGCAAACTATTTGTTTCTTGGAGATTATATGGACCGTGGCAAGTAGTGCATAGAGACTATATGCCTTCTTCTCGTGCACAAGATCAAGTACAAGAAGAATTTCTTTCTTCTCAAGGGTAACCACAAATGCGCCTTCATTAACTGTACATATGGGTTTAATAGACAAGTGTAAGAGGAGATTCAGTGTTCGTATTTGGAAGACATTTACCAACTGCTTCAGCACTCTGCCTGTAATGGGTTGAACCAAGAACACCATTACAAGTATTTAATTCCTATTTTTTTAAGAAAAATTTGCTTGTAATATTACCTTGGCTATATTTAACTTGAGGAAAAATATCTCAGTTTCGTCAAATCTGGCCAACTTTTGATTTTTGTAACTGATAATGCAAATACTATTATTTTTACAATTTTGGACATGTTAGGAATTAAATTTCAACTTGAAATTGATACTAAAATTCCTAACTTTTCATTTGGAGCTTAATGAAAAATTGAATTTCTTAATTTTTCAAAAAAAAAAAAAACACTAGTATAAAAGCATATTATTTTTTATCAACTAGGGCTTCTTCTTTTTTCTCCCCTCTTCTTCCCCTCAGCAGCCGCCATAACCCCCGTTCCCACCCACCCACCCACTCCTCTATCTTTCCTTGCTTGATCTTCGCTCACTCTCCCTCCTTCCCAGCTCTGGCCGGCAGCCTTCTGGTGTGCATCCCCTTCGGCTTGCCCAAGCCCCCGAGCCCAGTCGTTGCGCCTCTCCACTGCCCAGACCCGAGCACCATCCTACTGACCTGCGACTGTGCTGAACCACCGTGAGCGCCACAACACTGCACACGACATCCGGAGCCTTCGAACTGCTCCGACGAGTCCATGTCGCCACCTCACTGTGGCCCGAGCCAGTGCGACCTCTCTGCTGCCTTATTAAGACACTGTGAGCCAATGTTGCTCGCGATAGGTGAGCTTTAAGCTTGAACCAAGACTTTATGTTTATTCTTTTTCCGAGTTTTAAACCTCGTACGTAGTTTTTGGCTATATGTGACAAATTTAGACGTGTGCAATATTGTGTGGCTGAGATTATGTTGATATGCTGGATTTATTTATATTCTATGAACGTCAAGTTTGAAGTGTGATTGTTTAGTGTATAAATTATGTGGTTGGTTTATTTGTGTTGTTTCAAGAAGAAAAACAAAGAGAGGGGGGGAGAAAATCTTTTTGTAAAGATTCGATCTCAAGCACATGGGTGACCTTAATAATTTTAGCGTTTAGCGTTGATTATCTTTCGAAACAAAAGATTTTTGGCAAGGTTGTTAAGTATGTAATCATCATGTTTTTACACAAAATCTTATTTTGTATTGTGGTTCAACGGCTCGAAACATTGAAAGTTTCGTGTTAAAGCAAAATCTCCATTAGAAACTAACTTTGCAATATATAGCATGAATATGATTGTGTTGAAGGTATAAACTACAGTTGTCTACGTTAGGACTTAAATCAAGTTAATAGGAATCAGATTTCGGATCTGAGTGTCCAGTTATGCTTTCGAGTGTTCGCATTGAGCTTTTCTTTAACTCCAAACTCAATTTGGTCAAGGCTCTTGATGTTGATATTGTGTCTAGTTACGTTGAGTCAAATTTTGCATTTGTTCCCATTTAGGCATTCTTTGAGTTATCATAATCAAATCGCAAATTTTAAGTGATTCACATCGTGTGGAAACCCAAAGTTCATTAAAGTTTTTGAAACAAGAACCATCTCTAAGTGATACGATTCTTTTTCTTTCGAATTGTGCAAGAACATTAACAATGCAAGTACGGACATGCAATCATTCACTGTCCATTACGAGAGGTATAAACAGGTGATCGAAAATAAGATCGGAGCATTGAACTCGATAACAATTATGTGACTTTTGTAATTAGTCTAGATGCCTATTATCTTTGTATGGGATCTGAGCCACTGAGGCTCGGTGTTGAATTTTGATTATGTTTTGAAATTAATTGTAATAATTATGAGATATTTCATTGTGGTTGTTGTTGATAGCAAATTGTGACTAAACAGAGTTCGGCGCTGGGTTAAGACTAGGTAAAGGCATCGGCCGGGATGTCCGAAAAACAGGGGAAACTTATCTAGATTTCCGGCTCGAAGATTAAATACTTAGTAAAACTAAGTAAAAAATTAATGAGATTAAAGAATTCTTTCCTCACATAAACTAGTCAAACAATATACCTATTAGTCAGGATTGAACGTTATCGATAAGGCAGCGACACTCGGGACGAGAATACCCCTAGGGTAGTTTCTCGACGAACTGTCTGTCATCCTACCATCTAGATTGTATTTCTAAACGGTCCATCAACCCTTAGGGATTTTCTTTCTCTCGAATTACTAGTAAACCTTGGCATTGTCCCTCTGATTCTCATGTTGGATAGAAGTGTCACACAACAAGCTTCAAGAAGGGATGCCACTATGGAAAGACCTCGAGAACCAAGGTGAGAAGTTAGGACCTTAGGTAAGTGGAACCCCACTATGGCACGGGTAGACTTTGCCTTGTGTGGTTATCCTTCGATAATGTATGATTACTCTCTTGTTGTGTAATGGATTAAATGTTGTCGAAAATTATTGTTATCGTTGTTGATCATTTTTAGGTGCATGAGTATAGGCTCACGTCCCTACTTGTCTTGTTTGGTTAGCAAATCTACAAGTATGGGATTTTAGATTTGTTATCTTATTCTACTGCTTGTGTGTGTGTGTATATGCTTATATGTGTTTTCTTTGAATGTGTTTATCAGTTAGTGGGTATGGGACCACATACATAAAACTTCAGGAAAACAGCGTGTTAGCCGATTAAAGTTGGGTGTTAAGTTCTAATTAATCTGTAAGGGACTTAGATGAGGCCTGGAAGATCCTCCCAACGATGCGTTAAAGACATCTGAATAGGCCCGTAAGGGGCCCAAGAAGTCGAGTCGAGCAACTCTTCCTCATTGTAACAAAGACTTCCGGATAGGCTCAAAAGGGGGCCCGAGAAGGTGATGCAATTAAGCACTTCTCTTGCATTACATTAATATCTAGACAGGCCCGTAATGGAGCCAGAGAGATTATGCAAGCTAATCATTCTTATAGTAGTCTACGAGTGTGTCCTAGCACACCTAAAGAGAGTTAATGTAGTTTCGATACTAACGTGAAACTTTAAATTTCACAGTGATTAACGTTACTTTAAAGGAATGAGTACAGGTTTACCTGCAAGGAGACCTAGCCCGAAACAAGGGCACACTAGAGTTCTGGAACAGCCTGAAAAGAGGCCTAGCCCGAACGGGTGCACATTGGAGTTCCAGAACAGCCTGAAAAGAGGCCTGGCCAACGGGGCAGTTGCTGCGATGGGTTCCAAAACGGCCCGGTTTTGGAATAGGCCAAGGGGCCTAAAGGAGGCCGACTGACGGCGCTCCTCACAGTTTAAGATTTCACAATCTGGATCGGCCTGACGGGTTAAAGTGCAGCAACGAATTCCGAAATGACCCGACAGTGTCACTGGTAGCAAAAGGTCTCGGAAAGGGCAGAGAAGCCCAAAGGAGGATGAGTCCTTATATTAGTAAAGATTGTCCAAGGGCCCGTCAGAGTGATTTTGCAATCAATTTTGAAACGGTCCGACAGGATCATTGGTCGCGAAAGGTTTTAGAACGACCCGCGAATGGGTCTAGATGTGTATAATTCTAGAACGATCCGCAATGGGTCTAAATGCGTATTAAATTCTAGAACGACTCGTAAAAGTTATAGATTGTGTATAAGTTCTAAAAGGACCCGCAATGGTCTAAATGTGTATTAAATTCTAGAACGACCCGAGAAGGGGTTTAGATATATGTACAAGTTCTAGAACGACACGCGAGAGGTCTAGAGAAGGGGTTAGGCAGACGAATCCTTCCTAACATTATAGAAGTAAGGATCCTTAAATAGTGAACCGTGTGCACACGTACCTTTATAAGCTAAGTTTTAGACTTGTGAACTTGAATAAGATTTGAAAAAAATTACGAGATCAACTTTTGAGTCGAGATTAATGCATGGTTGTTAAGTCCGACCTCGTTTCATGTCACAACTATTTTACAGGTATTGTATCCCGCGTAGGTTTAGCATCCTAATTCTGAAATCTACTCAGTGGGCAAGGTTGTTTACAAGTTACATTTACTCTTTGAACTACGATGACTCTATCGCCGAGTCTGTCTTTTATTTAGATTATAGTGTTGTGATATCTTTTGGTTGTATGTTACCTGCAGACTTAGTATTATGTTTATGTTGCAAGTAAGTTGAAGGGAAATGAAATTGCCAGGCGACGGTGACGAGAATAGTGGTGTATACAGGGCCGACTTGAAAAGTGTCTCCACGATTACCCGCTAATCGTTGGCAAAAAAATATTTTGATTTTCGCACATTTGAAATTAATGGTTAAAACTAGTTCCATTGATTATCGTGAGAAACAAAAAATCTTCATGTTTTATAATGAAAGCCTGATTAAATAAAATATGTAAAAAGTTTAAATTTGTCTGTATTTTTGGGGACTAAACTACTCCTTAATGTACAAATCATGTAATATATTTGAGCAATATTATTCAATTATTGTTTAATGTTTTTGGTTCATGACACTGCCTATTGCTGCTCTTATATATGAGAAGATCCTTTGCATGCATGGAGGTTTATCTCCTTATTTAAAACATCTTTATCAAATTAGGAATATTGCTCGCCCTGTTGATGTGCCAAAGTAAGGCCTGCTCTACAATCTTTTATGGGCTGATTCGGACAAAGATATTAAAGGTTGGGGGGAGAACGACCGAGGTATGTCATATACATTCGGGGCTAACAAGGTTGATGAATTTCTTCTTAAACACGACCTTGATCTCATATGTATTGCTCAACAGGTGATTATGACTAATTAATCTTTTTGGGTGTATTAAAAGCTTTTGTGCTAATATAACACACACACATATGTTAATAACCTAGACAAAATATCTAGATGATTTAGTTGCAGCCTCATATTGTGTGTGTATGACTGTCTTACTTTTCTTGCGTATACATACAAACCTGTTAGTTTTATAACATGTCATATCATATGCTTTGTTTATCTGATCGGTTCTTGACCGTGATTAGGATGTGGTGGGTCAACTTAGTGTTTTTTATTCATGTGCGTGAATGGTTCTGCATTTTTCGTTATATGGTCTTTGCTATTGATGATGTTCACACCTATCGAGCATTGTATATAAAGCATTCTACAACTGATAAAATATTTAGTAAAGGATATACTTCCTAGCGTATCTTACTCATTTGAAACCTATGTATAAATAGTGGCTGGATATATATATTTCTTTCATTGCTGATACAATAGTCCTTCATCAAGTGAAACATTAGGTCGGTTACCATTTTATATATTTATGTTCTTTAGTTTAGCCTTCAAATGAAGATCATGTATCAGTACTAAAAAATAATTTGTCATAAAACTTTTCTCTTTGGTTTTCATTCGTATATTTTGTTTTCTTCTTTGTTTTTCGCTTTTTAATTTGTGCAAGATGGATACAAGCTCTTTGCAAAGGAAAACTAGGAATTGGAAACAACATGAATCGACCAGGAACTCTGCCGCATAAGATACATGAGCCTAGTCAATGTTCAATATCCATAAAGGTGGAAAAAGATTTGTGTAGAAAGTTAAAATTTGACTCAATGTTAGCACGCTAAAAAAAAAGAAAAAAAAACCTAATATGTTTATCCCTTGCTATATCTGTGTTTTGACCGAAATTAGCTCTAAATTAATAGACTCTTAGGCACACTAGGCGAGAAATTACATCTAGTTTTGTATACCTGTTGTCACTCATTTATATTTATACTAATTTTTCTATTAAAAGCAAGATGAGACCCAATAGACGAAGTAGCTTATTGTTTTGTTTTGTACATAAATTCTGGATTCAGCACTTGAACAACAATCCTCAAAGCACAATCTATGTATTCTTTCTGCTAGTACTTTTATCCGTTTAGGAGAACCACAAATTATAAGTTGGGGAATAGAAGAAAAATAAAGATGGAACTTGAAGAAAAATAGGTAATTTAAAATTGACATGTGTTATATCTATTTAATTTGTTGTAAATTTTAAAATTGGCAAAAGAATGCTACCATTTTGTGTATTAGAAAAGATCAATATATATTCAAAGAAATAAAACATTAAACTTAAAATAAAAAATAAAAAACAAAAGTTCTTATAAAATGTACATGGACGAGGAGAAATTATTTTCGTTAAATGTGAATTTTTTTAAAATTAGAGAATGTGAAAAGTTTTTAAATAAGAAAATCTATAAGAAAAAAAAAACCATTAAACTAAAACACATGAGATAAAAGAAAAATAAAAGTATGATGGGCAATTAAGACAATAATCATAAGGAAAAAAAAAAAAACAAGAAGCAATACTTAAAGATATATATTATTAAATGACGCTTAAAAATGTCCTTTTTTTGTTGGTATTCCCCTTTAAATTTATTGTAAGTTTCAAAATTGGCAAAAGAAGTTTACATTTTGTGTATTAAAAAAGATAAAAACTCAAAGAAACCAGAATTAAACTATAAAAAAAAAAAATCTCTAGAAGAATGCACGTGGACAAGGAATTGTTTTCGTTGAATTTGGAAATTTTTGAAATAAGATAAGATAATCTAGAAAAATCATTAAAAAAAATCACATCAAATCAACAAAAAAAAAAAAAAGCATGGTAGGCGATAGGCCTGAGCATTGGGCGGGTTTTCGATTATTGGGCGGTTTCGGTAATTTTGTAATATAACCAAAATTCGAATTATGAAAACCAAAAACCCCCCAAAAAATTAACGGTCGGTTTCGGTATTTTATTTCAGTTTTTGGTCGGAATTTGGTCGGTTTTTGGGTAACCAAAAATTAATCAAGCGAAAAAGAGAATAAAAAAAACTGAAAATCCATAAATTATTTCACATAAACTATCAAACTCTATCATACTTTTTCAAATCCATAAGACATCCAAATTCAAAAAGAAATAAATTGTAAACTAAAATCCTGGTGGTCGAGGAGGAGGTGGTCCTATCGAAGTTAAAGATTTTGCTATAGATGATGAAACGATCTCTAGCAAAAAAAAAAAAAAAAGATTGTAAATACTAAATAGCTCAATATATTATAAGATATAAAGAAATTGAAATATAAAGTGAAGTGGGAACTGGAAAGAAAACCTAGGGGGACCACGCCACTATTGATCTAAAAATTATTGAAAATATATATATTTTAGCGTTCCTCTTATTTTGGGCGGTTTTCGGTAAACCAAAATTCAATTTACTAAAACCAAAAACATCCCAAAAAAGTTTCGGTAATTATCAAAATTGCCCAAAAATTTTCGGGCCCCAAATTTTTCATTCTTTTGGGCAATTTTGGTAATGGGCGGACGGTAATTTGAGTAACGGATTTTTGTGCTCAGGCCTAGTAGGCGATTAAGAGCCCATCAGTGTTTAAAAAAAGAACGACCCTGAAAAAAAACAAAAAAAAAAAAAAAAAAAAAAAAAAAACTATTGTGAATGGACTTGCCCATCAGCGTTCGTCAATAAGAGCCCATTACCAACACTTCATTAGGTTTTTCCTTTTTCTTCTCATAGTTTTGTTCCCGCAAGCGAGAGAGCCGAGACTGTGCCGCCGAACTCTTACGATCTCCTCTCATCAATCAATCATGGTGAGCAATTTCGGTTATCAAATTTTCCATCGTTTACTCTGCTGCCAAACACTACTTTTTCTGACCTTTTTTATTCCCCTCAAATTCAGATTATTCCAGAGAAGAACCGCCGAGAGATCTCTAAATACCTCTTTCAAGGTGACAATTGAATCGAAACCCTAATCACGATTTTAATTTGGCGAAGTACTCATCTTTTGATTCTGGTAATTTTTTTTTTTTTTATTCTTCAGAGGGTGTTTGCTATGCCAAGAAGGACTTCAATCTGGCGAAGCACCCTGATATCGATGTCCCGAACCTTCAGGTGATAAAGCTGATGCAGAGCTTCAAGTCGAAGGAGTATGTGCGCGAGACCTTCGCTTGGATGCATTATTACTGGTACTTGACCAACGATGGCATCGAGTTTCTGAGGAACTACCTCAATCTCCCCTCTGAGATCGTCCCTGCCACCTTGAAGAAGCAGGCCAAGCCCGCCGGCAGGCCCATGGGCCCACCCGGCGACCGCCCTCGGTAAATCAACCAAAACCCTAATTCCATTGTGATAGATTACTGTTTGTATTTTTAGTGGTGGTGTTGAGTTTGTCGGTGTTTCTTGGCCCCTGTGTTTTGTGGTTTAATATTTTACATGTTGGCTTGTATGTGAGTCTTGACCAATTTTGTTTTAGTTTCTACGTCCTGTGTTTAGCTGATGGTGAGTTATGATTTATTGGGCATGTTTGTTTGTTTGTTTTTTTTTTTTTTATATTCCAAATGTCGGACGAATTGTATTTGTTGTATTAAGATTTATGCTCGTTCTAGTTGACGGTGTATTTCTTTATTTATTATTCACTCTGATCGTATACTGCGGACTGAAATTTGGTGTCGGTGTTGTTGGTTATTATGAACAAGTGGCCCGCCTCGCTTTGACGGAGAGCGTAGATTTGGTGGTGATCGTGATGGCTACCGTGGAGGTCCCCGTGGTTCGGGTGGTGACTTCAGTGGCGACAAGGGTGGAGCTCCGGCAGACTACAGGCCTTCCTTTGGGGTGAGTTTTTTTGAGAACTCACACGTTCTAGTGGTACTTTGTAAATGAAACTTTCCAACACCACGCATGCTATTATGTTGTTTGTTTTCCGTATTGTATATATTTTAGTATATACTGTGCCCTAAGATAACTCTGAATAGAAAGCTTTAATGTCAAACACTTTAGTGTGTTTCTTCATTGCTTTAGTTTGAGGATTTGTTTTTCGATTTTGATCATTAGATTAGGCTGCTTTCCAAACTTAGTTTTTTCATTTATACATCCGATCTCTACTTTGTTTGATTTGTATTTTTAATTTTATTTCTTCAAAGAGAGCGGATATGCAAAATTCTATGCATTGTCTCACAGATGATGGCCAGAGTTTCCACACTGTTTGGTGTGTGATTCTTCTTCGTTTGGTCTCACCACTGTTCTAATTTTCGTGTGTTAAATCTTGTAGGGTCCTGGTGGAAGGCCTGGCTTTGGCCGTGGAGCTGGTGGCTATGGTGCTGGACCAGCTAGCTCAGACCTTGCTTGAGGAAGAAAAATGATGATCTGTCTTTTTGCAGGGTATAAGAGTAGTAGATGTTTGAAGGGACGGTTATGTAGCATTTTCCTAGGATGGATTTAATATCAGTTTTGTTTTTGTAGTCGCAATATTTTTGAGATAATGTTGGGATTCTATTACATTTTTTCTTGAGTTGAACTTTCCATCTCATCATCCTATGTATCTCGGCAATTATGATTTCTCCATGGATTTTAGTTTTGAGTTGAAGATAGTCTTCCACTTGCAGGTCATGCATTGTTGACATACTAATTACCTTATTAAAGATTTCATTAGTGACAAAATTAGTGCTTCCAAATAAAAAATGGAGTCTAGTTTCAAGGTTGTAACAAAATATTACTCTGGCTATGAAAGCATGTTCCAGGCTGACAGCTTTTTTTTTTTTTTTTTTTTTTTTGGCGCTAAAACCACACTGAAAGCTTTGAAAGTACTCTCTGGCATGTTCGATTGTTTCTGTTTTTGAAGAGTTTCTGAAACTACTAGGTGCTGTTTACTATTCGTGTATTTGTTTTGGCTTATCTAGTTCGACTCTCACATCTTTTTCATGTCTCAGTTTTTTCTCTTCTCGGTTGGTCTTTCCTGCGCATGGTTGCAACTTGAAACTGCATAGCGTTAATTCGATTTTTCGCCTCTCTTATTTTTTTTTTTTTTTTGCATTTTTTTAGACTAATGTCGTATTGGAATTCTGACTTTGATGTGTGAAATACTGAGATCTGTGCTATACTTCTACATGATTTATATTTTACAGTAGTTCTTGCATTGGCTTCTTTGCGTGGAGATTGCACCATTTTATTTAGGAAAAAAAATACCCGTGTTATTTTTCTCGATAACATCTTAATTATTAATTTCGTCCTCTTTGCACCTTGAAACATTAAACTTAGATCATTTTGCTCCTTTGGTTGACGGGACACAAAAAAAATTGTAATTTAATCTTTGATTTATTTAAAAATTGTATTAATACCTTAAATCTTTTACAATTTAACAAACCCAAAATTAAACCATTTAATTCCATAGCCTTTTACATATACTAAAAATCACATTCCACAGCAAATTCCCTTTTCTCTTCGTCTTCTTCTCTCTTTTGTAATATGGTATCAGAGCAAATACCCTTCTGCTGCTTTTCTTTCACAATCTTCTTCTTTCCTGGGCATGACTCGTAGAGGCCAGAACAACAATACCAATCGTGGTGCCCAACACAACAGTGGTATTTTTTCAAACCATTACCAATTCTTCTACCTCAAATCAAACCTAAATGGATTATCCCGCCATAGACAACATCAACAACCCTTTATTCCTCCATAATAGAGACCATCCTGGTCAAATTATTGTTTCTCACATACTCACAGGGCCGAATTATAATACTAAGCATAACAAACAATATTCTAATAACTATAAAATTAAAAAGAATTTAGCAAATATATCTAATAAGAGAATTTTTCAAGTATGGAGCCAATTTTTCAAGAGGAGCGCCATGTCTTCGACCTGCAGTCAGTCGTGGAGCCCGACACCAGCGCCAGAAGAGCTAGCGCGAGGTTCCAGCTCGGCGGAGGCGGCAGCGTGTCGCGACTGAGATCTTTGTTGCTACGGCGAGCCTTCGAGCAGGGTCTTGCGCGGAGGAGGCGAGGCGGCGGCGCTCGACTTCGCAGAGAAGGAGCAATCGGTGCGGAGGAGCTTTGGGATTTAAGAGAAAAAGAGAGGGTTTTTTTTATTTTACTTATATTTGTGCTACACTAAACTGTGGAATTTGTGTTGTTCATTTTTTAAGTATTTCCATCTTTGAATTTTTTGTTTAAATTCTCCGGGGAAAATCGTTTGATGCGTTTACGACATGTATTTAAAACTTTAAATCTAATGTCCTAAATGATTATTTTCACTCTTAAACTCCAACCTCCACATAGGGGCGTTACAGATTTTGGTATCAGAACCGAGGTTTTACAAATAAAGAAGACAAGAAGGGAGAATGAGTGCAACATATTAGTTTGACAATGAAAAAAGTGGCATGACATTCAATAGTGGTACATGTTGTAAACTTGAATGTCAAATGTGGCATGAGATCAAATTCGAAAATTTTTGAGAAATGCCACTTTTGGAACTTTATTTTCATACATGCCACTTTAAAAAAAGGTTTATAGCCCTTGTCACTTTTTTATTATGAATTTGACCGAATTGCCATTTCTTTTACAAATGAGAAAGACAATAAGGAAGAAGAGGGCAACATGGTAATTTGATAATGAAAAAAGTGGCACGACATGCAATAGTGACATGAGTTGCAAACTTGAATGTCAAATATGGCATGAGATTAAATTTTTTCACAAAATTTTGAAAAATGCCACTTTTGGACAATTTGTTTTGAAATATGCCACTTTAAAAAAATATTTACATCCCATGCCACTTTTTGACAATAAATTTGACTAAATTGTCATTTTTTTTTTACAAATAAAGAAGACAAGAGGGGGTAAGGGAATAACATAGTAGTTTGATAATAAAAAAAAATAACATTATATATATAATAGTGATATAAGTTGCAAACTTAAATGTCAAATGTAATCTTGGATCAAATTTTTTTCAAAGTTTTCCCATCGGCGGTTTGGATATTCATTGGACTTGAAATTCGGCCCATCAGTGTCTGTCAATAAGAGCCCATAACCACACATCATTAGGTTTCTCTTCCCATAGTTTTGTTCCCGCAAGCGAGAGAGCCGAGACTGTGCCGCCGAACTCTTACGATCTCCTCTCATCAATCAATCATGGTGAGCAATTTCGGTTATCAAATTTTCCATCGTTTACTCTGCTGCCAAACACTACTTTTTCTGACCTTTTTTATTCCCCTCAAATTCAGATTATTCCAGAGAAGAACCGCCGAGAGATCTCTAAATACCTCTTTCAAGGTGACAATTGAATCGAAACCCTAATCACGATTTTAATTTGGCGAAGTACTCATCTTTTGATTCTGGTAATTTTTTTTTTTTTTTATTCTTCAGAGGGTGTTTGCTATGCCAAGAAGGACTTCAATCTGGCGAAGCACCCTGATATCGATGTCCCGAACCTTCAGGTGATAAAGCTGATGCAGAGCTTCAAGTCGAAGGAGTATGTGCGCGAGACCTTCGCTTGGATGCATTATTACTGGTACTTGACCAACGATGGCATCGAGTTTCTGAGGAACTACCTCAATCTCCCCTCTGAGATCGTCCCTGCGACCTTGAAGAAGCAGGCCAAGCCCGCCGGCAGGCCCATGGGCCCACCCGGCGACCGCCCTCGGTAAATCAACCAAAACCCTAATTCCATTGTGATAGATTACTGTTTGTATTTTTAGTGGTGGTGTTGAGTTTGTCGGTGTTTCTTGGCCCCTGTGTTTTGTGGTTTAAGATTTAACATGTTGGCTTGTATGTGAGTCTTGACCAATTTTGTTTTAGTTTCTACGTCCTGTGTTTAGCTGATGGTGAGTTATGATTTATTGGCCATGTTTTTTTTTTTTTCCAAATTTCTGATAAATTGTTTTTGTTGTATTAAGATTTATGCTCATTCTGTAGTCTGTGTATTTCTTTATTTATTATTCACTCTGATTGTATATTGCGGACTGAAATTTGGTGTGGGTGTTGATGGTGATTATGAACTAGTGGCCCGCCTCGCTTTGACGGAGAGCGTAGATTTGGTGGTGATCGTGATGGCTACCGTGGAGGTCCCCGTGGTCCGGGTGGTGACTTCAGTGGCGACAAGAGCGGAGCTCCTGCTGACTACAGACCTTCCTTTGGGGTTAGTGTTTTGCTTCTCGCACACATTCTAGTGGTACTTTGTAAATGAAAATTTTCATCAGTATGTTATTGTGCTGTTTGAGTGCCCTATTTGATATGTCAGTATATAATGTTCGTCTTGAATGCGTTGGATGTACTGTGTATTAAGATATCTATGAAGCATAAAAACCTTTAACGTCAAACATTTTAGTGTGTTTCTTCATTGCTTTATTTTGAGGATTTGTTTTTTGATATTGATCATTTGGTTAGGCCGCTTTGCAAACTTTTAGTTTTTTTCATTTATACATCCAATCTTTGCATTGTTTTGTTTGTTTGTTTGTTTTTTTATTTATTTATTAATTTAATTGTTTTAAAGAGATGGGGGGATATGCAAAATATGCATTGTCTCACAGATGATGGGCAGAGTTTCCACACTGTTTGGTGTGTGATTCTTCTTCGTTTGGTCTCACCACTGTTCTAATTTTCTTGTGTTCAATCTTGTAGGGTCCTGGTGGAAGGCCTGGCTTTGGCCGTGGAGCTGGTGGCTATGGTGCTGGACCAGCTAGCTCAGACCTTGCTTGAGTATGAAAAAAGTTATCTTTCTTTTTTCAGGGTACAAGAGTTGATTGCTTGAGGAAGAAAAATGCATCTTTTTGCAGGGTATAAGAGTTGATATTTGAAGGAATGTTATATAGCATTTTCCTCGGATTAATATCAGTTTTGTTTTTATAGTCGCATTGTTTTTAAGATAAATGTAGGGCTTCTATTACGATTTTTTCTTGTTGAACTCGCTAATTATCCTATCTATCTCGGCAATTATGATTTCTCTATGGATTTTAGTTAATGAGTCTTTTTTTAAGGGTAAATTCTATAAATGCCCTTATTATCCCCAAATGTTTAAGGGGGATTTTGAGGGATGCCCTAAATTTGACCACTTAATAATTTATGCCTCTTCTAATGTGCACTTTTAATTTAGTCACTTTTGTACTTAATATTTCACATTTGTTCAAGGTTTACAACATATATTATATCTATTCATCTTATTATAATTAGGTCAATAATACCCTTAATTATTTTACACCTGATTTTCAAAACGTTTTTGAATTCGGATTAAAAAACAGAAAAGATAATTGCTTTTGCATAAAATCTGTTATATCAAAACCAATTGACTATATATATATATATATATATATATATATATATATATATTAACCCTTTGTTTGGGGAGCAATTTAAACTATGGGTTATCTACATAAACGCCCCCCAATGTTGTGCTATTGTTGCAGTTTGCACCCTAATGTTTAAAAATAATCATTCTTGCCCCCTAAAGTATTAAAAATTTATAGATATGCCCCCTCTGTTACAATTTGTAAAAAAAATAGATTAAATTAATAGCATAACATTATTCTATTGGCACCTGCATAATTTTTAAAGATCAACTGCCTTCAAATTAATAAAATTATAGTAATTAATTCTATATTTATTTTCACAAACACCACCTTATGTCGTCTTTTCTTCTCAAAATGCACCTCGATCTTTTAAAATTTTGTATTCATACCCTTAAAAAATTGTACAGGCACCAACATATTAATATTACGTAATTAATTTAACCCATTTTTGTTACAGATTATGACAGAGGGGGCAAATTTATAAGTTTTTAATACTTTAGGGGGCAAAAATGACAGTTTTTAAACATTAGGGTGTAAACTGCAACAATAGCACAACATTGGGGGGCATTTGTATAGATAATCCTTAAACTATTCCATCCCACTTTTGGGATGGAAAAAATAGTTTGAAAATGGTTTGGAATGGTTTGTAAAAATGATGTAAGAATGGTTTGATTTTGCTGATTTTGAGGTAGTATGAATGGTTGAGATTTAAAGATATTGTATAGGGATTTGGAAAGTTAAAAAAAAATGATTGAAAAAAAATGAAATGGAATAGAATAGTTTGAAGGATTTGAAAAGTTGAAAAAAAAATGAAAAAATGGAATGGAATGAAATGGGAGAAATAGGTTATCCAAACAAATAGTAAAAGATGCAACTAAATTTGTTTTGAATAGTGTATATATATATATATATATATATAAATATTAAATTACGTAACCAAATTTGTTTTGAATAGTTTTAGACAATCTTGATTACAATTCAGTTTGAAACTCCTCTCCATTACTATTAATACGCCATCGCACCGTGAGCAATTAAACCTCCCAAAAAATTCTCCCAAAATCTCCTTTTGACCCTCATACCAAAAAAAAAAAAAAAAAAAAAAAACTCCGTCTCAAATTCTCTTTTCTCCACTGAACCTCTCTTTTCCTCACTGCCTTCCTCTGATTCACCGGAGGCCCAATAGCTTCACCAAAAATGTTTTTGAATATCATTCATAATTTTAATATCATAGTAAAAAAATTTGTAATACCCGTCTTCAATTTGCAAGAAAATCTCACAAATACCATTGTGATAAGTGACTATGACTCCTACACCTTGACTTCTCACGCCAGCCAAACCACAAACCCACACAAGACGTGTACACGATGGCACAGGTCGAATTCACTCACCGATTAACATATTCGGCTACGAGGAGAAACCGTTTAAGGGAGGACCACCCAACCAGTGACAAAGACAGCGATGATGTGAATGTTACTATCCCATGCTCGATGCGTAGATGAATGAGGTCGACTTCAATGTGTAATGGAACGTCATCAAAATAAACACCGAGACGAGTATATGTTTATAATATAATATAATATGATATTAATGAAAATTTTGAATATGATATTAATAAAATGTACTCGTGATAATTATTACTGTAAAGTATTTTGTTGCTTTTTCATTCTTGAATTTTTTCAATGCTTTAAAAGTGAACAAAAATGTGTTAATTGTCACATTTTTCTCTTAAACTTATTCCTAAGTGTTTAAACTGAATATCATATTGCAGATTTAGAAATTACTGAATATCATATTACAAATGTGGCATAGAATTCAAAACAACTAATTTTTTTAAAAAAATTGTGTATTTAGTTGTTTTGTTATTGTATATGAAAACATGAATATCATATTCAACTTTATAAAATGTGAAAAATGTGCATTGAGTTGTTCTGTTTTTGTATATGAAAAATTGAATATCATATTCAACTAACGATATGTTCTTTTTTAATTTTCCTGGTATATAATATCTATCTATTGTATATAATATCTATTGTTTATTTGCACCATCTGTTTTATTTCTTCCTTCGATTAAGAGTTTTAAAAAAAGACGTTCTCTCATGTTTGTTTGCAGCATTTTTTTCATTTATCCCTATAATTAAGTGGTTTGAAAAAGATTTGATAAAAAACGTAACAACTCAACATTTGATTAAAAAAAAAAAGAAACTACTAGTAATTGGTATTATATGGATCTAAAGGGTATAATAGTCTTAGAAAATTACCACATAAGCAAAATAAACTGATATAATAATACTTGTAATTGTTGAACTAATATGTAATATATGATTATATATTGAATGATTGTGTAAATAATTCCTTTTAAAAAATAGCCACAGTTTCAAAAAATTTAAAAACTAGCCATAAAACTGTAAGAAATTTCTGACAATAACAAAAATACAATAAAAATACTGTCAGAAATTTCTGACATGCAAAAATTTTGTCAGAAATTTCTTAGAGCATCTCCAATGCAATGCCAAATTTGTGTGCCAATGCCAAAATTTGGCACTTTAGCATAAAAAATATTCTCCAACGCAATGCCAAATTTGGCAAATGCTATACATGGTCTTAAATTTGACACCAAGTATAGCATAATGCCAAATTTTGGTTTGTTCTTTCTTAGTAGGCTCACAATGCTCAATTCTACCTTGTAGAATTCGGTTTGACCTAATTGGTCTTATACGGAATCCGAGACTTTAACGAAACCTCTAGATTGCACATTAATATTTTTTAAAAGCTCTGATGGTTGTTTGAGCTTGGTTCGGGCATTCCCGACCTAGCGGGCCAAAACTCGTTCTTTTTGAGTTTTAACCATTATCGCTCCGTCTCAACTCGGAATTGTTTCAAATTCGAAACTAAGGTTAATTATATGATCATAAGTCATACTGTAATCTTAAAGACATATTACAATCCAAAAATGGTCGTTTTTCTAAATTGGGCTAATTTTATAATTTTTTAAAAGTTCGGGGACCGGTAGTGTAATTTTTGTACTTAAAGAGTTAATTTCAAATTGAATGACCACTAAGAAATTAAGCACAAGTACTCCAATTTATAAATTTGATAATGCAACGATGGGAGTGAGTCCAAATCGTAAGACGAAATATAAATAAATTATCGAAGGGTCATTAATTACAAAAACGACTATCTCATCTATCGAAAAAGTACCATAAAGGATAACCCCCCTCAGGGGCCGGGGTTACAGTGTTTTTATAAGGGTGTTCATATGGGTGTTCGAGTGTTGTGAACAATGTTTTAGTGAATGACCACACGGGAATATGAGTTGTAAGACGAGGGGATCTCATCAGGGTTGATTTTTAAGGTGAAGGGATCTCGTCAGGGTAGATCACTACGATATCGGGGTAACGGCAGAAGAAAGTTGGAGGGAGTCCAATTTGGTATATGTCCAAGAGACCTCGGTTGGAGTTTTTCTTGTGAATCTTTTTATCTAGGGGTGGCCCCGCTGACGTAGGCGTTGTCAAACTGCGTTACCAACTTCTGTTTGCCTTTCACATAATTTTTCGCACTTTCATTTACTATTCACTCGTTTATTTTGCCATCTCGGTTTTAGCATTTCTCAGTATTCGTTGGGTGTTCCTAACACTAATGAAGAACACCTTCCAACAAAACAGTTCTTTCAATAATTTTGCGTCAAGTGATTTTATATCATCGAGCTAGAGATTGGGAGAGGCAAAATTGAAAAACTCTATTGTTGTACCCAAGTTCCTACTTGTGGCTATTTTTAAGATCATTTTGCAAACGATGACTATTTTCTTAAAATTCCCATCTTTTTAACACGTGGCTTTCAACAAGTAGATTATTAAGTGATACTTAAAATGATATTTTTTTTCCTTTTTGCAATTCCCCGGTTAAAACTGACATAGATTTTGTAGTGTAAATTAAAATTACAACACACAAGGCATAGATTATTATTATGACAAAATAAGGACATTCCTCAAAATCCCTCTAGATAGATAAAAACTAAATAAAAATGATTACGAATTTTGTTTTTTTTATAAACAAGTATCAATACAAGTTTCACAATAGTAAACAACCATATCAAAGACGCATGAAAATTCAATATATAGCATAACCTTATGCGAGGATCAAAAAACAAAATATACAAAGTACTCATCAATGGCGTACGTTCTACCTATCCCGTTGCCTCGTGGAGGTAAAATGGATTGGGTTAATGGGGCAACTACTTTTGCGGGTAGGGGTGGGTGGCAAAAACCCACCCCAATGACATTGATAAGTCACCATTTTGCATAGAATTTGATATGAGAAAACCCCAAATTCCAAGTGTCTTAATGATAAAAATATGGTAATTTATGGCCAAATGGTATGTACAGGGGAAAAGAAATGGCAGGAGCTAAAACGGAGCAAAGTGGAGTTGAAATGGAGCAAAAACGAGCAAAATGCAAGAGCGCCGTGGCGCCACTTTGCCGCGCCGCGGCGCTGAGAGATGTAAGCGAAAACAGCAGCTCTCTGGAGACCGCGGCGCCATCACCAGCGCCGCAGCCCTCGACCCCAGCCATCACCAGCGCCGCGGCGCTACTCAAACAGCGCCGCGGCGCCCAAAGCCCAGCACTTGAAGTCTTTATCGCAGCGCCGCAGCGCTATAAATCCAGCGCCGTGGCGCTACGTCGGAAATTTGGGCCGTACACTTCGAAATTCGTCAGAAACGTGAAGGAAAGCCCAAATATTGGCCGAAAATTACCCTAGAATATAAAAGGGACACGAAAAGAAAGAAAAGAGGGGACAAGTTTTGGGAATCATTGAAGAGCATCGAATCAATTTTCATCAGTTTTCGGCATCAACAGTTTGTTTAATTTAGTTTTTCCAATTCATTCGCATTTATGAGTCACGTTATGAGTGGCTAGAATTCCTTAATTGTTAGGGTGTAAATGAATCTCGATTGTTGAATGCTATTTCAAGTTTGATGTGTTTAATTCAAGTTCATCGTAATTCGTTTATTCTATTTGGGTTTTAATTGTTTCAATTATGCTTCGCAATGATTTGTTTACGATTTCTGCAAGTTGATTGAATATATTTAGATTGTGAGAACCATTACTCGAGAGGGGGAACGTTCAAATGATCGGGAATCGGGTAGAATAACCTAAGTTGGTGTGAGATCGAGAGATAAGCTTCAACTAGATAGCCGAGATAAATTGAGTTGTGAAATTGAGAGGTGGAATTCTTAAATTATCTCTAGAGTTAAACTTAATGAAGGTAAGGTAAACGGGTTGTATAGAGATATAGACTCGGGGACACTTGCACATTTTCTATGCGGCACTCGAGAGAGGGTATAGAGAGATGATTGTTGCTCTAGGTTAGCGATACGATGAATGAGATTTAAGCACATTAACACGACGAGGTAGTATTATGATCGAGTGAAATCGAAACCCTAGCATTTATTCATTTATTGATTTACGACCTTTAATTCTCACGTGTTTTAGTTATTAATCATTTCAATTCAGTTTCATCGCAATTAATATTGAGTTGCCTAGATAAAATAGGATAGATAATTGCAATAGATAGTATAGTTTTTATCCGTCAATCCTCGTGGGACGATATCAGTCTTCGGACCACTTTATTACTTAGCGATTTGTGCACTTGCAAGCATTGTTAATTAATTTCGCAACAGACATCCCTACACTGCATGATCTGAAAGTTGAAGACTATCATTCTCATCTAAACTCAATTCCACAGAGAATAATAATTGCCAAGATACAGAGGATAATGAGATGGATAATTCAACTCAAGAAAAAATCTGAATAGAATCCCAAGATTATCTTGACTTCCATTCTAGGAAAATTCTAAAGAACCGTCCTTCATACATCAACTCTTATACCCTCAAAAAAAATATTACTTTCTTCCTCAAGCAAGTTCTGAGCTAGCTGGTCCAGCACCATAGCCACCAGCTCCACGGCCAAAGCCAGGCCTTCCACCAGGACCCTACAAGATTTAACACAAGAAAATCAGAACAGTGGGGAGACCAAACGAAGAAGATTCAACACTAAACAATGTGGAAACTTTGGCCATCATCTGTGCGACAATGAATATATTTACGCATATCCCTTCTCTTTAAAAGAATAAAATAATAATCAAAAACAAAAAACAAAACAAATCAGATATTGGATGTATAAATAAAAAACTAAGTTTTCAAAGCGGCCAAACCTAATGATGAATATAGAAAAACAAATCCTCAAAATAAAGCAATGAAGAACATACTAAAATGTTTGACATTAAAGCTTTCTACGCTTCAAAGATATCTTAGTACACGGTACATCCAACGCATTCAAGACGAACATCATATACTAATATATACAATAGGGCACACAAACAACATCATAACATAGTGTTGAAAATTTTCATTTACAATGCACCACTAGAATGTGTGTGAGAAGCAAAACACTCATCCCAAAGGAAGGTCTGTAGTCAGCAGGAGCGAGTTAAGGTTGTGTACCAGTTCATGCAATGGAAATGGTAACTTTCTGTACTGAATTTGATTGGAAATCAAATCTAGTATTAAGTACTAGGCAATATTGGATGTGCTACTCGATTAACTAGAAAAACAATCATGTTTTTGTTGCAAAATCAGATTTAGCTTGTATTTATCACGTGTCTATATGACGTCTATGTCCGAGGTTGGACCATTGGAGGATAGTAAAATAAGATTGGATAAAATTGAAATAAGTTGAGTAGTATAATGTTTTTTAACTACACGAGAGTGGATTTATGTTTTTTTTTTTTAGGGAATAATATGTTGTATTTGTAATAGCATCGGATTAGACATTAAAATAAGAAGGGTAAATGGAAAAAACAAATTGTAATAAGTACTATTTTTCCTATTTTCTCATTAATTTTGTTATTTTATCAAGTAGATAATTAAGATTAAAACATATTACAAATAATGGCATAATTTAGCAGTTAGCTAGTTACATCTTACATGTGCCTATTCTTTCTACCCACTATTTCAATCACTACATTGTATTTGTGGTAGCAAGAATAACCTATAACCCATTTCTCCCATTCCATTCCATTTTATTTTTTTATTTTTTTTAACTTTTCAAATCTTTCAAATTATTCCATTCCATTTCATTTTTTTCAACTATTTTTTTCAAGTTTCCAAATCCATATACAATATCTTTAAATCTCAACCATTCATACTACCTCAAAATCAGCAAAGTCAAACTATTCTTACATCATTTTTACAAACCATTTTCAAACCATTCAAAACCATTTTCAAACTCTTTTTTCCATCCCAAAAAATGAGATGGAATGGTTTAAATTGTTGCCCCGAACAAAGGGTAAGAGTACATGCTTGCAAAGGAAGTAACCGATTTCAAGGCTCTCATTCTTATTGGCCCAAAGAGCAATGCTCACAAATAAGGCCATTTGTTCGCAATAAGGTCTCATTCTCATTTCCCGACATATTTTTATTAAGAGGTCGTTTGACAGATAAAATTTTAATTCTAGTATTTTTGCTACACTTCACTCCTTTTAAGTGTTTTAATATACTTAATGCAGTAAATTTTTATTTTTATTTTTAATTTCTAAGGCAAATCTTCTCTCTTATAACATCAATTCAAATACTACAAGAAAACTCTTATATAAGCATAGATTTGAATTGCAAGATTTTGCCAAATACAGCTCTTTAGATAGCAACTCGAAAATACAAAAAAAAAAAAATAGATTCAAGTATTCTTTCTATAGTAAAGAGCAAATTTTTCAATTCTCAATTCAAATCTTCTCTCTTATAATCTCAATTCAAATACTAAATCAAAAGCATATCCAAACACCAATTCGAATTCAAGAAATCAGAACTATCTAAATTTTGTATTTGAATTCATATCCAAACGACTCTTCCTCAATAAAAACGATCTGAATTTTGTTATCTGAATTACTATCAAACGATTCTTAAATTTACATAGTTTAATCTTAATCGAATCTATTTAGATAATCGTGCTAGGAGAAGGAAAAGTTTGGTTGTCCAACACTTTTTTTTTTTTTTTTTTCGTTTTAAAGTGGACATCCAACAAGCATTTGGAATAACTTTATCTTGACGTCCAAAACACAGCCGATGGCCGATTTCTACACATACTTTTCATGAAGAAAAAAAATGGACGAGAATAAGTGATTTCATGTGCCAACAACGGTCGACGACTATGCACTAATTTTCATGTGGCAACTTTAGGGTTGTTTTCTTGCTCAGAATTTGGATTTTTAAAAAACAAAAAGAACCCAAATTGTAAAAGCATAGAATAGAGTGGTCACATAGCACTTTATAGAAACTACAAATAAATAAATTTAAAAAAAAAAACACTAAAAAGGGTAAAGACAGAGTCAACTTCCATGATCTAATTCTATCCCCACCCCACTCTCCAACCCCTTTTTTCTTTTAAAACTTTAGGGTTGATATTAATGGATAGATAGATAGATATTCTAGTCTCTTTCCCACCTGAAATGCCAAAGAATAACATAATAACACTAATAATAAAGCAGAAGAAAGATAGTAGGCACTAATGACACCACACACATCCAAATCCCAAATTGGTCTCTCTTTAAGGGTTCTCTATCATACAAAAACAACCATTTAAATGCAAAAACAGTTTCAGGGCTTATATAATTCTCCGCTTATCACGCTGCTCAAAAGCATGCTTTGCCTGGTCTCCCACTCAAAACAATTCATTCAAATCAAACATCACTTGGTGGAGATACAGAGAGAGAGAGAGAGAGAGAGAGAGAGAGAATTTTCAACTCTTGAAAGATATGGGAATATTATTATTATTATCACAAATGATGGAACGTAGAGGGATTTTACATGATATCATGTGACTGTTTGATCAAACAAAACTAAAAACTTGCTCTCTTTGCATCTTTATCTCTTGACTTTGGATTTATTTTGTTAAAACTCAATCCTATCCAATTCAGCAGGGAAAAAATTTGAGGTCAACATCACAATGATCTTGACATAAAGATACATAACTGTTGTTCAGCCTGTTTGTTAAACCCATCCAAATCTTACAACTAATTTGCCAGGAGTGTCGATGATATAGAATGAGATTTTTTTACAATTTCTTTTTGCGATTATGAATAGTTCGGATACTTTTCCCAAATTGGTCATGTCTATCTATATGCCGGAACAAATAAGGATTTAGCTTTGCGATTCATGAGAAACAGTACATGCACAAACCAATTTTTTTCCTACCAAAACGATGTTGCAGCTTCCTTACAAACAAAGCTAACACAATATATATATATATATATATACATATTTTTTCTTCATTTTAAATTTTATTTCAAAACTAGGAGACACTATTGGCTCAAATGCAAATCAACAAAATTCAACTTAGATAAATGAATGATGACTTTCTAAATGAGCACTTATGTTAGGAGTCGAGCCTAACACGATTTGCAACCAACCTTTCCTTTACAAACAAACACAAAGTACTGCCATTATTCTTTTTACAGCCTATTCTCATTCTGGAAATTCTCTTTCACTGGGCAGCTCTGACCTTTTACCTTCATAAGCATATCTCTTGTTCTTTGGACTATTCCTTTGGTAGTCCATAGAACACCTTCATATTATCTTATTGTTAAAAACATAGTTTTAGATTTTTTTTTTCCCTCTAAAATATCCTAAATACTTTAAGGTCTATTTGGTATTTTACCATTTTTTAATTAATATTTCAAAAAAATGACAAACGTTTTCAGAAATATGTCAGTCAGGTAAATAGTCATTTTAGACTGTATTTTTTAAAAATAGCCACAGTATCAAAAATTTTTGAAAACTAGCCATAACAAAGGTAAAAATTTCTGACAATAACAAAATTATACATCAAATTGCAATCAGAAATTTCTGAAAATGACTAGTTTGTAAATTTTTTGAAACTATAGCTATTTTTTAAAATCATTTTGTAAACAATGGCTATTTTATTAAAATTCTTTTTAAAAATTAAATTATTAGCAACTAGTACATAAAAGAATTTAAGAGTATAAAAGAAAAAGTACATCATATAATTAAGAAAATGACTAATTTAACTTATTAATTAATAAAAATATTGGCTATTTTTTCAAAATATCAGTTGACTATTGAGTATTATCTCATACTTTTTCTCTTTTCTTTCGCGTGCATAAACTATTCTAATAGAGAAACAAGATAATGCAATCACATGATAACAAAAGCCCTAAGGCAAAATAAATCTCATAAAAACTTAGGCATTGGTCTAATCTAAGCAAAAAAGAAAACTGACAATAATAAAAATAAAGAATTGGTCCATTCTAGAATATGAAAATGGAAAAGTTTTATATAAATAAAAAAAATATTTGAAAAAAAAAAAAAGGCAAAGAAGAAAGAGGTACAACTTGTGTGGCATAAAACATTCTCAAAGACTAAGAATCAGAATATGAGATAGCTTATTCATGGGGTCCCTATATGGGTATCCCTTAATTGTTTCACACTAGTAACATCAACAAATAACCTGAGAGATACAATCTGCCAAAAAGACAAACCAAAATGATCGGACAAGAAAGAAAGAAAGAAGAAAAAAAAAAAAGTATTCCTCGCTGGAAAGCCACAACTTTTTTCCAGAGACATTACAGAAAATTGTAAGGGGTAAAAAAATCATAAGTCTATCTTCTTTTTCGCTTTTTTTTTTTTTAAGGGGTATCGTCGCCTCACCAGAGATGCATGATACACTTAAACTATATCCCGCAATCTGATTTTACATCTCACTCAAAAAAAGAAAGGAAGAAACAAAAAACCTAAAAATGGTAACTCAAAAACTCATTCCTTAACACAAAATCCACTGTAACTTTTTCTATCGCTAAATTTAATCCCTTCGAAACACGCACTGCAGTTAGCACTTACTAACCAAATTTCTGTAACGGAAACATATTAACGAGGAGGGTGTGCAAAATTCACAATTTCACCTGCTTCACCAGATTATCTGATCACCTACGACGCTGTCATATCCAAATGCTCGTACTACGCAGCAATTCCTGAAACAAGCAGCCAATAAGTAAATAATACAACAAAATTTCATAATTCAGAAGAATCAGGATGAATGGAATACACCCTTTTCCAATTTCTTTAATCAGAAATTAGCCAGGATAATCTAAATATAAGGACCTCGTACAGGACACTGATTAAGAACACAACCACTTTTTGTTTAATAAATAGATATGTGTGAGTGATCAGGATTCAGAAGATGTAGTAAATCAGACCCTAGTATTTACGAGATTTGAGAACTTAATTCTAGGGACCTGGAAAAGAAATTTATGATTGAAATCCATCCTTTGTTGAGCGAACAATGCACGGGACAGTGGTAAATGGAGAGAGAGAGGAGAATGAGTGACGATAATGAGAGAGAGAGAGAGAGACGAAGCAGTAGCATATGAAGAGAACCTATGCTAAATATAAGCAATATCAGATAGCTATGTATATATAGAAAAATAAAAAGTTCTCCACTTTTTGCTAGCTTCATAATTTTTTCCTTTTTATTCTATACCTTTCACTATTCTAACGATGTCATCTTAAAATTTCATAAAACGTATTGTGGCTTGAACAAACTAACACTGCATGGCTTCATTAATTTCTAGAATTAATATTTTATATCCATCAAGTCTAACAAAATTCAGTATTGCTCAAATCAAAAGTTTATGGATCATGAAAACAATTCACATACAGAAATAACATAAGTGATTAATATCACACATTTAAGACAACAATGTATACCATGCATGATTCAAAATCTTTTAGATATTAAAGATATACTTAATGATAGACAATTTGGTCGATTATCACATATATATGAAGTCTCTCGGTGCAAATCAGCTTATCAAGAAAGCTAGAACAACTGAAAAATACAAAAGCCACCTCTAATATCGACTAGAAAAATACATGTTGACAAACTCGAACTTACTAAATAGGAGCTCCAGTCGAAAAGAAGTGCTAAAATGCCCGTCCTTCAAGAAAAAAATGAATCTTCGTCCATTTGGGGGCTTACACTTCCTAGTGCAACCAAAAAAATCAGAAGGATGGAAAAATGAAGCAGGCTAACAAATCAACCATCTAAACGGAGGGTAGTTTGACGATGACATACAAAAGCTAAATGTCAAGAAGTAAACTTGCATTCGGGAAAACTCATACAGCTTTCAGATCTATTATTGATGAGAATGGAAGAGACCAAGAAATAAATGGAAAAAGACCAATGGCAAACCAACAAATTGAATGATCCGATTGTCATCTTCAGCTCTTTGAATTGAGATGCACAAAACCATTTCCCATCTTTTAAAATTCATCCCTTGTCAAACATAGACAACAGACATCCTACTAATGCAACATGAACCACTTTCAAAAGAGTTTTTTGCATACTAGGCCTAATCAAAAATCTCAAACCAAACAATGTTACCTAGTGATTAGAAGTAAAATTCCGTAGCAAAGGTTTTTTTATCCATTCACTAAAGTATTGAAAAACTGCCTTCTTTAGTTGAATTCTGCTAAAATACCGTGGAACGAGAAATTTGTCTTGTTAACCTAATCGTTGTATAGGGCAACAAATGCATTAAGTTATCCTCTCAATAAGCCAACCTATCAACGACTAACAGAACCCTAACATAATAATTAAGTTCGACCACGTGTCTCAAACTACCAAAGCCTCTTTTTATTCAAAATTTCATTTTCCCACATAAACAAGGAAAGCCATAGTCATATGGTATAATTTCTTCTCATTCAAGGAAAGGCATGATTGAATGAATCAACTAGCTAAACAAGAGAGCAAGCCATAACTTCCTGGAATCTAAGGTTAGAAAGAGCTTTCAGGTTTCAAACACCCTTTATCTACACCAAAAGCAATATGTATCCATTTATGCGCGTGCATGGAAAACATTTGACCACCAAAGCATGCCATAAGAGAGTGTATTGTCACAACATAAACTAGCAAAAAATGGTCTACAACCAAAGCAAGGAGAGAAACTACTTCAAGGTACATATCATTAGGATATATATATATATATATATATATATATATATACACACACACACACACACACCATGGCATCTATAATATTGCAGACAAAATGTGGTTCGGATAGAGTTACTTTTTTCCCTTTAAAATTCACATCGACAAAAACCAGATTGGTTCATCAAGAAACTATCCAATAGCTCTTACCTCTATGTGACTGTCTCTTGTTATAGGCACCAACATAGCCAGGAGCATTGTTAGCAGAAGCTTCTGTGGCTGCATTTTCAAACCCGTAAGCGAAAGGACCAGCCCCTTCTCTCTCGGAGTTTGATGATCGCCAAGTGGGATCTCCATATCCCGAACCACTACCATAAAAGTCAGAAAAGGACGCATCAAAACCTCCGTTTGTTGGAACAAATGACGATGAGGAGGCTGCACTAGTGCCGCTGTTTCTACCATACCCTACATTCCCAATACTGTAACTGTTATCACCAACTCCATAACCAAGATTCCCGTTGTTATTAGAAACATTGTTCCCGCCACCCTGAGCAGAGAGCGCTGAAGACGCCCAATTGACACCACCAGTATTACCATATGTGTTTCCTCCGATGGTCCCACCTCCTGCTCCCATGTATGCACTAGAATTTGTAGAGTTTGTTGCATGACTAAGCCCTCCATTTCCCCACATATTACGAGTCACGGAGCTAAAGAAGGAATTGTTCCCTCCACTACCGCCTTCGTATCCAGGATTAGGAAACCTATTCGGATTATTTAAATAATACGGGTTCAAACCCCTTCCATAGCTGATATTACTATTGAAATTTGCAGTTCCTCCAAAACCCGCGTTCAATCCCTGCTGCTCAAAATTCATACCCATTCCATAACCAGATCCAAATGAAGTAAACCCACTCCGACCACCGCTGACTGGACTGAATCTTCCGAGCCCATAGCCTCCCACTGTACTCGGAGTATATCCCTGAGTGTAACCATTAAGGAAGCTATTTCCGACCCTACTCAGACCATAGTTGTACCCTGCAAGCGGGCTGCGACTAGGACTGGGTGACAACTCCTTGGGAACTGCTCGCTTGACCTCGACCATCTTACCATTCAGTTCATGAAATGTCTTGAGCAACACCTTGTCAACTGCTTCTTCAGTATCGTAGGTGATAAATCCGAACCCTCTAGGTCTCTGAGTGTTGTGATCATACATTACCACGACATCTGTGATTGTCCCAAACTGTTCAAAATACTTCTTGAAGTCACTCTCTGTGACAGTGGATGCTAAACCACCGACAAAAATTTTTCTCGTGCGGCCTGGACCGGGAGAACCGTGAATGCTGCCACTGCTTCTACTCAAAATGTTCTGTTCATCTCTCGGAACAGCCTTCTTTGCCTCCACCTGAGAATAAACAATCAAAACTACGACAACCAAATTCAAACTGCAAACGCTTAACATATAATTTGATATAATTAAGAGAATAAAGTTAAAGATCAATCAAACAAATATCATGGAGAGACAAATGAATGCTGAGAAATGAGATGATCATAATTAAAACCAAACCACAATAAAAAGGAATTTCTGTTTATTAAAACTCAATGAAGAAATCAAATTCAATTTAGTAAAATCAATCAGATGAAACCTTGATAACATAACCGGATAATCACGAAGTGAATGAGACAATGTGATTGAGCTCAAGACTTACCATCCTTCCATCAATGTTGTGCTTCTCCTTTATGACTCGGTCCGCCACCGATGGATCCGAAAACACAACGAAACCGAAACCACGAGCGCGGCCCGTGGTCCGATCCTTCATGATCACAGCCTCTACAATTTCCCCATAAGCCCCGAAATACTCCTTCAGTCTCTCCTCATCGGTGTCCCACGATATTCCGCCGATGAACAGCTTACCATTATCAGATTGCATCATTTCTACACAACCAAAAGCACTCAAATCAATCCCAACTCACCCGAATTCGGAAATGCAAATTCGAAAATGCAAATCAAACCTATACAAAACAACCGAGAAAAAGAAACACATTCAATCAGCTCAATCACTCCATTGGAAACTCAAATTTGCGATCAAATTAGCAATCAATCAAATCTAACACTAAAGACTAACTCTTTCCCAAGCTTTCTCAACTCTCTCTCTCTCTCTTTCAAGTCACAATCAAATGCCAATACAAACACGAATCCAAACAACAATAACAAAGCAATACCTTGGATTTCCAATAGCAATGGCAAAGCCAACAAATTGCCGAGAGCTCCGATGAGAATCAAAACAAGGATTACAAAGAGAAAAAAACAAGTCTTTTCCGATTCAATTCACAAAGATACGATCGTTCACCGATCAATCACGCCTGAGAAAACCCCATCAACAAGAACACACCAAATCAATCCGAGATCCGAAACCCAACACCGATTCCAAAAATTAAAATTAAAAACAAAAAAAAATAAGAGAAAAAATATCAAAAGCCCGAATCGAGATTCCCAGAAAAACCCACCGATTGGCAAAACCCAGATGCCAAATCTACCAGAGAGCTAAGATCTGAGGAGGGCACTTTTTTTTTTTTTTTGGGCTTCTTTTTTTGTTCGTTCAACCTCCTCTCTCTCTCTCTCTGGATTTATTTTTCTTTTTTGTTCGGCCAAAACCTCTCACTATTGTGTGCGTGTTTTTTTCTTTCCTATTTGTAGTTCTTTGAATTGTATTAATTTGATTACCAAATGCAAATTCAGTTAGCGAACGGATTGAAAGAAAAACATAGAAATGTATGTTTCTATAGAGAGAGAGAGAGTTCTAGAGAGAGAAAGAGAAAGTGTGAGGCTCTATGGTGTGAGGAATATATAAGAGAGACTCTGGAAATGGAAGATGAAGATTTTCTCTCTTTTTTTTAATTTAATTTATTTTTTTTTTATTTTGTCCCTTATTTTTGTTTTTTTTTTAAATCTATTTGGATTTGAATTTTGCAAATATGAGTCGGATTTTGGGAAATGAAAATTGGAAAAAAAAAATGGGATTATTGTAAAGGAAAGTGTGTTTTTTCCTGTTTCTGATGAATCCGATCTGATGATAAAATGGACAGTATTGCTTGTCCTCCCATTTCGCTCCTTATATACTTATTGGAAAAAAAAAATATTTATTTACAAAAAATGGCAAATTTTGAGGGAATAAATTTTAAAAAAGGAAAAAGGAAAAAAATATTGCATGAAGGTCCATGGTTCTTATGTGTTGTAACGTGCATGGGATTTTAGCCGCTCGGAAAGTGGGACCCTTTGCAAAGAAATTGGCAAATAGATCTTGATGACTTTTTTTTTATATAATTTTTTTAAATGATTTCTTTTGATCATACCATGTAAAATTGCAATTCATGGCATGGCTAAGAGATCCTATGTCTTGTCTAATAACATTTGTATTTTTATTTGTTTAGAGCTCCTATCTTGACTTTTGATTTGGTTTATGTGTACAAGGTTGGTGATCCATTTATGTGTGAGTTTTTCCTAATCAATTTGTATTTTCCTTTCCTTTAACAATATATTTTTTCCATTAATACTTGATTAAAAAAAATTTTATTTGGGCCGAATAATAAGAGTATTTTGCTGAATTATTATATACTTAACACAATCATGATATTCATAATAAGATTATTTGGAGCTCGAAATTGTGATAAGTAAAGAGGTTATCAACATGCTTTCACTTAAAATTTAAAAACAATGCAATTATTTTTAATAACAATTTTAAAAGAAAATATGATAGACTCAAACAATATATTAGGATCTGAGTTAAAGCTTAATGAGTAATAGTCAGTCGAGTCTTATTATGTTAACTTTTAATTAAAAGTCAAAAACATTTTTTTTTCTCTTTCCTCATAAGGACAATGTGATATTTTTAGTTGATTTAGGAAAAAAAAACTGTGGTAATGTAATCATTGTGCTGGACCTGCTGGTGTATAGTTCTGAGCCATTAAATTCATATTTTTAAAATAAAATAAAAATAAATAAATAGTAATCTATTAAGAGTGGTACACTTCAGTGTGGTAATGCATACAGGTACATTTTCCTTAATTTAGATAGGCAAAATGCAAAATAAACTACGCGAGAGATTTCTCTTCCTGATTAAGCTTTGAACTCTTGTTTCTTTTCCTTTTTTTTTTAATTTTTATTTTTATGCTTGTCTTGAGTTCCATTCCATGCACAGCTATATATACTTTCCTTGTCCTGAAATTTTACACCATTAATGAATTTAGATACAAACTTTATGACTAATCGAGTATTTTCACTTGATAATGTATGTACGCGATTAGTGGTGTCCACATTGGAGCAGATTCTCAGCAATTAAGCAAGAGACACTTGTCCAATCTGATGCTGTCTTAGTACCAATTAGAGAAGCTCAAGGCAGTCGTATGAATCAGCAAGATATTATTATTATTATATTAATATTTGGGTCAGTTACGTAAATAATCATTTTGTACTGTGTATTTTTTAAAAATAGTCACAGTTTAAAAAAATTTAATACTAGTCATAACACATGTAAGAAATTTTTGACAATAGCAAAATTACACATAAAATTACTGTCAGAAATTTCTGGTGTTTGAAGTTTCTAAAAAGGCTAATTTTTACATTTTTTGAAACTGTGGTTACTTTTTAAAACTATTTTGTAAACAGTTGTTATTTTCTTAAAATTTTCTTATTATTTTTAGGAAAAATTCTAATATAGTCTATGTATTTTTACCCAAAATCCAGTTCCATCCCTTCGTTTTTAGTAATTACGAAATGGTCATTCAATATTCTAAATCAGTCTAAACTTGTCCTTTTGTGATGACTAATGCTCAATTTTTTTAAAAATGACCAAATTACCCTTCGAATGAAACAAAATTTGAACAAACAAATCAAAACAAAAACTAAATTTACATTTTGACTAATATTTTACTAGAGGGTAGTTCGGCATTTTCACCTATTATCTTTGACTAAAATTTAAAAGAATGATATTTTTAAACTGATTTGAAAAACTAAAGGATCATTTTGTGATTACTACAAACGGATGGCCGAAATTGGATTTTGGGTATAACACAAAGACTATTTTAGAATTTTTTTCCTTATTTTTAATAGGGTATATTTGATATTTGGATTTTTTTTATTCATGTTATAAGAAAATAATTAATATTTTTAAAAATTAAAAAACTAACCATTTATCCTTTAAAGACCTAAAGGCATAAAAATAAAATAGGAGATTTGGGTTTTAGCCATTTTTAAACTCATGTTTCAAGAATTTAGTCATAGTTTCACGAAATTAAGGAATTAGACATTTTCATTGTGTAACAAATTTTGTTACATGTATTGTTACACATGTAACAAAATTTGTTACACAATGAAAATGAATAATTCCTTAATTACGTAAAACTATGGCTAATCCTTAAAAAAATAACAAAAAAATTTGGCTAAATTCTTAAAAATCTCAAAATAAAAATGTAAAATCACAGCTTCATGTAATTAAAAAATTACTATCTCTTTATTAATGAAAATAGTAACTATTTTTTTTAAATATTATTCTAAAATGATTATTTACTTAATAATTTATTATTATTATTATTATTATTTGAGTAGAGATTTTTTTTATAAGATATTCCATTTAATTGTTAATTTGTTTTCGTTTATACTTTATATGCTCTCTTACTTTTTCATGAATAGGAATTGCGTGGTTGTTTTGTTCTTTAGACATCTACATGTTTTTTTTTTTTTGGTCCATTTTTTGCATTGTTATACTATTATTAGCGACATTCGTGTTACAAGGTAAAGATGCTCCCCAAAATTTTATTTTTTTAAAGATAATTGAATAAATAATTATTTTCTAAATGATATTTTAAGAAAATAGTCGATATTTCGATTAGTTAAGAAAATAATTATTTTTTTAATTATATAATGATGTATTCTTACCATTACGTCATTAGTTCTATTTGGTATTATGGGCTAAATACTCACTCATGACCGTATAATTTAATTTTTGAAAACGTTAACCATTTCTTTAAAATATCGATTAAGAATAATCAAATATCAAATAAATCATTTACTTTTTAGTATATAATATACTTATATATAGGAAAAATTACACATCTATATTCTTTAGACATGATATTTACAAAAATATTTGACAAAATTAGAAATTTACAAAAATATTCTAACATTCCTTAATTAGATTTCAGATTTTTTTTAATTACAATTGTACCCTTAAAAGGAATACTCATTACCCGGTTCACTTTAATTATACCCTTAAAAGGAATACCCATTACTCATATCTGATTTTGGTTTGTTATTCCTTGCCGTTTGTATTCATATGCTAAGTGTAAATATCATATTCACCTATAATATATTAACCAATAAATATTACATATATTGTAACTATAACATTTACTGAGGAAAACTTTCTCAATTAATTATGAAACATCTGTCACATAGGAATTTACAGTCAATCTTATATTTACCAGGAAATAATAACATATTATGCTGTAAATATAATATTGTCAATTTTATAATGTACATGTTGTCAATACTGTAAATATAAAAAACATGTTTCACATATGAACAATATCAATATAGTAAATATTATATTATCCATGTAATATTATATAAACCAAAACTACTATAGATCACACATTAAACTCAACAAATTTAATGAAAAATATTTGTTAGGTGAAGTTTCCATCCCAATACAAACGAGATATTCAATAAATAATATATTGACTGGTATATATCATACTTCCAAACAACAAATTCAATAGTTATTTGAAATGCAATATCATATCAGCAATACTGTAAATATTATATTAACCAAGAAATATTACATATACCGTAACTATAATATTTTTCCGTGATAATATTAATCAATTCCTATTATTAATCAATTATGAGAATATTAATCAATTCCTATTATTTATTAATCAGCATACGTTTTTATTTTTAAATCCCACAATAATAGGAATTTTGTTTTGAGTTTTTTTGGGTAATATCCATTAAAATTGGGTTTTTTTTAAAAAAAAAAAACTGGGTCTAGAGTCCTCTTTAGTAATTACACACCTTATAGAATATTAATGTAAAAATCCTAATATGGAAATTAGATTTGTAAATATCTAATTCAAGGGGACTAGTTATAATATTCTCCCTTATATATATATATATATAAATATATAAAAGAATAAAGGTAACTTAAAATTTTCAGACAATTAATGACCAAATAAATGAGCTTCTGGTTGAGAATCACTTTTTTTGCTTTCATGGCAGGGTAAGAGTGAGATCATAATTAATTGAGGAAAAAGGATTTATCAAAACAACTAATTGAAAAATGTTCCCATAAAAAAAAATACATAAACAAAAAAAACAAAAAACAAAACAAAACCCTAATTGAAAAATGCAATATTGAATGCCTAAAATACATTGTTTCGTGTGATGATCTTTTTTCCCATTTTAAGCTACTTAAATCCCTGCTATACATTGCTAAAAAAAAAAAAAAAAAATCCCTGCTATACACGTATGTGTAAACCTTTATATATATACACGAACACACGTATATATATGCACACAAGTATAGATATGGTCAAGATTGTTAAGCTGTCAATAATAAATAAGAATTGGGAGATACATTCAATGGGCTTATATGAACACCCTTTCCTTGGTGTGTGTTAAATTGTCATTTTTAATAGCTCATTATTAGGAAGACCTTTACAACAAATTAGAAGCAAAAACCATCTGGTCCTACACGCAGTATAGATATGGAATCCGAAATTATTCTCCAAGCCAAAAAGAAAATTGAGAATATGAGATAATCGCCTTCTTTTACCATATTTTCCTACTAGTCTAGTACCATCACTAGAGGTCTATATAAACAAATCATAAGCTCTTTTTAAAACCTCCAGTACTGTTCAACTACTTCATAGACTAACTCAATAAATTATTTGATAATTTATGTCTTAATGATGTGCTCTTTGTTTCTATTCTATGTTTATAGTGTAAAATTTGAGATATAAATTAAAAGTGCAACGCAAAATGAGTATAAATTATTAATGTGCTAAAAGAGAGGCATTCCTCAAAATTTATGATTGATGATTAACTATGATAAGAAAGTCTGGCTTTAGGACTTAATGTTTTGTTGAGAAGAAGAATAGAAGGACGGAGGGTAGAAAAGATAAAGATGATTTTCGTAAGCTAGAAGTTGTTTGGTTGAAAAGAGAGATACATAAAATGATAAATAGTAATTATTTGTACTATTATTAATATGTCGTTTATTGCAATTTTTTTATTAATTATTATTGAACGTAAAATATATTTTTGTTAATTTAAATGGTGGAAGAATTCTATTTTTATGCACTTGGAAAAATGCAATTTGGTGGACCTTGGTGAATTAACTCTCCTTTCATCCCTCTCCCTTCTTCCTCTCTTTCCTGCAGCACAACCAGTCAATTGCTATTAGCTGCCAATCTCTCTATTCTTCAAACTCTCCATCCTCTCAAATAAAACACCTTTAATCTCTGAATGTTAAATTTAAGACCCATTTGGCATTGTTGGCATTGATAAGTAGGGCAATTGATGCTATTTTATGTAACAATTTCTACTTCTCGTTTTTAGAGTGATTGTAGGCTCCCAACTTAGTACAACACCTTAGAAAGGATATCATTTACTCTTTTGAACTACGGTTCCTTGATAATAGTGATGTTTCATTCTTTACACGAATATGTCTTCAAGATATGGAGTTAATTAATCAACTCTATTTGCGATCTCACCCGTAGCACTCAAAAGACATATATCGTGAATATATGACTATCTCTAATACAAATGCTAATGTCAATGTCAAATTTGACACAAAAAAGGATCAAAATGTTATATTTGACATAGATTAGACACAAAATGTTATACTTTTTCATCATTTAATGTTATAGTTGCACAACTCATTGAAGACAAAAAATGTTAGACAATAGTAAGAAAAAAAATACATGTAGCAATAATGACTTTTTGATATAAGAGATTTTTTTATAATATGAAATTGTAAACATAACTATTTTCACATTAAATAATGAAAAAGTAGTAAATCAATGCTCATTTTCAAATGTTAAACTTTGGCATCATATTATACTTTATTCAAAATTTGACACCACATTTTGCATTTATCAAATTTGGCATTTAATATAGCATTGGATTGAATTTTTTTTCCCACTCAGATGTTAAGTTTTAGCATTAGCACATCAATTGGTATTGTATTTGAGATGCTTTAAAATCGATCACTACCTCTTGGATTGAGTGTGAAGCCCTCAAAAATTCAAAATTTATTGTATGGATTATTAGTGCAAATTTAAAAATATTTTAAGGATTATTGTTTAAATTACTATCTTGTTTGTTTTTTGTTTTGGTCTAAAAATGAGGCTAAACCTCACATTCCCCTCACACCACAATTTTCTCTCTTTTTCTTCCCTCTCACCACCACTCCCTCTCTTTCTCACCATCTCTCACCTGTCCATCTCTCTCTCTCTCTCTCGTTAAAAAATTTCTTACACATTAACAATGTGTGAATATTGTTTTACAGTTTTTGTTATAAAATTTTTTACACGACTATTTTTTTAACATTTTGAAGGGTCTTTATTCAGTATAGTCGGTGTACTGGTACACAATAAAGCAAAAGTAATAGAATAAAAAGTGATTGTAACACACTAAAATACATTTAATATGCCTTGTTACAATAATTTGTCTTTTTGTTACTTTTTCTATTCAATTCATTATTTTGGTATACAAATACAATTGTGTACGGAATAAAAAACCTATTTTGAAACATGTGCTATTTTTTAAAACATAAGAAAAAAGGGGTCAGTTAAAGAATTAGCCATTTCAAAGCCCAAGTTTGAAGAATTTAGCACAAGAATATCAAAATTGGGGAAATATCTGTCCAACCTAAAATAAACACATTAATAGTAAAAAGTATCTATTATAATTACTAAAAAAAAAAACCACCCATATCAAATAAAAAATCCTCAAAAATTCGGCTTCCTTAACTCGAAAAACAAACCAAAACCGCTATTGTCAAAACCTATATCGACCACGATTAAAAAAATATATAAATGATGTTTCATTCTTTACACGAATATATCTTTAATTAATTATTTATTACGATTTCCCATACAACTAAAGCATGACAATTATCGGTTAACCACTTATTACACGCCTAAACTACAGGAGCTTCGCCTTTTGCTTTTTTTTTCTTTAATCAATTTCACTACATTTCTCTCTTTTACTTTAATTAGCCTCTCTCTCTCTCTCTCTCTCAACACACTGCGTATTGCATTAATCTGAAACGAAATCGGTAAAACATTTCAGAGCCAAATCTGATTGGAATTTGGAAATATGGCCGGACTTTCTTGGCCTTCTGAGCCAGAGGTACTCATTTCATTACACACTTTCTTTCTTTACATTTATATATAATATACATTCTTACACACACACATACGTATGTGTGTATCTATAGATTTCTGGGTTCGCTTTTTCGTCACTGTGTCGGACTTTTGCGGTCGATCTTTTATGCACTATGGGTTTTTCGTCACAGTTTCTTATTTTTGTGTGTGTGTGTGTGTTTTTTTTTTTGGGTAATATTGGCAATTTGAATGTACATTGATCTTATTCTGATAGAATTTGACATTTGTATATTTGTTGCAGTTAAATAATGTTAGAGAAATAGTTTCTAAGATGGCTGGGAGAGGCATTGAAGAAGTTCGAGTTGTGGCTTCGCCGTATCGAATCTGCCCATTGGGAGCTCATATTGATCATCAGGTTTGTTTGGGACTTTTGCATTTTTTTAATCTCAAATCCAGGCATTGATTCAACACTTTGAGTTTCTGAACTCGAATTGTTTATTCGTTTGATCTTCGAACTCGAATCTCTTTCCGTTGCTATGGATTGTAGGCCATTTTAGTTTTAATGTTGATTGATCACCAATTGTTGTTGTATATATATACACACACACATGTGTATGTTTGTCTTAAAGTATCTCGAGAATGGTTAGTTAACTAGGGTGTTTTTCTCTATGGTGGTTTGTTATTTTTCCAGGGTGGAACGGTGTCTGCGATGACATTTAATAAGGGAATACTTGTGGGTTTCATTCCTTCCGGCAATCATGAGGTAAGATCTAGTAATTGTTTATCAACAGAACACCGATTCTAAGGGCGTATCCGAGTGTTATGTGTGTTGAGAGTGCTAAGAGTGAGATTTAAGTCCGGTGGCACTGTAATTAGTGGTGTGTTCAATGTCGGTATTGAACTAAATTTGCTCACTTACTCGTGTTTTGAATTATGAGTTGGAGGCATGGTTTGGAGGGCATTGCATAGGTTACATTTCTTGTAGCATTAGATGAAAATAAGAGAGTATACCTATGAAAGTGGATGGTTCGTAGCTATGGTTTACAGAAGATAGTTTTTCAGAATGCTGTAGAATTGAAGAAGAAAGTAATTAGGAGAGTTTTAGGAAAGACAGTTCTACATTGATTTGACGCACTGTGCGATAGGGCTACACAAAGTAAGCTACATCATATACATTGAACGCCCCAATCAACTGGGCAGGTAGTTCTTTTGCTATTATAATAGAACAAACAAAATTATGTGCCATGTAAAACAGATAAACCGATAAAAACCTAGCTATTTGAGCTATTTGTAATGCTGGGTCACTCTGTTTAACGGCTAATACTAGCCAACTGAGAAACAAAGCTTGTTTCTTCGTTAACAACACTTTGTGAGATAATGGAAATAGAAGGCATCCAACACCAAGGCTATTTATGAGATAATGGAAAACTGCCATTGTCAAAACGATCATCGACTGCAATTAGAAGAAAATAAAAATGACTAATTTCTTAAACTTTTAAAATTATAGCTGATTCTTAAAAAATTAGGTGGTGTTTGATTGAAGGGAATAGACTATAAAAGAAAGCTCATTTTTTTTTTACATTAATTCTTTATTTGGGGTGGTCATTTTGGCCATTTCAATCAATTTTTTTAAATAGAAAAAAATGATTTCAAAATGATTTGGAACGATTTGAAAATGGTTTGTAATAATTATGTAAGAATAGTTTGATTTTGCTAATTTTAAAATAATATGAATGGTTGGAATTTAAAAATATTATATAAAAAATTATAAAATAAAAATAAAATAAATTAAAATAATTTAAAAAATTAAAAAAGTTAAAAAAAATAAAAAATAAAATGAAATAGAATAGATAAAATAGATATCCCAAACTTTATTATGTTTGGTTGATAAAATTAAACGAGAATACTTTTTACATTGTAAAGCACGTTCATCCATTTAAGTGGTGCAATTGTGATCTTATTTGTTATTGTCTGGCGGCGGAAAAAGAATTACATGAGATCAAGGTAGTTCTTCACAATTTTTGTATGTGGTCAGGGCTGAGAATTAATGAAGAAAAATCTGGAATTTTTTTGTCCAAAAATATGACATGGAAGATGCAAAGGTAGATTGGGAAAGTTTGGAAGTTGAAAAAATTAGGAATGGATGCCTTGTATTTAGGTAACAGATTGTTCATTGGGAAAAACAAAAGAGAAGCGTTTCAGAGAATCAAACAGAGAGTTATTGATAAGCTATCGGGTTGGAAGGCTAGATTATTATCTGCTGCAGGGAGAGGGACACTTATACGGGCAGTTGCTAGTTCCATTCCAGTGTATAGCATGTCAACATTTCTCTTCCCAAAAACAGTATCGCTAGAAATGGATAAAGCAGTTAGGAAATTTTGGTGGTGTGGGAATGCTGAAGTTAAGAGATGCTGGTGTCCAGTAGCTTGGGACTCAGTTGTCAACCAAAATCCTGTGGTGGTATGGGCTTTCGCAGATTTGCAGATCTTAACCGGGCTTTGGTTGCCAAACTGGGTTGGATTCTCCAGACGGATGGCAATCGTTTGTGGGTGAGAGCTTTAAAACAGAAGTATTTTCCACACTCTGATTTCATCCACTGCTCCCCTCCGTCCTCATCATCATGGGGATGGAAAGGTATTTTAAAATGCAAAGATATTGTTCTCAAAGGTTGCTGTCGAAAAGTCGGTGCTCGAGATTCTATTGATATTTGGGAAGAACCGTGGGTCCCTTGGTTGGTCAGCAACAATTTCTCTCCTATTCCAGCTTCTCCAGATAAGAGGCAAACCCATGTTAACCTCAGGGAGCTTTGGGACGATTCTAGTGGGAAATGGAAGTTAGATGCCCTGCGTGACCTCTTTGATGACGCATCTGTGATGGCTATTTGTAAAATCCAATCAATGCAGGGGTGTGGCTAGGCAATAAAACCGAGAAGTTCTCTGTTAAGTCAGCCTACCTATGTGACCAAAAGGAAAGATTTGGAGATGCTCAATCTCGCATATGGAAAATTATTTGGAACATGAAAATCCATGAGAGATGGCGGGTTTTCTTATGGAGACTTTCTGCTAGAGCCTTACCCACCCGGACTAATATCGCCAAGTTTGCGCAGGGTATTGATACTACATGTCCGCTTTGCACAAGAGCAGCAGAGGATGAGGTGCATCTATTCTTCGACTGTGATTTTGCTTCCTCATTCTGGTTTGGCTGTCCCTTGGGGATTAGAACTGAGTTTTGGAGTAATTCTTCTCTGCTAGAAAGAATAGCTCGGGCTCTTGAACGACCAACAGGACATGCCTTTTCCTCACTAGAATGGAGTTCTTGGGCCACTATTGTTTTGGACCAGATTTGGAGAGCTCGAAACCTTCTCATCCATGAGGGTGTCACCCCGAATCCCTCCTAAAGTATTGATTTTTGCAGATCTAGAAGAAATGAATTTTTACAAGTTTTCTATATGGAATCTACGCCTACTGTTAACAATCCAACTCAGAGTTGGAGTCCACCGTGTTTAGGGAGTATCAAGATTAATGTAGATGCTGCGATTGGAATTCAATCAACAGCCATTGGCATTATAGCAACAAACCACGAGGGTAATGTCTTGGCAGTGCAGGTGTTTAGAGGCCCATTTCTCTCTACAGAGGAGGCTGAGGCGGCAGCAATTCAAAAGGCTTGTGAGCTCGCTGTTAGGATGGGATGGAAAATGATTGAGCTAGAGACATATTGTCAAAATCTAGCTGCTGAATGGAATGGAAATACTGGAGCTATCTCGTGACAAGTAGGGATATATATAGAACAGATTAGATCTAGTCTGTGTTTGTTTTTTGATTCTTTTGATTTGCGTTGGATCCCTCGAAACTGCAACTATAAGGCGCACAATATCTGTAAATGGGGTCTAAGGCAGTTTCTCCCTTCAGGTGCTTTTTTTGGTTCTCCTGAATGGGAACTTTTGTATACATATCAACCTATTAATGAAAGTTAATTGTCTTTTCCAGAAAAAAAAAAAAAAAAAGTGGTGCAATTGTGATTACATCCAACAACCTATGGAAACACCACTCCTTTTCAAATGTGCCCTAAAATTTCTTTTCTATCCTTCACTCTTCTTCGACTGTTCCACTGTTCAAGTCATAAATAATAATAAAAAAAACACAATAACCAAATAAAAATAAAAAACCCAAGCACGCGACAGTTCTCCGACGGACGTGGGTTGTCGTTCGCCGATGATGATCGGAACGACGTCGTCCGAGCCGCTTGACGAGAGCCTCTTCTCCGACCTCACCGTCCGAGGCTCCTCCGGCCAAAACCCCCCCCCCCCCCCCCCCCCCTTGTCACGGGCCGGGTCTCCCAGAAGAAGAAGAAGAGGGCTTAGGTGAGGATCGGCTACGGCAAAGACTCATCTTTTTCCTCCTCCGCCGCCGCCAAGACGACGACGCTGACGCCGACGCCGACGACCCCTGGATTTTGCCTCCGCTAATTCCCAACGGTGTCGACGATCATCATTGTGATGATCTTGGCGAGGGCGATGAGGTTCGGTCGGAGAGAATCAAGGCGGGGGCCGCGGAGAAGCTGGACGCGGCGTGGCGATCGGCCGCGACGGCGGCGGAGAGGCGGAATGAGGCGATCGCAAGAGAGGAGGATTTCATTACACACTTTCTTTATATATTTTTTGGGAGTACTTTTTTGTTTTTTTGTTTTTTTTTTGTTTTTTGTTTTTCGCTGCATATTATATATATATATATATATTCAAGAGAGTAAGAGACTAAGTGCCAGTTTGGCATTGCTGTGCTGGTATAAAAAGTGCTTCAAACTGTGCTGAAGAAAGAAACTACTGGAGTTATAAGCATGCAAGGTGTTTGGTTATTTTATTTTTGAAATTGCTGTGGATATGTAAAATTACCAAAAATTAATTTTAGAAAATTAGTTAGTTAAATATAGATTAAAAAATTAAGGATATTTTAGTAATTTAAAATAGAGAAGCAGTTTCGGTTACAGAAAAGCAGCCTTTAACCTGCTTCTTAAATGATACTACGTAAAAACAAAAACGGTTACATGCTTATTAAAAAAGCAGGTTTACCAAACGCCTCTAGGTGCTTTAGATTATTTTATAATTTAAAAGCAGCTACAGAAGCAATGACAAACTGGCCCTAAGATAACTATGATAAACATGATAAATATGCACCCTCATACATGATAAACATGAAGAAAGAGTTTGGTTTCAGTCGGTGCTGTTGTATGCCTTTTTCAAATTTTTAGTTGGATGACAATGAAGTCCATATACATAAATATATATTTTTTTCTCTGCATCAATAATTTAGTTGTACAAATTAGGCGTTTCAAATGTAGTTTTTAATTTCTAGTTATTTGGACTTTTTAATGTTTTTATTATTTTGACATAAAGTAAGGTGTTTAAGTAAAATATATATTTTTTACATTCTATTTTAAAAGCATAACCAAACGGTTGAATCAATTTTATGTTTTCCATTACCAAATACTATTTTAATCTAGACTTTGGCTAAATTCTCAAAAATCTATAAAGAAATAAAAAAAAATTATTTATTACGATTTCCCATGTAACAAACGCATGACAATTACCGCTTAACCACTTATTACACGCCTAAACCACAGGAGCTTTGCTTTTGCTTTTTTTCTTTAATCAATTTCACTACATTTCTCTCTTTTACCTTAATTAGCCTCTCTCTTTCTCTCTCTCTCTCTCTCTCAACCACACTGCGCCTTGCATTAATCTGAAACGAAATCGGTAAAACATTTCAGAGGAATTTGGAAATATGGCCGGACTTTCTTGGCCTTCTGAGCCAGAGGTACTCATTTCATTACACACTTTCTTTCTTTACATTTATAAATATACATTCACACACACACGTACGTATGTGTGTATCTATAGATTTCTGGGTTCGCTTTTTCGTCACTGTGTCGGACTTTTGCGGTCGATCTTTTATGCACTATGGGTTTTTCGTCACAGTTTCTTTTTGTGTGTGTGTGTGTGTGTTGTGTTTTTTTTTTTTTTTTGGGTAATATTGGCAATTTGAATGTACATTGATCTTATTCTGATAGAATTTGATATTTGTATATTTGTTGCAGTTAAATAATGTTAGAGAAATAGTTTCTAAGATGGCTGGGAGAGGTACTGAAGAAGTTCGAGTTGTGGCTTCGCCGTATCGAATCTGCCCATTGGGAGCTCATATTGATCATCAGGTTTGTTTGGGACTTTTGCATTTTTTTTAATCTCAAATCCAGGCATTGATTCAACACTTTGAGTTTCTGAACTCAAATTGTTTATTCGTTTGATCTTCGAACTCGAATCTCTTTCCGTGATCAGTGCTATGGATTGTAGGCCATTTAGAGTTTTAATTTTGATTGATCACCAATTGTTGTTGTGTGTAACTGTGTGTGTGTATATATATATATATACACACACACATATGTGTATGTTTGTCTTAAAGTATCTAAAGAATGGTTAGTTAACTAGGGTGTTTTTCTCTATGGTGGTTTGTTATTTTTCCAGGGTGGAATGGTGTCTGCAATGACAATTAATAAGGGAGTACTTGTGGGTTTTATTCCTTCCGGCAATCATGAGGTAAGATCTAGTAATTGTTTATCAATGGACACCGATTCTAAGGGCGTATCCGAGTGTTATGTGTGTTGAGAGTGCTAAGAGTGACATTTAAGTCCGGTGGCACTGTAATTAGTGGTGTGTTCAATGTCGGTATCGAACTAAATTTGCTCACTTACTCGTGTTTTGAATTATGAGTTGGAGGCATGGTTTGGAGGGCATTGCATAGGTTACATTTCTTGTAGCATTAGATGAAAATAAGAGAGTATACCTATGAAAGTGGATGGTTCGTAGCTATGGTTTACCGAAGATAGTTTTTCAGAATGCTGTAGAATTGAAGAAGAAAGTAATTAGGAGAGTTTTAGGAAAGACAGTTCTACATTGATTTGACGCACTGTGCGATAGGGCTACACAAAGTAAGCTATATCATATACATTCAATGCCCCAATCAGATAAACCGATAAAAACCTAGCTATTTGAGCTATTTGTATTGCTGAGTCACTCTGTTTAACTGCTAATACTAGCCAACTGAGAAACAAAGCTTGTTTCTTCGCTAAAAACACTTTGTGAGATAATGGAAATAGAAGGCTTCCAACACCAAGGCTATTTATGAAAATTTTTTCAAACAAAAAATTATTTCACTAGTTATAATGGATTTTGAGAGTCCTCTTCAACATCCAGCCAATAATGAAGTTCCTCAAAACGGCATGGGAAACTGAGTTCTTGAAATTACTAGATCACACCTTACCACATCATCACTTTAGAAGATTTTTCTTGTTCCTTATTATTGAAATCTTTTTGTAGGTTGTATTACGATCTGGACAGTTTAAAGGAGAAGTAAAGTTCAGGTTTGATATGACAGTCTTTATGCTCTTTTTTTTTTGTCCAATTATTTTTAGCATATGCTGTCTCAGTCCCAGGAAAGTTCAAACTATTGCTGAACAAAAAAATACACAATTATTTTTTTTTTTTCTGGAAACATGATAACATGTTATCTCAGCAGGACAGCCAATGTTAAATGTTTTTGCACACAAAGTTACAGTGCTTTAATTTGTAATTCCATCTAGTCCTCTTCAATTTGGGACAAGTTCCATTGTCTTCCTTTGTAGAAGTGAAGACCCCATAGATTATTGTTATTAAAACTCTACTATAGTCGTCCCATTTTTTGTGCTAACTTCAAACTTCGAGAACAAAGCTACTTACAGTAATCTTGTGAATTCCCATATCTCTCACTTAATGTGCTGGAGAGTTTTCTGCATGGAACCTGATTTATTATTTTAATTTTTGGTTCTGTAGAAGAATATCTTTAGGATAGGCAGAATTATGGAACTTTTAGCCGTACGGGGATTCAACTTATGCGATAGTAGCCAGTTTAGAACTTTATGTTCTAGTCGTCTTTTAAATATATGTTTATTTATTTTTTTTATCTCTTAGGATTTTCAATCCCATTTGACAATGTCGCAAATGATTCATAGAGTATTTTGGTTTCTCTAGTATTGATGAAGTTCAGCACCCTCGAAACGCTGTTGGTCTGAACAATAAGAATGCTGCAAATGATTCCTGCAATGTACATGAAGAATGTAGTTGGGGAAATTATGCAAGAGGAGCATTGTATGCGCTGCAGAGCAAGGGGAACCATCTATTCCAGGTTGAGTTTCAACATGACACTTTGTTTGCTTCTCTTCCCACTTTTAAATTGATTTATGATTAGAAGGTTTCATTCCATAAATGGTCCTTTAATTATATGAGAAATGAAGGTAGGAAAATTCAAGCAGATGAGGAAAAGATATCCTTCAATGAAATGGACTGCACAGTAACTAGTTTGAATCCCTAAAAACACCCTTAAAATCTTCCGTTGGTTGAAACCACAAAGCAACCCATAACCAAACTGTCCCAAATTCCTAACCTAGGTGCTATGCTTGCAAACTCCCATGTCGGTTTACCCCTTGTTTAAGCAACGGAAGAGATCTTCATGTATTTGCTATTAAGAGAGAAGGCATTAAGTCACAAATCGAATTGGTTTTTAAGAATACATAAAAGAAATATATGTACATATCAGAACCAGAAAGGCATGAACTGAAATGGAAGTACCAAAAGATTTTTTTTTTATTCAGCAAAAAAAAAAAAAATGGAATTACCAAAAGAACCTATCCGTGAGAAAATATAAAGCTTAATAAGTAAAAAAAATAAGATTCAAGGAAGCAAAAATGTGACGCTGTGTAATTAACAAATCAGTTCTACCACTGAATCATCATTTCCTTCTCCTTTAGTTTCTTCTATTATTGCTGAGCTACTCAAACAGAAATTCAGTTTCCTCCCTCATTTCCAGCTCAAAATTCTATTACCCTCTCCTAGATTTATGGGATCCATACGAATCATTTTTATTGGCTGGTTCCTTGGATAGTTCACATACTCCATGATTCCACAGTCCCCTTCCAAATCATCACTTTATATGAAGCTTCTCTTGCCTAATCACCCAAAAAGATTATATTAATGTACTAATGATTCATGAGGCATTGGGATTGGTTCCAGAGGTTCTCTCCAAATCACTTATTATGGTTCCCTAGAGAGTGAAGCTTAGATGCAACTTACAAAAATGAAGCTCGTATTCGTCTTGACAGAGCTTCAATTCTAAAATGGAACGTTAAGTCAATCTTGAAGAAACATGGCACTATTGTCACCGTATAAAATTTTTCCCTTTACATAATCTATTCAGGGAACCACTAATATGTTGCTTATTGACATTTTAAACGCTTTGGAAAATCATATTGTTTACGGAACTTTAATTCATAATCATTTGCTATGCTGCTTGCAGGGTATTATAGGATACATATGTGGTCCTGAGGGTCTTGACAGTTCCGGCCTTAGCTCTTCTGCTGCTGTAAGTGAAATAAATCTAAATCTACTATCACGTTGACAAGTAAAGGAGATCAATTCAAAGTCCTTTTAAATTAACAACATAGAGGTTGGGGTGGAAGCAGAAGAAGAAAAGAAATCTAAAGTGGCTTACATAAACGTTTTTATCACACATCTTTCCTGCTAACTGTCCCACAACAATAAACTACTTGCAGACAAAATGATGGTACATTTTGGAATCTTGAGTTATTAACACTGAGGCCTTAGCTCTTCTGTCTGTTGCAATATAACTTTGAATGAAGAATCATAATGTGGTCTTGTCCCAGAACAGACCGTTACTCATTTTTGAATGGATGGAGGAGAACTATGGGAATACAAGGAAGGAGGTAGGATATAGGGCATGTTTTGATCATTGCTTAGTATTTGGGATACTAATCAAATAAGAAGCCTAATTTTTCTCAGTTTTGAGAACATTTTGCTCTACCGTAAAATGAATTAAAGGTAACCTGTAAAGAATGGTGGAAATCCAAATTTCTTAGTTGTTAAGAGATTGGGTTTAGATTTATTTTGAAGCTAAAGGAAGTGAAAAAGAGGGTAAGAGAGTGGAACAAACAAGTATTTGGTTATACAAGGCGCAATGGAAGTGACATATTACCGGGCATCGGCAGATTGGATTATATGGTCTTATGGAGGTTGGATGGAGAGAGAAAGGGTGGAGAGAAGGGTTTCGAGGAACAAACACGAAGAAACGATCTCTGAAGAAGCTATATCTTGGATGGAAAAAAATAAAATTATAAATGGTTTAAGATGGGTGATGCTAACACTACGCTTGTACATGATCTAGTGGGTGAGAAGAAACAAGAGAATTATCAACCAGTTGGAATCGAATGAACATGAATGAGTATAATTGAATGCTTAATCTGAAAAAACTTCATGAATCAACTAACTTTTTCCTACTTTTTTTATTGTTTTCTCTGTAAAGTCGATCATGTATATTTTCTTCTCACGTGTCATTTGTCTTAACTGTTAATGTTTTTCAGGTTGGGGTGGCCTACCTATTGGCTTTGGAAACTGCAAACAATCTAAAGGTGTCTCCTGATGAAAATATTGAGTATGATAGGTAAAAATTTTAAATTTAGACGTGATGGTCGTGTATAAATGGAGGAATAATGCATTTTGCTGTAAACAAATAGTTACAGACAGAGAACAAAAAGGGAAAGTTGCAAATTAATCACCATGAATCAGCCTCTGAATTAAAAAACATTGTCAACAATATAGTTCAATTAAAATCTTAAAATGTGATGTGTAGGACAAACATGTGGTACAGCATATCTGTAGTTGAATTTTGTGAAGTATACGAGTTATAGTTACTGGAGTAAATAAAACAAGAAAAATATCAGAGTTTAGAGAGAGCTGCTTGGGAAGAGAAAGTAACAAGTGAACCAACAACGGGAACGGTATCTTCAATACTTTGTGTTCTGTTGAAATGGTTTTTGTGTACCGTGAATTGCTCGTTCCCAACAACAATAACATGCCCTGTCATGTTAAGTGTTCTCCTTTGATATGTGATGAAAATATCAGATCATGCAAACATTATCTTGTCCTTTTTTTTCATAATGTGTAGGGTAATTGAAAATGATTATTTGGGTCTGAGAAATGGCATATTGGATCAATCTGCCATATTACTTTCAAGCTATGGTTGTCTTTTGTGCATGAACTGCAAGGTACTGCATAAATGTGCCTGTCTGGACATTGTTGAACCGATTTTAAGTTTTACGTTCTTCATGTTACTGCTTTATTTCTTTCCTTCTGTCTCTCAAATTGTTTTGTTGTTCGCAGATGAAACTTTAGTTGAACTGTTGAACCTAGTCTAGCCATCAATTATATTGTATGACAATGTAGTAAAATTATTCTTATCATCACTTTCAGAGAAATCCATAACTATTTATTGTATTTAACTTAATTCAATATTGTACTTCTCTATTTTCAGAACAGGTTAATCCCTATGTTTTGTTAGAGGTGAAAAAACTATTCCCTCAAATATGACAAATTTAGCTTTGTTGGTCAACAATGTAGTGTCCAGCGGAATAGCTATTGGAGGATTGATTGTCTAATAAAGCTAAATTGCATAAAACATTTTTGGATGTGTTCCTGATTGATAAGTGTAATTTTCTTGTATAGACTAAAGAACACAGACTCGTACACCCACCTAAATGGCGAAAGAATGATGCGATTGAGTTGCAGAAAGCATACAAAATATTACTGGCATTTTCAGGCTTGAAGCAAGCTTTGACTGCTGATTCAGGATATAATCGTCGCGTTTCTGAGTGCCAGGAGGCAGCAAGAATTCTTCTAAAGTATGACCACTTCCCTTTTCATTGCCAGAGAAAAAAGAGTCAATTTTTTGTTGTTCCCACTTGCGTTGACAGGATCCTTATTTTCTGGTCTCTTCCTTGTCGTTGTAGAGTTCAATCGTTGTCTGATATATTGCATCTTTCTCCACAGTGCTTTAGGACTTGAAGAAGTGGAGCCCCTCCTCTCTAATGGTTAATGTTTTTGTTTTTTTTCTTTTTCTATAATTTAACCGCTTGAATTTTTTTTGTCAAAGCGGTAGATAGAAAATCACATGATCTCAGCCCTCTTTGACTATAATTTAGTAAGGCCAGATTGTATACTTTCATACTGAAACTTATTCAACAGTAGTAATGCTAAATCAATTTTTACTTTTTCCTTGTTCGTACAACAGTTGAACCAGGAGACTTTGAAGCCCATAAGGTAAGTGCACTGGTGTCACAATCTTTTGCTCTTTTGACTTTTTCATTGGAAGCATGTAGCCTTTTTTTTTTTCTTTGATAAAAAATGGCATTTTATTGCGACAGAGAGGATATCAGAATATAACGTAAAAAGGCTGTAAAATCGTTAAAAAGAAGAGCAAAAGGGTAAAAGCAATACTATTATAAGGTTCTTACTAATAACAGTTTTGGAATAAGTGATATAGAGGACCATTTTACTAATTTCTTTGTTCAGCATGTGATTATTGGGTGGCGTACACAAAAGGAGTAATTGTATGTTTCCGGTGGCTTGACATTTATTGTTAGCTTTGTAGACCATAAGCTAAATTTTTATCCGACAGCCATCCTCAATTAGGCGAAGCCTAAATTGTGATCTGGAATGTTTACAGGCTTGTATCTTCCATGATATTTGGAAGAATCGAATTGTTTAGTAGTGTTTCCACCCAATGTAATTCACGATCTGCTTTTTGATATATGATGAGTTGATATTTCTGACTGCTTTTTGACATGTGATGGGTTCATGTTTCAATGATATTTGGAAAAATTGAATTGTTTAGAAGTGTTTTCATCCAATGTTCACGTCTGCTTTTTGATATGTGATGCTTTGATATTTCTGACTGTGTTTTGACATGTGATGGGTTCATATTTTTGTTCTCTTTTGCAGAGCAAATTAAACCCTGATTTAGCTAAGAGAGCAGGACACTATTTTTCAGAAAATTTGCGGGTCAAGAAAGGTTTTTTCCTTCCTATCTACACTGTAGTGGTTTGGTGTACTTGTGACTACGAAAAGCATATCTGCATTTGTGTGTGCTCGACTGGAAATACTATGAGCTGGCTGGTTTGGACATTCAATTTATTGTGCCATGCCTTTTTAATTCACAGCTCACATAACATCATGAATATTTCAGGACTTGAAGCTTGGGCTTCTGGAAATTTGGAAGATTTCGGGTCACTTATTTCAGCCTCTGGTTTTAGTTCTATTCAGAACTACGACTGTGGTACAACTTGTTTTCCTTTCGTCGTATCTAATTTCATTTTTACCTAATCGATCCTTGTGCCATTTGCAGAATACAAGAATAATTTCCTTAGAAACCTAAAGATGAAGATTTAAAACTTGTTTCCCCATGCTTGTTGCTTAGGCACCTTGTTGTTCTTATGCATTAGGCTAGTATCAGATTTTCATTATATGAGTTAGATATCTTATTCTTTCATTATTTATCCGCACAGCTAAAGCAATAGATTTCCTCAACTTCTGATAAAATCTGGAGTGGAACTGCTTTCCCATGTATTGCATGTATACACTTCTGGTTGTCACAAATGTATCGAATCCATAAGTTTTAAAACCTTGCTAGTCAATGCAGTAACAAATAATGGGTATTTATTTTGAATCTATATTTTGTTTATTTAGAAATTAGCTTGTATCAAGATTTTGTTATATGGAGTCCAAATGTTGTCACGAAGCTTTTAAATCCTGTATATGGTCTTGAAATGATGACTGGAAATCCGTCATGTTTTATTCTACAGGTGCAGAACCACTAGTGCAGCTATACAAAATCCTCGTAAGGGCTCCCGGTGTATTTGGGGCACGGTTCAGCGGTGCCGGGTTTAGAGGATGCTGTCTGGCGTTGGTAGATGCTGACCATGCAGCTGAAGCGGCATCGTTCGTTCAAAAAGAGTATCGAAACATCCAACCTGAGCTGGCAAATCAGTTGAACCAGGACACAGCAGTTCTTATATGCGAAGCCGGTGATTGTGCTCGGATAATCTGATGATTTCGTCTACCAAACTCTTTCTTGTTTGCTTCCTTTTCCTTAATTTCATTGTACAAGCTAAGTCAATGGGGTATAAGTAAACGAGGTTGAGATGTGATTTTACTCGTCTGTGAATAAATTGACAGTTTTGTGGTGTTGGCATTCCTCTTCTTTATCAAAGAGTACTTGTTTGTTTCGTTACTTGCACACAAGAACATATCCATTTATCTGCGAGAAAAATGGTTGGGAAGCTATATATGCATATGGAAAGTTCAAAACTAGGGGATATTCCTTTTTTATTTATTATTATTATTAGGATTATCTATACAAATGCCCCCCAATGTTGTGCTATTGTTGCAGTTTGCACCCTAATGTTTAAAAACTGTCATTTTTGCCCCCTAAAGTATTAAAAACTTATAGATTTGCCCCCTCTGTCATAATCTGTAACAAAAATGGGTTAAATTAATTACGTAATATTAATCTGTTGGTGCCTGTACAATTTTTTAAGAGTATGAATACAAAATTTTAAAAGATCGAGGTGCATTTTGAGAAGAAAAGACGACATAAGGGGGTGTTTGTGAAAATAAATATAGAATTAATTACTATAATTTTCTTAATTTGAAGGCAGTTGATCTTTAAAAATTGTACAGGTGCCAACAGAATAATGTTATGCTATTAATTTAATCTATTTTTTTTACAAATTGTAACAGAGGGGGCATATCTATAAGTTTTTAATACTTTAGGGGGCAAGAATGATAGTTTTTAAACATTAGGGTGCAAACTGCAACAATAGCACAACATTGGGGGGCGTTTATGTAGATAACCCTTATTATTATTATTTTTTTGAGGGAGTGGATATTTTTATTTTTATGTGAATAGTTAAGTTTTAAAAAATGGATAATTTAGGTAAATAGCCATTTTAAATGGTGTGTTTTAAAAAAATAGCTATAGTTTAAAAAAATTTAAAAATTAGCTATAAAAAATTTTTAAAAATATTTTTTAAAAAGTGACCATTTTCTTTAAATTTCCTAAAAAAATTAAAAATCTTACTGAACTTTCAGCATATATTATAGAGAAATTATAGTGAATACCCAATTTTTAAAACTTAATGTAAGTTATTACCCAATTTTTTGAAAAATGTAACCAACTACCCAAAAGATGGAATTACTTACACAATGATAAGTAGTGGTAATTCACTTTGTTACCAAAAGCATGTGCAAGTAATTCACAAATTGACTAGAAACTTAATTACTTCAAAAGTTTGGGTATTTATTTTTATTGTTATATAAATTCTGGGTATTTTCCTACTTCACCCTATATTATATATACTTTAGACTTTAAAGGGGAAATATAAGATGGGTAAAGTAAGGAAATACTCAGATTTACACAACAATAAAAATAAATACTCAAACTTATGAAATAATTGAGTAAACTAGTCAATTTGTTAATTATATGCACATTTTTTGGTGACTAAGTTAATTACGACCAATTACCACTATGTAAGTAATTGAATTATTTGAGTATTTTGTTATGTTTTTCAAAAGATTAGGTATTAATTTAAATTAAGTGTTAAAAATTGGTTATTCACTGTTATTTTTCAAAAAAGATACGACAAATTTTGTGCTTTTATTAAATATTCAATCAATCACGTGTTTTTTTTATAATACGTAAAAAATGTATCTATTTTCTAAACCAGATAATATAGTTTGTTAGAGATACTTTATTAGCCAAAAAAAATTATGATTTTCTTGAAATATAGTTCAAGATTCAAAATGTTAGTAACCATTCTAAACAAAATACCTAGGTATTTGATAATAGATTTTTGGATTAATTAGATAAATAGGCCACTTTTGAACTAGCCAAAAAATAATAATAATAATAATAAAAGTCAATAATTGGTAAAAAGAAAAATGTATTACCATCATAGAAGTTAGTGCCAATGTTTCAAAAACTAGTTATAGTGGCATGTTCTAAGGTGGATATTCTTACATATAAATGTTTAGAAAATCATATCAGATGAAAATTTAACTTGTTTATACATTTTTTTTAGAGAAATATAATTAAATTATGTACGATAGATTTTGATTGTACCTATCGAAATCAATATAATATATAGTCTAACTATATATTATTTGGCTAAACTGTTTCGTTAGAGTGTTTCATCACGTTTTTTCAAAGCTTCGTGGCATTTTTTTTTTTGCGTTTTTCTGAAAAAAAAAAAAAAAAACATGCTTTTAGAGGCAAAAATGATTTTTTTTTTAAATTGGGTGCAAGTAAGAATATTATAAAATTTGGGGTCAGAAAAGTAAAAAACAAGTGCTGAAATGCAATAAATGATACCGTCAGAAAAGGGTCTGACGCGAGCCCCACAGCGGCGTCAGGCCCGTGTGACGCGCCTGATTGGCGCGTGTAATACACGCGCTGCGCACCTGGTACTTTTTTTTTTCTCTCTCTCTCTCTCTCTCTTCTTCCCTCCCTTTTTTTTTTTTTTCTCTTTCCTTCTTTCCTGTGGGCGCGCGTGCACGTTCTTTTTTTTTTCTTTTCTTTTCTTTTCCTTTCTTTTTTCTTTTTCCCTCCCTTATTTTCCTTTCTTCTTTCATTTTCCCCCCTTTTTGCTTCTTTTTCTTTTTTTTTTCTTCTCTTTTTTATTGTTTTTTCTTTTCTTTTTTATTTATTTTATTCTTGTATTTTTTTTTACTATAAAAAATATATAATTTTGACATATTTTTTTCCTTTTTGCTTCTTTTTCGTTTTTTTTTCCTTCTTTTTTTTGTTTGTTTTTCTTTCTTTTTCGGTTTTGATTTTACTCTTGTATTTTTTTTTACTACAAAAATATATAATTTTGGCAAATTTAAAACATATTTATACATATTGTATTTTTTTACTACAAAAAATATATAATTTTGACAAATTTAAAATATATTTAAATTATGATTTGCGGAATTTATTATAGAAAATTAAAATGCATTTCGCCGCGTCAACTCAACTAGTATGAAACCATATATGACAACTTCCCTCTTTCTAAAAACACTTGGCATATATACCCCTTGGAACTGCCTTGTGGAAGTAATTGATAACCTCTTGCATAGGCCAAAGTTGAACTTATTGTTACGAACTTGATTGAGAATTTTTACACATTTTATATGAAATTCTATGGTCATGGGAGTGATGGACTAATTTAGTCCAATCATATCTTATCCTACTACTTTCTTATCCTTCCCCAAACACACCCTGGAAGTGATTAGACAGATTATTACACATAAGCATGATAATGTGAAATACACTCGGCCTACTCAACAACTACACAATCACAAGATACACCTCTCTAACCAACTACTAATCTTTGATTAATACATTTCAGAGAAGCATAAAAAAGATAGCCCAAAAAGGTTTTTCTTCTAAAACAACTTCCAAGCTTTACCACCTTTCATGTTAAATTTTTTCATTCTTCCAAAAAACATGATAATGATTAAGATAAATTTTCCCTCAGAAGTCCATTTCCCAGAAAATCCATACCACATATCTTTACAATCACCATCTTGATTCAGTTGTCGTTTACAACTATAGCCGGTTGAGAAGCCAACGTTACCATAGGCACTGCAAATCGCCACAATTTAATTCAGAGAACAAATCAATATACGTAAATTGTAGTTAAAGTTACTTGAAATTCATAACAGAATGAGTAATTAATTAGCACCATTGACCATTAAATTTGTCGTGTTTTGACAATTTATTTTTCGTGACAATTTAACTTTGAACTATAATGATTCTTACAAATTTTCTCATATTTATAACATATGTTTTAATTTAGTCAGAAAAATTAATTTTTTTAGTACTTATGCCCCTTAGACTTCTTACTTGGTACTTTAGTCCATGACGTTTTATTTATTATCAGGCGATTAAATTTCTAACTTAGTTCGTGAATTCTTTAAGTTTCAACCTGCATTATTGAACTATATTGCCAAGATTTTTAAATACATAGCCTAAGTCGCCAAACATAAAACTTTAAGGGCAAAATCACCAATCGTACTAGCACTCTTTTTTTTTTTTTCAGTTTCTTTTCAATAATTTTTCTAAATAAACGAAACTAAAGTAGAAAGGTATCCCAGTAAAAATGGCATACGTCTGAATAAGAAGAGGCTTACCAACTAGGTTGATCTTTCTTTTCAAACTCCTCTACCTCAACCCGAATATATATACATAAAAATGAAAATGCAAAATGTTTCATGGAGCCAAATAAAAGAAACAATCCTATATGGAGAAGGAAAGAAAACCAAAACTAAACAAAGCAAGCTAAAAAAATAAAAACAATTAAAACCATAATATCCATCTTTAAGGATCTACCAAAATGCAATGGTAATGTTCACAGAAAATTTAGGACAAGCGATTGAGAGAAAAATTACCTTATTACTTCTATGGTAATGTTGAGCACGTTGAAATTGAGGGGGTCATTTTTCATCCTCTCTCTTTCTGTAATACAAATTAGAACGACAAAGATGGCCAAACAAGAGAGGTTTGAGCATGTCAAATACTCCAACAGAGTTTTATTCCTTCTAGAACTATCACCACTTGTTGAAACACTATCTTGATCCCTTATGGGTAGAAAAGTAGTATATGGAGGCAGGTACCTAAAACAAGTGAAAACAAGTATTACATTTCACTTAGTACTTTATTCAATAATTTCTGATTATACGATAAAGATGACATGTTCTGTTTGATAACACTCTTATTTTTTGTTTGTTTTAAAACACGAAATTCATCTGATTTTTAATATCGCGTTTAATAAATATATTTTCATTTTTACTATGGTCAAATTTGATCCGACCACAGCATGAAAGCACTTCACTAATAACTATAGACATACTCACCGGCATGTGCCCAAGAGATGCCACCTGATTTTAAAAATTCAACTTTTAACCTCAAAATCTAAAATATTTTCCAAGTGTTGGAAAATTCAACTTTTTAATTGATGATTTATAATATTTTTTTATAGTTTGGGCTCGTTTGGATACAAATCCAAGCCACATGTTTTTGTAACAATATGATTCAAATTTGACTTTTTGTTAGTGTAATTATTGTAATAACATGATTTAAACAAAAAAATAATAATAATGATTCGTATTGCAATCCAAACAATCCCTAAAATAAAATTTATAATTTTTTACTATATATCAACCACTTATTCTATTTTTAAATTTTATACTAATATACTACTTTTTAAATTTATTTTTAAAAAAATTTCACCATGAATCTTTGGTCAAATATGGCCTCTGACTCTGCCGCCGGACGTACTCAACCATATATAGTCAATGGCCGATTGGCCGGCATGATTTCACAGTGGCATCTTATTATTACTATTATTATTATTATTATTATTATTATTATTATTGGTGATAAATTGCGTCGCCTTTGGTAACTCCAATGAATAATTAGTTGAAAACACAAATAGATCTAAGAATTGTTATTATTATTTATTATTCTTAATTTTGCGTTAAAATAGAAACGTATTCCAACAAAATTACACACGTTGCGGTCTCTACTATAATAGCAAAAAATTATTATTATAAACAAAAAGAAAGTGACAAAAGTTCAACCGAAGAATCAAACACCTGCCAATAAGGAAGAAGAACATATTTTTAGGCAAGGTAGCTTTTCATATATAGGTGTGTGTTGTTTTCCTTTTTATTTGGATGTATAAAAGCTTTATTCAAGTATATCATAATTGTTTGCCCATCAGTTTCATAATAGCTAGCTAGTTAGAGTAATATTAGTTAAAGCCACATGTTTTTTGTTTTTTGTTTTTGTTTTTTTTTTTGTTTTTCTCCTTCGAGACAGTGCAATTCACAGATGGAAAACCAATATTGTCTTGTCCTAAAGACAATGGTTTGAGTGGCCATTGAAAAAGGAATTTTAAGTGGATTTTCTGCGAATTAACAACAGGAAGTGGACCATTAACTTTCCTTCATATTTACTTTTTCAAATGGAGCCTAAGCCTAGATAGTTCTTGCTACTCGTTAGGGATCTTTATTTTATATATATATTGAAAATGGTATTGCACTAGATAGCATTGCATGCCCTCATTTACGTTATCTTTGGTCATAAAATAAGCTATTTGTTTATTAAATAAAATATACAAGTCGTTACTATATATTTTTAGATCGCATATTTGATGTATCTTTAACTCATTCGTGCTGTATAAAAATACGAAAAATATACTTAAAATTATACAAATTTTAACTAATAAAAAAAATCTTCATATTAAATTGTATTATCTAGCTACTCTATGTTTAAACCTAACTATCTTCTTGTTTTATATGATATCTTTAACACAAATTGTGTATATTATGTAGCACAATATAATACGGTATGGTAAACGTGTCTTAAACAATATCAATAGTTTTCTCTCCTGTAGAAACATGTATGTATGTACTCGAGTAATATATGGTGTCAAATTTAGCATCTATAAATTTTCATGTCACATATATCGCTTCATTAGTTTTAATATCACAGTTCTTGTGTCCTTGATCACATAATGCCACGTAATATATATCTTCTAAAAAGAGAGAATCAATATAAGATATTGAAAAACTTAAATAGTTAACATAAATTACGTCACAATATTTCTTTCAACTTTGATGTTTCAATTGAAACAGCAAAAAGAACAAAACTGAATTCACAGTAGTGAGATTCCAATTTGTAATTGGAAAATATAGTAACAAAGAAGAAAAGAAAACGATTTATTTGGAATTTAACTATTTGTTGAGTTATGTTAACGATTTCAAAAATTAAATTATGAGTGAAATAAGAAAATACTCAAAATTAACACAAGAATAAAAATAAATATCCAAGCTTTTGAAGTAATTATTGAGTAACTAGCCAATTCGTTACTTATTTGCATAATATTCTTTTGGTAACTAAGTTAATTTCCATCAGTTATTATTATGTAAATAATTGAATCGCTTGGGTAATTTGTTATATTTTTCAAAAGATTGAGTATTAATTTAAATTATGCATTAAAAATTGAGTATTCACTATAATTTCTCTTAAAAAAATTATTAGCCACTAATATATATAAAAAAAATAAGGGCATAAAAACAAAAGCACATCATAATATAGTTAAGAAAATTACTAATTTCTTAACTAATCGAAATGTTAGCTATTTTTTCAAAATATCATCCAAAAAATGGCTATTTACTCAATTATCTCAAAAATGGTATAAAAATTACATAAAATAGAGAATATAGAGTAAAGAGACTTACATCATGATGACAAAGAGGACCAAGATTGCCGGAGATATTAAAGATATATCAAGCACTGATTCTCCGGCATGCCTTGAGTTGACAACCTCAAACAATGAAGCCACAAATTTATTGTATAAACCCAAACCTTTCAATGCCTCAGAATTCCACTCCAAAGTGCAAAACAGTGTGAATTGCACTGATATGAACACAAAAGCAGTTAGGGCAAGAAAAGTTGAGTGGTGCCCAGAAAGCAAGTGATCATAGCCTATCTCTCTATTGTTTCTCATCATGTGAATGAACTCTCTCCTCTTTGTAATTTTTCCCACAACCCCGATTGCGACTCGAAGGAAAACCGGGTACAAAGTGTTCCCTAGAAGAATTTGAGATACGAGGAGCAACAAAAGGCCCGAGTTTTCCTTGAACACAATCATGTTTTCGTTTGTTGGGACAAAACCGCAGTTTGCGAAAGTAGACACGGTTGTGAAGATGGCGAATGTTTGGATTTCAATGCCTTTGGAGTTTAGAACTTGTCTTGCTGAAGAAAACAAAATGAAATAAGAGTACACAAAGAGCGAACCGGCTATGTGAACCACTAGGAGATAGCCTAAAACCACATAACCTAAGTACCTAATAGAGTTTAGCTTTAGATATCGAGTGTCGATATCTAAGCCGCGGGATGTGGATTGGTTCTCAAGGTTGTCATGAGAAATAGTGCCATTTAGCTCGGTTTGTTCAAGCTCGCGAGAATTAGTACTATTGGTCGCTTTAGTGATCGTTAGTGTCTCGCGGAGTTTGAACTTTTCGACATGAATCCCGAGCATGGACGTGAAGATTTCACCGCCCAATAGCATCAAGATGGTGAGAATTATGAGCTGGGAATTGGAAAGAACTTCCATTTCCATGGCTGACATGCTTGAAACTGTAGCCGCGGACACAGAAGTGAAGAAGAGATCCAACTCATTGGAGCCACTAGTAATTGGCTTAACTCTTGGCTTAGTGAACACACTCAAAGCCAAATATCCGGCTAAAGATAGGGTTATGAAATAAGAAAGCTGGAACAAGAAAGTGTTGTAAACTAAGAGCAAGGTGTTAAATGACTTTCTGCGAAAGTTGCGACATGATTGACTAGAGAAATGTTGCTTTAGTTTGCTACTAAAAGAAGCAGAGTTTGTAATCTTCATCTTGTGTTGTAATATTATTAGGAGCAAGGAATTTTGGTATGGTCAAATGGGAGAGAGTTGGGTGTGAAGAAGTTGTGGAATATTGTGTGGTTTATAAACTTTATATAAGGGAGAGGTTTAACATATGCTAGCTAGTATTAAAGCTTTGGGACATATATGTGCAAGGTGTAGTGGGATTAATATTGCTAGTCCTTATCAATATTAATATATATATATATATATAGATATAAATAAAGGTAAAACTTCCTATCCATGATTGATTTTGTGGTGAATAAAGAAAGCTAGCTTATTGAAAATCATAGATTCGATCAGACATAAAATACGAAAATTTTTAATTTGATGCCATTTTAAAAATAATTATTTTGACAATTATCACAAAATTAGATTATCAGGCACAATTCTGAGTTGCTAATTAATTACTTTAAAATAGTGTCCAATATTACTTTATGATCCAAATGGGGTGTAAGATTTTCAAGTAGGACTGTATGTCTCAACATATATATGATCATGCAAATGAACATTAAATAAAATTATCTCTAAAGCTTTTTGCGTATCTAGTTGAATAATTATTAATCGTGTGAAAACCTAACTCATGTCAACATTTGCCCTATTATAAAGTATTAGCATATATGTAAAACGACAAGGGAGGAAAAGAGGGGAAAGAAAGATTGCATGCACAGTATCGACAACTAAACAAGAGAGTTGATATAAAAATTCATTTACAAAGGCTAGAGAGTTAGTGGCTAACGTTAATTATATCTGCTTAATTTACATGGAATTTTTTTTAGAGAAATTATACTGAATATCCAATTTTTAAAATTTAATGTAAGTTATTACTCAATCTTTAAAAAAATATAACCAACTACCCAAGTAATTCAATTACTTAAATAGTGATAAGTGATGGTAATTCGCTTAGTTACTAAAAATATGTACAAGTAATTCACGAATTGACTAGAAACTGAGTTACTTCAAAAGTTTGGATATTTATTTTTATTATTATATAGATTCTGGGTATTTCTCTGCTTCACCATTTTTTTTAAAGTTAGAAGGGGGTCTAAACCAATTTTGTTTTACTTCGTATCTCTCAAAGAATCGAACCTATAATCATATAGCTGAAAATCTATTATGTTAATTTATGCATAATGATTCCCTGATATCCAGTTATAAGGTATGAAAGTGGAGAAATACCAATAACTACTATAATGCCATGAATGTATATTGAATCACACCCAAGTAATATGTAAATTATATGTTTAGCACATATAGCATATACTACACACACATTACATGTAATATAACATATATTTATATTATCTAAGTCTATTTAGCTAGCAGATCGGAGTTAAAGTCGGTCTAAAACTTGACTAAACTATTTATGCATACCCTTAATTACCCAAATTAGTTGATGCACTAGTTACGATCAATGTTTTTTTTTTAATTCTTAAAAATAAATATAACTTTTAAGAAACATGTTTAGTTTTATGGGAAAATTTTATTTTATTTGCACACTTCTTTTTAAAAAACAAAAGTAATTTTACTATAATTTCTCTATTTAAAATTGAGAGTGAAGTTATGCCCATCCTTGTTATAGAACTGGGTTAAATTCTTTATAGAGTGGTACTTGTGATATGGTAAATTGTGAGAATTTCCAAACATTTATTTAAAATAAGTTATTATTAAATTCCATAGTTTTCCTGGCTTAATTGTAAACTTTAGCTCATATCTGCATTACGACTGTGCCAGCTATTATATATTAATGTAAAAACTCAAGAATGAATATTTTGAAGACAAAACTGATCCGATAGATAGTAATGATAATGCCATTATCAAAATTTGTTACGCAATGGAATCACATCACATAAGACGTAATATTGACTTTGACGTAAACTCTCCCACTTATAGCAATATATGGATCTTCTTTGTTTAAAATGTGCAAAAATAATCCTCACGAAGTACCTCACGGTAACAATTAAGTGTCCACTAATAGCCAAATATTGCGCACTAATAATAGTATTAATCTATTAGTGGTCCGGATGTAAGAAGATAATATGAACCATTGTAATTATTAAATATTAATTATCTGTGTTATGATTTATAGCAACAAAAAGCATTATTTTTATCGGAGACGAGAAAGATGTAAAATAACACGCCTTGTACCAATTTGCCAGATCATTAATCCAAGAACAAAATTTAGAGCAATTTAAAAAGAAAAAAAAGCATTAATTGCTGAATTGTGGCTTACTGATAGCATGAAATTTAAACGAAAGTTTTATAAAAGTAATACAAACTCAATATAGTAGTACGTCAACTGTTGATAATGTTAAGTACTACTTTATGCTTGTTTAAAAAAAAATACTAGTTATTTACTTATTTGTTGAATATATGAGGGTTAGTTAGGTAAATAGCCATTTTGAACTGTGTGTTTTTAAAAAATAGCCACAGTTTCAAAAAATTTAAAAACTAGCCATAACACAATGTAAGAAATTTCTGACAATAATAAAATTACACATAAAAATTGTTATAAGAAATTTCTGACACGTGTCAAAAATTTCTGAAAGGACTAGTTTTTAAATTTTTTGAAACTATGGTTATTTTTTAAAATCATTTTGTAAACAGTAGATATTTTCTTAAAATTTTCTATATATGATGCAAAATTCACTTATCCTAAAGTAAAAAAATTTCTATATTTTTTAATATACAATCAAATAGAATTAAGTGGCAAAACGGACCTGGCCCGATGAATAAGCGGGACGGACTGGCCCGACTTGACATATTGCTAGGCCATCCGACCTCACATATATATAGAACTTGGGCTGGGCCAAGGGTCGCGGCGGCTCGAGCCTTGCCCGGTCCATGTGATATTTTTAATGTTCTATTTTTATTACTTTTTTTTAATTATCTTTTCTAATTTTTAATACATTTTGAAATATTAAAAAATAAAAATTGAACAGTATTATCCTTCAATCATGGCAATTATTTATTTTTGTCTTAGATTTTATTATTTTTATATATTTTTTAAAATCATTTAAACCGTTTTCTTAAGAAATTTAAAAAATAAAAAAGGCAACCCGACGAGCCCAACCTGGCCCGCTCATATAGGGCTTCATGGGCAGGTCGGGCCTCTCGACCCCCTTGCCCTAACAAGTTGGGCTGTGCCAACTTGACGAATATAATGGTTAATTAGGCTAGTCCGAAGTTCGAAAGGCCAATGAAAAATAAAAAAAATAATAAAAAAAAGGTTAAGCTGGCCTTGCCCGATTTGCCAAGAAAACTAAATGCTGAGAATTAAGGAGCATTGTCAAGAAGTCAAGTACATCATTTAGATAGTCCAATCCGAAGAGCAAGAGTCGATATATTCAAGATGAAGTTTCGTGGATTGATCCAAGAAGTTTGAACTAAATATAAAAGGGTATTTTGCACCTATGGCCCCTCAATTTATTGAGCTTCTACACTTTGGCACCCCTTCTTTTTTTTTTTTTGTGGCATTAACCCCCTAAATTTAAAAATCATTGCATTTAGCCTCAAATTAAAAACTTCCATCCAAAATTGGACAACATCAAGCCCAACTATTCAGTCCTTCTAAAATGCAATGAATTTAGACAAAGTAAGCACAAAGCAATCTAACTTAAGTTAATAAGATAGCATGAATGTTCATAATGCCTTAGCCCCTTCCAAAGTGCACTGAATCTAGACCAACAATCTTAAATGGAGCATAAGTGAAGAAAATCAGCTTTATATACGTTCGTAATGCCATTTTAATGATTCATTTTCTTTCAATAATGTGTTACTGAGTCATACTAGATAATAAGAGTTCTGATTATTCTAGTCAATATTTGTGGTTTTCTATGTTAATTATGGTCATTTTAGCTAGTTTTCAGGTCAATTTAGTGTTTTAAAGACCATTAGTGTGTTAGTTGTTTTCAATGTATTAGTGGATGAATAGTCTTATTCGTCATTTTCTGAAGTGATGTTTCATGCCTATTTATGTGGGAATTTTACTTAATAATATCAATATTATGAGATTTATTCAAAAATATTGAGAGCAAAATTATCTCTGTTTCTTTGTAGAATAGTCCGAACTTATCAAGACATCGTCTTGTGGCGTTCACTTCTGACTTATCAGTTAGCCTTACACATTTGATTATGTCATCATTCAATCCTCGTCTTATCAACGGGCTATCCGCAACTGTTGTGGCGACAGTACATCCATCCTCACCGAAGTTTATGTTAAAACAAAAATAATTCAGGATGCCTATCAAAAAAAAAAAAAAAACCCTACTTGAGAATGATCCCTTCAACTTAAAAATTGTGCTCCTCGCAACGAGAATCACGTCACTATAAAATAATAGCATGTGCGTACAGCTAAATAAATTGATCTTAAATCATTTTATGTGAAACTTTTTACGTAATGAATATTTTCTTGATACTTGAATTTTTTATAAAAGTAATACTAGACATACAAACTGTTTTTACTAACTTTTTAATACAAACTTATGTGTCATATTATTATTAGTGAGTGTTTATCATCTAATTAGAAAGATGCCAATCAAAATTTAACACTTCAATTGCTACATACGTTGGTATTAAAAAATGGGTGAAGTAGGCAAATACCCAGAACTTATATAACAATAAAAATAAATACCCAAACTTTTGAAGTAATTGAGTTTCTAGTCAATTTGTGAATTACTTGCACATGCTTTTGGTAACAAAGTGAATTACCACCACTTACCACTGTGTAAGTAATTGCATTTTTTGGGTAGTTGGTTACATTTTTCAAAAGATTGGGTAATAACTTACATTAAGTTTTAAAAATTGGGTATTCACTATAATTTCTCTTAAAAAATTAATAAAAAAGTTGTTATGTCTAATATTATTCTTTTTAAAAATAGATGGTCAAAGCGTTGTCTTTCGCATATAAGTTTGGGGTTTGTGTCATACATTTTCAAGAAGAGGGAATTTTTATTGGCAGCTGCAACTGTCGCTTGTGGTCGACTTCTTGATTGTTCTTTTTTTTTTTTTTTAATGTTTTCTTGGTTGGTTTTAGGTTTTTTCTCGTTTCTATTATTTTGGACAATATTGTATTGAACTCTTATCTATTTTTCATTCGGGAAAAGCCCTTAAAAATCTCTATATTACAAAAAAATAAAAAAAATTCTCGGCTCATTACTAAGTTTTTTATAGTCTCAAATGTATACCTCAATTCTTCAAATTGATCTAAAATAATGAACGTATGCCCTCAGAACTGAATAACAAAAATCAATCTGACATTTCAACAAGACGTGTATCGTTCTTACAGCAAAATTTAAAAGGGCCAAAAAAGGTATAGGATTTCTGTTCCACTGGTTTGCACAATGTAATGTATTAAAGTGCTAGTAATAATCTTAAAATCAATGTACGCGACTAATAAATTAGACGTAAATACTCTCCCTGTTTGCCTACTCCGCGCCAAATGTTTTGTGACTGATTTAGTTTCGCATAAAAATTTGAGATTTTTCGAGATTTAACCAAATTTTTGATTAATTTTTTAAGATTTAGCCATAGTTTCATTAAATTAAGGATTTATGCGTAATATACATGTAACATAATATGTTATTTATGTTACACGTGTAACATGTATATAATACACGTATCTAACACAATCTGCTATATGTAACATAAAATGTTACACGTATAACATAAAATATTACATGTAACATATTATGTTACACGTATATTACGGCTAATACTTAATTTCATGAAACAATGTCTAAATCCTTCAAACTTACCTTTAAAATGGCTAATTTCTTAACTAGCCGTATAAATTTTTGTATTAATCTTAATATTATTTTAATTATATTTATTTATCTTTAATTGTAAGGTAAATGAAAAATAATTTTATAGTATTTTTTATTGGAAGAGGCTGTGGTGGGGAACGGTTTTCGTTCCCTACCACAGGGCACGAATATATGGCCCAGAATCGTCCAAAAAACTTTATTTATTTATTTTTTAGCCCTTTATTTTTACTGTATTACAATTTAGGCCCAATTTTTTAAAAATGTTTGCACTTTTGCCCGTAGAAAAAAATGCGTTTTTTTCACCAAAACTGTAAAAAAAAAAAATCTAAGAAACTGTTTTGAAAAAAACTGCAAATCAAAATTCAAAATCTTAAGTAGTTATAGGGGAATGAAAAACATTCCCTACAGTGGGAACCGTTCCCCACCACAGTCTCTTCTTTTTTTATTTAATTTAATAATAATTAAAATCTACAACATTACGAACGACAATGTAAAATAAACTTTAATTAACATGAGATGAGTAGTACATAAAAGCATACTAAATGTCAGACAAGGATGAGAAAAACTAACGTAACATAATAGAGTCGTTTGAAAAAAAAATCCTACGTCTAAGTACGAAGCGAGTCTAAAATAGGAAAACTAGCTACCGTCGTAAGTGTAGAGTAGCATGATCACTACGAGTGGTGGGTCGGGACCAACGGAGGAGTGGATGTTGCTGCATACGAGGCTGACAGGACAAAGAGAGAGTGCGCAGAAGAGAGGGAAACATAAGAGAAAAAGAGAAGGAGAAAGAGCGCGAGACATTGAGGGGGAGACGAAAACAGAGAGAGAGAGAGAACAGAGGGCGAGAGAGAGAGAGAGAGAGAGATAGAGAGAGAGAGAGACACCAAGGTGGCTGGATAAATGAGAGGGGAGCACGGCAGACAGAAGAAGAAATAAGAGAAAAAGAAAAGAAAAAAAATGTCACGGAGGTGTCTGCTATTTAGAAGATCATCCGCGACTGAATTTTCACTCTCGGATATGTCTAATCGTGACTGAAAATTCAATCGCGTATAAGTGCAATTATTACAATCAACGCGAATAAGAACGAGGCTTTTCGATTTCAGTAAAGGATTGTCCGCAGTTGAAGTTTATTTGCGAATAGTCATGCTATTAATGCGTGACTCGTGTCACGCATGCCTACTAGATTATTTGTGACAGCAATTTCAGTCGCATATTGTCAGCATCCGCGACTAAATTATTTTTCGCGGATGCTTACCCGCTAGAATCTGGAGTGATTTTTTGAATTGTTGGTATTTATTTGAATTAGTTGTTAAAATTTGAGAGTTTACTATAATTTCTCAATATTGTAAATGCTAAGAATTATTTATTATTTTCTCTCTTACCCCGCTGGTATTATACATACCATACCTCGTTACTAAATTAGTTTCGAGAAAGGTAGTTACGTCAAGTTGTCAATGGTTGTTGGTGCCTGATAATTTTATTTTTTTATTTTTTGGTGATTAATTAGTCTCGTTTGAATTGCAATTCAAACTACATTTTACTATAGCAATTAGGTTTAAGTTTAAATTTTTATGAGTGAATATTTACTGTATCAAATGGTTTAAACAATTTTTTTTTTTTTTGGATTGTAAAACAAACATTTAGAAAATGTTATTTTAGAAAATATTTTTTTAGAAAATATTTTTTTAAATTTTAGTCAGTGTCTAAAAAAATTAAGAAAATATTCATGGTTCATGTACAATATGTATGATAAACTTCATCATACATAACTACTTGATGACTATTTTCTTATGAAGTGAAAACATCATTGAAGAAAATTTGATCTCATGCCACATTTGAGATTCATGTTTATATCCTATGCCACTATTGTATGTCATGCTATTTTTTTTTTTCATAAGTAAATTATTATGTTACTCATATTCTTCTCTCTTGTCTTCTCCATTTATAAGAAAAAGAAGGCCAACTCAGAAAAATTCACTACTAAAAAATGACATAGACTCCAAACTTTTTTTTTAAGTGACATTTCAAAACGAGTCGTCTGAAAGTGACATTTTTTGAAATTTCCCTAAATATTGACCATATTTTGAAATTACCTAAACAAAATAATTGTTTTATATGATATCTCATTATTTCTTTAAACAAATTTGTTAATGGTAATTAATGCTCGACCCACTTGCTAGAAAGAAAACTAATTGGACCGTATTTGATAATCTTGAGCAGCTATCAACAACCAAATTGGTTCCAATGAAACTTAATTTAAAACCTATGCACTCGCGTTGCACCTAGGCTAGGCGGAATATTTTATCATCTTACCAACAATAGTGGAAACCGTTATATAAATAAATTTTCTTATCTTTTTATTACAACTAAGGCACAATACTAAGAGATTTCGATAAAGCATAAAAGATAGTATAAATATATATATATATATATATATATATATATAATATGCTAGCTACCTATATTTTATGTTCATCTTTTAAGTCCAATGAGTCAAGAACGTATCTAGAATACATCAGTAGTTCTAGGGGTGGCAATTTGGATCCGGACACGAGACACGACACGAAATAAACGGGTTTGGGTCTACCCTTAGTGGATCTGGGTCTTAAATGGTTCGACATGATTAACACGGTAATTAAATAGATGAACACTACATGAACACAAAGACATGATTAAAAACATTAAGACACGATTAGTAAATAGTTTTTAATATTTATATATTTAATAAAATTTTAATAAAACTTTATTTAAAATACATATATATCTTCTTTATTTTTATATTCATTCTTATAAAATAAAACAACATATTTTGTTGATTTAGTCATGTTATATATTTTGTTGATTGTTTTTGTTATTTTTTTCTTTATTGAACTCACACTCTTGTTAGTTTTGTTGTTTTTTCTTGAATTTAATTTAATGTGTTGAATTATTTTTTGTTTAATTTGGGTCGTAAATAGGTCATAAATAAGTTTAAAATTTAAATGGGTCGTATATGCGTTGTAATACCATTAATATCTGTTTACCATTAAGATACGATTATTAAATGGGTCTTAATAGGTAACACGACACGACACGATAAGTAAATGCTACTAAATGGGTTGGGTCAGGTCTGGGTCCAAAAAAATATCTACACGATAAGACACGACACAAAACACGAATTGACATCCCTAAGTAGTTCAAATCGAACCACAAAATCAATTAGGGATTGACAAACAATATTCTGGATCAGGGAAACTATAATTTTGAATAGTGTGGGTGTATGAATCTTTTTCAAATTTTCAAGGTAGAGAGATAAAAATAATAATAATTTTAGGAACAGAGTTAGAATGTTTTTCCTGTCTTTACAATAGATGAAAAAGTCTAAATTTCCAAGGGAGCTGTTTTTTTTTTTCTTTTTTTTTTTTTGGAATCTATTCTCGATTGTCAATTTACATTTTTGTTGATTTTTTTTTTTAGTTAAGATGCTAAATTTTGATATTGACATTGTAAAATACTAAAATTACATTGTATTACAGACACAGTGCAAACATTGGAGATGTCTTATGGATAGTACAAACATAAAATGGTTTTTTCCAAAACAGAAATCATTATATCTATCCCAAAATTAATAGATATTTACAAATCGATTTTGGGAACTAAGATTTTAACAAATATATATTTATGAAGTTCAATATTACTATTGAAGACATGAATATTTATAGGGTGGTTCTATGCACACACCATTCTTAACTCTTTACACCTCTTTTCTAAATATGCATCCCTTTTAAATTAAAAATTTTTAAAAGAGTTTTTTTAGGCATTTAACCAAATTTTTAGGTAATTTTTTAGGATTGAGCTCTAAAATGTCGAAATTAAGGATTTGGCCATAATATGTAATATTTTATGTTACATGTAACATAAAATGTTACATATTATGGCCAAATCCTTAATTTCGTGAAACTGTGGTTAAATCTTTCAAATGTTATCTTTAAAATGGCTAACTACTTAATTAGCCCTTTTAAAAATTACTAATCTCACACCAACACAAATACCAAAATAGTCTATAATTATACAACTTATTAGAAAATGTTATTTTATTCTCGAAACATCTTTCTCCACCCATTTACTAGGGTTTTCTATTTATATTTTTTCAAACTTCCTCACTAATTGGCTAACCGAAAAAATAATATAATAATAAAACACCAAAAGATTGGTAAATTTCAATATAGATCTAATTTACAAATGGAAAAAATACCAAAACCTCTTGATTTATAATTCGATGCATAATTATCTAATACTTTTCGAGTAAAATAAAACAATATTCATACACAAAGACAATTAAGCCACAAAAAAAAAAGTACACACACACATGGAGACAATGAATTGAGAAATTCAATGTAGATGAAAATTATAAAATAAACAAATTCAATTTACCCAATCTTCTTGATTGACCATTTGGTTAAAAGATTGTTTTCACTTAAAATTGTCTTGTGTTTATCGTAAGAGTTGAAAATTTTGTGCATTAGGTTTTTTTTTTTTTTTTTGAGGTTAAACATAGATTTTGAGGGGTGTGTGGTTTCTTTTTTTTTTTTTTGTAATTGAATGTAATATTTAATTTCATAATTTCTATTTAAGTCATTATATATATGAATATTATAGTAATATGAAATTTTAAGTCAAATGGGTGTTTTAAGAGAGAAAATGTGTGTGTGAATAAAGCCACCCATATTTATATTAGGACTAATTTTTATACACGCGCGGAATATAACTAATAAAAAATATGACACAACGAAAGAAATAATAAAGTTTATTTTTGTTATTTTCTTAAAAAATTGATATTTTTGTTATTTTGAATAATTAAAGAGTTGGTTTTATTATTTAATATAAATACAAGGGCTTTTAAAAAAATTTCAAACTTTAAAAATAAAAATAAAAGCTTAGAACAAATAAATCAAATCAAAAAATAGTTACGTTAAAAATAAGTATATGACAATAAGTATATGCCAATGGGTGTCAAAAGATTGAGAAAATTATTCTGAATCCAACCGTGGCAAGAAATTTTTTTTTTTTAGACCATTACAGCAAAAAAAATAGCTGTTGAAACGATTAAAACAAAAATGTAAAAAAGAGAAAGAGAATTTATATAAAAAAAAACCCCCTCCAAAATTTACAAATTTACAAAAAAGTCCTCCTAAAATTGCGAAAAAACCCATTAAAATTTCTAAAAAACCCTGAAAATAGGCCCTTAAATGCAATTATTTAAAAGGAAAAAAAATTTAAAAAAGAAAAAAAATAGGAAATACCACGTGTCGTCCACAGAGGATGCCACGTGGCACCATTGTGTAATCTTAGGGTGGCGTATGGTGGAGCAAAAAAAAAAGACAAAATAACTTAACCCCTGTATGAATAGTGATTCGTGAGACAATAAACAGTAAACCTCACTCATCTTTATTATATATGTATAGACTAGTTTTTATACACGCGCTCCGTATAAAATAATATAGCCGATGAAAAAAATAATTAAGTATATTTTTGTTAAAATTAAAAAAAATTGATATTTTTGTTATTTTGAATAATTAAGATGTTAAACTTATCATTTAATATAAATACAAGGGTTTTTTTAAAATTTTCCAAACTTAGAAACTAATATAAAAGCTTAGAACAAATAAAATAAATAAAAAATAGCTACGGTAAAAAAAAAATATGACAATGAGTGTCAAAAGATTGAGAAAAATATTCTGAATCCAACCGTACCAAGAAATTTTTTTTCGAGATCATTACGTTAAAAAATAGTTATTGAAACGATTGAAACAAAAAAAAAATAAAAAAGAAAGAGAGAATTTGCAAAAAAGTCCTCCAAATTTTATAAATTTGCAAAAAATCTCCTTAAATTTACCAAAAAAAACCCTATAAAATTTTTCAAAAACCCCCAAAATTGGCCATTAAATACAATTTTTGAAATGAAAAATAAAAATAAATAAATAGGGGACGCCACGTGTTGTCTGTAAGGGACACCATGTGTCCACTGGTGAGGCTTTTTTTGGCTTGTGGGGAGAAACGGGAGGGTGGCGTATGGTGAAAAAAAAATGATAGAAAAAGATAAAATATTTTGACCACCAAATGAATAGTTGAATGGTCTCTAGATGAACAGTAAACACACTGAGCTTTATTATATAGTTATAGAAATATGACACAAATATCAAACTAGATTTATAATTGAAATCAAATATGAAAAAAATAATTTAAAATTTTATTAATTTATTCTCTCTATTTCAATATTAATTTATAGTTTTCAAGATTTTTGAAATCACATTAAAATATTTTTAAAAAAAAGAAACACTTAAAGAAAATCCCTAAGAAAACCTCTCAAAAATCGTCATTAGAGAAATTTTATAGTTACTAAGAAATTTAATATTTCAACCACATCATATCACATAGATTATTTCAATAAAGAGAAAAACAATGGGTATTAATTGGGGGTGCTAATCCGTGTTGTGTGTCATGTTTTAATCGTGTCCAAAGAATATTGACCAGACCCAAACACGACATATTTACTAATCTTGTTTGAAGGAAAGATCCAAACACGATCCAATTAAATATCGTGTCGCCTAATTACGATCTATTTATTAGTAGTGTCTAATTGGATTTAAATAGGTTGTGTTACTGTCGTGTTTATTGGTCCAATTTGTTCTATTTAAGTTGAAATCAATAAATTTTTATTTATATTTTGTAAATTTAAATTTAAGAACATTTAAATACAGTCCTAGTCTTAACCTTTGTTTGTGGTACCCATTTTTCTCATTCCATTCCATTCTATTTTTCATTTTATTCAACTTTTCTAATCCTCCAAATCATTCCATTCCATTCTATTTTTTTCAACAATTTTTTTCAACTTTCCAAATCCCTATACAATATTTTTTAAATCTTAACCATTCATATCACCTCGAAATTAGTAAAGTCAAACTATTCTTACATCATTTTTACAAATCATTTTCAAACTATTCCAAACTATTTTCAAACCATTTTTTCCATCCCAATGAATGGGATGGAATGGCCAAAATGGCCAAACCAAACAAATGGTTAATATGTATATAATTAGGACAGTAATTCTTATGTCACGTCGATGAAAATCAATATATAATAAATAAATAAGCTTTACGTAAATGTAAATGAGTGTTAACTAAACATGTATATTTATTTATTACTAATTTAATAATCATATCTTAGCTAGTGTTATCGTGTTTACTAATTATTTAATCGTGCTAATCGTACCCGACCTATAAAAATCCAGGTTCGCTAACTTCGTGTTTGTTTCTCGTGTCTGAACCTAAGTTACCAACCCTTGTATTAATATAGGTTTCATAAATGTTTTAAAATTGGAAAAATATATTATTACTATAAAACTTCGAATAGGATCGATGTTGTCCTTGAAAAAGTCTACATCATTAGATTATTGATAAAAGGAAAAATTCATAATTAATCATTGAGTTTTCTCAAAATTCTAGTTTTGTTCTTATATTTTTCATAATTCTTAAATAATCCTCCAGTTATTAAATATTGTACAAAATTATACCTTATGTCATATTTGAGTTGACTTAAAGTACAAAAATGTTATGAAAATGGCCAAACATCGACCCTAGGGATAAAAAAAACAAAAAATTCAACGAAGAAAATAAAAACGAAAGCTGAAAACTAAAACAAAAATACTAATATGGTCTTGAGGATCGCCGAGTCGCCGGAGGCGTGGCAGTGGGTTGAGGGCGCGGAGGGTCGCCGGAGGGACGGCGCAGGGGCTGAGGGGGTGGAGGGTCGCCGCGGTTTTTGGAGGGTTGGTAGTTGCTACTCGCGGTAGTGGGGGAGCTACCCAAGGCGACACCTCTATGGGCGGTCTGCAAGGCGGCGGTAGGGGCGAGGTTGCGGCGAATGAGGTGCGCAATGGTGGCGTGGCAACGGCAGAGAGAGGTGATTACCGGCGACTCTACTGATCCAACCACGACGTCGACCTCCTCATCCTCTCCCAGGCCTTTGGGTCCATTACTCATCTCTCTCTCTCTCTCACCATAACCTTTGTTTGGTTCATTGAGTAAACTTGAATTTGAGGAATTTCAAGCCATTTTACCAGTACTTGATATTTTGTTCTTATATGTGTTGTTGTTGAGTTCATAGCAAAATTGCAGAAACCAAAACATGAATATGATTCAGTTGCATTTTTCGATACTTGCATTTTGGTTGCATTTGGTTGTTGAAAGAAAGCAAGACGTGGGATTTTGATCAGTAATGGGTTTTTTCCTTTTGTTTTTTATTTGTAAAGACTAGGGATTTTCATATTTGTCTTTTTTACGGGTAGTATTGTCTTTTTACACTTTTATTTTGATCGAAATTCAAATAAAAGGTTATTTTAGACTATATTTAACAACTGGAGGATTATTTAAGAATTTTTAAAAACATAAGCATAAAATTAGAATTCCGTAACAACTTAGGGATTAATTAGAAATTTTCCCTTGATAAAATCAAGCATAAATTAAATATGTTTTAGAAATATATTAGGGTTAGTTAGTAAGGTAACCAGCCATTTTTTATAGCCACAGTTTCAAAAAATTTAAAAACTAATCATTACACATGTCAAAAATTTATGACAATAACAAAACTACACATAAAAATTATTGTCAAAAGATTTCTGATACGCGTCAAAAATTTATGAAATGACTAATTTTTAAATTTTTTAAAATTGTGGTCATTTTTTAAAATTATTTTCTAAAAAGTGGCTATATTCTTAAAATTCTCAATATATTAATTTCGGAGAAACAAAATATTTTCAGAGAAATATAATATTACTAACTATGGACGTCGATTTTTAGCTAAAATACACGATTTGTAGACATAAAGTTTTAGAAATAACCGTATTTGATGTGCTATCAAACAAGTGTAATTCAAATAAGCAAACGTTTGTAAAACAAAAAGAAATTAAGCTAATTAAGTATAATTAAGAGAGTAAAATATAATAGTAAAATCTATAATCTAATTAAAAAAACTTACCCATGTTTGGGCAAATAATCCAGACTATTGTATTTTTTCATTTTCTTTCAACTTTCCTAGTCTTATGTATGGGCAAACCATTTTGCCCATCCCATTCCATTTCTTGGATGGTCAAAATGGTTGAAAATGGTTTGAAAAATGAGTAGAATGGTTTGACTTTACGAATTTCGAGATGGTATAAATGGTTGAGATTTAAAAATATTGTACAAGGATTTGAAAAGTTGAAAAAAATAGTTGAAAAAAAAATAGAATAGAATATAATGGTTTGTAGGATTAGAGCATCTCCAATGCAATGCTAAAAAGATGTGTCAATGTTAAAATTTAGCATTTAAGAGAAAAACATGTCCTCCAACCCAATGCTATTTCTAGTGTTAAATTTGGCAAATGCCAAATTGAGTGCCAAATTTGGCACCAAGTTTGGCATACTGCCAAATTTTAGCATATACTTTTTGTGAGTTTTTTAGGAAGGAAAATTGAGAAGAATATGTGATGTTATATAGAAAAGAGAGAACTAAGAAGAAGAAGAAGAAGAATAAGTGGAAGTAATGAGAGAAAAGTTGAGAAGAGGAGGGAGAAGAAGAAACGTAATTGACTACATCTTTGTAGAATAGGTTAAATATATTAATGTGGCATAAGCCAATATTTATAATAACAACCTAAAAGATAATGTGGAAGAATAAAAATCCTAATTGACTTCTAACTTATCCTAACACAAACGTGAAACACTAAAATCTAATGTAAAGAATCCTATTAAGATAACTAATGACTAAAATTCAAATAAAACAAATTATAGATAACTCTATAATTCAAATAAATGTATAACTTATCTTATATTTAATTGGATAAGCCCTATATTTAAATAAATTAATAACATAATTAAAAATTCTAAACTACGTTTTTCCACACTTTTAATAATTAAATATTCAAAAAGCACACAACTCCCAACAAAAGCAATAATTGCTTATTACTATTAATTGACTTTTTTTGATTTCTACACCTAAAAAATAATAAAATAATATTTAGCATTGATAATGCTAATTGAGTGCATTGGAGTAAAAATTGAATGTCAATGCTATATTTGGTATTTTTTAACTTTTTGGTGCCAATTTTAGCATTAGCATTGGCATTAGCATTGGAGATGGTCTTAAAAAGTTGAATTGTTTGAAATAGAATAGAATGGAATGTGATGATTTGGGAGGGGTTGCCAAACATAGGGTAATCTTACAAACCATTCTATTTCATTTTTTTTTCAACTTTCTAAATTCATATACAATATATTTTACAAATCTCAATCATTTATAATACCTCAAAATTCGTAAAACCCCGTTTGGGAAAACCATTCTACCCATTCCATTCTATTTTTTCACATTTTTCAATCCTCTAAACCATTCCATTCCATTCCACTTTTTTCAACTATTTTTTTCAACTTTCCAAATCCCTATACAATATCTTTAAATCTCAACCATTTATACCACCTTGAAATTTGTAAAGTCAAACTATTTTCAAACCATTTAGAATGGTCAAAAATGGTTAGAATGGTTCCCCCAAACAGGGGAAGTTTAGGGAAACCATTCCAATCAATTTTCTAAAATTAAAAATATGTAAAAATCTCCCTCAAAAGCGTCCGAAACAAGTTTGTAAAGAGTACAAGACAAGCCCCTTTAAGTCAAATCCAAAAGGATGCAAAACACAATTCACTCCCAAAAAAGTCAACAAAAGTACGCTCGCCAATTGGCCAACAGATCCGCTCAAAAACTTTCCCTCCAAATCCAAAACCCCGTTTTCAAGTCCCTCTTTCCCTCCAAACCTTTCGAAACTTTTGAATAAACAAAAACCAACAAACAAACAAACAAAACCAAAAAGAAAAAGGAAAAAAAGCAAAGAGCAACAAGACTACAAGAGTGCGATCGATCCCTGTTTATTCCAAATATTTCCAATCACACCACTCTCTCTCTCTCTCTCTCTCTCAAAGCATTGACCAAATGCCAATGGCGTCTTCCTCTTCTTCTTCGTCGACATTCAAGCCCTCCGCAACCTTCAGCACCGACAAGGCGAGCTCTGTCTCCGCTCGCCAAGCCGCCGGAGAGGTCCACGTCATCATGGGACCCATGTTCGCCGGCAAGACCACCTCTCTCCTCCGCCGAGTCAAGTCCGAGACCACCAATGGAAGGTCTCTTATCTCAATTCTCATACATCACAATTTTTTTCTCTCTCTCTTTTTTTTTTTTCTCCTGAATTTCTGCAATTGGGTGTTCACACAGGAGTGTGGCAATGATTAAATCTAGTAAGGACACAAGATACGCCATCGATTCGGTTGTTACTCACGACGGCGCTAAATTCCCTTGCTGGGTTCTTCAGGAATTGTCTTCTTTTAGGCAAAGTTTCGGAGAAGATGCTTATAATAAGGTAAAGAGTTTTTTTTTTTTTTTCAACGTCAATTTCGGGTTCTGGTGGGTTATTTTTATTTTTCATGTAGTGAAATTTTGTTTCTTCTACAGTTGGATGTGATCGGCATCGACGAAGCTCAGTTCTTTGACGATCTCTACGATTTCTGCTGCCAGGCTGCTGATCACGACGGCAAAACCGTAATTCTCGCAGGGCTTGATGGCGATTATCTGAGGTAAAAATTCAAATTTGAGAAAAGAAAAGCAAAAAATTATATATATAGTGATTGCGATAAGTAGTGTTTGCTTGAGGTGAAATCTATTTATGATTTCCAGGAGGAGCTTTGGATCGGTGCTCGATGTGATTCCGCTGGCTGATACCGTTACGAAGCTGACTGCCCGCTGCGAGGTCTGTGGCAAAAGGGCGTTTTTTACTCTGAGGAAGACTGACGACAACCGAACCGAACTCATCGGTGGGGCTGACCTTTACATGCCGGTGTGCCGCCAGCACTATGTCTGTGGACAAGTGGCCATTGAGACTGCAAGGAGTGTTATTGAGTCTCATCAGAAGATTAAGAGTGAAGCTACTGCTATTGATGAGCCAACTACTTCTCTGGTTTAGTTGTGACTAATGTGTTCTATTTGCAAGGAAGACTCTTAATAGCAGCTAATACAAGCATGTTTTGGTTTCGCTTTTGTTGTGTAGATCAAATCAGTTTGTTTATTTGTTTGTTTGTTTTTTTTTTTTTTTTGCTTTTGATCTAGATAATTAACTAGGGGTTTTTATTGTGTTTTGTTTTGTTATAATTATCCTGAATGTATAGAATGAAGTGTGCAAGTTTGGCAAGAACTCCTATATAAGGAAGGCGATATAAAAGTGTTGTTCTTAAATTATGCCCCTTTTTAGCACTTTGTCTCTTGATTACAGATTTGATAAATTACAATTTAAGCCTTAAAAATGGTGTAATTAAGCAGAACTAAAAGAGTATGCATGCCACGGGCCACCCTACGTAAAGGTGTGAAACTTTAATAATATGCCATGGTTTTCACAGCCAAAAAACAATAATATAATAAAAAAAAAATGAAAAGTATTCAGTGAACTACAGAAAAATAAGGTTTTGATTGGGTAGCTAACTAGCTATTAGAATTGCCATTTCTTTAAATGGGAAGTTCATACTAGTTTAAAAGTTTGAAAGATATGGAAAATAAAAAGATCTTTTTACTTGTGTTGATAGATATGTTTCATTTTATTTTTTATTTTGTTGTATATATCTTTCAACTCTTCTTTTCATGATCACGTTGAATCTTGCCATAAGAATCCATGCACTTGGATTCTAACTAATTTATCCATATCTAACTAGTTAATTTGTTCAGTCGAATGTCAGCTATAATTTTTCAAGATTTGCTCTCAGATATATACATCAAAAAGAGTCTAGTGTTAATACAGCTTCTTTCTTTTTACACTATCAAGTGCATTCAAAGAGAGGAGAATTATTCAATCACTAGTTTGTTTTCACTATCAGCTTTGAACTTCTGATTTCCGTACATCTTTTTTCCTACATAGGCTTGGACCACAAGCCCGAGACGCCCGGTTTTTGCTTCAGTTTTCTGCTTCCGAACAAGGTTATTCGACGGAAGACTTTAAGCAGTCTATTAGCACACCTTCTCTGTGAAGCAAAACTCACAGAACCAACGCAATTCGTCACTTGTCCTAACGGATTCGACTTTCTACTCAGCGATCTTTCATCCTTGCCCAACGGTTCAAGCTCTGCTGCTTGTCCGAAACTTGCTCCGACTTCTTCTGGATGTTCTGCCACTGGAGGCTTCTCTTCAAAGACATGAGCTCTTGCTCAAGGCTCTGAATTCTGAAGCTCGTTGACTCGTATTCCTTCCTTGAGAACTCGGGTTTCTCAGTCATGACTTCTTTCTGTAGCAAGAAGCTCAAGGATCTGCTAGCCGGCTCTGTTCCGTCTGTGAAAGGGCTGTCGCTCGGATTTAGGCTTTTGGAGAGTTGGCATCTGGAGCTAGCGAGGCTTCCGGAGTGTTCCCCACAATGCACGTACCTGAACGAGCCCGAACACTCCTTGAAAGCTTGGTGGGTGTTGAGTTGCTGCACGAAAAGCGCCTGAACAATCAGCCGTAGCGGCATCAACTCGTTCTGAACCGCCTCGATGCAGGCCTCCTGTGATAGCTTTTGGCAGTCGAGGTACTTGCAGACTAGGCCTTTCTGTTCTTGGGATATATTCGGGTGTGCCTGAAAAACATGAATTATCTTTATGAAAACGAGTGCCGAAAAAGGCTAAAACCCGAGTATTGAGAAGCCTAACCATGATTCAGGAAAAGGGTTTTGTGTTATTCTTGTGTTATCTTAGATTTGAGACAGCTTCGTAAACTTCAATAATGGATTGTTCTGTTGCTTCTATTGGGCCTTATATTAAGCAAATTAAACCTAATGTTGCTAAGCATTTGATATGAAGAAGATTAAATTCACAGTTCATCTATGAGGAATGGTCGATTTTGAAACAACTTACCTGCAAGAAGGTGCTCATAGCCCTATAGAGTTGATCATGATTGTTTCTATAGCATATTGGCACTCTTTCGACGAGTTCCATGAATCTTTTAGGCTCCATTTCAGTGTCACAAGCGATATGCGACAGATACGAATCCCATAAGTCAGCGACGATCGAATTCCTTGTCGAAAGATTATGATCCGCGTCCAAGTTAAACGAGACATATCTTGAAATAACGCTCTCCATTGTAGCCACCTCAACACTACAAGACGCAGATTCTTTCTCGCCCCTCGGAACCAAAAAATCCCCCACTTGCGCGAAATGCAACAAAGATGCGATTTTCTCTTTCAACTTGGCTCTGCTACCATCTTTCAAGCCAACTTCAAGAGATCTTGAAAGCAATGCAAAGTAAAACCCGACTGGAATGACCCTACTAGCCTTGTCCTTCATCGGTAGAAGCTCAAGAATACCTTGTAGAATCACCGAAACTCTGCGATCCACGTCGTTGTCTGCTACTTTTTCACCGGAGCTCTCCCAAAATTGGTGTGTTTTCTTCGAGAGCACCCACTTGTTCGCGTAGAAGACGATGATGGGACTAACATACCTCTCCTTCATTCCTTGTCTTCGCAACGACCCTATCACCCTTTTGAAGAATCCAAACGGTTGAGCAATAAGGTCCTTAATCCAAAGCTCCTGGTTCACGATTTCCTTCATCTTTTCGCAGCTCCAACTCAGGCCCGCCAACGCCTCCAATGTCACCATCGGCTGGTCCCGCCTTCTCTCGGGGTCAAGTATCTCCATACAAGCCATGAAGGCTAGAGACTCGATGCAGCGACTAACGATCAAAAGCTCCTCGGACCAAGGAAGCAGCGTTTGGCACTTTTGAAGGACTATCAGCGTGTCGTCCCAACTCTGCAAGACAACTTGGTTCAAATAGAGATCGAAGCGCTCGCAGAGGTTGTGGTGGCAGTGCTCTTCTTTCATCTCGAGAAACTCCGCCGCACAGCGCAGAGCCGCCACGTTGAAAGGGTCGATCATTGTGGAGGAGCTGTAGAGGAAAAGCGCGAGCATCTCGAAGGTATCGGGTCCTCCAGGGAAGTCCTCCGGCAGCTCATGTTCGGTTGATTCATTCAGTACTTTCTTGAAGTATCCGCTTTTCGAAAAAAGTTGATTCTGAGGAAAGAATGAAACCAAAACACTTTAAGCATAGCACCAAAATTTACAATCACCATTTGCTATAACGACAATTATAGTTGTTTCAAATACTCAAATTGGGCTCAAAACCAATCTTCTAACCTTGTGAAGGTTAAAAATTTTGCCACCAACTCGAACACAAACCGTTACGGGCAAACCGGTTTCTTGGCTCCTAAGCAAGAAAATACCAAATAAAACTTTCAAAAGACTAAAAAAAGAACTGAGAAAGATTAAAAATTATATCAATCAGTAATTTTATGTTACCATGAAATGACTCTAATCTTCAGTAATGCTCCGACATTCGGCGAAGAGAAAGGACTCGAAGCCACTGAGCTCTCTTTGGAGCTAGGCACTTCCATTATCACAGCTTGTAAAAGAAAGGAAAAGAAAAAAAAAATATACTTTGAGCGAAATATGTATTAGTTAAAGTGTAGTGTTGGTGGTCTCACTTTGAAGCTTGAAGATATAGTTTGTAGAGTTTCATATTTTGATGCACATAAAATTGTTGAAATGTGTGTCAAGAAGAGAAGAGAGTACTAGAGACTTCGTGGTTTGAGAAAAAAACAAAAATGAGTTAGAAGAGGAGAGAAAACAGAGGTGGTCTGAATTTTATCAGTTTGTCCAAACACATTCGTGCATATTGTTATATCAATTGATTAATTTATTTATTATTTCAAGTCAAAAAGTCAAATGCACACGAGTGAATATCCAAATTTTAAGGCTTCAAAAAAGGGGTCTCGAGTGGTGAGAAGTTGAATTTCTTGGTGCCATAACTTGGCCTCGGGGCCAATAGAATGTGGTCATTTGTTTGTTTTGCAAACCACGTCCCATGTGAACCTTGCGTAACAAGTTTATATGCATTTGTGATTGTGACCTTATTTATATTTTATAGTCACACTCTCGATTATCTAACTAGTCATTTCTATTTCTTAACATTTTATCGATTATCTGAAAATATTTTATCAAAATAAACCCAATAGGAAAAATATGCGATATAACAATTAAAAACAGAGACAGTTAAGCAATTAGTCATTTTAAAGGTAAAGTTTGAAGGATTTAATCATAGTTTCACGAAATTAAGAATTTAGCCATAACATGTAACATTTTATGTTACATGTGACATATATGCGTATAAAAAATATGACATTAAATATAACGTTGCTTGTAATATAAAATATAACACATGTAATATTAAATATAGTGTTACACTTTTACACGTAATATATATTACAAGTTATGGCTAAATCCTTAATTTCGATATTTTAGGGCTAAATCCTAAAAAATTACCCAAAAGTTTAGTTAAATGCCTAAAAAGCTCTTAAAAATAAAAGTCAGCTAGGTAAATAGTCATTTTGAATGGTGTGTTTTTAAAAAATTTGAAATCTAATTATAAATTTTTTTTTACAGTAACAAAATTACATATAAAATTTATGGTAAGAGCAAGAAATTTTTTAAATGGCTATTTTTATAATTTTTTGAAACTGTAATTATTTTTTAAAATTATTTTCTAAAATATGGCTATTTTATTAAATTCCCTAAAAATAATCACTAACACACAGTTTTCCTAAACAGGGTGATAATAGACAGCCAAAAAAAAAAAAAAAGTAATAAACCCCATTAATTCCCTTGTATATTGACGTAAACGTGAGGAGTTGGGTCAGATCTCAAGGAGGAAAATGGAGAAGATTTGTTGGGAAAGAGCAAAAGAAAAAATGAAGCAAAGTAAAACACAACTTTGACAAAATTGAATTATATATATATATATATATATATATACACACGTATGTGTGTGTGTGTGTGGCAAAAGAGGAAGATGAAGTGTAGGCTAAGCAAAGAGAGAGTTTGTGTAAAATTGGAGCAAAATGTAGTAAGCAAATAGCCAAAACGGCACGGCTTCTTAAAATTCGGATGGTGTTTTTGCTTTGGAGAGTTTTTCCAAACTAACTCTCTCAATCCCCAAATTTTCTTATGCAAATTATCACAACATACAGGGGTATTTATTAGTTATTATTTTATTTATATAAATAAGTGTACGTATGTATGTAGTTACATATACAGCGTCATTGGTATTCTAATTCTGTTGTAGGGTAGTCTGGTCACTGGGTGCACTGGCCCCCTGTGAATTTTCTAAATTTGGATTTTACCCATAGAAGTTAAGGAACTTTTCATGTATGCCCTTCTAGTGCCCCCATTGTATATATTGTGTATTTGTAATTTTGCATATAGTTTTTATGAAAATTTCGTTTTTTACCCAAAATTGTTATAATGTCTTCTTATTAAGTAGTTTTTTTTTTTTATCAATTTAAAAATTACCAACAAAAATAGAGCAGTTTTAACTTTAGACAATTAATAGGGGGAGAAAAGGTGTTTTGTTTTTAAGACATTTATAACATTTTTACTGTAATATTATGCCCCAACTGAATTTAAATTCTAAATTCGTCTTTATGTATTTCTTTACGGTACTCAATACAAATCGACCAAATTGTTAAATTAGATTGCCAGAAGACATAATAGAAGTTGACAAGTCAATTTGGTAAAGAGCTAATTTTAACATTGGTAAAAAGCATTAATAATTAGGTAAAGAGCTTATTTTAATATTGGTGGATAATTTGGAAAGTCTGAAAAAAAAAAAAAATAGTAGCTCTCATTCAATTTTCACGTGCCTTTTTATGCACAACATTTCCACAATGCATTTATTATTCCAATCTCATTTATCTCAATCAAGTAGATCAATCAAGTAGATCGCTGTTTCTATTCTATTCATGTAATAGTATTAAACTGACTGTCAAATTATATTATTTGAGTACTATTTATGTTTATCAACAGTTCAACACTGTGGTAGAAAGAATTAATGGTCTCAGTACTAGAAACCATCCAGTATGGGACATAAATTACTTTGTTAATATTAGGCATGTTTAGAACAGACAGGTTTTTCAATATTTGTTTATTCCCATAAGGCCACAGTTCAAGCTGACTCTGCGGATTTGTACATATCAATTTCAGACTCAATTTTAGAACCTTATACCTCAAGCAATTCATTCTTTTGAATGAAGAAGCATGGATGAGGTTCTGAATATTGTCAATCTCATGGCCGAAAATGAGGATTCGACACGTGCGAAGGAGAAAATTTGATCCAATATTACATTTTTTAAGTCCAAATTTACAAATCATGCCACGGAATAGACCAATTGAAAATCAAGTCAACTTTTTTGGTTTCTAATTACTATTTCACCATTTTCTTCATTTGTAGAGAAATAAAAATCACAATTTTTCTTGTCTTACTCATTAGAAAGAAAAAATAATAATTTGATGAAATTCGCTGTTAAAAATAACATCAATAGTAATCATGTTTATTAAAGTTGCAATATTCAACACATATTGTTCAAAAATGACATTTTTCAAAATTTCCATGTGCGGAGTGGAGTGGAAGTTGGCATATTGATTTTTAGAAAATATTTTTTAGAACGGGAGACATTGGAAAACATGGGCAAAAATTAAAAATGCAAACTATTTAAAATATAAATTAAATTATTAATTAAAAATATTCTTGGAATTATCAACTTTAATAAAAAGGTTCAATGATGTCTATTTCATTGAAAATGCACCCTTCTAATTCTTATTAATGCAAGTGACTAATCCGAACTTTGGCCTAATACTCTTGTAAACTGGCGGAGTCCGTATCCAGCTAATCCATATCCGTTTATTATCTGTATTCATTTTCTTGAAAATTAATTTTTTGTAATTATGTTTTTTTTTAAATACCCTTGGATAATCAATAAAAATAAAAATAAAAAACAAAGACGGATTACGGATATATCCATTTCATAAAAAACGGATATGGATACGGATAGTTTCCGCTGTCTCCCTTTTTCAGCTTAGTGGGGCCCATAATATGTACAAGAGCTGAGTCTAGCTCGGTCATATAATATATTCTATTTTAATCCTTATGTCTAATACCACTAATCCATTATTCTTAGTTTGATTTTTTTTTTTTTAAATAGCATTTCTCTGCAAATATCCTTAGCATGGTTGATCGAAAGCACTATGAACGAAGCTGATACCCCTTTTTTTTTTTCCATTCAATATTGATGTTTGTTTATGTATAACAGCCTCAAATTAACCAAAGCAACCACATTAGGCTCAATTTGCATTCTGGTTGCAAAAATTTATGTATACATATATATATATATATATATATATTCTGATTAAGTACAGCAATTCTAGGCAGTCCAGCCAATGTTGTAAAGTCTCCCTATTGAGAAAGGTAGTGACGAAGAAGTAAATACTAATGACTGGTTTGTAGGAGGCTTTATCTCGAATATATATAATTTATGCGCAAAATCCAACCGTGCATAGAATATATCTGCTAAAATTGTGTCTGAAACACCAAATCATAAGTTGGAACAAATAACAATCTTAAATATGTACGTGTCTGTGTTTTGTCAATTTATTCTGCATTTAGACTCGAATTAATTTATACGTTTCTTCATATTGACTGCTTATTTGGGTTAAGCAAATAAACAATGTAAATGTCAATTTGAAAAATTAAACGTTTAGCGATGGCTAGTAAGATGAAAGTGAGGGAATCTTTAACAAATAGCAAAATTGCGAAAAAAAAAAAAGGAAAAAAAATATAACTGAAACACTTAATTGAGGTTTTCGTCTATAGCAAAAAAAATTATGCTTTGAATGGAAAAGCAAAGTGTATACACAAAAGCTGTCAAAATTGCTTTACAAAGATCTAATTTCTCTTTCTTTTGTAAAAGAGTTCCGAATATTCTCTCTGTAACACCTTGTCTAAAACTATGAACAGAGATAGGTCAGGGAGAGAGAGAATCAATCAAAAATATGGAAAGAGTTCAACAGGAAAAATAAGAGAATGTCGTCTTCTTTTCGACAATAGTCAAGATCATAGTTTCAATCAGTGCAAAATGTACGTAGCGTCGCCGATGCAGAGCGAAAGGAATCAAGAGAGCCGTTGGAAGAACGGGTCATTGAGAAGCTCAGAGGCTGAAGGTCTGTCAATCGGTTCAGCAATGCACTTCTCGATGAACGCCTTGATATCTGGATCACTAACCTTGCTCAAGGCTTCTGGCTTTATTCCCAGATTGGCCCTTTCACATATCTCCTCAGCGTTTCTGCACTCGCTGTAAGGTATCTCAAGAGTAGCCATCTCGAGCAAGCACATCCCGAAGGAGTAAATGTCCACCGTCTCGGTGTAGTCCTGATTGAGAAGCTCCGGCGCCATGAACTCGGGTGTCCCAATGAACGGCTCTGATAGGTGCCCTTTGCCTATCAGAGCAGCAAAGCTTGGATCGCCAATTTTGATCTACAAGGTAAGATCAAAATCAATATCACAATGACTGAAGATCATATATCTAGCTGAACTCAAAGAGAGATAAATCAAAAAGTAAGCTTAGGATCGGCTAGGAATTTCTGGTCCTAAATCATAACTATTTGCTTCAAGGTAACATTTCTACCAGATACCAGAAGAGAATTTCAAACTTTTGTACCAAAATACATTATTAAGCAACCATATTTCTTATAAACATTGTCATAAATAACCAGGACCCTAGTCAAAAGGGATTTGCTCCCGCTGCCGTAAGACTAAATACAAATATAGATATGACTAAGAACAAGGATGCTCTAGAAACGTATTATCATTACAAATTACAACAGAATCAAAACTCGTTAAAACTAAGTAAGAGAACTAATTCATTAGCCAAAAAAAAAAAAAGTAAGAGAACTAATTATTGCTAGAATTCACCAAGTTTCTCGAGACTCGTACGAATTCAGATGAAGCAACTGAAGAAGAAACATTTTACGCATATAGCTTAGTGGTGGTCATTACCTCGCTGGTGCACCCATTCACGTAAATGTTACTGCAAGTGAGATCACTGTGAATATAGCACGGGTCATGCGTGTGAAGGTAATTCAATCCCTCAAGTATCTGTTTCGACCACCTTTTCAAAGCTGTGGAAGAAACTCGGCGATATTTCTTCCTGAAGTCCCTCAAGTTTCCTGATGTGCAGAGTTCGGAGATGAAATTTATAGCCTTGTGCTCCTCATCCTTCCAGACGCTGTAACAAGCAACTATATTCTTGTTGTCCAATGTTTTCCACATCTCAACCTCCGAGAAAACCCACTCGAAAAGCGTTGGATCGCCGTCACAACAATCCCCCAAGGCAACGTGATTCCAAGCAACTTCTATACCTTTGTACTCATCAAATGCCTTATAGACCTTCTTCAGAGAACTGGAACTAAGCAGAGTGTCATACCGCCCAAACCGTTCAGTCGGATCAAGCTCAACATATTGTTCAGCTTCTTCATCAGAAGTTTCTGAAGACTCATCTTCGTGCTTTGGGTTCACACCAGACATCTAGAAAGATCAAGATCACAAGGCAAGAATTTGTCAAAGGTGGGATTGGTTGGCCTTTTCCAAGGATATCAAGGTGTAGAGAAAATATAAGACGAAAAACCTCAGCAACATACATATACTAAAAGAAAGACTAAGTAATTCACTACTCAAAAGAGATATTTTTCTCTTGCTCAACGGTTAATCTAAGCCAAACAAATTAGGATTTAGCCCTCAACTAACAAGAGAAATCTGATAGATGTGATTAGCCATCTGATATACGCAACGTTTTTGTGAAATGAAAACCCAATTCTACGGTTATAGATGAGGTCGAATCGCACAAATTCGTATTGAAGGAAGTACAAAGTAACAAATGACCCGACAAGATTTAAAGGAAAAATCAAGAATAACTCAAACTATTGAAAGAAAACAGGCTACTGTGAACCAAACTTAGGCTTCTTTCAAGAATCATAATCGACAATCAAGAAACAGAAAAGAAAACAAAAAAGAGATAACCCAACTGTCTATGAATGACGCAAAAATAATAAGCCATAGACAATATGAGCTAATTTCAATCCGAAATGGTTTCTACTTCAATGAAAAGAACTCGCTACATTAACGAACACGGAAGCTTAGGGCTCAAGCAACAAAGTTGAAAGCACAGAGCAGAAGAAAAAAACCGAGAACAGAAAATTCAATGAATTGAAGTCAAAATATGAACATTTCGAAAGCCTAATTGGTAATCGCACCCAAAAAAGAAAAAACAACAACACAATGAAAGAAACCTCGTAGCCATTGAAGATGCAACATAGAGTTTGTGAGAAACCACAAGAATTGACCGAAAAAAGCAAAGAAATTAAGGGAAAATTCTAAAGTTCAATTCAATTCTTGAAGATTAAATGCAAATATGTGTGTATGGATCGATTTCATGCATTTGGAGAGAGAAATTACCTTGAAGCTGAGACTGTGTTTTTCTTGAAATGCGAAGAGGAATCGCAATTCTTCAGAGGAGAGAGAGAGAGAGAGAGAGAGAGAGAGAGAGAGAGAGCTGAGTCGACAATGGCGCGAAAAAGAGCAGAGAGAGAGAGAGAATTGAGTTGAAAAGAGGATGTGGCCAACTTTTATAGGTGCTGTGGGAAGCAACGGAATACGTCTGATCTGAAACGTCGTCGTACTCGTATCATTTCAGTAATAATAGTAAGGGTAGTTTATACAAATGTCCCATGATATTGTGCAATTGCAAGTTGCACTCTGATATTTTAAAATTGACATTTATACCACCTGATGTTCGGATCGAAAACATTATAAGTTCATCCCTTCCACTTTAATTCTTTAAAAAAATAAATTACATTAGGGGGTATGAATACAAAGTTTAAAAAGATCATGGTGCATTTTGATTAAAAAAATGATAACATAAGAGGGTGTTTATGAAAATAACTATAGAATTAATACTATAATTTTCTTAATTTTAAGACATTTGATCTTTAAAAAGTTTTACAGGTACAAACAGATTATTGTTACGTTATTAATTCAATTATTTTTTTTTACAGATTGTGACGGAAGGGGCATACCTATAAGTTTTTAAAATTTTAGGGGGCAAGAATGATAATTTTGAAATATTATGGTGCAACTTGTAATAATAGCACAACATCGGGAGGCATTTGTATAGATAACCCTAATAATAATTATTATTAAAGAAAAAATAATTTACTGAAAGAGAATTTTAAGAAAATAACTATTTTTTAAAGGTTGATTATAAAAAATAACTAATGTTTCAAAATTTTTAAAAAGTAGTCATTCATAAATTTTATTACCATTATAAGAAATTTATTATAGTAAAAAATAGGGAGAATTTCAAAATAAAGCCATTCTTGATGCCACTTAATAATCTATACCCCATGTGGTGTGCTCCCTTCATTTCCACTTTATGTTTATAGTGTAAATTTTGGGGTATAAATTAAAAGTGCAACACACATAGGGTATAGATTAATATGGTGTCAAGAATGGGGTATTCCTCAAAATCCCCCTAAATTTAATGTATAATTTTGTTATGATAAAAACTGTTTTACATTGGTAATAAATTTTTTATGACTTTTTTTAAAATTTTCTAAAGCTGACTATCTTTTAAAATATATCATTCAAAATAATTATTTGCCTAAGTGACCCTAATAATATATAAATAAATAATTTATATATTAGAGATATGACTATGATAAGAAAGCAAGATTGTCATTGTTTAAAGCTATTCTTTTGTTTCGTTTCCTCCCCGCTCCGCTCCTAATTTACAGTGTCATTAAAAATACAATATTCTTTAGAAAAAGAAAAAAAAAAAAAAAACTCTAATAAACAATCATTTTAACGGTTGATTTTTAAACATAAAAAATAGCAAAGTACTACTAAATTTTACTATAAATAATAATTACTTATTATATATTTTACTTTTTTAAAAAAAATTCGTTAAACATTGATTTGACATGCTTCATTTTATTTTTTTTCAAATATGGTACAATTAAGCATGATAATTCCATTTTGATCATATATTATTAAGTAGCTGGAATTAAACAAAATAAGCTCAATATTATCCACAAGAATATGAAAAGTTTTGAGAATTAGAAAAGAGGAGCAAACTAGACTCAAACAAACCCATGTATTCTATGACAGTATGACTAACTCTAATACTCCAATGGCTGTCTCTGGCTCACCATTAGTAATTTAGTGGATCAGATTCTACATTTTGCATTGGAGATTTAAATGCACGCTCAGTTTTAGACCCATTGTGATGTTTGAGTTTTAGACCCATTGTGATGTTTGAGAGCTTTTTTTTTTTTTATAATTATAATTGCCCTGTCACCTTTGGAGTAAAATGTATTAGCATCAATTTAATAGCCAAACAGCCATAACAGTTCTAATGTTGTACAGATTAGAAGTGGTTAGACCTCATAACCATATTGTCTAGACATTGTTTTTCCACTTTTAATCTTCCATAATTAGTGGTCCTGATCCAATGGGACTGAAACAGAATTAGTTGTCGTTTTTCTGGTTTTTTATGGCAGTTCTAGACTTCTAGCTAGAGCCCTTTGCACGGAATTCAGCTTTTGGCACATACTATTAATACACTACTGAAAGAGCAACTTTAGTTTTAAAATTATCCCATAACAACACATCATAATGTGGTGACACAGATAGAAGAACATCAAAATTATTTAAGAGCATCGATTTTATACTGCGTAGCATAGTAGCATCTTCAACAAACTAACCCGATTACTCAGATTGACATATTGCCTTGATAGTTGCACTAGTATTGAAGTCGCGACGAGACGAATCCGTAGAGTATTTGTCAGAAATGTGTAAAGCTGATAAGAAATCTAGCATCGGTCGCTCATTCTTCGAGTTCGTAAAAGAAAGGGTCCTTGAGAAGTTCGGAGGCTGAAGGTCTGGCTCTTGGCTGGCCTATGCACTTCTCAACGAACGCCTTGACTTCTGGATCATCCACCAGGCTCAAGGCTTTCGGCTTCACTCCCGTGGTGACCTTCTTGTATATCTTCACAACGTTGTCGCATTCGCTGTAAGGTATCTCCTTGGTAACCATCTCGAGCAAGCACATTCCAAAGGAGTAAATGTCCACCATTTCCGTGTAATTCTCTTCATACAACTCGGGTGCCATGTACTCGGGCGTCCCAATTATTGAGTGTGCCGAATGAGTCTTGCCTACAATAGCTGCAAAGCCCAGATCACCAATTTTTATCTGCATACGAAATCATAATGCTTAAGTGCTCTCTCTAAAACTCTTGGAATTTCATGAGAATACTGGCCATTGACCATTTCATGTATACATTTTGCTATGACATAAAAATGGGGCAGAACCCGTATATTCGCTATAAACCCGAGAAGCCAACCACACTCAGTGGCATAGCCTAGTCCGGCTCGTACTAATCAACGAAAGAGAAATGACAGTCATATGTAACGAATCACAGTTGATGTAAATTCAAATTCACACAAACTAACACAGGCACAAGGCATCTCAGTCTGAGCTTATATCAGTTGGAATTACCTGGCCAGTGTTCCCGTTAACAAAGATGTTACTGCAATTGAGGTCTCTGTGAATAATGCAGGGGTCATGGTTGTGGAGGTAATCCAACCCCTCGAGAACCTGCTTCGACCACTTCTTCAGCGCTCTAATCGACACCGAGGGATGCCTCTTCCTGTAGTCCCTCAAATTCCCCGACGTGCACACCTCGGTAATGAAATTAATGGTGTTGCGCTCCTCGTCCTTCCAGACGCTATAGCAGACAATGATGTACTTGTTCTTCAACGTCCTCAACAGGTCGACCTCCGAGTGGATTCGGCTGATGAGCGATGGATCGAAAAGTCCTAACCGAACCTGATTCCAAGCAACCTCTGTGCCTTCCTTCTGATCGAATCCCCGGTATACCTTCTTCACGGCCCCGCAGCCAAGGAGGTCGCTGTACCGCCCAAATCGTCCCGTCGGATCGACCTCCTCAAACTGTTCGCTATGATGGGCAATGTTTGTACTCTCACTAGGCATCTTCGGAGATCAAGCTTACTAGACAATAAACTGTCAAAAATTGTGAGTGATTGTTGTTGTTAACATTTTAAAGGTCTAAAGAAAGAAATTAAAGCATTCCAAAACTGTTATAATTTCTCTTAATTTCTTAAAAACAAAAAAACAAAAAAAACTTAAGAAAAGATTTCAAACGAAATATAGGAAAATGTGAATGCCATTTACAGATTGAGTCAGCTTCAACCAATTGAAACTAAAAAAAAACTGTAGAAAAACCTTTGATAAAAAAGAAAGAAACAAGAAAATGAGAAAAGAAATGTTTTTGAAAGCGTATAGACCAAAACGCTATGTAATAAGAAGCTGATACAGACGAAAAATAGTGTTAAATATCATCCACAAACAAAAGGGGAATAATCAATGCGATACAAACAAACAAACAGAGTCGCATAGTGTGAGAAAGTAGAAGCAAAGAGCGCCAAATAATTGAAAATTTTCCTGATATCGAAAGCGATAAAAACCTAATCTTTTTTTCGTGATATCAAAATCTCAACCCCAATCGCATGGAATGACCAGAGAGACTAGAAACAATCGATTCGCAGCGAAAGAAATAACACAGAAATTCCTCACATTCGAGTCTTGATCGTACGTCCTAATGTTACGGTGAAGAATCTAAAAACTTCCTCATAAACATTGAGTTACATATATATATATATATATATATATATATATTTATTCATGAGAGAGAGAGAAGTAAATACCTTGAGATTGGGAACGAAACTGTAAGTGGAGAGAGAGAGAGAACGAAGACGCGAAAATAGAACTGAAGAGAAAATGATCAAACCAAATAACAATGGAGTGACTATTTATAGGTGTCGCGGAGAGCTGGTAATCTATCAGTTTGTTAAACGACGACGTAAGCCGACTAGTGGATAACAATCCTTTTTTTTTTTTTAATAATTATTTCTTTCTTTCGCTTATTTACTTAATACAAAGAAATTAAATCATATGGTTATGCTTCGTCACAATTTCTTTTCAAAATGTTTGATGTAACAATTCTGAAGACATATATATATATATATATATATATATATATATATATTTGAGGTGTCAAGAATAACATATTTGACCGTAGCTTCTACAATAAAAGATTTTGTTATCTAAAGTTGGTGTGTAGCTCTTAAAATTAATTCATTGAGTGCAAGAAATACATTTTGGTAATAAACTATTGAAAGATATAATATAGAATTGTACAAACAAACGAAACAGTAGTCATGAGTCACCACTTACGTGGTGTAACCTATGAGTGTCAAGCAAGTCTTGGTTTGGTTATTTTTACCATTAGTCACGCTTAATAGTTAATATTGTTATTTTTATCATGGGTCACGACTAATATTGATTTTTTTTTTTCTAAAGAGATCATATATAGCGAAATTTATCGATATTACAGATTTATTTGGGATTTAAGAGTTTTATAAAATTTATATTATAAAGTTAAAAAATTACTAATAAAAATATGGGAATATATGACATGTTTGATAAAGCTTTTGTTCGTGCTTCTAATTAATAGAAAAATAAATAAATAAATAAATAAAAGCTCCGACTTTTCAATAAGTGTTTGATAAAATTGAATAGAGTTTTGACAATAAAAAATTATAATTATAAATATCAAAAATATTAATATTAGGTTGCATAAATATTTTAAACTTAAAGAAATATATTATAACTAGAAAACTATACAGAATCAAAATTAACCTTGAAAAAATTCTACATTATTAGATAACAATATATTGTAGATATCAAGTATATGTTATATATTTTTCGAATATATCTTAATATGTAAGAAATAGAATATTTTTAGAGAAATATATTATTACTATATAAGTCAATTTTTTATAGAAACATAATATTGATTAGAATTAATGATATTGAATGGAATAACAAACTTATTTCCTTAAAATCAACAACTATTTTACCCAAAAAAAAAATCAATATATAGGGGTAAAAGCGTGATAACAAAAAGTCTATGATTTAATTAAGCAAATTTTGAATAGTAATGAAAACATCTAATTTTTTTAGATATTATTATGAATATTAGGTCTAATAGGAATAGATTTGTAATTTGCTCTTTTTAATTGAATAGAGAATCTTATAGTTGTTGCATTTAAATTGTGAAATACAAAATTAAATTCGAAAAAAAAAAAAAAGTTAAATCTCCGCTTACATGTTGCCAAACTAAATTTTATTTTCTTGAAAAAAAAGTGACAAAAAAGAAAAACTTAACAAACATTAATTTCAAAGTACACCTCAATTTAAAGGGAAAATTACCGAACAAGGTTAATGCCACTTAATAATATCCCTAAGCGGTAGCCACTTAAAGGGAGACCAAACAAAGCTCGTTAGTGGTTATTCACACTAACAAAGTAGACTTTTTCACAAGACCATAGTAGATTCTAAAGCTATTGAGAAGCAGGCAAAAGAGCTCTCTAGATTGGTGGAGAAAATTTTGCTAATCAATGACTTCAGGTGATTTCTCAGCTGACCCAAACCAGAAAGGAAAAAAAATATGTGAAAATGAAAATGATGGCAACAAAACTATGAGCATCCCTGCCTCCGTCACTCCACAAGCTCATTCAAAATCCGTGCTACAAATCAAGAAAGTAAAATAAACCTATTGAGGACCAAAATCTGACGGCAAAATTTGCTTTTAAAAGTCACGTTCGTCATCAATCACAGTATGAAAAACACAGAAGCAATAAAAAGCCAGGCAGTTTGGCAGAGGGATAGGGTAATCATGGTCGGTTTGATCGGTTTATAGGTGAAAACCTGAAAAATCACAAATCAAACCACAAGTTTTTTTTTTTTTTTTTCCCTTTAATTGGTTTAACTTAAACTCCTAATTTTGTTGCCATTTGTAAAATATGGTTGGCATTAACTTTTATATTCTGGTTAATATCTAAAAGATTATGTGTAACACTAGAAGCCACCTAAGACTGATTATAATTGTAGGTTAAAAAATACACAATCAGCATCGACGCAAATGAATAGCAAAATGCTCTTCCGAATTCCGGAGAATTATTATTATTATTATTATTTTTACCTATGACAAGAATAGCTTCGCACTAACTAAAAAATTCTATATATAAGCAACAAAATTACTGTATATGAGGTTAAGACATATATGACATAATTATCACCTTCTATTCACCAATACTTGGAATGAATTAGTGAAGGGCTAAAGGGATCACTTTCAAACTTAGGTGTAATATCCTCCTTCAATAGAGAAACTTCTCTATAGAAACATGGCCTAAAAGTCCAATCCATTTGCACCAAGGAATTCCATTATACTAATCAGTAATATCTTTCACACAGAACCAAACCCAAATCAACTTTTTTTTATTAAAGTGAAGTAGTTCTATTTAGACAAGGGGTGGCGGAGAAATAATAATAAAAAATAAAAATAAAAAAAGATGAAGCATCACATATTATACCTAATCACCATCTAATATCAAGCAGAGGTAAATTCCAATTACCAGAAAACAGCAAGGAAAAAAAAAAAAAAAAAACAGAACAGACACATGAAAGACCGCCCCGGATAGTCCTAGAGCTAAGTGAAAATTAAAGATACGTGAATACATGTGAATTTGACCTATAATTGAAGTAATTCAACGACTTATGAACCACAGGAAACAAGTGAACCAGGTCTGTTTAAGTACATAGGTTATAACTAGATCATTAAACATCCCTTGAACCTTAGTTTATTGAGCAGCTTAATTCAAGATAAATGCAATAGAAGTGTATATTACCAAAATTCTCTTTCAGAATCAAAACATGCGCTTTCAATTTACTCTCCCAAGACAAGTTGAATAATACAGCATAATGTTACATTACAACACTCAGCGGCATAATTATAACTTACAAGTTCAACCAGCAATATGGGAAAATTGTAATATGCTTAGCTCAAATTTCAGATTATCATATTGAGGGAAGACATAATTTGTTTGTACAAGTATTCAGATTAAAAAAAAAAGGCCCATAAGTATTTCTCTAGAGCGCAGAAAGAGAATTACAAATTACCATGGAGGATTGGAACCTTCTCCAACTAAAGGCGACCTCGAAGCCCTAGTACTATCCCTCCCGAGCCTCGAAACACTCCGCCCGCCCTTCGGGGTAGCAAGCCCCGGGCTTGCACCTCTGTAACTAGCGCGGAGAGTTTCGTCAACAGACGACGAATTCTTCGCAATTGCATTCCTCACAAACTTCTGAGCAGCAGGAGAAAGCGTCCGCACGCTTGGACTGGCACTACCGCCTCTGACGGGCGAGGGCAACGGAGGCTTCTGAAACATTTTCGACCTCTCTCTCAGCTTGCGTGCAGCCTCCCTTGACAGCGAATGTGCCTTCTCGTCTCTCGATGGCGGATGAGGGATCCTATAGCGCGGCCCCTCACCACTGCCGCCAATGTCGAACGGGGTGTCCTCCAACTCCAACCTCAACGGCGTCCCCTCAATCTCACCCCACGTGATGAACGGAGACTCCTCAACTCCCGGAGCAGGCGAAGGAGTCCTAACAAAGCTATAACCATTCTCGGCTTTCTTCCCCGACTCAAGATAAAAGGGATTCGGCGTCTTCCTCAAATCATCCAAATCGTACTTCTTCGTCTTATCCCCCGCTCTATCCATCGGAATTGGGGTTGCACCCACAACCGGGGAATAAAGCACCTCGACAGTACCGTCATCCTTCGGCCTAGAATCCGACATTTTACCATGGAACCTCGTATTCGGCCGGCTGATACCCTTCTCCAAACCCTTCATCCGAACAGCCAGCTCCTCCACCGTCAACGGCGCTTCCCCACGATCGGCCGGGTGATACATCAGCAAATTCTTCGCCGTGTACTTCCAGCCCTCCAACGTGCTCGGCGGCTGGTCCGACGTCCCGTACCCGTCCGTAACCCTATCCCTCTTAACATCCTCAATAGCCCTATCGCCCTCCGCCTCCTTCTCGCCCTCCGTCAAGTAACAGAACCGCTCTTTCCTCTTCCTATTCACCTTCTCCAGAATCTTCGAAAAGCTATGGTTATCCTCACTCGTGTACCGCCTAAAGAACTCGTCCAAACTCAACGAGGCATCGGCGCCATTATCGCCCTCCAGAGGCTCTCCGCCACCGGAGGAAACCCCAACCCCGGGGGTTTTCGGGGTTTTGCCGTCGAATTCATCGAAAGGAGTGAAATTACGGACGAAAGTCGAGCCCGGAGTCTGAGTCCTCCGATCGGAGGCGCTAGGATTAGGGTTAGCACCGACCTTCTTTCCACGGCGCTCGATGATCTTCAACTGGGCGTCACGAATCTGCACAGGATCGCGAGTCTTGACGGCCTCGAGCCAGTCGAGGCGGTCGCGGAGCTTGGAGATGTCGGGGAAGAAGTCGCGCTCGATGATCTTCTCGATCGCCGCGACGTACGAGTCCTCGTCGAGGACTTTGGGAAAGCTTCTGGGGTTCGCCGGAGCGATCGCAGAGGAAGCGGCGGGCCTCTCCGGCGGCGAAGGAGGCGAGACATGGCGCGGAGACTGTCCCGGCGAGAGAAGCATGGTGGGGTTTTGGGATTTGGAATGGAATCGAAGACGACGATGAGAGGTTAGGGTTTGGTATGAGAGAAATTGGGGATTATTGGAATCTGGATTTTATGAGAAAATTGTTCTTAAATGACTAGTTTTATTTACGCGGATGAGCTTTGCGAAAATCAACACAACCTTAGGAAAAAGGCTGTCGGCGACTAAGGCCACGTGAATATAATTCAAATTCCAATTTTAATTTCAATTCCAGTTCGACTCCTTGTTTATGTTTTAAAAATTAAGTAAATATTTATGGTATAATAAGAAAATGTATGGACCAGTTTCCTTCGTTATAATTACTTCATAGTTATTTATTAGAAATATTGTTTATGTTTTTAAATTGATTAAGTGCCAGTTTGGTATTACCTTTGACTGAAAAAAAAAACTGCTGAAGTTCTAAATTGAGTTCTAAATTGATAGAGTGTTTGGCTAATTTTTTTTAAACTGCTATTAATATATTATAAATATATAAAATTATAAAAAAATAATTTTAGAATATTATCTAGTAGAAGATAAGATATTTTAGTAATTTAAAATGAAAAAAATAATTTCGTTTATAGAAAAATAATTTTTAATATGCTTATTAAATTATACTATGTTAAAACGAAAACGGTTACCAGCTTTTTTAAGAAGCCTTGTCAAACGCCTATACATATTTTAAATTCTTTGATAATCTAAAAACAGCCTTTATAAGCAATGCTAAAGTGAGCCTAAATATAATAACATTTGTTTTTATAAGTTCTTGAAATAAAATTATAATAAAAATATTAGTTCTTGGTTTGGATGGCAATTCAAATATTTTTTTTAAAGTTTCTTTTGTTATAATATTAACATTAATAAAAAGTATAATTTATATGCAGACGGGTCCTTAATGTATAATAAACAAATAGAATCAACACTTTCATATGTCATATGTTTTGTTGATTGTTGAAATGAAATTGAAAATAATTACAAACAAAAATACCCTAATTGATTTTATGTGTAAGATGAATAAAAAGTTAAAATAAATAATAATAATATAAATAAATATCAGTTATGTAAATAGTCATTTTAGAGAGTCTATTTGCAAAATGACTTAAAAAAATATTTAAATTATTAAAATAGATTTTCACTTATTTTTATTTGCAAACTAACCTCTTTTTTAAATTAAGTTATTAAAAATTAGTTTAATAAACATAAAATACTTATTAGCATTAATTACGATCAACTACCTCTCTTATTTAGAATTGAAAAAAAAAAAGCAAAAACTAAAACACAACTCCTCCTCCTCCTCTCTCTATTCGTCGTAGTATGCAGCCGAGCCTCCCACCCACCCAAAGCCTCCAACTTTCTCCTCTTTTCACACTCAAACATATATTACTTCTCCACATTTGATTGCCGGAGGAACACTTCTCCACATTTGATTGCCGGAGTGAAGACCTACAAACCTACAAAGAAGAGTATTTTAATAATTTAAAGGTAAAATCAAATCCTCTCTTTATGTGTTGTTTCAAAGTGTTTATTAATGATAGCATCCACTTACAATATAGTTTTTATGAGAAATAAGAGTTTGAGAGTGAAAGAAATATTAAATTCGGTTGTAAGTTTAAAGTTGTTAGACCTGCACATTTTTGCGCGACCATTTATTCATGCGCGACTAATTTATAGATCTGGGTCGTGAGCGACCATAAAGATGGGCGCGCGACTAAATTATTAGACGCGCGACCATTGCTCAAATTAGAGTCGCGTGCTGACGCAGGACCTTAATCTGTAGGCACGCGACTGTAATTACGTGGCGCGCGACCCTAATTTGAAAGATGGTCTCGCGCGCATAAATCTAACCCTTCTTCCTAAAATACAATTTTTTACACGTTACTATGTTGTTACTCTTAATACCTCGAACTGATCATTAATATCGATCTTTTTGTCAATTTTTAGTCAGTGAGTCTTAGGTGGCCAGTGGACTTGATGGATTTTGAGTACTTACATAGGTTTAGTCGCGTGTCCATAATTTTTATACTTTTGAAATTTTTAACTAATTCAATTTCATATTTACAGGTATGGGCCGTATATATGTGTATTTGAAATACAATGGAGAGTGGAAAAACTTGAACAATAGTTGGGAATGGATTGGAAGTGGTTCGGCAAAGGGTTTCATAGTCGATAGAAGCATCAAGTTTTTAGATTTTGTGGAGACAATTTATAAAAGAACGGGTATCAAGCAAAGTGAGTATACACTTAAGATTATGCATAAGGCTACAAGTGAGCGGTGTAAGAATACTACTCCAATCCTTATTTCTGATGATGCTGATATCTCTGATCTTTTAAGTCTCTATGAAGATCAAAATGAAATTATTATACATGTTATGCTTGAACCAATGAAAGGTAAAGGTAAAGCAATATGTGTTGATAATAACGATGATGTTGGCAATTTTGATGATGGTGGTAGATATTTTAGCGATGATTATTTTGGGCTTCATATCTTAGACAATGATATATATGTTCAAAATGAGGCTTTCAATTGTTCTCAGGATTTGGTACAGATATGTGGTGCTAACAATGCAAGTAACGAAAGTATATGTGATGCAAACAATGATGGGGTTCCTGCGGAAGTAAATGATAGCATGTCTCTGCAAGTTGATTGTGAGTTCGTAGAAGATCGGAATATCACATCTGAACAATTTAATTTGCCAGAAGAAAATGTTATTCGTCCCTATTTACTGGGTGATGATAGGCATGATGGATCTGATTTTGCTTTGGGCCAACACTTCGATAGCAAGGAAGCATTGAATTTAAAGCTAAGTCTTGTCGCCATTAATGGAAAGTTTGAAATGAAGACGCATAAATCAACAAAAACATTGAAAGAAGTTAGATGTGTTGATGATAAATGCTTATGGCGATTACGTGCTAGAAAAATGCCCAACTCAAATTTTTTTGTTATTCGTCAGTACAATGGGTTCCACTCTTGTACATTGATGAACCGATCAATCCACCACAGACAAGCATCCAGTCGTGTCATTGGAGCTCGAATGCAGGGTCACTTCAAGGACATCAAGGAAACACCGAAAGCAAAAGTTCTCATGGGATATGTGCGTGAAGAGCTTAAAGTTCAATGCAGTTATTGGAAAGCTTGGAAAGCAAGAAAATTTGTACAACATCTCATCAGGGGGACACCTAAACACAGTTTTGCTATGCTCCCCTCGTATTGTCATGTTTTAAAAGAAGTCAATCCAGGCACGGTCACTCATATTGAAGTTAATTCTGATAATAAGTTCAAGTACTTCTTTATGGCTTTGGGAGCGGCAATCAGAGGGTTCAGATACATGAGAAAAGTTATCGGTGTTGATGGAGCGTAGATCAAAACCCAACATAAAGGAGTACTACTTGTTGCAGCCACACAAGATAGTGAGTATCACTCTTACCCAATTGCTTGGGGGGTGGTTGATAGTGAGAACAATGCATCGTGGAGTTGGTTTTTGGAGAAGTTGAAGGAGTTAATCCCTGATGAACCAGAGTTGTGTTTTATTTCTGATAGAAATCAAAGCATCCACTATGCAGTGAGGAGTGTTTATCCTTTGTCAAAGCACAGAGCATGTTTTTGGCACGTGTCAATGAATATTAAGTATCGCTTTAAAAGTTGTGCTTCAATTGGAATATATAAAAGAGTTGCAGAAGCATACCGCGTTGAAGAATTTAATAAACACTTTGATGAGCTACGACAAGGATTTTCAAGGGTAGCTAAGTATTTAGAGGAGGAGGTGAGGTTTGAAAAATGGTCAAGAGCTTACTTCCAAGGCAACAGATATGAAGTTATGACCACTAACATAGTTGAGACATTGAATAATATGATGAAGGTGGCAAGAGAGTATCCACTAACAGCATTGGTTGATTTTGTCTTGTATACAATGGGACAGTGGTTCTTTGAGGGTCGTCGAGATTCTTTGAATATGATGTCAGGAAAAATTACACCGAAAAGAGAAGCATTAATAAGAAGTAGATGGGATGATGCAGGTTTATTAAAGCCACGCCAATTGAATGAGAATGAATATCCTATGGTTTGCGGAGACCTCGACACAATTGTGAATTTGAGGTCAAAGAGCTGCAGATGTAGGGTTTTTGACATTGAAAAGATTCCATGCATCCATGCCATAGCAGCAGCAGGACAATTTCAACCCCTCAACACTGGTGAGATTGTATATTCTCTATGTTCTAAATATTATAGTGTTGATTATTTTATGTTGGCATATGCGGAAACTATATACCCTGTTCCCTCTGAAAAAGAGTGGAATAACATCCTAGAAGAAATTCGAGCAGTGAAAGTATTAGAGCCAGATTTAAAGACGACAAGAGGGAGACCGAGAGTATCTCGGTTTCCTTCTCAAGGAGAGATTTCAAAGAAAAACTACAAATGTAGTTTATGTAATGGGCTTGGACACAATGTCAAAAGATGCCCGAGTAGTCAAAGTTCATCAAATGTTTGATTTATTTAATCTATGAAATGTTATGTGTAATCTTTCAACTATCTATAATTTGGTTGTTTGACAATTAATTTTGGAGTTTTGGCTAATAGTTTTTATATTTGAATGACTGTTTAATATTTTTAATGATTGAATGTCTGTCCTATTTTGAAATCTTAATTATCACAAAATAAGAGCAACGTCGAGCTCTGTTGAATCACCCAATATGTGCTTGAGCGACTACCAAATATGCGCCCAGCGACCGACGAGCTGATAGTCGCTCTGCGCATGAGCAATGGTCGCTCGTAAATACTTATAGTCGCGCAATAGCATTAAGGTCGCTCGTGGATCACTTTGAAATATATTTTTTTTTTGTTTCTTTTTTTTTTAAATATTGGTTCATTTAGAAAACTTAGAAGTCTTTTGTTGTTTGATAATGAAATTTATTATGACACAATAACTTATGTCTCATTTGTTTCTAATTATGATGCATGCTCATTGTGTAATAATGTTATAGGCAATCTACCAACAATATTTTTGGTGGTTATTAATAATATCTCTAATCAAGGATATTGATCATATATAATTTGACGCAAAATAATTTATTGTAAAAATAATTGTAATCTTAATCATCACCAAATAAGAGCGACCACGGCCTCTGTTGAGCGACCCAAGATATGCTTGAGCGACTTCAAAATTTCTGCCAGCGACCGACCAGATGATAGTCTCTCGGCGCAAGAGCTATGGTCGCTCGTCATAACTAATAGTCGCGCAACACCATTATGGTCGCTCGTGGATCACTTTCAAATTTTTTTTTCTTTCTTTCTTTTTTTTTTTTAAGTATTGGTTCATTTAGAAAACTTAGAAGTCTTTTGTTGTTTAATACTGAAATTTATTACTACACAATAACTCATGTCTCATTTGTTTCTAATTAGTAATTATGATGTATGCTCATTGTGTAATAATGTTATAAGCAATCTACCAACAATCTATAATTTTGTTATATCACATTGAATTTCGGACTATTTGCATAATATTTTTGGTGATTACTAAGAATATCTCTAATTAAGGATATTGATCATATATAATTTGATGCAAAATAATTTATTGTAAAAATAATTGTAATCTTAATCATCACCAAATAAGAGCGACCTCGGCCTCTGTTGAGCGACCCAAGATGTGCTTGAGCGACTTCAAAATTTCTGCCAGCGACCGACCAGATGATAGTCGCTCGGCGCAAGAGCTATGGTCGCTCGTCATAACTAATAGTCGCGCAACACCATTATGGTCGCTCGTGGATCACTTTGAAATTTTTTTTCTTTCTTTTTTTTTTTTTAAGTATTGGTTCATTTAGAAAACTTAGAAGTCTTTTGTTGTTTAATACTGAAATTTATTACTACACAATAACTCATGTCTCATTTGTTTCTAATTAGTAATTATGATGTATGCTCATTGTGTAATAATGTTATAAGCAATCTACCAACAATCTATAATTTTGTTATATCACATTGAATTTCGGATTATTTGCTTAATATTTTTGGTGATTACTAAGAATATCTCTAATTAAGGATATTAATCATATATAATTTGACGCAAAATAATTTATTATAAAAATAATTGTAATCTTAATCATCACCAAATAAGAGCGACCTCGGCCTCTGTTGAGCGACCCAAGATGTGCTTGAGCGACTTCAAAATTTCTGCCAGCGACTGAACAGATGATAGTCACTCGGCGCAAGAGCTATGGTCGCTCGTGATAACTAATAGTCGCGCAACACCATTATGGTCGCTCGTGGATCACTTTGAAAATTTTTTTTTTCTTTTTTTTTTTTTTAAGCATTGGTTCATTTAGAAAACTTAGAAGTCTTTTGTTGTTTAATACTGAAATTTATTACTACACAATAACTCATGTCTCATTTGTTTCTAATTAGTAATTATGATGTATGCTCATTGTGTAATAATGTTATAAGCAATCTACCAACAATCTATAATTTTGTTATTTCACATTGAATTTCGGATTATTTGCATAATATTTTTGGTCATTACTAAGAATATCTCTAATTAAGGATATTGATCATATATAATTTGACGCAAAATAATTTATTGTAAAAATAATTGTAATCTTAATCATCACCAAATAAGAGTGACCTCGGCCTCTGTTGAGCGACCCAAGATGTGCTTGAGCGACTTCAAAATTTCTGCCAGCGACCGACCATATGATAGTCGCTCGGCGCAAGAGCTATGGTCGCTCGTGATAACTAATAGTCGCGCAACACCATTATGGTCGCTCGTGGATCACTTTGAAATTTTTTTTTCTTTTTTTTTTTAAGTATTGGTTCATTTAGAAAACTTAGAATATTGATCATACATATTCTCACTCAAAATAATTTGTAATAAACATTTTTGTAATCTTAATCATGACCAAATAAGAGCGACCTCAGGCTCTGTTGAACGACTCCAACTGTGCTTGAAAGACTACAGAATTTGTGCCCAGCGACCGACGACATGATAGTCGCTCGGCGCAAGAGCTATGGTCGCTCGTGGATTACTTGGAAATTTTTTTTTCTTTCTTTGTTTTTTTTTTAAAGTATTGGTTCATTTAGAAAACTTAGAATATTGATCATACATAATTTCACTCAAAATAATTTGTAATAAACATTTTTGTAATCTTAATCATGACCAAATAAGAGCGACCTCAGGCTCTGTTGAACGACCCCAACTGTGCTTGAAAGACTACAGAATTTGTGCCCAGCGACCGACGACATGATAGTCGCTCGGCGCAAGAGCTATGGTCGCTCGTCATAACTAATAGTCACGCAACAGCATTATGGTCGCTCGTGGATCACTTTGAAATTTTTGCATGGCGCTGATAGTTGCGTGGCGCCATGGCATAATTTGTCACGAACCTAATATTCTTTGCATCCAAAACATATGGCAAAATAATAGTAGTATAGATTTTAGTCACTAACTTGAACAAATGATAAAACATATTAGAGTTGCACGATTTTGGACTACATAGTTGCACTACGAAAGTATAGTTGTACAGTGTAACACTCTCGAACATCTTGTATGTTGCCGTCGTTAAGTAATGTCGTTGCTCTATCATCGCACATATGTGCTATGTGCATCTCTATTGTCTTGAGCATGTACACACCGCAATCACCTCTTAAGAGAACATAAATAATAGAATGTGTTAGTTTAAAGTTACGTTACATTAAGAGAACATAAATAATAAAATGTGTTAGTAAAGAAAAATTATCTTACGTTCTACTATTTTGAGGAACACTCTCGCTCGGAGGAATTCGAATGAGCATTGGAGTCCCAAAATTCTTGTGTTTTTTGAACTTTTTGCATTTCTGAAGAAGGAATGGAAAATACTCACTGAATGGTCTCAAATCATTTTTCATTCTTTCTATTGAGTTCCAATGGCTTGGCACAGAGTCATATACCCATATCGTCCATTCCGAAACCACCGCAACCAATAATATCCAATGTTGGTTATTATGATTCCACGGCACGTAAAACGTATCGACATTTGACGACCATGCTCTCCCTCTACGCGGTCTCTACCCCATGGTATATTGTAGCAACTCATCTGTAACTGGATATTCAGATCCTTGAAAACGTGTTTTCTTTGACCTCTTATGATTCTCATATAATGCTACAAGACGTTGTCCAAAATCATCACTCAAAATACAAATATCTCTTGGAAAACTATCTCTAAATGTCTGAATCCGCTTTCTGAACAAATAGAGCATCTCATCTACATGTTACAAAAGACAAAACATAGAACATATTATATATTAATTTAAGTGACCAAAACAAATAATAATTCACTGTACCTAATTAGATAAATTCTAAAAATGACACTTACCTCGCTATTAATGTATTGTTGCGGTGAGTACATGATGTCAAAAAATTATTTTCTTTGAAAAGCAAGGCCACACCGGATGGTTGTATTGCCATTTGTATCACCTTCAAACCATCTTTAAAATGCCTGTAGTTGATCTACTTCCACTTTCTTAAACGGATCAAATTTCGGCACTTCTGATCTCGCATGTCGGATTTTCTTAACAAACTGTTGTTGTCAGTGATTTTTCGTCAGTCAATAAGTCCAGGGGCGGTCTCCTAGTCAGTCAGAGAAGTCCAGAACCCCCGACTCCATAGAGCCAAGCGAAAGTCACCACATCATGAGAACTCCTTTCAGGATAAGGACGGGTGAGGATTATCGAAGATGACCCCCGGTCCTACACCCCCGGAGGTAGAACACCCCTAAAAAAAGGAACTTTCGAAAAGCCCTTCGACGACGGGCCGACGTATAAAGACTAAGGATCCCCGAAGCTGATCCACCCCCGAAGGAGGTTGCCACGAATGAGGGATCAGTCGACGTAGACTCGGCCCTCGGAGTCATCGACCCTCGGTCATAGAGCTTTTGACCGCGGGGTCACAGGTCTCAATTATTCGTCAGTCAATTGTAATCTTAATCATCACCAAATAAGAGCGACCTCGGCCTCTGTTGAGCGACCCAAGATGTGCTTGAGCGACTTCAAAATTTCTGCCAGCGACTGAACAGATGATAGTCACTCGGCGCAAGAGCTATGGTCGCTCGTGATAACTAATAGTCGCGCAACACCATTATGGTCGCTCGTGGATCACTTTGAAAATTTTTTTTTTTTTTTTTTTTTAAGCATTGGTTCATTTAGAAAACTTAGAAGTCTTTTGTTGTTTAATACTGAAATTTATTACTACACAATAACTCATGTCTCATTTGTTTCTAATTAGTAATTATGATGTATGCTCATTGTGTAATAATGTTATAAGCAATCTACCAACAATCTATAATTTTGTTATTTCACATTGAATTTCGGATTATTTGCATAATATTTTTGGTCATTACTAAGAATATCTCTAATTAAGGATATTGATCATATATAATTTGACGCAAAATAATTTATTGTAAAAATAATTGTAATCTTAATCATCACCAAATAAGAGTGACCTCGGCCTCTGTTGAGCGACCCAAGATGTGCTTGAGCGACTTCAAAATTTCTGCCAGCGACCGACCATATGATAGTCGCTCGGCGCAAGAGCTATGGTCGCTCGTGATAACTAATAGTCGCGCAACACCATTATGGTCGCTCGTGGATCACTTTGAAATTTTTTTTTCTTTTTTTTTTTTAAGTATTGGTTCATTTAGAAAACTTAGAATATTGATCATACATATTCTCACTCAAAATAATTTGTAATAAACATTTTTGTAATCTTAATCATGACCAAATAAGAGCGACCTCAGGCTCTGTTGAACGACTCCAACTGTGCTTGAAAGACTACAGAATTTGTGCCCAGCGACCGACGACATGATAGTCGCTCGGCGCAAGAGCTATGGTCGCTCGTCATAACTAATAGTCGCGCAACAGCATTATGGTCGCTCGTGGATTACTTGGAAATTTTTTTTTCTTTCTTTGTTTTTTTTTTTAAAGTATTGGTTCATTTAGAAAACTTAGAATATTGATCATACATAATTTCACTCAAAATAATTTGTAATAAACATTTTTGTAATCTTAATCATGACCAAATAAGAGCGACCTCAGGCTCTGTTGAACGACCCCAACTGTGCTTGAAAGACTACAGAATTTGTGCCCAGCGACCGACGACATGATAGTCGCTCGGCGCAAGAGCTATGGTCGCTCGTCATAACTAATAGTCACGCAACAGCATTATGGTCGCTCGTGGATCACTTTGAAATTTTTGCATGGCGCTGATAGTTGCGTGGCGCCATGGCATAATTTGTCACGAACCTAATATTCTTTGCATCCAAAACATATGGCAAAATAATAGTAGTATAGATTTTAGTCACTAACTTGAACAAATGATAAAACATATTAGAGTTGCACGATTTTGGACTACATAGTTGCACTACGAAAGTATAGTTGTACAGTGTAACACTCTCGAACATCTTGTATGTTGCCGTCGTTAAGTAATGTCGTTGCTCTATCATCGCACATATGTGCTATGTGCATCTCTATTGTCTTGAGCATGTACACACCGCAATCACCTCTTAAGAGAACATAAATAATAGAATGTGTTAGTTTAAAGTTACGTTACATTAAGAGAACATAAATAATAAAATGTGTTAGTAAAGAAAAATTATCTTACGTTCTACTATTTTGAGGAACACTCTCGCTCGGAGGAATTCGAATGAGCATTGGAGTCCCAAAATTCTTGTGTTTTTTGAACTTTTTGCATTTCTGAAGAAGGAATGGAAAATACTCACTGAATGGTCTCAAATCATTTTTCATTCTTTCTATTGAGTTCCAATGGCTTGGCACAGAGTCATATACCCATATCGTCCATTCCGAAACCACCGCAACCAATAATATCCAATGTTGGTTATTATGATTCCACGGCACGTAAAACGTATCGACATTTGACGACCATGCTCTCCCTCTACGCGGTCTCTACCCCATGGTATATTGTAGCAACTCATCTGTAACTGGATATTCAGATCCTTGAAAACGTGTTTTCTTTGACCTCTTATGATTCTCATATAATGCTACAAGACGTTGTCCAAAATCATCACTCAAAATACAAATATCTCTTGGAAAACTATCTCTAAATGTCTGAATCCGCTTTCTGAACAAATAGAGCATCTCATCTACATGTTACAAAAGACAAAACATAGAACATATTATATATTAATTTAAGTGACCAAAACAAATAATAATTCACTGTACCTAATTAGATAAATTCTAAAAATGACACTTACCTCGCTATTAATGTATTGTTGCGGTGAGTACATGATGTCAAAAAATTATTTTCTTTGAAAAGCAAGGCCACACCGGATGGTTGTATTGCCATTTGTATCACCTTCAAACCATCTTTAAAATGCCTGTAGTTGATCTACTTCCACTTTCTTAAACGGATCAAATTTCGGCACTTCTGATCTCGCATGTCGGATTTTCTTAACAAACTGTTGTTGTCAGTGATTTTTCGTCAGTCAATAAGTCCAGGGGCGGTCTCCTAGTCAGTCAGAGAAGTCCAGAACCCCCGACTCCATAGAGCCAAGCGAAAGTCACCACATCATGAGAACTCCTTTCAGGATAAGGACGGGTGAGGATTATCGAAGATGACCCCCGGTCCTACACCCCCGGAGGTAGAACACCCCTAAAAAAAGGAACTTTCGAAAAGCCCTTCGACGACGGGCCGACGTATAAAGACTAAGGATCCCCGAAGCTGATCCACCCCCGAAGGAGGTTGCCACGAATGAGGGATCAGTCGACGTAGACTCGGCCCTCGGAGTCATCGACCCTCGGTCATAGAGCTTTTGACCGCGGGGTCACAGGTCTCAATTATTCGTCAGTCAATTGTAATCTTAATCATCACCAAATAAGAGCGACCTCGGCCTCTGTTGAGCGACCCAAGATGTGCTTGAGCGACTTCAAAATTTCTGCCAGCGACTGAACAGATGATAGTCACTCGGCGCAAGAGCTATGGTCGCTCGTGATAACTAATAGTCGCGCAACACCATTATGGTCGCTCGTGGATCACTTTGAAAATTTTTTTTTTTTTTTTTAAGCATTGGTTCATTTAGAAAACTTAGAAGTCTTTTGTTGTTTAATACTGAAATTTATTACTACACAATAACTCATGTCTCATTTGTTTCTAATTAGTAATTATGATGTATGCTCATTGTGTAATAATGTTATAAGCAATCTACCAACAATCTATAATTTTGTTATTTCACATTGAATTTCGGATTATTTGCATAATATTTTTGGTCATTACTAAGAATATCTCTAATTAAGGATATTGATCATATATAATTTGACGCAAAATAATTTATTGTAAAAATAATTGTAATCTTAATCATCACCAAATAAGAGTGACCTCGGCCTCTGTTGAGCGACCCAAGATGTGCTTGAGCGACTTCAAAATTTCTGCCAGCGACCGACCATATGATAGTCGCTCGGCGCAAGAGCTATGGTCGCTCGTGATAACTAATAGTCGCGCAACACCATTATGGTCGCTCGTGGATCACTTTGAAATTTTTTTTTCTTTTTTTTTTTTAAGTATTGGTTCATTTAGAAAACTTAGAATATTGATCATACATATTCTCACTCAAAATAATTTGTAATAAACATTTTTGTAATCTTAATCATGACCAAATAAGAGCGACCTCAGGCTCTGTTGAACGACTCCAACTGTGCTTGAAAGACTACAGAATTTGTGCCCAGCGACCGACGACATGATAGTCGCTCGGCGCAAGAGCTATGGTCGCTCGTCATAACTAATAGTCGCGCAACAGCATTATGGTCGCTCGTGGATTACTTGGAAATTTTTTTTTCTTTCTTTGTTTTTTTTTTTAAAGTATTGGTTCATTTAGAAAACTTAGAATATTGATCATACATAATTTCACTCAAAATAATTTGTAATAAACATTTTTGTAATCTTAATCATGACCAAATAAGAGCGACCTCAGGCTCTGTTGAACGACCCCAACTGTGCTTGAAAGACTACAGAATTTGTGCCCAGCGACCGACGACATGATAGTCGCTCGGCGCAAGAGCTATGGTCGCTCGTCATAACTAATAGTCACGCAACAGCATTATGGTCGCTCGTGGATCACTTTGAAATTTTTGCATGGCGCTGATAGTTGCGTGGCGCCATGGCATAATTTGTCACGAACCTAATATTCTTTGCATCCAAAACATATGGCAAAATAATAGTAGTATAGATTTTAGTCACTAACTTGAACAAATGATAAAACATATTAGAGTTGCACGATTTTGGACTACATAGTTGCACTACGAAAGTATAGTTGTACAGTGTAACACTCTCGAACATCTTGTATGTTGCCGTCGTTAAGTAATGTCGTTGCTCTATCATCGCACATATGTGCTATGTGCATCTCTATTGTCTTGAGCATGTACACACCGCAATCACCTCTTAAGAGAACATAAATAATAGAATGTGTTAGTTTAAAGTTACGTTACATTAAGAGAACATAAATAATAAAATGTGTTAGTAAAGAAAAATTATCTTACGTTCTACTATTTTGAGGAACACTCTCGCTCGGAGGAATTCGAATGAGCATTGGAGTCCCAAAATTCTTGTGTTTTTTGAACTTTTTGCATTTCTGAAGAAGGAATGGAAAATACTCACTGAATGGTCTCAAATCATTTTTCATTCTTTCTATTGAGTTCCAATGGCTTGGCACAGAGTCATATACCCATATCGTCCATTCCGAAACCACCGCAACCAATAATATCCAATGTTGGTTATTATGATTCCACGGCACGTAAAACGTATCGACATTTGACGACCATGCTCTCCCTCTACGCGGTCTCTACCCCATGGTATATTGTAGCAACTCATCTGTAACTGGATATTCAGATCCTTGAAAACGTGTTTTCTTTGACCTCTTATGATTCTCATATAATGCTACAAGACGTTGTCCAAAATCATCACTCAAAATACAAATATCTCTTGGAAAACTATCTCTAAATGTCTGAATCCGCTTTCTGAACAAATAGAGCATCTCATCTACATGTTACAAAAGACAAAACATAGAACATATTATATATTAATTTAAGTGACCAAAACAAATAATAATTCACTGTACCTAATTAGATAAATTCTAAAAATGACACTTACCTCGCTATTAATGTATTGTTGCGGTGAGTACATGATGTCAAAAAATTATTTTCTTTGAAAAGCAAGGCCACACCGGATGGTTGTATTGCCATTTGTATCACCTTCAAACCATCTTTAAAATGCCTGTAGTTGATCTACTTCCACTTTCTTAAACGGATCAAATTTCGGCACTTCTGATCTCGCATGTCGGATTTTCTTAACAAACTGTTGTTGTCAGTGATTTTTCGTCAGTCAATAAGTCCAGGGGCGGTCTCCTAGTCAGTCAGAGAAGTCCAGAACCCCCGACTCCATAGAGCCAAGCGAAAGTCACCACATCATGAGAACTCCTTTCAGGATAAGGACGGGTGAGGATTATCGAAGATGACCCCCGGTCCTACACCCCCGGAGGTAGAACACCCCTAAAAAAAGGAACTTTCGAAAAGCCCTTCGACGACGGGCCGACGTATAAAGACTAAGGATCCCCGAAGCTGATCCACCCCCGAAGGAGGTTGCCACGAATGAGGGATCAGTCGACGTAGACTCGGCCCTCGGAGTCATCGACCCTCGGTCATAGAGCTTTTGACCGCGGGGTCACAGGTCTCAATTATTCTCCCCCAAGCAGGGAATTCACTGTAGCAACAGCTTTATCCTGTCGAATTCAGAAGAACTGCTCCCGGCAGGTGTGCAGCTTTATTAGGTGAACCAAACCCGTGACTCATGGGAGTTGACGTTTTGTCTTGTTATCACTGTAGCTCCCTTCTTCGCCTATAAGAGAGGGGGGAGCAAATGATGAAAGAGGGGAAGAAACTACTCTGTAAAAAAAATAATATAAACAATGAAATATCATAAAAAAATGGACGTAGGCTATTACTCTTAAGGAGGGCCGAACCACTCTAAAAATTCTCCGAGTATTTAATTTCCGCTCAAAAAACTTATTCTTTTTCATTGCCACATCACACACTAGAGGTGCGGATCTCGTCGTTGGTTCAAATTTTACACCAGCAGATTGGCGCTAGAAGGAGGGCGGCCCGAACCTCCCAGCATGCCCTTTCATCCCAGTTTCTTTCAAGCTTTTTTCCAGGAGTCTTGTCGTCACCTAGATCGGAAGTCATGGCGCCGACGACCTGACGAACGGGAAAGAAACCCCATGATTCCCAAGCTGGATCAGATCGAGCAGAAAATAAAGAACGTCCAAGACCCCATGACCCCAATGAACAGCATGGTGGAGATCTTCGGCTCGTAGCCACCAACATCTGCAAGTTCATCACCGGCAAGGGATAGATGGAAGAACTCCAGACGCGGCTTCGAACTGGACTGGAGAAAGCCGCAGCTGAGGACGTCAGCCGACCGACTGACGGATCACACACTCTGGCCTACCACCATCGCAGCCGAAGGTCTGACGATAAACCATCCGGAGGCCCCAAACCGTAGAGGCGCGACCGCCAATGGTCCGTACCGGAAGGTCACGACCAGCCGCTAACGAGCAAAAGAGAGCGGCTCGTTCCTCACCAGGCGAACTGGGTCTATATCCACAAAAACCACTGAGGCATGCTCCGTCGCAGTCCGAGGACCGCCTCGGAGAGTCTCGGTGTCCGGTGACGACTCGGTTACGTGAGGGATCGCAGTCCGGATGACTGTAGGAGTCAGCCTTGCCGCCCCCACCTCTTCTCTGCCCCCGACGTCTGTATACCCCGAGGTTCTCATCTTTAATTGGTTGCAGACCAGTGGCGCAGAAGAGGCAACTCGAGAGATAAACTTGTGATCTCTAACCACAGTCGACATAGTCGGGGGCGGTTTTGATTCTCAAGGAGAGGTGGCCACCTCCTCTTGCTAGCACGGAATGTCCTCGTACGCTCCGAGCATGGCCCTAGGCAAGCCAACAGAAAGCCGACGTAGTAATAGCCCCCGAAGGTGTTATCGAGGCCAACCAAGAAGATATCTCTATTATCATGGCAGACCACAAAACTCGCGAATCTCGCCTGGGCAGCTGCTGGCGAAAAGAGCAAGGTCGCCACGACGGCCAAACTCAAGGCCCGCACCAAAAGGAGCGCCGCAGCCGAATAGCCCGGAAAAGAGCATCATCGTCTGTATAAGATTGGACCCGCGGCGTAACAGTGAAGTGCTTGATCGAAGGATGTCCCCGGAGATAGTCAACTGCCTCCTGGAGTCAAGGCTTTGGTACTCTCTAGACTCTTGCCAGCGCGGAACGCCCTCGTGCACTCCGAGCACGGTTCTAGGCGCGCCGAAAGGAAGAGACGGCTCATGTTCGAATGCCAAAGCTCATCTGACGGCAACCGGGTCGCCCGTGGTTGAGAGAGATCCGCAGGACAAGATCCCCGTCTCGCAGGGACCTTCCCTCGTAGCCAGCTACTCAGTCTGCAGAGAATATAAACGCGGTGTATAAAGGATGGAACCGCGAAGCGGATGAATCCTATAAACATCACTCTCGACGGCTTTTTTGACCGCGGAGCGCTCAGGCCGCTGGGGGAAATCCGGGGTACCAGAAAGAAATAGATGCGCTCTATAGGTACCTCGAAGGCGAGCAAGGCTAGAACGCGTGAGTTCCGAAGGGCTTACGTAGGCTTTACTCCCTGAGGCTTCCTACCGCACAAAGGTTTATCTTGTCAGGTCTTTCCTTCGATGAAAACCTATTCGGGGATTAACTTGGGAAGCTGGGCCAATTGTCTCCTAGAACCATTCTATTCTTCGGAGGAGGTAGAAGACCTAGGTGCGCCCAAAGGAGAAACTCCGAGGCGGGAAAGACGAGAATCCTTCAAAGGATGGTCTAACCGCCGATGCATAAGGCAAAAGGCCCTGCCCCATTCAGAAGCACCGGGGACCGCTGCAAGCAATGGGATACTCGCAAATCTCGACGAATATGAGATCTGACCAAGAGTATGCCCCCGAAGGAGCCTGGTTCGGGATAATCCTTCGTAGGAGGAACAATCCGCAACTAAACAGTGCATTCACGGAGAGGTATGCTCAGGTCCCGATCTAGACAATCGTCTAATTTGCTCACTATGATCCTCGGAGAGGACATGATTCAGACGAGTTGTAGTCCTCGGAGAGGACACGACGAGCGACTGTAGGAATAATCCCGAAGGGACTTGATCCTACAGTCGGGGGCCACAGCGTGAAGAAGGTAGTATTTAAAACTCGATACTTCGCGTAACCAGTTTTCATTTTGCAGGTGACTACTGTTTTCCACCATCAAAAGGGGCGAAGACAAACTCACCGACTCAAACAAGGTTCGGGACGGTGCCGGAGCCAGCGGAGTCAGAACTGATGGGACATCTGGTTCTGGAGGGATCAGACCCCATTTCTCTACGGACAGACCCCGTTTCTCTACTAGAGAGATGTCTTCCTTCGAGGCAGCAAGAGAATTCCGCGTAGCCAGTCGCTTCCACAAAAGATCCCCCTCAGCAGCAAATGATTCACCCCTAGCAGATTGGTTTCAGCCAAGAAAAATCCCGAATGGCACGGTTCATACCTTCGGGATTGGGGGGCAGATGTTGTCAGTGATTTTTCGTCAGTCAATAAGTCCAGGGGCGGTCTCCTAGTCAGTCAGAGAAGTCCAGAACCCTCGACTCCACAGAGCCAAGCGAAAGTCACCACATCATGAGAACTCCCTTCAGGATAAGGACGGGCGAGGATTATCGAAGATGATCCCCGGTCCTACACCCCCGGAGGTAGAACACCCCTAAAAAAAAGAACTTTCGAAAAGCCCTTCGACGACGGGCCGACGTATAAAGACTAAGGATCCCCGAAGCTGATCCACCCCCGAAGGAGGTTGCCACGAATGAGGGATCAGTCGACGTAGACTCGGCCCTCGGAGTCATCGACCCTCGGTCATAGAGCTTTTGACCGCGGGGTCACTGGTCTCAATTATTCTCCCCCGAGCAGGGAATTCACTGTAGCAACAGCTTTATCCTGTCGAATTCAGAAGAACTGCTCCCGGCAGGTGTGCAGCTTTATTAGGTGAACCAAACCCGTGACTCATGGGAGTTGACGTTTTGTCTTGTTATCACTGTAGCTCCCTTCTTCGCCTATAAGAGAGGGGGGGAGCAAATGATGAAAGAAGGGGAAGAAACTACTCTGTAAAAGAAAACAATATAAACAATGAAATATCATAAAAAAGTGGACGTAGGCTATTACTCTTAAGGAGGGCCGAACCACTCTAAAAATTCCCCGAGTATTTAATTTCCGCTCAAAAAACTTATTCTTTTTCATTGCCGCATCACACACTAGAGGTGCGGATCTCGTCATTGGTTCAAATTTTACACCAACAACTGTGTATAAGGTGATTCCAAGGCTGGAGCACATTTCCTTACTCGTAATTCTCGACCTCGAACCATAACTGAGGTCACCTCATCCCCTCTCTCAATGTCTTCTTGACCGTCATAAACAATCGTACCAGGAGTTATATATGTTTCTCTGTCGGGATCACAAATAGACATCAAGATAGCTTCATCTATACTCTGCTCAGATTTGAAGTTTCTTGTACCTCTGTGATGAGACCATGATGAGGGCTGACATAATGGTTTGCATTATCGGTGTCAAAAGTTTGCTCTTGCTCATCAGTGTGACTTCGACGAGGATCAAGTATGTCAATAAGTGTATCAAGCTTATTGATCACCACCTTTTGAGTTTCTTTTAACTCTGAAAAGTTGAGCAGTAGAGTCTGCATCCTAGACTCGTTCAACTCATTTTGCTTAGCAAGACTCTGGTCAATGTATTCTTTCAATGATTGGAACAAGTCTTTATATTGAACATTTTGGCCTTCTGCAGAGTCTCTTGTTGGCGACACGCGCTGGGAGGGGTCTACTCGAGTAGAGAATTCATCATTTGCATTTGGTGTGAATGACTGGATATTTAAGCCCTCTGCCGAGTCTCTTGTTGCATCATTATTTACTTCTGGTATGATATTCTCTTCTCTTTCAAATGACTCGGAGCTGTTGATCAAAATTATGTTACGTGATAAAAACTCTGTCTACCGATCAATGACATCATCATCCTCATCCTACAAAATAGCAAGTCGCTCATAGTATTCTTTTTTCTTCTCCTCCAATGAAGGTTGTAGAGTAGGTTTGACTGGAAACTGAAAAGATGCGATGAAGACTTACATGAGTTAATAACCAAAAAAGAATTTGCAAACCACTAGCATACACAAATTCATAATTCGTTGATACCTCAGTAGACTCAAGCAATTCTAGATAAGATTTGAATGAGTGGCCTTTTGAAAGGTCTTTTGTATGCCAACAAAACCAACGTGGCATAATAGTATGTTGCTCTCTAATGGCCAACATCTCACCTAACTTAGGTATAGCCTCGTAAGCCCAAATCTGCATGAAAATTTAAATAAAATAAGTGCGAGATACCATTCAAAGAAAATAAATCAAGCAAATTTATCAAAACTTACCTGAAGTATCCATGGACAACCTAAAATGTTATACTGAGATGGGCTCTTGTCATCTTTTCTTCCGGCCCGATCTTTGAATTTTCCCTCCATATCAAGTCCAGTTAATATCTCAATCAAATGATTATAACATATCTTTCCCCATGGAAACTTATCAAAGAATTTAAGATCATCTGCAAAACTAAATATCCATGTAAGAATTGTTGTTTTTGAATCCCGAGCCAAGAGGAATCCCGTAAGCAAGTAAACAAAAGCCAGCTTCACACGATCATCGGTATTCGCACTTTGCAATTCATGTAATGTAGTATACACATCATCCACAGTCACTCCTCTTCTGTTAGACCAATATTTATTGATCAATCTATTGTTTTTCTTTTGGGCCGCAATTTTCTTTTCAGAAGGAGTTCTTTTTGTATACAGTCCCGTTATTAAGACAAACTCATTCAGTGAGAATCTTAATGGTTTTCCATTCCAAAAAAAAAAAAAAACCCTCTCTGGTTAAAATCCGGGTAATGACTAATTATTAGTGAATAACCGAATTTTCACCGGTAATTGACACCAGGTAATTCTAGTGAATTAACCGATCATTACCCGATATGCAAATTCTGGTCGGTTATTAACAGCTGGATTTGCATGTTGACTATAGAGTATGGTATGGTATGAGAGAAAACAATTTGATGGAAAGAAAAATATAAGCTGATAAAAAAAAGAAGAAAGTGAAAGAAAATATTTTTCCATTTTATTGTTTAGTATATAGAAAGGAAAGATAATATTTATTTATAAATTTACCATTTTATCCAATTATTTTATTGTTTTTAAATTAAAAAAATAGACAAATGAGTAATTTGCTCTTGATTGCTTTAGTAAAATAAATTTCCGCAATTTTTTCTTCTAATATTGAGAGGATAAAAAACTGTGGGCCTAACATATATTTTTTTCCTTCCTTTTTGCCTTCCCTTGTTCTTTTCATTCTTACCAAACAAGTGCATTGCTTGATTTCTATTCAAACTTCCCTCTACTCATTTCCTTCCTTGCACTTTTCTACCTTACCAAACATACTCTTAAGGAAAAGAATGAAGAAGAAAAAAAAAAACAGAACTATTTTCTAGAAAAAAAAAATCCAGTACACTCTTATTATTTTCTAGAAAATCTAGAAAGAAGTTCCCTGGATTTTCCATCTCATGGTATATAAACAATATACTAAAAATAAGCCTTTTAACTAGCAAAAATAAAAGCCCAGGATTTTCTGTTAAATAAGTTCTACAATTAGATCAATTCGATATAAACCCCTTTATTGCAATTTTATAATCACCATACAACTTCCTGCTATTGTTGATGAAAAAGGAATTATTACTTTTGTATCCTAGCACAGACCCATAACAGTACGTTTAAGATTTTGCGAGTCAGTAAATCACATTATATCAATCACTTCTAACTATGGTTATACAGAATCAGATAATAATAATTTTGGTAATAATATATATATATATATTTACCAGCCAAGTTCTTAAGAGACAATTCTGCAGCCTGGAGTTGAGCTTTCCTTCTTGTTCTACCAGTTCCTTCACCAATTCTTTCCCCAGTAAACCAAGCCTGCTGATCAGTGAATTTATTTCTGAAGAATAAAATGTTCAATGCAAACAAGGGCCAATGTCTTTCCATACGTCTTTCCAAGCAAGGGACTATGAAAAAGTTGATTGTAAAATGCGACAAAAGAAGTTCCGATATTACCGTGTAAAAGGAAGAACCTTTGTTTTTCTGGGATGTGTTGGACAGCGGCGCTCTACGGTGGTTCCTCGACCCACGGCGGCGGGCTTCGACCTACGGCGGCGCTCGACGGTGCTTGAAAGAAGAGAGGGAAAGAGGAGAAAGGGATAAGGGAGGAGAGGGGCTAGTTCGCGCGGGGGAGGGCTGAGAGAAGAAAGGATGGGGCTGGTTGTGGAAGTGGAGGAAGAGGAGGCAAGGGTTTTGATTTGAGAAAGAGAGGGAAGAGAGCTCGAGTGGAAAAGGGAGGGAAAGAGGGAAAATGTAATGTGAGGGAATGAGTAGGCTGAGAGAGAGGAAGAGGGATGAGATAAGGGAGGATGGGGCTGGTCATCGAAGTGGAGGAGGAGGAGGAGGAGGAGGAGGAGGAGAGGCAAGAGGAGGGTTTTGATTTGAGAAAGAGAGGGAGAACTCGGAAGAGAGGGAAAGAAATGAAAAGATTATGAGAGAGTTAATTAAGTTAATCTGCCACATCAGATTTGTTAGACAGAAAAAAAAAATTATAAAAGAAAAAGTCATTTTGTGAATTTTGATATCTGATTATGTCATTTTGACTATTTCCTCCATTTTAGATGATGTGTTTTAAAAAATAGTCACAGTTTTAGAAAATTGAAAAACTAATCATAAAAAGTTTTTTTTTTCACACAGATAAAAATTTTCTTAGCATAACAAAATTACATATAAAATTTGTTATAAGAAATTTTTTTTATCAAGATAATAAATTTTTAAAATGACTATTTTTTTAAAATTCTCTATTAAAAAGAGAAATTATGTAGTGATTTTTTTTTGTGGTGCGAACTAATTTTGAATGGTAAGATTCATATTTTTAAGGCGCAGGACCCACCGAAAATGTGAATTCGACGGTCCAGAATTATTTTCCATCACAAGAAAAAAAAAACCCATCACAGAAGTACCCATTAAAAAATGGTCAATTAAGCAATTAGCAATTTTAAAGGTAAAAATTTGAAGTATTTAGTCATAGTTTCACGAAATTAAGGATTTAGCCATAATATGTAATATTTTTTGTAACATGTAACATATATATGTATAAAAAATGTAACGTGATAGGATTTAAGTTACATTTTTTACATTACCCAAAAGTTTGGTTAAATGCCTAAAAAACTCTTAAAAAACCGTTTTAATAATTAATAATAAATTATTATTCAAATAATTTTGAATGATTCTAAATCATTTTTTTATTTACCCAAACAACAATCTTTTATTTTCCTTATATTCTAGGGCTCATTTGTTAAATAGCCACTTGGAAGCTTATGTTTTAAGAAAATGGCCTAAGAATTCAAATATTAAGTTATTAGCCTCAAATCCCTATAAAATCTCATTTTTACCCATCATCACTCTTATTCCAACCTCATGTATCAAAGGGCAAAAAAGTCAATACATATTGTCTAGAGGCTAATAACTTAATTATAACAAACTCAGGTCAATTTCTTAAAACTAAAGTTAAAAATAGGCCATTTACTTAATAATCTCTATATTCTAAACCATTTTTTGATTTACCCAAACCATTGTCCTTTTTTTATTCCCTAAAATCGGACAAAAAATCTAAGCATCACCATCAACGATTAAAATATTTGATTATTGCAAAAAGAACAGTTAAAGAAGCATCCGAAAACTGAGGAACACAGATTCTTTGGTGCACCTGACAACAGCTTAACAAAATCTCTTCATACCAACTTTCTTTCCTCTCTCTCTCTCTCTCTCATTAGTGGATTAGACTTTCTCTACGACTCCACATAGCTCTCTCTCTCTCTCTCTCTCTCTCTCTCTCTCTCTACCTGATTCAGACCTCGCCGGAGTTGAATTCCGGTCACCGGCGTGGCCTCCGACCTCGGTTTCTTCCTAAACCTTCTGGTTTCGCGTGGAATTGGAGCTCCTGATCATGTTCTAGGGTTTATCGTTTCAGTTCGAGAATTGAAGGTCAGTTTATGGTTCTTCGTGTTCAATATTCTAGGGAAAGTTTAGTTTTTTTTTTCTTCTTCAATTGGTTGAGATGTTTTGGGATGTTAATATTCCAAATTGATGTGATTTCCAATTTTATGTTTTCGCCGTATTTAGTGGAGTTTTTTGTAATTTGATGTTCTGAATTCTCGTTCTGGTTTGTTTGGCTGCTGAGAAAAGGTCGGAAAGTTAGTGAACAGGTTGGGATTTCTTAAGTTGTGGAATTCTCGTGGGTTGAACTATGGTAGTTTGGAACCTGTGCTCAAGTCAACCACTACTAGAAACCCTGCTTAAACTATTAGAATAGACACACACACACACACATATATATATATATTTGGTTTCAAATTCCACATTGCAGATATATTGAAATTTTATCATTTGATGAGCTCAAAGTATTTTGTGATTGAATGATTAATTGTACAGTATTATCCTGCAAATAATTTATTATTGAAACTAAGTAGTTTCTGGTAATTCTATGTTGCTTGCTAATCATATAATTGATCGACGATTTTTTGTTGGGTATTTTGTGTGTTTTTAGGTGTTTCTGCATGGTCCGTAGTGCTTGGTTTGACTCTGTTTGATGCAATCGTAGTCTGCTGGTATTTTGGATGAATTGTAGCTTACTCTATACGAAAAGAAATGTTAAACAAACACAATTTGGTTGTTCTTTTCACTAACTTAGGGTTGACATACCTATAGTGCATGGAAATGGTTGAAGACCAAGCTCGGTAATTATGGTAATGAAACCGTGACTTAATTGCAGTGAACATATAAGAGTTATTTTCTCATGGTTCCGGTAGGGGAAAGTGTAAAAGAGGAAGTTTCTTCGGATACACTGCAGCAGAGAGAGGATTCCAATGTTACAAATCATACGTCGGAGGAGAACCTGAGTAATGGGGTTTCCACACTGCAACCCGGCAAAAGAGGTACCCTTCCATCAATAAAAACTGAGAAAATGAAGCCGCTGTCTGATTCTACAGCTGATAAATTGCGACTAAATCAAGAAGGAATGACATCACCCGAAACACCAAAAAAAGGATTGCAAAGCCCTGAAAGTAGTTCCCTGCCATCGCAATCTGGTCAGGAACGAAGCACTCCGTCTACAATACGTGAGAAAGTGTCAGAGGATGGATATAACTGGCGAAAATATGGACAGAAACTCGTCAAAGGAAATGAATATGTACGGAGTTACTACAGATGTACGCATCCCAACTGCCAGGTCAAAAAGCAGTTGAAGCGATTGCATGACGGACAGGTTGTAGATATTATTTACTTTGGTCATCATGATCATCCAAAACCTCAACTGAACGTTCCCGTGGCTGTTGGTTTTGTCGTGTCCATTGTTGAAGAAAGACGGAAAGAGACTTCTTTGATGACTGCTGAAGGTAGGAAAAATTACAATAGTTTTTTACTTCATTTTGGTCCTCTAGTGACATTGTGCTTGACCAGCTCTATGACCTTGATTTCCAGACACATTAGTAGATGAGCACAGCCAACAAACTCCTCGAGCTAAGACTGTAGATATCCCTCCCATTTCAAATGTTTCAGCTAAGGATAGTACCAAGGAGACAGTTTCTCAATCAAATAAGATTAAAGATGAGGTCTGTAGTGACGATGATCCAGACTCAAAGAGACAGTATGTCAATCCACTTTGAAGTATTGACCTTTTTTTTTTAAACTGGTACATATTTTGAGCATTTTTTGATGGCCAATATATTCACACATGTACACACAAAACAGGAAAAAGAACAAAGATAATCTGAAAACCACTGCCCCAGATAAGTCAGCCAGTGAACCTCGAGTTATTGTTCAGACTTTGAGTGAAGTTGATATCGTGAATGATGGGTACAGATGGCGTAAATATGGACAGAAACTAGTAAAAGGCAATCCAAATCCAAGGTTTGCATTCTTTTTATTCTTATGGATTTTGGAGTTTAGTTTGTGTAGCGCCTGTAAATGCATTGCAAATCTCTGCAGATTGGTTGAGCCCTGCTGATGCCTATGATTAAAAATTTACACGAAAAGCAAATAAATCTAGCATGTGTGCTAATTTTCTCTGTGGAAAGTTTTAGTTTCAGTGTTGCATCTACCACTTGTGTCATTAGACTCTTTTAAGTGTTTTCTACCTCAACAGTTTGACAAAATTGCAGAATAGGGGCATGCAGAGATTTGACCTTAAATATCAACTTTTAAGCATCTTAATTCGAGCGAGAGACTGATGAGCGACTAAAGGTTGCCTAAGCGGCCTAGAAATGAACCTGAAAGAACTGTTATTTAAGTCGTTTTGCTATTCATGCACCATTTTCCCATTTCTATTTCTTAAAAGTTAAAGCATAGATGCATAGGGTAATCCATTTTTTCCCTTATTTTTTAATTTCATCGACTTTCATGTGTCACATATCCTGCTCTTGTGTAAAGATTTAGCATTAGATGCCGGTGATTTTTTCCTATGGTACCACACTATGTAACTAATTCTGTATGCCATGTGCCAGCTATCTTTAATGGTGTCTTTGGCTTGGTCTTTATGTGGTTTAAGTGAAGGTTCCGATTCTTGTTCCAATTGTGCCAACTATTTCTATGATATCTGAATATACTTCCTATTTGTTTTGACTTTAATATTTGATTTAACTGAGACTGCAACCTTGTATTGTAGGAGTTACTACAGATGCTCAAATTCCGGATGCCCTGCAAAGAAGCATGTAGAAAGGGCGTCTCATGACCCTAAAATGGTGATGACTACATATGAGGGACAACACAGTCATGATATTCCACCAGCAAGGGTCGTAACCCACAATGTATCGGGATCAAGCGCGTCTCCGACAGCCCATAATGGTGACTCAAACACCAAGTCAGATGGTAATGCTACCCGTCTTGATATGGTTGTTGATGCTATCTTAGAACACGGAAGTAAGCCCAAAGAAGAACAAAAGGCCAAGTTAACATCCAGATCAGCATCAAAGGACACCAAGTGCTCCAACATGGTTGAACAATCTTGCCCTCGTCCTGAAAATAAACCATGTAAGCAACAAAACAGCAAGTCGGGTGTCAAGGAAGAAAGCGATCCCATTAGAAGTATTCCTGTTGAGAGTAGGACGAGTGATAACCTAGTTGTCAAGTCAAGTATCAAGTCCGAAGGCAATAACACTTGCATTGTCAATATGGTTGTTCACGACAATATCAAAACCGAGCAACAAAACCCAGATTCAGAACCTGTCCACAGCTGACTTTAACAGATGCTGGATCGAACTTTATCGCTAATTAAATTGAGACACTAAATTATGGTTCGTGTCCAAATAGGCATGTTGGCTTTTTCTTCTTCTGTTTTCCTCATTTTCTTGCCTCTTAGGTAGGTGAAGTGGGTAGGAATTGATTGGCCAATATGTCACAAAGCAGATTGGAAATCATGTATTGCCATTTGCCATGTGTGTAGATTATTTATGTTAGTGAAATAATAGCTTTTACCAATTACATTTGAACCCTTCTCTTTTCTTACAATAATTTTGGAATAAAGTGCAAATTTTCTGATTTTTTTTTTGGTTCAATTGTTTCGTGATTTTGTATAGAGTAAAGATGATAGTAAAATTCTTGATCTGAAGTAGCTTGTACAAGTAGCTCACAACTGAAGAAATCATCTAATCTACTCGTATAAATTCCTGGGTAACTTTGAGTCACAACTTTGCTGCTCTATATATTCCATTCTATAAGAACTGATAAGCACGTTACACTGGTCATGGGCATAATGTAGAGAACTAAATTCAATAAGAAATTTATATTTGATAAATGCGGTTGTATCAAAGCTTGTGCGGACAGATTAATTAGGCTTAGCAATGATAACATTTGTTGACTTCTTGACAACACTTAGTCCTGAAAAATAAAATAAAATTCAGTAGAGCATTTATTGGGTCCAACACCAGTATCTCCTTTGTCTATTTTTATTTGTATTTTGTAAAACAGTGTCTCTTCCACAGCGCATTGCTTTGGTGAGAGAGATCTGGCCAAGATTTGGACTTATCTGTCACCACTCCACGTGCATATTTGGCTTTCCAAAACCATACACACAAAAAACATAAATAAATAAAAAGAAACCAAAGGACACAAATCTGTTCTTTCACGCCTAAATCTCTATTCAACTCGATGACAATGAAAAAAGACGAAAAATTAGTCGTGTTTGTCATCTTAGAAAACGGCTCTTTTGAAATGTGTATATTTTTGTTTTTTTTTTTTCCTCTCTCTTTTAATAACTCCATTAATGAAATTCTTAAATTGAAAAAGAAAAGAGAATTTCCGTTCCCATTACTCAGGATGTCCATAACCAAAATCTGAAATCAGTTTCGAGTCTTTTTAACCATCCTGTCAGTAAAAGTAAAACATAGGAAGTTTTACGCGTGGAAAAATGGACAAAAGGACCAACTTCAACACGAGAAGAGCACTCGACTAATCACACTCTTCTCATAAGAAGTCAACCAAACGACAATGCAAAAACAAAAAACACAGTGAACAAAGTGAAAGTAGTGAAACAACACCACAAACAACACAAGCAAAGACACAGCATTTTTTTTTTTTTTTGGTTTTTTTTTCATTGCCAAGCTGAAGAAGTGACCAAAAATCTGTCCATCCAGCCAAGATACAAAGCCCCATCTCTCTCCTCAAGCCTATACTTATTGCTGTAACTCTGTAGCAGCGTCTTGATGGTGCCATTCACCAATGAGCTCAAAGGGTATGGCCTAAAGCCCGCCATCCCGAGCCGCGATCGCCATTTCCCGAGCAGCTCGTGCCTTTCGACCCGCTCGGCCCCTTCGCAGGCGATGATGTTCACCAATTCCCTCGCCAGGCAATGCTGCTCCACGCTGATCCTCTCCCTGTGATCGCGCGCGGGCGTCGCGTCGATGGACTCGAACATCGCCGCATAGTAGTCGAGCGCCTCAGCGAAGCGCGGGAGGAAGGGCGCGGTGTTGTTGTTGGACTCCTGCTCCACGAGCGTCACCACGCGCGGGGACAGGCCCTTCGCCAGCCTCAGCAGCCTGTCGCGGTGGTTCTGCGTGCTCACGCTCTCGTCCGCCATGTGGTGCAGCGCGAACGCGAAGTTCACGGCCACGGCCTCCCCCGGCCTGATCGCCAGGCTCTCGAGGGTGACCGTCCGAGCCCGACACGGCGGCTGCGTGGAACTCGAACGGCACCTTGAACGTCTCGGCCAGCTTGGACAGTTTCCTCCCAACGATGTTGAGCCCCCCGCCCCGTGCGTATGCGGATGTGGAGTCGTCGATGCCCGTTATTCGAATGTGGGGCGGGCCCTCCCGGCCTTGCCGCGAAGGCTTGGATCAGGGTGATCCACTGGCTGCCCTGCGCGATCTGGAAATCGACAATGTGGACCCGGTTCTCGTCCTTCATCGCCTCCGCAATCGCGCCATTCGCCGACATGTACCCGAACTTGAAGTAAGGGCAGAGCTCGTACAGAATGTGCATGTAGGACAACAATTCCGAGCTCGCGGGCTCTTTGCACTTAAGGGCCTTGCAGATGCTGCTCCCCGACGAGGCCAGCCTCGCCACGAGCCCTTCCAACATGTACGCGCCGAGGCGCTGCATCGGCTGGCCCGAGACCGACACCATCCTTCGCAGCTCGTCCATCAGCCACTGCGCCATCATGAGGTCGTCGTCCGCGACGGCTTTCGCGCACGAGATCAGGACTTGTTTCACATCGCCCCTCGAAATCGAGTCCGCGATCCGTCCCCAGCTCTCATTCCCATGACACAAAGCACTGCTCGTCCCCGTCCCGCTCTGAAAAGGACTCTCGTAGCCGCCCGAAGCGCTCAAGTGATGATCGGGCCCGAGCATCGCGCTCTCGATCTCCTTGAGCTTGTACCGCAGATCGCTCACGTCGTCGGTCACGCAGGAGCCGCTGATGGGCGAGCCGTAGGCGCTGTCGGGCAGCGGGCTTCCTCCGTTGGGCGAGAAGCTGACTGTCGACGCCGAATTGCCGTAGGCGTTGTAGCAACCGCCTCGGCTGGCCGCCGAGGACGATTCGAGGGTGCAGTACGGCAGCAGCGAGCGCTTCGCGGCAGAGAAAAGGCCGCCATTGTGGCAGGGCTCGGGGTCCGCGGCGCGGAGCTGAGGCAAGAAATGGGACTCAGCCTCTTGGAGAGGGGTGATGGTGATAGTGGTGCAACTTGTTCGACATGTTTGAAATTCGGCGCTTCTGCGACGCTTGCATTTGGTGAATTTTTTATTGCCCAAAAGGGTGATTTTGCTTTTGTTGTTGTTGTTGTTGATGTGAGAATAAAAGAAGAAAGAAAAAAAAAAGTGTCAAAGAATCTGTGTGAGACTAAGAGAACAAGCCATCTCTTCTTTTGGATTTGCTCGAATCTGCACAAAAGAGAGTGAAGATTGTATTGTCATAACCAAAAAAAAAAAAAAAAAAAAAAAAAAAAAAAAAAAAAAACAACAACAACAACAACTAGTATTCTGAAAACTTCAACGATCAGACCAAATGTAAAAGCTAAAGTGATCTCTTTGTGACAAGACAAAAAGAAAAAAAAACAAAAAAAAAGGTCTTTATTGAACCAAAATCTTAAGTATCTGACTTGAAGAGATGTTACAAATCTAAGAAGATTTTTTCCACTTTTTTTTTTTTGGTCCTAGCATTCTAGCAATGATCCTATTTAACTAGTTTTCTTTTTCTCAGTTGAGGCGCCGACCATTTGAAAGATGGGAAACTATACAAATCCAATTGAGACTTGTCTTCCAAAAAAAAGAGAAAAAAAAAAAAACAGAGAGAGACAGAGAGAAAACTTAAGAGCTTTGTATTTCTAAATATAGAAGAGTCAGACACACAAGACATCCACATCGGAATCATCAACGAACCAAAGTGCTCAAAACTGACGACAATGAAATCCTGAGTCTCGTTGAAATTGGCTTTTCACAGAACCAAGAGCCATTAGCTTTGCTCCAAAGCTAATGGACTGTTGGGTGCTCCAAAACAAGCTGTATCCCAGTTCACAATCACAACGTTGTTTAAAGAAAAACAACTAGAAAACAACACTTTCGTAGAAGCCACAAAACTAAGGCAATCTAAAGACATGAGAAAAGTACAAAAGAACATAGAAAACCAAAAGTACCTCAGAGAATCAGCGCCAACAGAAACCCCAGATGCTCAAATCTTTCACCCATGAGAGGTCTGTTTGCTCAGAACCACAAAAGAGATAAAATAAAAGAACTAAAAAAGAAAAGAACAGAAAAAAAAAAAAAAACAGAGGAAAAGAGAAGTGAGGAATTTTGGGTAGTCTGAAGAATGAAGTTTTGTAGGTCTATGGATTGGAAAGTGTATTTGGGAATCTCAAGGCTTTAGAATTATGAATTTCCAGTGTCGAGTTGAGACCAGAAAGAGTCTTGTCAATATAGACAGTGGTGACACACTCAGAGGCCTCAAGGTTAACGCGCTGTGCCTCTGAAATCTGAATCTAACTACTATTAAAAGAGAGAGAGAGAGTAAAAAAAAAAAGAGTCTACCATATTATTATATTACATTAATACTAATACTATTATATTATATTAGACATTTACATAATAATAAAGAGAAATTATAGTAAATACTCAATTTTTAAAATTTAATGTAAGATATTACTTAATTTTTTAAAAAATATAATTAATTATTCAAAAGATGTAATTACTTACACAGTAGTATGTGATGGTAATTCACTTTGTTATTAAAAGTATGTGCAAGTAATTCACAAATTGACTAAAAACTCAATTATTTCAAAAATTTAGATAATTATTTTTATTGTTATATAAATTCTGGATATTTACCTACTTCACCCTTACATAAAACATAAAATGATATAAAATACTACAGAGTTAATTATTATTATTATATATATATATATATATATAGTTGCTTAGCAAAAGCCCAAGCAATGCCTAGAAACTACTTATAATACTACACCAAGAGAATTGAGACAGACGTGCATTTTGGAATGTCATACAGTGTACTTATTATCTTAGTAGACATTAATCAACCATCTTTTGTCCTTCTAAAGAATAATCACGACTTTGGGTTTTTTGAGTTGACCAAATTGCCCTCGGCATTATACGAATGTGTTCAAAGTTGATATATAACGTTATTTATGATCATTTCATCGCATTCGTATGACAATAAATATTGCATGTATGTGACACAGAATTTTATCTCAATAGTTAGTTTGTTATCACATATATTTTGGGTGTAAATATCACAAAATAATTTATAGTGACTTTTTGTATGTTAATGGTATAGTTGCATTTATTGCTATTAAATTCAATTTAGTCACTTATTAATGGATGATTCTCCCCTAATAAGTGTTCCAAAATTCGATATGCTTTTTTTTTTTCCCCTTCTTTTTTACTTGGACAACTGTATTCAGAAGAAATTAGGAAACTCACTGTTCTTTGGAAAAATATAAAGTCTTTGTGTTTTCTTGCAAGTTGAGGTTGAAAATTTCAGCGTCAAGTTCGGACATACCTAATAATTGATTCCTTCTACATTTTCCTCCAAATAAAAAGTTCTAGAAATTCATACCAAGAGAAATGCTAAATAATTAGAAATTTTGATCGAAAAAACTTAATCAGAATGATGTGTTAGATGTTTATTTAATAAAATAAAAATAACTCTATAATTTATAACTAATAAGTGACTGTCATTATCAGAGTCATGATTTGTGATTGTATGACATGAAATATTAAGACTACGAAATTTCTCTCTTCCTCTTTGGTTTTTTTTTTTTTTTTGTCTATTTGGTATTTGGTCGTTGCTTCGTCTATATTTAAGAAAATGATCAAAGTTTTCAAAAATTAAGTTATTAGCCGCTAATACATAAGAGAACTAAGAACATAGAGGTAAATGCACATCATCATATAGTTAAGAAAATAATTAATTTCTTAATTAATTGAAACTACTATTTTTCTTACAACATTATTAAAAAACGGTTTTTATAATAAATAGCCATATATTTATGTTTGTTTTTAACAATTAACATATGTTTGCTTTTATTAGTAAAATAGCCATACATTCGTGTCTAAATTTTTGAGATTGCAGTAATTAGTTTTTGTAATTATGTTTTTATTGTTTGTTGCAGACAATATTATCTAAAATTTTGTGTCTATAGTTATGAAATTTGTGACTTTTTGGCTGCATATTTTTATTATTATTTATAAGATATTTTTTATTTAGTAATATATTTTGTGAAATTGGTTGTATAGGCAATCATTTGTGAGTTAGTTATTTTGTTAATGAATGTTTAATTTTTTTATTGTGTTTATTTTAATTTTTTTGAAATTTTGTGACTATAGTTACAAATTTTATGACTGTATATTTTATTTATTTAGTCACAGATTTTATTTCTTTGGTCATAGATTTTTACATGTTGATCTGATGGCTATTTTGCTAATATTTCAAAATGTAGGCTATATCTTTAAAACATAGACTGCAAAATGGCTAAATCCTTAATTAGTCCATTAAAAAAAATGGTTGTTTTCTCAATTATTTATTGTTTTTTTCCCTCCCTAAAAATTGTAATAAATTTTAAATTTTAACACTTCATTAAATAAAGAGTTTTTTAGGCATTTAACCAAAATTTTGGGTAATTTTTTAGGATTTAACTACAACATGTAACATAAAATGTTACATGTAACATATATACGTGTAAAAGTGTAACATTACATGTAAATATGTGTTACATGTAATGTTAGACTTTTTACACGTATATATGTTACATGTAACATAAAATGTTACATTTTATGGCTAAATCTTTAATTTCGTGAAACTATAGCTAAATCCTTCAAATTTTACCTTTAAAATGGCCAATTGTTTAACTAACCCTTAAATAAATAGAGAACGTTGTAAGATTTTAACAAAATAGTCAAATAATAAAATTGTTTGGTAATTGCACGAATTAACATGAAAACTATCGTAGTAATTGATTAAATCACTAGAAATAAATAAAATTAATAATATAATTATAAAATTTAAATATATTTTTTTTAAATATTTGTTATATCTATACTAAAGTTAATAGATATCTAAAAATATATTTTACGAATCAAGACTTTTATAAATTTATATTACGAAGTAGAAAATTATTGACAAGAATATTGGCATATCCATACGAAGAAATATGACCCAAATGTCAGATCGATTTTGCGATTGAATTTAAATATGAGAAAAATTAAATAAATTGTTTAATTTATTCTCTCTATCTCCTTGTTTAATTTCTAATAAAGTTTTGAAATTTTTTGAAGGGTCAGTTACATTAATAGTCATTTTAAAAGATGTGTTTTTAAAAATTAGTCACAGTTTTAAAAAAATTTAAAATAGTCATAGAAAATTTTATTATCAATGTAAATTTTTTTTATCATAATAAAATTACGCATAAAATTGTCATAAACTTATTACAAAGGTAATAAATTTTATGAATGACTAAAACATTGGTGATTTTTTACACCCTCTAAACAATGGCTATTTAATTTGTTAAAATTCCCCCTTTTTTTTTTTAAATCACTTCAAAATATTCATAAAAGAAACGCCCAGAAGCAAAATCCCAAAAAATCCTGTCTAAAATTGTCATCCTCTCCTTTATATTTTTAAATGTTACATAGACTGTTTTAACAAAGGAAAAAATAGGGGTATTGTAGTTGCATAAATATTTTAAACCCATAGTAATATATTATGTATAGAAAACCACAATAGAAACCATCGACGTTTTTCCTAAAGTCTACATTTTTAGATAAAAATAAATAGAAGAAATCAGTTATTAAATATGTTTCAGAAATGTCTTACCTACAACGAACATTTCCACTTACACAAATATCATTTTAACAAGTATAAACAAGGGTGAATAAATTGCATGAATGATTTAAATCCAGGGAAATATGATTATTGATTATTTTTCCTATCATTAAATGGAGTATTTCAGATACTGTTTAAGAAAATGTCAATAACTTTCATTTTTAGTTAAAAATCCATTTCTACAATGGTAAATCAATAAAATATCAAGTTAAAACAGTTGATACGTTTACTACAGTCTATAGTTAATAAAAAAAAAAAAAACCAAGCTTCTAAGTAAAAAATGAAAGTTATGAACATTTTTTTAAATATAATATAAAAAATAAATTAAGTAGTGGAATTTCACTTGAATAAAAAATGATGTGAATTTTAAGTATTTTTTTAAAGCAGCTTTTATTTATTTTTTTAACCACATAAATAACTAGAAGTTTATGCTCCAATGCATGACCTACTTTAACATCTTATTAAATAGTCTACTAATCCAAAACCAGATACTGATTAACTACGGAGTTATTTTTGCAATACCAGCAAATCCCAGTTTTCGAATCTGAAAAAAAAAAGTACCTTAAATCATGATTACAGCATAATTAATTCCAAACATGTTAATTTTATTTTATTTTATTTCATTTTTATTTTTTCTAATATATGAAAAACATGGTAAAGAACCAAAGGTTAGAGCTTAGAACCATGGAATCTAGAGAGGAATAAGAGGGGTAATTTAGTAGTTTTTGGTGATTGTTAAGGGTAATATTGTCAAAAGTAAGATGATGTGATCTAATCATCTGTTCCTGGGGTAGGGACCCTGGACAGTGAGCCACACGGTTGAGACTTGAGATATCAACTCTTTATCAGAAGCTTAAAAGAAAAATGATTATAAAATATGGCGCATAAAATATTAAAATAATTGAAAATTTTATACTGAGGAATTAATATATGACATCATAATCCTTTCTCACCGTTAAAACATATTCTACGGGAGAATCTCCAGAAAATAGCAATGAGTAATGTTATACAATTAAAAACATTGATGACAAAAAAAAAAGATATAGTTTTGGGAAATTCTCTAATGAATTGGTAGGAAAAATCGCTATAGACCGTTAAATTTATTTATTTTTTCTTCTCAAAATCAATTATGATCATTTAACATTTTTTAATAATAACAAATTTCAATTAATAAAAAAAGATTGAGAGGAGATAGAGAGTCGCAGGGTTGTAAGAGCATAAATAAATAATGGATAATTCTAAAATAGTCTTTGCGTTTTACTAAAAATTTGGTTTCATACATTTATTTTTAGTAATTCTAAAATGGTCTTTAAATTTTTCAAATTGGGTTTAAAAATATCTTTTGCGTTCACTGAATCTTAAATTTTTTTAAAATGACAAAACTACCATTTATAAAACCATTAATTCAATCTCCAAAATTTCAAAAAGTTTATTTATACCCCAAAATTGGGTATAAGATGTAATTTTCAAAAAATATTCAAAAAATAAAAGTAAAATATTGGGATAAGTGTAATTTTTAAAAATATTAGAGGTTGGATTAATAATTTGGGAATTTTAAGAAAACAGTCACTGTTTACAAAATGATTTTAAAAAATAACCATAGTTTCAAAAAATTTAAAAATCAGCCCTCTTAGACATTTTTGACACGTGTCAGAAATTTCTTACAACAATTTTTATGTGTAATTTTGTTATTGTCAGAAATTTCTTATATTGTGTTATGGTTAGTTTTTAAATTTTTTGAAACTGTGGCTATTTTTTGAAAACACACAACTTAATAATGGCTATTTACCTAACTGACCCTAATAATTTTTATAAATAGTAGTTTTGACATTTAAAAAATTATAAGTTTTAGCCAACACAAAAAGATAATTTTAGACTGATTTTAAAAATTGAATGATCATTCATAATTACTAAAAACAGAAGAATAAAATTGAATTTTTGATAAAACTAAGATATTATTTTAGAATTTTTTCAATAAATGATAATGACGTTGGAAAGTGGTGGCTTTCCACTTCAGTAACATGCACCTCCCTCTTTTTTGTCCTTTTCCACTTCCACTTTACACTTCAAACTCCCCACTTTTGATTATACTAGTATTAGGCACGCGCATGACGCGCGTGCGAGCTCCGTATAATATTTTTTTACTGTCGTAATTTTTTAAATATTTATTCATTTATAATTAAAAAAATTCAATTGAAATGATAATCGAACTAACTAATTTATATTTACGTTAAAGATTCTATTAAATAAGTGTATTAATATAATTTTAACTAATTTAGAAGAAGATACGTTATTTAATAAAATTTTGTTATATATTTGAAATTATGTCAAAGGATTAAAAATCTAAAACAAAAAGAAAAAAAACAAATATTTTTATTGGAAAAAAAAACATATCATAATAGGTGTCAAAAGATTAAGAAAAAAATTTAGATCCAATTATATAAATAAATAATTTTTTTGAGGCAATTCCAGTTAAGAAACAAGTTAAACAATTTTGGGCAAAAGAATTTAAAAGAATAAAAATTTACAAAAAGACCCCTGATAATTTGCAATGAAACCTCAAAAAATTCGAAAAAAACCCCATAGAAATACTTTTTTTTCCCAAAAGTTAGCGCCAAAACTGAGAAAGTAAAAAAATTGTTTCGGGGAGGCGTGTGTTCCAGTGGACGCGGGCGTTTTACACTCACCCACAAAAGGAATTTAAAAAAAAAAAAAAAAGAAAAAAATGGCACCAAGACACGCGTGTGAAAGGGACGCACACATCCGATTGGCGCATGTGCATTTTTGTAATAAAATTCGTTCACAATATACATGAAAGCGAAGTAAAAATAAATATCTAAAAAATCAATTTAACTTAAGAAGATTCTAACTTGGAGTATATATTTTATAAACTATTTGTGGTTAATTACATATAATAGCTTTAAAAATACGTAAAAAAAATATATAATTTTTTCGTATTAGCATAATATATAATCTATTATGTTGAATTATATATGAGAAAGATGAAAAGAAAGTTTATCAATTCTTGTTTGTTATTTCTTCTTTTTTTTTTTTCCATCTTTGATTCAATAAAATTTTGATTTTGAAATTAGAAAATAAATGAAGGCATGAAAATAGAGTATATAGTGTGCTAAGGCATAATTTATATATATATATATATATATATATTTACACTATTATGCGTGTACAGTATGGATAAGATACATGATGTACACACCATGCTAGAAACTTCATTATAAATAACTTTTAAATTTTCAAAAATTTTAATTTAAAAATTTTAATTTTTCGAACAACAAATAGATCTTGTTAACAAATTTTTTTTACAACTAATGGTGACAGTGAATTTTTTTTTTTCAAACTCGATAGTAAAAAATATATTTAAAATAGAGGAAAATAGAAGATAGATAAGAGATGACGAGCAGGAAATTTTTTTTAGGACATTATGCTTGATGGTGGCAAATTGTGACTTCAGCGGTGAAAAAAAATAGGAGGAAAACTGCAAAAATAAATAAATAAAAATAAGACATAATCATAATTTAGCCCCTCTACTCAAGTAGGGGCATAAAGTAAATTTTTTTTTTTATTTTTTAGCCTTTTTTCGGAATAAAAATTATGATTTAAGAGAGGAAAAATAAAACAATCTTTTTCAAGAATACATATATTCACAATGTCAAAAAAATTGAGCAAGAAAAAATATTACAAAAAATCATTCTAAGACTCGAGCCTAAAAAAAATTAAGTAAAAAAGATAGATAAGAAATGACGAGCGGAAAATTTTTTTTAGAACATTATGCTTGATGGTGGCAAATTGAGACTTGAGCGGTGAAAAAAATAAGAGAAAATTTGAAAAAATAAAATAAAATAAAAATAAGACATAATCATAATTTAGCCCCTCTTCTCAAGTAGGGGCAAAAAGTTTTAAAAAAAATTATTTTTTAGCCTCTTTTCGGAATAAAAATTATGATTTAAAAGAGAAAAAAAAAAAACAATCTTTTTCAAGAATACATATATTCACACAATGTCAAAAAAATTGAGCAAGAAAAAATATTACAAAAAATCATTCTAAGACTCATAGCCTCAAAAGAAAAAAAGTTTAAATAAAAAATCAAAGTAAAAGAGAAAATAAGGACTAAAGGAAAAAAAAGTAATTATTTTGTAGTCCTTATTCTGAAGGGAGGGGAAAAAGTAAATAAAAATAATTATTTTTCAGTCCTTTTTAAAGATATCAACATGACTAACACTATAAATTTTTTGAAAAAATAGAAAGCAAAAAAGTATAACACAATGGGTGTCTATAGATTGAGAAGAAAAAAATACAATCAACGGTAGCGGCGGAAAAATTTTTCGAGATACGAAAAGTAAGAAAAAGATAATTGAAATGAAAGGAAAAAAAAGAAAGAAGAGAGAGAAAGGACTCATAAGCAAAAAAACTAAAATTATTGTTCAGCCCTCATTTTAGGGGCCCAAGAACTCTAATGGATGCAAATAAAGAAATAGGTGGCCCTTCTTTTATCTTGCCTACGTACGTACACCTGACTACTTAAGCATATGCACTAAAAAAAAAGCAAAAAGAAAAAAATAACAAATCAGGAGACGACAAGTGTCAATTCCTGAGTAATTTTATGGACGAAAATTTCGTCCTATACGAGGTCGTTTTGGACGAAAGTTGGACGCACTGTCAACACTTATTATATAGTAGGATATATATATATATATATATATATATATATTCTTATGGATACAACATGGCAAGTGACATGTAATCTTACCCTATCTTTTTCATTAACATAATACGATCTTCTTAGCTTTTAACTCCCATTAATTACTGGAAGTTAACTATTAGTTCATTGGAAAACTAAGATAAACGGTTATCGGCATCGCTGCAAATGCAAGATTATCTTACACCACAAAAGTTTTGCATTGTGTTAATGTTTATCCAAAAATCAAAATTACTTGATTTCTTATCTTTTAACATCAGGTGGTCTCCCTTAACATTAAAATAAAAAAAAAATAAAAAAAGGTGGTCCAACATTGCTAGCGAATAACGATGGAGATTGGAGTCAGAATACTTTTTAAAGGATATTATAGTAGAAAGTCATTTTTAAATTTAATTTTACAAAATAGTCCGTGTTTTGAAATATTAAAAGCTTAACTATTGTAATAAATTTTATTAAAAAAAAACCAATATTTGTAAGAAAGTTGATAACATAACAAAATTTAAGAACAATAATTTGGCATGTAATTTTATTTATTTATTTATTTTTTACATTTATTGGCTATTTTTTGTTTTAAAATTTATAAACGAGCGCTATCTTTTTATTTTTTATTTTTAAATTTGACTATATTTTAATTTAAAGATCGCCACTTAATTTTGACACATTTCTCCAACTCTCCCTTAAAAAGACATAACCTCAAATGAATTATATAGTTGGGATTTTAAAGTTGAAAGTATTACTTTGAATTAAAGAAGTAAGATTATTAATAATTATACACATTTATTATTTAAATAAAATCAATTAGATACGTAGTTAAATATTTTTGTTTTATACAAAACATTGGTTATAAATTATGTTTTTTAGGAGGTATCGTTGAAAAATTAAATAAAAAATTTTAATTATCAAAAATTGAGTGGAGGCACATAGTTCTTTAATGGCGAAGGCTCGCTCCGCTCCTATTTACATACATACATAAATATGCAGTGACATAATTACAAGTTTACAACATTATTCTAATGAGAATTATTAAAAAGAAAAAAAAATAGGCTTAAATTAAATTGAGATATAAAATTAAGATGTTTAATAAAACTAAAATATAAAAATATCTTATAACTAAAATTAAGATTTTTTATTCTTAATGAGGACAAATTTATAATTATTGAAAAATTGTAGTACATTTTTTTTTTTGAAAAAGTTTGGCGGTCTCATTCACGCCACCAGACTTCACAAGTGAATATTTACATGATATGTGATATTCTGACCGAAATTCTTGAATTTGACTTCAAGAAACTTTACAACATATTAACTAGTTGATTGGTTGTGCTTTGAAAACTATGTTATACGCTTAGAACACTTTGATGCAGGAATGTGACAATTCTTTTATGCACTTTTAAAAAACAAAATTCTAAGTAGCAATTAGTAGACCGGAAGATTTTAAATAATTAAAGTAAATACTGCCATGTATTAAAGTAAATAAAGCCATTATTCAAATGGATTTTAACCTTTTTTTTTTTAAATTTATTGTTTCTTTTAAAACATGCTGACTCAAAATTCAACTACTACTACAAGCCACGTCTTAAACAAAAAGAAAAAAGAAAAGTTAAACAATTATAGAACCAACAAATAATATAGCAGTTGGAGAAAATTGAAGCAATAGTTGATCATTGCATGCATGTTAATTATATTATGTTAAACCAATTTATTCCCTCGTGGTTGGTATTTATTATTTGAGTTACTCATATTTGATTTATCACTTTATGCGCATGCTATGTAAGAGAGATTTGATGTTCATATTTTTAAATTTGAGCGGTGCAAGATTTAGATTGCATTTGATCACAAAATATATTCATTTTCTAGAAGAACAAATATATTAAACCAATAGGAACATGCATTTTATTAATTAAAAAATGTGGACAAATTTTCAAAGCCGTCAACTATTATATATTATTTCTTCTGATCGCCTTTGGAATATTTTAAAATTCAATTAACAACAAAAAAAAAAAAAAAGGGAAAAGGGAAAGTCCAATTACGTTATCAAGCAGTGATTCCAAACCTAAATTTAAAATAATATTTTAGTGTTTGGAATCAAAATGTGCGCAAAAGAATTAAGAAAGCAAAAGGAACCTCATTGTTTTCATGTCCCCTCCAAAGTGAGTTATACCTTATCATGATCAATAAGTACTTTCTTGATGCTCTCCCATTTTGTCACTTTGAGATTCTGTGTAATTTGCTTTAATCCTTGGGTATATGAGAGATTAAGAATAACACCTACTATTATGCATAATAAATGATAACTGAAATCGTAAAATAAATAGTTATTTTTAAATGATTTCAATTATATTAAACATACAACGCATTTGTTAATTAAAAAGTAGTCATTCTCTTAATTATATTGTGCTGTGATTTTATTTTTATGCCTTAAATTTTTTATATGCTAATAACTATTTTTTTAAGAGATAATTAAGTAAATAGTCATTTTTTAAATGGTATTTTAAGAAAATGACTAACGTTTTGATTAATTAAGAAATTAGCCATTTTCTTAACTACACGATGATGTGCATTTACCTCTCTTATCTCTTTTGTATTAGTAGCTAATAACTTAATTTTTTGAAACTTTGGCCATTTCCTTAAAACATGGATTAAAAAATGACCAAATACCAAATAGACACATTTTTTAAATTTTGAATACCTTAAGTCATTTATTTAAAATATGCACAAAAAAAGGCCAAATAATAGACCTATGATAATTTTATATCACATGAACCATCCTATTTAAACCAAATAACTAGAAGATCTTAATGAGATAAAAATTGCTAAAAAAACACAGGTTGGATTTTAAGAACATAGGGGCGGGGCTCAAGTAAGACTCATGATGTGGCTCCATTTTTTGTGTTTATGAAGTGTTGAGCCTAAGCAATTATTTGAATCATGAACAAATATTTCTTAGATGTTAGTGACTTATGTTTATAGGTGTATGATTTTCTCAACTCCTAAAAAAATAAGAATCAGAAAAAATAATTTGGAATTGAGGTCTTGAGTCGATACTATGTCTTGTAGTTATCAGTAATTACTCATGGTAATGGATTTTAGAAATTCGATTCAAACAAAACTAAAGCTCAAATTAATTTGGTTTGAGTTGAGATTTTTTTTTTCCTAAATTTGATTGGTTCAATTTGGTTTGTATTTTTCCTTGCAAAAAAACTAAATCAAACAAATCCAAACTTCAATATTCTATATATATAAAATTGTTATGGATTATGTGGATGCCACCCACTAGTCAAGCCATCAAAATACAAAAGGCATCTTGCATTAGAAACTTAGATTTTATCATGACCATTTTTAGTTTATAAAAACCTTGGCAAAAGCAGCAACGACCATCGGAGAAATTATTCCCTCATAAACACACAAAAGCCAATACAAGATGCTTTAATGGCATAACATTTTGTATGTTACAAAGTATCAAAGATGGAGTAGCACTACACGGTCATTGCACCTATAAATAGGTGATAAATTGTGAAGCAAATACACAGCCATTGAAGGCAAACTCGAGGAGAGAATTAAGGGAAGGAAATGAGAGAAAAATAGAGAGGAGAAAGAAGAAAGAGTGAGAGAACTATTTAGAGTGATTAATAAAATTTCTCTCCATTAATTTATTTGTTGCTCTAATATTTAGCTTTATTATTTTTGTACTACGTCTACATTATTATTATTTTTACAACAAAAATAGATTTATGTTGCTCATTCTTTTTTCCCCGAGAACATAACAAAAATTCCACTTGTGTTTTGATCATAAATTAGAAAACCACTCTCTCAGGTATTCAAAACAACAAGTATAACATCTGTTTTTAAAACCTCAACAAAATTATAGCATTGACTCTTGTCAAAAATATTTTAATGACCAAGTTGTCATTTAAAAAAAAAAATCAATTATACCCTTATTTTAGATAATCTTACACTTGCAATAAAAAGTAAAAACAAGATCGTTATTTTCTTATATTTTTTCTAAAAAAATCCTTTTATTTTAGGATTTATTGGTATATGGTCATTTCTTAATTCATATTTTAAAAAAATAGCTATCGTTTTTAAAAATTAAGTTATTAGTCATTAATACATAAGAAAAATAAGGACATAGTGGTAAATGCACATCAAAATAACTAATTTCTTAATCAATAAACATATTGGCTACTTTCTCAAAACATCATTTAGAAAATGACTATTTACTCAATTATCTCTATATTATTTTATCACACTATTTTTTTATCACATTTTAAAATTATATTGTTCTTGCACAAATTAAAAAAATAATATAATATTCTCACTTTTAAGGAAATTTAATAAGATTCAACACTATTGAGATAAAGTATTTTTATATTATAATTTCAAAAACTGAGATATACTTTTTCATTTCTATTAATTAAAGTAGTGATGTCATCATTTAATCAAAACACACGGGTATTTTTTTTTTTCGATAATATGATGCTGAAGTTGGTTTTCATGTTTGAATTATTATTATTAGTTTTTATTAAGACCTAGTTTACTTAGACTTGGACTATGGATTTGTTTATTATTTTCACCGCACGTGTTAATAGTCCATCCACGGAGATAGAGAGAGATTAGTTAGTAGTGTTTTTTGCTTCACGTTAATTATTGCTTGTTGCTTAAGTGATATCAAGCAAGTGAAACCGACCTCTAGATTAGGTTATTATTCTTTCTTCTATGTTGTCATTATTCATGATCCACTTGTCAAGTAATAAATAAAGCCAACCAAAATGGAATCTGATGTATAAGTTGCATCATTTAGTGGATGCTTTTCTTTTTTCACTTCAATCTAATATATTTCAAATTTTCCATCATCGTCGAATGAATTAAAACTCCAACAAAAACAAAGGAATTTTGGAAAATAGTATGTGATATAGTAAACTAGGAATTATTCCAAACAAACAAGTGTCACATCCTTCTAATTAATTTCAGGATTTATTAAGTATTTGATAATTTTTTTAATTCATGTTTCAAATAATTAAGTAAGATTTTAAAAATTTAACAAATTATAAGTCATTAATTCTTTAAAAAACTAAGGATATAAAATAACATCATATCATTATATATATAGTTTAAAAATGACTATTTTCTCAATTAATAGATAAGTTGATTATTTTAAATTAGTTTTATGATTCATTTTCGATTTTGACATTTCTTGTTATCTTAAATATTTCTACAGGACGTGGGATAGTATAAACCGACTAGGTGATGACAATATGATGTAAGTCATATTATGCTGTTACGATATTACGATAAGATGTTCATAAAACTACTATACATGTTTATGTTAGCTTGATGAGCCATGATGAAGATATGTGATGTGTTATGATTAATATTTCATGATAAGTATTTTTTCACGACATACGTCACCTAATCAAGCAAGTGAAGACAAGCTAATGATTTATGTCATACCACCCTCCTAGCTTCCATGATGCCGTACCTTAAGCCAACTTAAGGACAATATATATAGGTACAGTTTATACAATGATGTTTACAAGTTTTATGATGTCATACCTTAAGACTTAAGTCGACCTAATGACGATATAGGTATGGTTTATATGTTTATATTATAATAAACAATTGATCGTCAAGGACCTATGCACCACTCGCCGTTCATTGGCCAAGTGCGCAACTCGGTACGTACACAAACACGATGAGGATCCTCTAAGAAAAATAGTAATAGATTATGAATGAATAATGAAGCATAATTGGTGTGCATTGCATATTTATTTTGCAAGAAAATAGTTGTTATCCACTGAGCTTTTAGCTCATAAATTTTCGTTTGTATTGACTTATATTTTTATTATTTTGTCCTTTTAATTCATTATTTTGACTTTATATATGATGAACTGAATAATAAGCCAAAAAAATTATAACAAAAAAGTGGTTGAATACTACAAATAAACTAGACTCTTAGCAGGTTTTGAACATACAAGCGGTTCAAGTAAATTATGTAAAACAAGACACATATCATCATATCAAAGCATAACATCATATGTCTATTTTCATACTAATTCATACTGTAATAAAGTTGTACTCACCTTATTTGTTCAAATACTTTGAGAATCTTGAATCTTGGTTAGACTAATCACAACGTCGATCGTAACTTAAAATATAATCTAGCGTTAAAACTTAAATCACTTAACCATTTTACATAAACCCGACTCAACCTCCTCGAATCTGTCCTAAAATAAAATTTACAGTTTTGACAATCAATTTTTACGAAAGCGCAGTTTTGACCACCCCAAAATACAAAATTTCGACATAAACGTCCGCCAAGGGAATCATACCAAAATTTATAGATTACTAATACATGTAAAATCGAACAACTTTTTTTTTTTTTTTATAGGAGCGCATCGAAAAATTAGTTTTCAACTAGTTCGAAAACGGTAATCAAAATAAGGGGTAAAACTATAATTTAGGGATAATTATTACATGTTTTGTTTTCTGGATAAACGTTCAAAAAAGTTATAATATTCTCAAAAATCTAAAACTTCTCTGTTTTTGCCACTTTTTGCAAAACTACACGTAATTTTGTAATCATTAAAAATAATTATTTTGTTGTAGTTTTTCTATCAAACTATACTAAAATTATTGTAGTTCATCAATAATACATAATTAATTCTTTTTCATAAATCATAATGATAATTCTGACAACAAGAAATATTTTTCTATAAATAAAAAAATATTTATTTGTTTAAAATATAAGAAATGTCTCACATTTGTAAATATAAACACTTACTGCTTGGCTACATCCTCGAATTACTACAAGATTTTGCGTAGCAATGACTCAAAAATGATTTGAATATTTTATTTGAATTGCTTACTAAACCACCAAAAATATTAACCTATCTATATCCAACCATATCTATATATATTAAGATTCTTAAACTTTCTTAAGGATTGTTACGAGGCAATAGCTTTTGCTCCTTTTCAATTTTTTTTAATTGAGGGGTTTTTATCAAATTTGTTTTTTTTTTTTTCCAAAATTTTGGGGAGTTTTTGTAATTTCTCACTCTTTTTCTTTCATCTTTCTTTCTCTTTTTAAATTAAAAAAAATCCTTTTAACCTCTATTTTTTTGCGTAATAATATCGAAAATTTAATATGGTTGGACTTTAAGTTTTTTCCCGATCTGTACTTTTCTTTTTTCTAGAAAAATGCATTGTTCCTTTTTTTTTTCCTTTTGTTCTAGTCTTTTTTTTTTTTTTTAGTGTTTAACAAAATTTCAAAAGTGTTCCATGTACTTTTATTAAATGATAAAATCTCACCTTCAGTTTAGTTGAAATGACAAAAGTATATTAATTTCTTGGAATTTGAACAAAAATTACCTTTTTTTTTTGGCTAAAATTTCAGTATGCAAAATTTATACATAAACAAATTTATAAATTATACAAATTTATTCCGTGATCAACAAATTTATAAAACTAGTTACGAACTAAGATTTCAGTACGCTAAGAACTAAACAATATTCCGTGATCAAGCTTTGCTAAATATGACACTTATGTAACATGAAATGCAAATAAGAATAAAAGATTGACAGGTCTAATTAGACTTTATATCTATTTTCAATAGGGTAATATTATAAAGTTCTCATGGAGCCATATGACTAGTTGCAGTTGTACATGGCAAACCAAAACCATAAACATAATGATTGCATGCCTAATTGATGAGGTTCTAATTCCATCATACCCCAAAAACTAAGACAGACTTCCATAATTGAGCCGTTCATGGGCAACGCACGGTTACCGCTATCACACATAATGCACTAATATATATATATATATATATATACATATATATATATATATACATATATATATATATATATATATATATAACACTTCACATCATTTAGTGTGACAATCATAATTCCTTGAGCCAAAAAGATGGCAAGACAAGATAAGTTGTGCAATCTCGCAGCGCCCGAGTAAGATGAAAGTCTACTGTAATGGTTCTTAGACTACACAGGTATGAGACTGTGCAGTTAAGGTCATCAAAGATTGTGCGAGTATGAGACTGTATAGTTAAAGAGCGTTTAAAAGATTTGATGGTACTATCTATACTAACAAGATGCATCTTCTTTTCGGTAGCCCGTCACGTAGGAATTCCAAAGTTAATCGTGTTTGACTTAGAGCGATGGGTGACCTCTTGGGAAGTTTTCTCGGGAAGCATGCGAGTGATGACAAAACATGCTAAAAAGACTGGTATTGATCTGTGGGACAGTCGTCGATCCGGAGAGCAGCTCTTATAATTAGTATCAAAGCCTTGACCCAACCAGAAGTATGGCCGACAAGGATGTCGGAGCCCAACAAGAGCGCTTAAAAGATTTGATGGTACTACCTATATTAACAAGATGCATCTTTTTTTTTTTTCGATAGCCCGTCACATAGGAACTCTAAAGTAAAGCGTGCTTAACTTGGAGCGATAGGTGATGACCTCCTGAGAAGTTTTTTTGATAAGCGTGCGAGTGAGAACAAAGCATGCTAAAAAGACTCGCGTTGATCTGTGAGGACAATTGTCGATCCGGAGAGCAACCCTTACATTTAGGTTGCATTTTTTTATTCTCTCAGATTCTACTTATCTAGTAATTATTAGCCAAATAATATGACATTGAGATTAAGGGAGTATATATAATAGGAAGATCAATAAAATGTGTAAAAAAATAGATCGTCTTTAAAATACTAAATTATCATAAGCTAATTAGTTATGATATACTCTTATCACATTTTAAAACGGATATACAATTTCATTTAAAAAAGAAAAAAAAAAAAGAAGATAGAACCAACGTATAAGAAGCAACGTATCCTAATAAAATTAGTATAAGATTGAAAAAATGGTAGAGATTTATCTATTCGATTGGCTCTCTTCTTAAATATTCTCTAAATCGGTCCAAATATTTTTAAAATTAGAAGAAAATTACAAATAGTTCTACAATAGCTAAAAACAACACATAAAAAAGACAAATACAAGCCAAAACTGAATCAACAAAGAAGTGAAACAATCCTATAAGGTCCACACAAAGAATTGATGTCTTATTAAAATCTTTCTCCAAAAAAACTCATAGGAAATATCTAAAAAGAAGATAAAACGAGTGCACGATCAGGATCAAGAACTAAAAAATCTGTAAAAGAGGAGAGCCGCATGATCTCTGTAGGTTGTCGAAGCGAGAGCTGAAGCGATCTCCGTCCACCAATATTGTTCTTGAGAGGCTAAAGCCAGAGTCACAAGTCTGTCATCAATACAAAGCCATCAATTGCGAACCTACCACGAAGTTTTACTTTTTTTTATTTAGAGAAATTATAATAAATACTCAATTTCTATCACATAATTTAAATAAATATCTAATTTTTTAAAAAATACTACAAAAATATATTCAAGTGATTCAATTACTTACATGGTAGTAATTTGTTGACTGAGTGATCAAAATCATGTGCAAATAATAGATAACTTAACTAGTTACTCAATTATTTTAAAAACTTGGGGTAGTTAATTTATTTTTATCGTTGTGTAATTTTTGAGTTTTTTAGGCATTTAACCAAATTTTTGGGTACTTTTTTAGGATTTAGCCATAGTTTCACGAAATTAGAGATTTAGCCATAATATATAACATTTTATGTAACATGTAACATATATATGTGTAAAAAACGTAACATTAAATGTAACGTTTAAATCTTTCAAATTTTACCTTTAAATGGCTAATTGCTTAACTGGTCCATTTTTGGTAATTAAATTTTTTTTTTAATAAATAAATTGAGGATGTACATCGTATCTGTCTCAACTCGATCAAATGTTTGCTTATTATTGGCATTCAATATATATCCTTCGCCATCGCATGATAAATTCCATCGTCTCATATTCTCAAATGCAAAAGAGTTTCTTAAACTCCAAGAGAAGAAGTAATTACTTGCAACATTATATTCTGAAAAACATGACACACATTTCCCTTCAATAATATAAATATTTCTTCGCTTCAAAATGATGTCACAAGTAGCAAGATTTGAGAGGTTAAAAACTTGTGTCCTTTACTTAGCAGACATAGCCCATCAAAAAATTCTGCAAAATTGTCACAACTGAAAGCAACTTGGTTGAAATGCATCCCCACAGAAATTGAGCAAAATTCAAACTCCAAAAAGATGAATAATCTAATTCTTTTTTTTTTAGAGCATTTTGCATAAACTAAGTTATCGTCACTACCGTCTGCAATCACGTAATTACGAATGTCGTTACGAAAATTAATCTATCAAAGATAGTACGGCCTTCAGAAGAGGTTAAAAAGAATCTAAAGTTTGAACCATCTCCAAAATAAAAAATAGCAATTGTTTCAGAAAATTAAGAAAATAGTATATAATAAATTTTATTACAAAAATTGCAATTAAATTTTTCTGTGCAAAATTTTTTTTATCAACATTTTGTTATTTTTCTTACCAACATTTGTTATTTTTCTGCAACAAAATTTATTACAATGATTATTTTTTAATATTTTAAAATATTAAATATTTTTTATTGATTTTTAAAATAACTATTTTTTTATAATTTCTATAATACATATAGTATCATATGTCATTCCAAATATATACATTTTAAAAAATATAACCATTACTCATTTTACATGTTTGAATTTTAGAAACATACAATACTTTTACATACTCTTTGATACGTAAAGAATCTCTCTTGGAGAAGGGAAAAATAAATAAAATAATAAAGAATAAGACAAATGCTAATAAGAAGTCTAACTTTATGTCACAATTAAACTAATTATTCACCACTTTGTTTCTATGAAAGCGAAACAAACGAAGAAACCAAAGAGATATGATGAAGCATGACTTTTGTAGTCATATTTCCCTGTCATTTTGCCGACCATGCCAGGCCTTTTGGGAGAGATTTCACTCATCACTCACTCTCTCTACCCAAATTTGCATTTTTCGAGCTTTAATTTAATTTGTCCTTATCTTTCATTCCCAAAGTTAGTCTGAGTTAAAAATATATAATAATAAAAAAAAAAAACACAGCGTCCCTAAGATAGGGTTCAAGATTACTCTTTTGTGTATGCTATTTTGGGTCACAGTGGGACCAAGTTTTTATTTTTGTGTCCTTATTTGGACAACCCTTTGTGGAACTCGAAAACCTACTTTCCAATCTCTTAGTTTTTTCCCTTTTGTTTATTAGCGAAGTGAGCGTTCATACTCAGGCATGCTTAATTATATTATTTCTGCTGAGTGACTTAACTCTATTATTGCATGCCTAAACGACATGTTTTATTTTTCCCCCAACAATGAAATGACACGTGGAACATTATTTTACTTTTTTTAAAATGTGTTTCGTGTGTGCAACTTTATATCACGAGTATGTTATAAAAGAACCGCTTTGTTAGTGGGTGTGCTTTTAAGTGTTATAACACCCTTAATGACACTAGAAATAGATAATAAAAATCACGAGAAACATAATAAAAACAGTATATAATGTAAAGATAGTGAAATACGAGAGTTGATAACGTAGTTGGGCTCGCCTACGTCTGCGGGGCCACGCTGAGATAGAAAACGATCCACTAATATAATGTCGAACGAGTACAATCAGACTTTGGACTCCCTCTTACATCGAGTCGCTGCCTACTTGTACACCTAGTCTAAACCCGACGAAATCCCCTCGTCTTACAATTCACACACTCGTGTTTAACATTCTCATAAACAAAGAATAAATTCTCTTAAGCTCACAATACAATAAAATATACTATAATAGTTCTGCAATTCAATACACACGTTTTCTCCTCAATCTTGAGTAATATATGATGCGTTTGGTGCACCAGATTTGATTGGATAAAATTGGATTATATATATGAGATTGGATTAGATAGTGTAGGATTGGATTGTATAAAATAGTATATCACATGTTTGGTGTAATATTAGATTAGTTGGACTAGATAGAACATTTATTTTAAATTAAAAATTATTTAATTTTAATCAATTATAAAATATTATTTTTATTATTTTTATTTTTATTAATAAATTAAATAATCAATTGAAGGAGTGGGGCCCACATTATTCCCTACTTTTGAAAGGGGTAAATTATCCCACCTATATGGAATTATTTTTTGAGGGAATTTTGAATAATTTCATCCATTTTTTTCACCAAATATAGCATAAGATTATATAATCCAATCCAATCTAGTCCCTTGCTATATCCTACCCACCAAACACGTCCGTACAGTGTAGTATGGTGAACATGAAACTTCCTTTATGGTAATTTAAATATGGGTGAAGTAGGCAAATACCCAGAATTTATATAACAATAAAAATAAATAGCCAATCTTTTGAAGTAATTGAGATTCTAGTCAATTTGTGAATTACTTGCACATGCTTTGGGTAACAAAGTGAATTACCACCACTTGCCACTGTGTAAGTAATTGCATTTTTGGGTAGTTGATCACATTTTTCAGAAGATTGGGTAATAACTTACATTAAGTTTTAAAAATTGGGTATTCACTATAATTTCTCTTTAAATATTAGATTTTTGTTTTGTAAAATGAAAGAATTCAAATAAATTGATAAAAATAATTATTTCAGCTTTATAGAAAATAAAAAATATAAATGTTTTGACATTAATTATCCATTCTTGACAATCCATAGGATATTTTAGGCAATTTAAATAATTAACGGATCTATTTTGAAATTTTTTAACGGAATATAATGGAGGGCGTGCTAATGATATTTTAATAAAACTTGGGGGTTTTATTGGTATTAATTTCAATCAAGGAAAGGAAGCGTTACGGGCATCTTAGCTAAACTTAGGGTGGTTAGTGTAATTTCTCCTAATGTAAAATACAAATTACGCACGCCCACCTTAAATAATTTATGCTTCATCTGATTCAGATGAAATAGTTCTTATATATTTTAATTAATTTCTAGGAACAAAATGAGTTTTTATTTTTGCTTTTCATGATTGCACACGTGACCTCGAACTAGTTCATTTATATATATGAATGTATATGTACAGAGAAACTCAATAGAAAGTTTCATCTTAAATCCAAAGAAAGCTACACAAAACTTCCTCAAAGACTATAATTAATTTTCTGAATGTTTTATGCAAGAGGCCTTTAGTTTTACATTTCACGCCAAGATTCCAAAACTCATTTTTGACTTCGTTTGTCATCAAAAAAGGAAAAAAAAAAAAAAAAATTCATGTCTTATGGTCTTGCATATATAGTTGAATGAAGGCTGAACCATAATAAGTTAAACTTGACTTTGAGCTCTTTTGTTAATAGATCAAGCCATGAATATGACTCTCGTGTCTCCTAAGTCTAAGCTCAAACCACTACTTTTAAGTTTGCTGAGATGTGAATGATCTCAGTTCCATTGGAACATAAGCTTCATTGACTGACTAGCTAGTTGGTCCCCTCAATAATGAATTAATATTATAGAATCTAATTGAAGACTGAAATTGAAATTCCTCTTTTGAGAAAAATGTGCATTGGGTAGGGTTTTTTGGAAGAGTCCAATGTTCAATGGACGACCAAAGACGAATTATTGCTGAGCGTGGGTTGTGGGTTTTCCTAGACAATGACTCTATAGAACCTTGTATTCAAAGGGTTTTGTGAACTAATAATAAGAGGAATATTGCAGAAAAGAAAAAAAAAATTGTCATTCTCTACTTAATAATTTATGTTTCAAGTGATGTGATCTCTTAATTATGCTATATGTTTATAGTATAAAATAGAAGTACAAATTACAAAGTGTAACCCAATCGAAATATAAATTATTGTTGTGTCAAAATAGGGACGTTTATCATCAACTATAGTCTTTGTCAAAAAATGATAAAGTCATATATATGACGACCAATTATGAAAAATTATACATGATTATGAAAATTTGAAAAAAAAAATCCACAAATATTAGAAACTGGGTTTATTAACAGTAATAACCATAGTCTTTCTCAACGTAATGCCTATTTTAATTAATTCTATGCGCGAAGTCAAGGTTCAATTAGGGTAGATTGATTTAATTACAAGCGTATCTAATTTTTATTTAATCTTAATGAAAGATAGAATATAAAGTTATTCACGGTTTTTAACCTCAATAAATGAAAAATCATTGTAATTGGAGGCAATTGGATTAACAATATTAGGAGTGGCGAGTCTTTACTTATGGGAGACTCTAGTTTTAATTATAAATCATTATTATATCTACTTGTACAAGATTTTACGTACGCAATATTGAACATGGTTACATATTCATGGTTTAGCGTGTAACACTTCATTAAATATTTGGACAGGTATGCTTGATATTTGTGTTAAATAAATTTTCTTAACCATATAGCTTACTAATTTTCTCTCTCTAGAAAATTGTTTATGTATTTTCAGAGAAGTGGAATAGGAGTGGAAAGAGGATATAAACCCTAGTCAAACTATAGGTTTAAAATTCATTATATAATAAAAGAATTCGTATATATATGTATACACGCACACATCACCATTTTTCCTAATCAACATTTCACAAAAAAAAAATCATTATATAATAAAAGAATTCGTATATAAATGTATACACGCACACATCACCATTTTTCCTAATCAAAATTTCACCAAAAAAAAAAAAAAGCTTTTGAAATTGGACCAAAGCTAAGCACAATCGATATACTATTTGGCTTGTTTAACAAAAGAAATATTAGCTCTAATTAAACTCAAAAACTTTAAATTTGAAAAATATACAGGAAGAGACTTAAATTGGAGGATGAAAAACATCTCCAGAACTTCCAATTATATTCCTTGTATGGTATCTCCCTTTATTAAATTTTTTTTTTCACTTTTAATAGCCAAATAGAGGGCAAAATTCTATGAAACTACAAACAATTGCAAAAACAAACTACATAAATCCATATCATTTCATAAGGAAATAAAAATTTTGATCCGTACTTGAGAATATCCTTTGGCCACTTTGAATAACAATTTGTCTTTAAAATCATGGTAGAAACTCATAGCGGCATGATTTATAACCTGCAAGTAAATAATAAGAAAAATATTTAGCTAAGATCTACACGATCGATGAAGGAAAACATTTAGCATTAAAAGGTCCATAACACAAAAATTGACGATTAACTTGACATTACAAAATGTATTATTGATATGTACACTATCAATACAAATAAAAAGGAAGAAAAAATGATATTAATTTGACAAAATGTTGATCTATTGTAAATGACAAATCATTGGATCACATATAGTCTTCTAACCTAGTTTACTTTCAAATTCGTAAGAAACCCGAAAGATAAGACTTTTAATCAAATTTGATATCAAGTAATGAAGAAACCGCGTTTATACTCTTTAATTATAAGCATGAAATTGATTGTGCATGGAAAAGCTACTAGAAATAAGTTATGGAAAGTTTGAAGATTCGATGAGACAAATGAATTTGATTGTGCATGGGAAAAGCTACTAGAAATAAGCGTGAAATGTAAAATGAGCTTTTTATCTAATAAGGACGAAGTATATCGTGACAATTTTTTTTTTTTTTTTGAGTTTCATCTGTGGATCCAATATGAAAGCAAAAGAGTGTACAAGAACGGTATGGTTGTTCAATACTTCGTGAACTTCTCTTCCATATCGACAACCACGGGATCTAATAATTCAGAATCCCCATGTTCTGAAAATCATATAGAAATTTCTGATATCTCATGCATTGCTAAGTGACTGATGGGAGTGTAAATAGCTAATAAAAAAACATTAGCTAAATAAAATATTTTAAGAAAACTTTGCACAATTAGGGTTGGGTTGGGTTGGGCTCATTTTCTCTCAACCCAATGTGTGTTGGGTTGGATTGGGTTGGAGGCTCCAACCCGTCCAACTCAATCCGTATATATCCCTAAAAGGAAGAAGTGTGTATGTGTGTGTGTGCTACGGCTCTTCTTTTTTTTTTTTTTTCATTATTAGATCATTGCCAACGGTTTGGACGTCCTTTTAAAAAAATAAAAATAAAAATTGGGTCATGGAACCCAGGGGCGGAGCTAAAGTAAACTCACACTGAAATTTTCAAGCCCATTTATTTTTTTCATTAGTTTTTGTTCTATTTATCAACGGGAAATTTTGAAGAATACCCCATTTTTAACACAACGATAATCTATACCCCATATACGTTTCACTTTTAATTTATAAACCAAAATTTACACTACAAACATAGTGTGAAAATAAAGGGAGCACACCATTTGGGGTATATAGATTATTAAGTGCTATCAAGAATGACTTTATTTTGAAATTCTCCCTTTATCAGTTTAGCCCACACTCAATATCCTCACAAATCACCCCTCCGTGATATCAAACCCCACAAAAAAAAAAAAAAAAAAGAAAGAGGCAATTATTGACTTAAGTGAGAATGAAAAAAAATTAAAAAAAATAGAAAAGCATAGAAACTTTTAACGTTTCTACAGTGGGATTTTGATAAAAGCTTAGGCCCATATGTCATATAAGTATAACCTATATCAATTATAATTAGTTTTTGTGATATAAGCGTGAGTTTGTGTGTTGTGCGATTAGAGTGAAATCGCAAATTGGAGTTTTGCTGCGTGAAGAGTTAAGCATACGCACGAAGACGAAGAAAAGTGAGAGAGAGAAAAAGCGAAAAGAATAAGGGAAAGAAATCAGAGTGTCTTGTGGTGTTTTCTACATTGAAGAATATAAGATTGGAGGCTAATCTTCGTCTAAAAAATGTGTATTTAGTTATTCTTGAATAATGTTGTGATTTAGTTTGTAAGCTTTGTATATTTTGATCATATAGTATTTTTTTCAATCAAAAAGTATTTTGGTGTACGTCACACACTGAATTTGACTACCGGCTCTGCCACTGAATTGAAACCCGTATCTCATGAAAACATATTAGTTTTTGTGACCTGTACCCAGAGACGGAGGGACTACTGGCCTAGTGGGGGCTCAAGCTCCCCCAACCCAACAAATTTAATTGAGGGATTTTGAAGAATGCCCCATCTTTAGCACAATGATAATATATGCTCCATGTGTGTTGCACTTTTAATTTATATCCCAAAATTTATACTACAAACATAGAGCAGAAATAAAGGGAGCACACCGCTTAGAATATAAATTATTAAGTGTCATCAAGAATAACTTTATTTTGAAATTCTCTTAATTTAATTTTCTCTATTAGGCCTATGTAAATTGGCCTAAAATTAAATGATTCAAAGTCCAAGTCCCCCTATGTTCATACAATCTCTATTCTCTACTATTTTTATAAGCCCAATTTATATTTGAAGCCCAACATCAGTGTTTTAACACTTGCATGTGGCTTTACCTAGTCTCGCGATTACAACATACAATCTCTCTTCTCTACGATTTTATTTTATTTTTCAATCAATACTGCTGAATTTCTTCTCATTATTAGTTTGTTACTAGCTCTCCTTAAAAAAATTTCTAGCTCCGTCACTGTCTGTACCCGCCCCCGTTTGGTTAGGATTACACACAGCACAATAAAAACATCTTTTTCATGCAGCACAGCATTACGAAGCTGCCTCTAATTGGATTACATATTATTTAATGACTAGCACAAATCTAAATGAAATTTTATTACCAATAATTAAGTATGAGAATAAATTATTAGGCAACTCAAATCATGATTTAACTTGCTTTAATTAGATAGCATAGTACAAATATCATGAATAGTACAATCAGAATCTATAATATTGTACAATTAGGTAAACACAAAGTTGATAAGTTAATACGGCGTGATTGGCTATAAACTTAACCACAGCTAGTTGTGATTTGACCTAAACCACTAGATTAGATAATGGACTCTCATTTTGTTTCTATAGTATACGTTATGTTTTTGGCCATGACCAAATTAGGCAACCCCACATATTAGAAAATAGAATCCCAAGCAAGCTCACATCACATGGGTTAATTGCCTACATTCACGCTATATTTGACTTATTGCACACATCTTGAACCAACACCACGCGAATCCCAAATCAGAAATTAAGGAAAACTTTAGGTTTTATTATAAATATATATATATATATATATCACAAAACTACATTTTTACTTGAAAAGACAAATAAATAATTTATTTCCATAATTGGTTATTTCCATATGTATGATATTGTTACTAACTTGCATGTCTCAAAGAGAATCTTTCAGGGTAAAGACTATAGACAAGCAAAGTACTCTTAAAATGCATAAACTATATATGAAAACTTTTCAGGGTGTTCATTATTGCTTAAGATACCAAACAAAAGCAGTAATGACAGATCTATCTCAACCATACATTAATATTTCATGAGACATATCATGGAAACATTGATATAAAATTTTGAATCTTGAAATTCTTCTTGAGAAAGAAAACAAGACAGGGCATAATCCTCACTCTACATCTTCAATTTATCAGTAGTTAAATGAGCGATTAACGAATTTTTCATTAAGAGACAAAATAGTCATTTTGACGAGTGCGTTTTTTAAAAAAATAGTCATAGTTTCAAAATAAATTTTAAAAAAAACATAACCATAAAAAATTTATTACTAAGAAAATTTTTTTTTCTTATCATAACAAAATTACGCATAAAATTTATTATAATAAATTTATTACCAACGTAATATAATTTATACATGACTTATTTTCCTAAAATTTTGAAACATTGGATATTATTATTATTTTTAAAATCACTCTCTAAAAATTGCTCTCTCTCTCTCTCTCCATATATATATATATCTATCCATCCTTGTGATAGCAAAGCAAGACTTACTTGGATCAAGCTCAGTGATGAGCGCAGCACCCTTGAAGTAGCAAGAGCCACCTTTGTGCTTTGCTCTCTGAAAGTAGCTGTTGAAGGCATAAGAGGCATGACTTCTCACTGTGTCTGGGAGAAAGCAAGCTTTGTTCTTCTGAATCTCACTGCAGTTTGCTCCTCCTCTCCCACATGCCCAATCCAATGCTGCTTGTAGCTCTGTGTCTGTGCTCTGCTCATCTGCTATGCACCACTGCTCATACTCCCCTTCTTCTATATATATATATATATATATATATTTATTAAATAACAAGAACAAGAATGTAATTAATGTGTACAATGAGTAATTATGAAAGCTAGATAGACTAACAAAAACAAGCTGCTTTTGGGGTAATAAGTACTTAAATACCTGATTTCTGCTGTGCTAGTGTTGAGAGAAAGAGCATAGCAATTAGTAGAAGACTTGCTGGCAGATAATTTGCCATCTTCACAGAGAGAGAGAGAGAGAGAGAGAGAGAGAGAGAGAGAGAGAGTTCAGCAAATGGATGGCCTATATGTCCAACAGAATAAGTTCTCTAATTGGATATACAAGCACTCACATGCTTATATATATAAGGTATCACGAGATAGGCACACTTCTCAAGACCTTTTTTTCTCTATTTCTTTTTTTTTTTTTTTTTTGTTTGTGTTCTTTTTACGGAATGGAATATGGATGTATGGATTATTTAATCTAAAGATCCTACGTGGATGTCATATGTAGATTCTGATTTCCGAGTGTTAATGGCTTCTAATTAGGTTTTACCATATTGTGACAACATGTGCTCATGGAAGTAACATTAAGATAATGTGAAAAAGGGTTGATTTTATAAAGTGCTCCAAAATAAGAGAAAAAAAAAAAAAAACCTTATAAAATAACCCTATATTTTCAAAAATACCAAATTAAACCTTTTTTATAACATACCCAAATAAACTTTATGTTTGTCAAAATTAATACTACATCAAACTTTCCGCCTAATCTAGTAAAACTATAATCAAATTAAGGTCTATTTATATTTTTTTATTAATTAATAACACATTTTTTGGATTTGAGAGTTATCTTAGGCCAAAAAAATGTCACTTGTAAACATTCAATCATAAAAAGAACCAATTTAGATAACTAAACTCGCAATTTTTCTCTCAAGTAATCACAGAAAGAAACAGAAAACTAGGTATAGGTAACGTCAAAAACCTCAAACTCATCAATTTCTCACGTATTCACTACGTAGTAAATAGTGCTCCATTTCAGTAATACCCAAAGATATAATATATTTGGATTACAATGTTACATTAATTTACAAACATACCAAATTAAATATACACAAATAATACAAATTATATAGATCCTACAAAACCTCAAGCAAACTCTTACAAAATGAAATATCTCAATCTTTCACTCATCACGGGAAATCAATTTCTCAAATTGCATTCTAATTATCCTAGTTCCTAAGAAAATGAGAGATTATTTATTTGATCAACGTTCAAAAAATGGCTGATTTCAGCTTTAAACTATTTCATGACATTCTTTTTTTACAAGTAAGAACTGAAAAATTACAGGATATATACAAAATAAGCAATTTCTATATCGACTTTCCTCGGCAGCAATTGTACATAGCAGAGATCGTTCAAGAATAACCCGCCGACAAATGATCTCAGCTACAAGGATGTGCGCGCCAGATTCCGTTGGTCATTGCAAAGCTCGGCAATCCTGAAAAACAAAGGTCTAAAAGATGGAACAAAATTATTAGATACATTCCAACCCGCACGAAGTTTACGCACTCTAGTCAAATAATAAACCGATAAGATTTTCGTTGAACAATTACCGTGTAAAGCAACACGGGAAAGTGTGGGTGAGATTAGACCCTCATCCAGCTCGTTGCAGTTACTTGTGGTGGAACTGCAACGAACTTGGCATTCAATGTTAGTTAACACTTTCTGGTAATCTCTATCGACTAGACTCGAAGAAGCGTGCAACTGCCGAATAAAGCTGCTCCTCGTCGAATGGCTTCGACACATAATCGTCCATTCCGCACTTCATGCACTGTTCATTTGACGCCTGAATAACGTCCGCTGTCATAGCCAATATGGGAGTGTGCCAATGAGCCACATTCCCGAACGTCTCCAATAATACTTCTCCGGACGCAATTTTCTCATTTACCTCGCTCTCATTGGATCGAATTCTTCGAGTCGCTTCAAACCTGTGTAATACAGACAAAGATCTTACAAGTTGAACGTTGATAACAAGTACTTGATAACCAATATCAATTTCGGTTTTTAACTTCTTTATCAAACTGATGCAAATATCCAAACGGGTTTAAGTAAATAAGAGACTATCTATCCCATAGAAACGTGTACCAAATGGTAGAAGGAAATTCGAGAAAATAGAGCAAGAAGATAGATTACCCATCCATCTCAGGCATTTGGAGATCCATGAAGCAAGCGTCGAAGCTGTGGGGCGGCTTAAGCTTTTCCAAAGCGGCCTTTCCACTCTCCACACACGTAACTAGCGCTCCGTATTTCTTTAGAGCACCTTCCGCAACTCTTCTGTTCACTATGTTGTCGTCCACCACCAAAATCCTCTTTTCTCTCAGTAAAGTCCCAAGAGTGGATGGCTTCTTTCGGCTTACGGTCCTCTTCTTACCACTCACGAGGGCTTCTTGCAAGCAAGCAACTAGAACACTTAGTCTTAGAGGCTTTGCCAGTACATTATCTACCAAACCAGTAGATTTGAGCGCACTGCGTTCACCGGCACTGACTGCGGTTGTCAAAAGAAATATCCTCGGAGGGCTTACAGGGGGGCCTTCTGTGGCACCGTTTTGTCTATGCTGTTGTAGCAACCGTTGGAATGCAAGACCAGTTTCCTTGTCCCAGACATCTTTGTCAATGAGAACCATTGCCATATGCGTAGAAGAGCTGCAAAAACAAAACAAACAAAACAAAAAAACAAAACAAAACAGAAAAGCATTAGCATCATCAAGAACAAGTTATATATGTGTAAAAAGTCTCATTTGAGAATTTTTAGCAAAAAGTAAAAATTTTACCTGCTATTGGAAGTGCAAGATAGATAAGAGCGCGCTGATTCCATGTCAGAAGCTACATCAACAGATATGCCCAATCTTTCTAGATGATATCTGGAGACCTCAGCTCGGACAATTCTCTTATCCACTACTAACGCCTTCAGTCCTCGGAACTCTGAAATAGACGGATCACACTGCTGCCACTTTGTATCGAGAGAACATGTCTCTCCTTTTCTCAAACATCCAGTAAATGCGAATGTACTTCCAGTGCCCGGTTTACTCACAAATCCTATTTCCCCGCCCATAAGTTCGACCAGACACTTACTAATGCTCAGCCCGATTCCCGTCCCACCATATGTTCTTGATGTGGAACTATCAGCCTGCACAAAAGGTGTGAAGATGCGACTTTGTGCCTCTATAGGAATTCCCACACCCGTATCCTCGACCGTCACTAGTAGTTTGACCCTGTCAGATTCATCTGAGGTTGGACCGCCTAAGTTTCTGAAATGTTCCCAGCTTTTCCATCTGTTAACCACCGGATATCCACTCAATGTACTGTGCATCTTACTTGAACCGACTCCAACTAAATCTAAGCCTTGTTTAAGCACTTCATCTGTTACATCAGATGCGGATTTCACTTCTTCTGCCAGGTGCACTGTGACGAATATGTGTCCTTTGTCATTGGTGAACTGCAATTTAGATGAAAATTTTGCAACAAAACTTGGTCAGTTATGTTATTTCAAGATGATAAAAACTAAAACTGTGTTTTGTGCGTTTCACAAAGGTCTAAATACAATCACCTGTTACATAGACGGATGCAGCTAAGACCCAGTGGGGGCACGTGCTGCCACTGGGAAAATTTCTTTGCACTTTTGCCTTATGTGTCCCTTTTTTTTTTCTTTTTTTTTTTTTCATACATGTCCTCACTAAAAAAGAAATATTTGTGTTTTGGCCATATTATATACATACATACATATATATATATATATAATAATGCACCTATTCAAATTAATTAAGCACCTTTTTTAAAATTATTTGTTCCTTTTATATATGTGTTTTTTTCGAATTAATATTTTTCGTCTGAAAATTTTATAACTGTGAAGAAAGCTTAGATTTTCTATCTTAGTTCTATATAATTTGTTAAAAGTTTTCTCCTAATTGGTGACCCCGTTGAATTAAAATCCCAGATGTGCTCCTAAAAGTATTGTTTGGCGATTACACTACAGGTGATAACATTATTATAGGGAAAAAAAAAAATGCATCTTCAAAAAATTGATAGATACCTAATCACGCATTAAGTGTGAGCTATCTGACAGAGAATGAGCATTAACGATTTCAAAACTAGACTTTCATAAGCAGAGATGACAACTTTCTGTCCAATTAGTTTCAAAAACGTTCACCTTAAGTAAAAGAACGTGATGGCAGTAAGTGCTAGAATTACCACTGACCTTGATAGAATTTCCGACAAGATTGGTGATTATCTGCCGAAAGCGTCCAGGATCACCAATGACAACTTCAGGCACCCGACTTGAGATGTATACCGCCAACTTCACTCATACGAAGATTCATTATATAAGAATCAACAAAACTGTCCAAAATAAAAAGCGAATTTGAAAAAGAAAAAAAAAATCAGAATTCAGTCTTTTACCTCGATCCCTTTTTCATTAGATTTTCCCGAGAAGAGTGATAAAACATTGTCAAGGACTGCTCGCAGGTCAAAAGGTACATCCTCAAGCTCAAGCCTGCCTGATTCTATCTTAGCTTGATCAAGAACCTCATTTATCAGTGAAATTAAGTCTTTCCCGCTATCATGAGCAGTTTGCGCATAGTCTTGTTGGGTTGCGTCGAGATCGGTGTCCATAAGCATTTGCAGCATACCTGAAAAGCAAGCGGTATTGTATTTGTATCATATTACTTGATCTTGAAAACTTCGATGTATTATCTATATAGCAATGACTTTCAAATTACCTAAAACACCATTCATTGGTGTCCTGATCTCGTGAGAGACAGTTGCCAGGAACTGCAAAAATATGGAGAAACTCAGCAACAGGTTCTGTACAGGAGTTTCAAGAATAATGCAAACGTAGCATTGAAAAAATAATAATAATAAAAAAAAAGATCCAAAATTTTTGTAGAAAGTTTTCTCCAGATGACAAAAAGGAAAAAGCACCTGAGATTTTGCCACATCTGCAGCTTCAGCACGAGCTTTGAGCTCTACCATCGTGCGATAGTCTGCCTCTACTTTTGCTATACGACTTATAGCTGCATGAAAGATGTGGCCAACTAGTAAAGTAATGACAAAAACTCCAACGAATGCGTTTATTGCCATCCACGGCAAAGGAGTTTTTTGCTTGAACCTGAATCCAGATGGGAAAAAATATATTAAGATTGGACAATCAAGCAATTCGATTTCTTACCAGATATAGATTTTTGAAACATGTTAAATCTAACCTGCAATGCATTTCATGCTTGCGAAGCGGATCCCCGAAGTCAAGACTGCTAATGTGCAATAGACCAGTATCAGTAACATCAGTACCGAACATATTGATCGGAGCAGATGCATTGGTCGTATCGTAAACGTTCACAACAATTGTTTCCTTGCTTGCAAGTTGGTGCAGAAGCTTCTCAACAAGTGATGGGACATCATAAGATGCACCTAGGTATCTATTGGGAATGTGACCAGTGTAAGAAGTAAATTTTAAGTCGGTAAATAAGAACACCAAGTTCATGAATAGGTACAATAAAGTAAAGAACTTCATGCTTGACACAGATAGAATCAGTACCCCATAGTAGCTTTGATACGCTGCTCTGGCGTAGCATCCGGAGGCAGCTCTTTGTCATAGACTGCAAAAGTGAGTACCACACCAAGGTGATTCGACTTCAATAGCTTAAAAGGAGATGTGAGAACTCCTTTCCCGGTTGCCCTTGCTCGTAATATATTCTCGCGGTCTTCCTAAATTGTGGCAAACATAGCAATCAAGTGAAATAAGACAGATGGAGGAAATCAAGCATGCTTTCATGAACAAAAACAAAACAAAATTGGAACCATTATCAAATAGTTACCGACATGGCACATTTTAGAGGAACTGGGTTGAGTTCTAATAAGCTAAGGAGTAATAGGATCGCCTTTATGACACCTCTATGAAGCATGGGAAATTTTGTTTTTACCTTCAATTATAAATCCTTACAAATTGCCAAACTAGAAGAAACAATATTGGTGCCAAAATCCCAGCCTGCTCTCATAAGTTAGAAGATTCCTTCTCCAAAAAACTACATTTTATAATAATTGAGGCTCCTATCTTGTAGATGAAATAGACAGTAGAACTTCATGTCAATATTTAGTCCGAAAATTTACTATTTTAGCTAAATTAGTGTAAGTAAAAGAGATCGATGTAGTCTTAGACGTTACTCCAAATGCAAGTGGTCGTAACAATATTCAAAGTAAATGTTGCTGTGCTTATGTAGTGCCCACTTATGGACGAAAATAAGGTGAAAGCAGAAACAAAAAATTGCTATTGCTGAGCTTGTTCATATAAAGGCAATAACATTAGAGACCGAAATATATCTTAGCATACCTTTCCAGACATCATGTCAATAGATACAATGTGGGAGACAGTTTCTTGCGAAAATATGACAGGCGCATATTCATCTTGAACAGGTGCAGGATCCAAATTTTCAGGAATACAATCTTGTACGAGAGTTTGGTCCTCGGTTTCCATTTTTTTTATAGTCCACCCATGTTCTTTTTCAAACTGTTCTCTTTCCGAGTGGACTACTTTCAGAGCATAAGCGACACCACTAGTAAGTGGTCTCTCGAAAGATGTCCTCTCTGTATATTCGCCGAATGTTTTCTGCGGAAAAGCATCAATATGACAATCTCATTATGGCATGTACAGTCACAGCTTCTTTGTTCCTTGTTGCATTTCTTCCATGAGAAGAGACAAGCAAATGCATAGTTTCAACAAAGATGAGAAAGTTACCTGATCGATTGCGGAAGGATATTTCCCATGGTGGAAGGTAGAAACTAGTATGGCCAAAGCATGAACATGATTCAAGCTAACATTAAACTGATCTTGCAACATCCGGGCTCGCTCATCGCACATGTTGGCGAGTGTCTCTTCTCTCCTCGATATATGTTTTGTACTGAAATGCCAAAATAGCCAAATTGACATGGTAACCCCGGACAAGACAAATAGTATTAGAAGCTTTTTCCTCCATTTTCCAGCACCCTTAGGAGGACCGTGACCTTGTAGTTGCTGTTTCTGTGGCTGCTTCTGCTGCAGCGCTAGCGGCTTTTCGTAAACCAGCTTCTGTTGCCGAGCCATTGGCTGGTCATATACTAGCTTCTGCTGCCAACCATTTGAATGCTCAGGAACAAGATCCTGTTTTTTCCTTCGAAATTTCGAGGCCATTTTGTAGCTCAAAACAACTACAACAAGGACCCACCAATATCTCTTTATCATGTCACAGAAAAGCCGACACTGATCTTTGGCACAGTCTGCAAATGCCGCTGATTGGAAGGGATTCTAAGGAGAGAGACGCAAGAACAAAACAAAAAAACAATCGATCGTCTCAAAATATGAAAATTTTATTTCTTATAATTTAAGTGGTTGAAAAGGAATCATTTACATTGACATACGCATGTAAAGATGCTTGACATAATATAGTAAATGAATGACAAGAAATTTTAATTGCAGATTGGAGAAGACATATTTTACGCAGTTTGTAATAACAAAGAATCCCCAGAGTCAAAACATGCATAGCACCCAAAAAACAAGGACTATTGCAATATCAACGCCACCATAATCATCAACTTAAAATCATGTCACTTGGTTTAATACTCGAATTTTTTAGAGTTCGAAAATTTGCTAACTTAATCATATCTGAGGTTGGGTTCAAAACACAATTGCAAAAAACAGATTATTTTTATTAAAGAAAAAAGAAGAACGAAATGAAACGAAATGAAACCAACAGCATTTTACGTTTTGTTCTAATTTTTAACAAACAAGCTGTAAAAACATATAATACAGCTGGCACACATAAGTATCTCAACGTTTGGAATTTTTTCTTCCTATTGTAATACCTTTGATCAAATAGTCTAGCATAACTCACAGCTTTTGATCAATAACAAAACTAAAGGCAAGCTTAAAATTTTGAACTCCCCCATATCAATTATGTATTTCCATTTAAAGCACCATAAACTATACCTCTCCAAAAATTTGAGAAGTAGCTGAAATTATAAATTGCAAAGCACGCAAAACGGATTCATTCTTCAGTAAGGCTAAGTACAGCCTCCTGGGGGTGCTCTCCTCTTGAAGAATAGGGCACTCATTTATCGCTTTTACATTTTCCATGACCGTGTTTTGCTTTTGTAACTCCAACTCTTCCGAGCACACTACTTTCACGGAACAGGCAATGCCATCACTTGCCATCATTTCAGACATCGGTCCTTTTTTACACTCCAGCGATACTATCTGCAAGGAACGTGGAACAGTAAGAGAGAGTGAACAAGCACAACATATAGCTTCAAGGTCCCCTTTAGCACATTGTTTCCTCTTGATTCTTATCCCTCTATATGTCTCAGGAAACTCTGCACAAACTAATTTCTTGAGACGGTTTTTATCTATTGTAAGAAATGATGGGTTATATCTGTGATGGGCAAACTGCAACTTCCCAAGCATGATTTATATTTTTTATCTTGTATGTTGAACAGAGTATAGAGAAATTTGTATTCCTAGTTGTATTCCTCAGAGCATATCGGCGTAATAAGTCATTGATCACTAACGGTTGGATGCTTTTTCATTTACATCCATTTTGCTCTAATAATTCCAAAGTCTGCAGTAATTACAATTAGCATTATCCCAAAACTTTTCTGCACTAGATTTACCTGCCCGTGAAATCCGACACAGAGATCTTCAATCTAATCTATCCTAAGTCCTTACAACAAAATATTTCATTGAAAACTAGGTAGCTAACAACGTCCAGGGAAACAAAGAACAAACAGATTTAGCACATTGACAGTGACATAAATAGCTTAATTCAATGTCCACAAGAGGATAGTCTTTACAAATATCAAATCCACTTGAAAATCCTATATATGGGTTAAGATGGGAATTCACTATTTTTACTTGTATTAAACACAAAAAGTACTTGGTTTAGCAGTAAGTAACGTCTCTCAAGATAGAGAAAACTGTAGAAATAACAAAGGCCATCATATTCACACACACACACACACGCACAAAAAAAAAAAAAAAATCCTTTGATAGGTGTGTTTGAAGAGTGTGAAGCACAACACCTGATCTGATTCAGAGAACAGCGAGGCCAAACCCCGAAGCTGGTTTTTGCTAACATTGATATACGTCTGCAAGTTTGGAGCTTTTTGGCACAACAAACTTTGAGTCTTCACTTTACAACATTCAAAGGTCCCATAATTGAAGCTCAAGGAGAACAAAACAGTCCCAATAGCAACAACCCCAAAAACCCAGAAGAGCAAAAAATTTCTTGTCCACTTGCTCACACAGTTGGGTCCTTGATGAGACTCTTTTGCCTTCTTCATCTTGAAATTGGCTGGCAATCTCCCATTAACGCTTGACAACTTGCAATCAAGAGACATAGTGACCAAATCCAAAACCCACCTATGTATCTTCACAAAGACTCTTGAGAGCTTAAAAATTGTTCCTTTCCCAGCAGAGCAACTCATCAAAATCAGGCCACCAAAATATAACTCACAAAACCCTCACTACAAATCTCCAAAGAGAACAAACTCAACTCAAAAAACAAAACAAAAAAATAAAATAAAATAAAAACAAAACCCACCAAAGATCAATGCTTTAAAAAATAAATCTTCAAAAAAGAAACAGCAGCCAAATGGGCTCTTCTGAAGCATTACTCACTTAAACTCACCCAGAAGAAAGACTTCAACTTTCCTAAAGAACTAACTTAACGCCTCAACAATCAATACCAAAACCCAAAAAGCTGAACTTGATGAACCTTGAAATATCTTCATCTTTGGCTTTCCCATCTGAGGGAATCATTTAATGAGATATGTGAGAGGCAAAAAAAATTTGGCACTTTTCTATATCTGGGTTATTCCACACTCTCACAGCTTTGGTACAATCAAAAAGTAAGGTGTCAAAGAGGTGGAAAAAAGAAAAAATACAACCAAAGAAAATTTTTTGGTATTAGGCCCAGATTTTGTTCTTGCTTTAGAGAGAGAAAGAGAGGTGTATTAGATAGACCCAGTTGGTTTCTCTAGAGTTCCAACTGGAATCAATGATCAGTCTGAGAGAGAAATACAAAACAAAAAAAAAAAGTGTCTTTTCTTTATAAAAAAAATTAAAATAGAAAAAAAAAACCCAACAACAACAACAAGAAAAACAGACACTTCAGCTCACTCTCTCTCTCTCCTCTTTCTCTCTCCTCTTCAGTTTGGTGTCCACAGTGGAAATGAGGCTGGGCACATCATTATCTCATCATCTGGTGGGCAAAGGGTTTAATAAAAAGAAAAAAGAAAAAAACAAACAAACAATAGGCAATATCAAATTTCTATCAAATAAACATCATGTATAGATAATAGAATAGACATTAGAAAAGTTTTTATTATATTGTCAAATGGACAATAACCCAAGTTTAATCAAAGCTTTTTCTTTTATATCTTTTTTTTTTTCTCTCTTTTTTTGTTTGGTGGTTTTTGCCATAATTTTTAAGTGGGTGAAGTAGGCAAATACCCAGAATTTATATAACAATAAAAATAAATACCCAAACTTTTGAAGTAATTGAGTTTCTAGTCAATTTGTGAATTACTTGCACATGCTTTTGGTAACAAAGTGAATTACCACCACTTACCACTGTGTAAGTAATTGCATCTTTTGGATAGTTGGTTACATTTTTCAAAAAATTGGGTAATAACTTACATTAAGTTTTAAAAATTGGGTATTCACTATAATTTCTCTTTTTAAGTCCTATAATTGTAGCACACTGGGCCTCTTTTGCTTTTTTGTAAGAGTTGAAAGGGACCACACCGCTCAGTCTTTTTTTTTATTTTTTTTATTTTTTATTTTTTATTTTTTGGTACGACACATCGCTCAGTGTTTAAAGATGTGCATACGGACTTGCAAGTTGTAACTCAGCAAGAAACATGAAGAGATGAGAGAGATTAGAAGGAAAAAAATATATTTGTAAAATTTTATTTTATTTTCTTGTATTGATGTTAGTAAAAAATTAAATTAAATTTTAAATTATCTTATTACAGTCAAATGGCTTTAATTTTTATAGAGTGATTTTCTACTTCTTAAACACCAAATAATAGCAATATTAATCAAGTTAAAAAAATTATTGTGCTCTTGATTAAAGTGGATTAAGGACAAAAGTTATACAGATAGGATTTTTTTTTTCATATTTATATCGTACAATTATTAGTGTTACGATTTGTTTATTAACGCAGCCAACATCAATTAAATACACTTCTATTATAGTTTTTTAAGGGTTAATGACTATTAATTTTTTATTTTTATTTTTTGCAAAGACTGTATTAAATTAGTTAAAACCTGACAATTTTAGCTACAGCTACAGGTGTCAATGATAATTGATAAGTCTCAAATAATTTCTCTTTTTTATTTTTTTTATTGCGGGTAAATGAAGTGGCAAAGGTGTAAAGTAGTAGAATTCAGAGGCTTCAGTTCAGACTTCACTTCACAGTTTTTCGTCTTTTTTTATTAATTCTTTTTTTTTTTTTTTGACTTCAAGAGAATATTATCAACTATACGGGAAATAATCGGCAATTAATCGGCTAAAGAGTGTAAATGGGCACCAAGCAGCTGGCATTTCAGATTCTTCAAAGTTCAAAATGTGCACTGTGATTAAAAGGTTTATTATTGTAATTATTTTATAATCTTATAATTAGGTAATGTGGGTATCAATGAAAATAATATGTCGGCTATATACCTTACCCACCAACTTAAGATAATGCAAAAATGTGATGATATATGACAAATTATCATAAGAATACACAAAAGAGATGGTACTAGACAAAAGCAGCTCCTAATAGACTAATCTTTTTAATCCAACCATCATTAATCTGACCATTATTAGTTCCTATTTAATGATTCTTTAGGAAGTACGAATTCACAAGTTCATTAGCAACAATAAGCTAAGGGGAAAAAAAGCTTGTACATAATTTTCTTTGATCCTCGTATACTTCTATAACAATAAAAATAAATACCCAAACTTTTGAAGTAATTGAGTTTTTAATCAATTCATGAATTACTTGCACATGCTTTTGGTAACTAAGTGAATTACCACCACTTATCACTATGTAAGTAATTGAATTACTTAGGTAGTTGGTTACATTTTTTAAAAGATTGGGTAATAACTTACATTAAGTTTTAAAAATTAGGTATTCACTATAATTTCTCACAAAAAAATATATGGTAGCCGGTAGAGTTATTTATCACTTTTGTCAGTCCTATTGCTTAAAAAATTGATCTTACAATTCAATAGCATTTTTTGAATGATATTTTAATAAAATAGTCAGTATTTTTATTAATAAAGGAAATAATCATTTTTTAAGGTTGCTGCTATTGTCACTCCTTGTCTGCTCTTCATGCACCCTTTTTAAATTTCAACTCATAATTACTAAAATAAGCATAATTAAAATTACATTTAAGTACAACAATTAAATAATAAGTCTTTAAATACCTCACTCTATACACCTCATATCGGAATCATAGTCAAATTGACACAAATTAGTGACAAAAGCTCTGTAAAACATTGCAAGTGCAAAGTTTGTGCCTGCAAAGTGGGCCGTTCTCTTTCAGCTTCAACTAAGCTCTGTTTGTCTCGTCATTGCCGCTAGAAGATATTGTTTTGAAAAAGAAGAGACGAAGAAGAGGTAGAGGAAGAGGCAGAGCAGAGAATTTTTATCGAAAACCATGAGCGTAGCCGGTGGATTCGGCGTCGGGTCGTCAGCTCCTCCACACAACACAAAAAGATTTTTCCTTTTAGCGTAAAAGACCTAAGAATGAAAGTGAAGAAGTAAAAGGGCTTTGAGATTAAGTAGTATAATTTTAATGGGATTTCTAGTATAATTTTATTAAAATTTTGTAGGTGTATTTTGATTAAATTTATTACAACTTGTGCCTTGTTTGGTTTGATCATTCAATGACCATTATAACGGTCATTGAATGATCAAAATGATCAAACCAAACAAGGAGTTGATTTATATATCGTTTTACCAAAATATCCTCGACTCTGCTCCCATGTGTTGGTCACATAACACGTGTTGTTTTCATTAAGTTCTTTAGAGTAAGCTAAATCAAAATGAAAAATAGGGGAAATCGAAGTTACAAAAAGAAATTAAGGACATAAATTTTTTTTTTTTTTTTGCAAACGTTACATTTTTTTGAAATATGGACAAAAAAATGATTAGATATCAAATTGACCCAAACGTTCTACGTATTACATTATTTATTAGGAGAAATAGAGTATTGTTTTAAAAAAAAACTTACATTAGTACTTTTTTTTCTTGTTGTTTTTGTTTTAGTTTTTTGTTATAAAAAAAAAAAAAAAAAAACAAAAGAGCTTACGTTAATTTTAGGTTTGACATTATAGTACTCTATTGTTGACATTCTGAAAAAAAAAAAAGTTTTTTTTATAAGGAATTCTCTACGATAAAAAGAATTCTGAACCGTCAAATTAAATATTTTATATTTAAAAAAATTAAAAAATAAATAAATATGATGGTTTAAAAGTCCCTTACTACGAGTAGAGGCCCCTTACTAAAGAAATTGTAAAATAAAAAACCTCTACTGTTGATAAGTAACTCAGTTATTTAAACAGAAGTATAGGCATGTCCAATTATTATTATTATTTTTTAATTTCCTTTAATGCTAGAACAGTAGAACTAGAAGCTTGTAGTTTCTACCCATTGGTGCAGACATTAACGTATTAACTAATATAAATTATATTTTGTCCACTTTTGTCTAAATAAGTTGAACATAAATGTTACCCCATTTCGATCACATTGATTGACCATAACCCACTAAAGTGTCAATACCAATAATTTAATCTCTCTATACTGATTCGTTTCTAGTTGTTTCAAATATGGACTACAAGTCTACAATTGAAATGTGACAACCCTTTTTTTTTTTTTGGGGGTCTTTTGAAAAAAAAAATCTTAAATAAATAAGCTCATTGTTCTTATAATCAAAGATGTGAAGGTGAAAAGCCTTTGTAAATGATGGTTCACCCAATTGCCCTCCACTAACTAAAACTTTTCTCAACTGCTTGAGGGGAATCAACCCGGAAATAAAAATATAATAAAATAACCAAAAAAGAAAAGCAAAAAAAAAAAAAGATAAAGAAAAAAGAAAGAGAGAAAATCACCACTAGGCACCAGCTATTATCTGGGTCAGGGAGGTCATAGTTTAGTGGGAAATTTTGTGTGAAATCTTTTGCTTTGGAATGTACTCCATTCTAAGGCACCAAATAACTCAATTCCTTTGTAAATTTTAAATTTATTAATTCATAACAGAAAGGCCCTGTTGCATGGTCCACATTTAACAACAAATTTCAGGCTCAATAATTGCTATATCCAATTGGAATTAGACCCACCACTAAATGTGTACTTGAGATGAAGATATGTTTTGATGAGCCTTCATGGTAATCATTTTAGCATCTTCATTTTTCTACTTTATTCTCAAGTTAACTTGGGCGATTCTATTTATATACACATCAAGATTAAATTCTGTCCAATGCATATAAATAGCAAGCATATATCAATTAAATATAAATAGCATAAAATATACTTAGCACTCTGGGTTGTTCCACACAAAATAAAACAATTCCAATAGTACAATATAAAAATAAGACTAATTAAGAAATTAGTCATTTTAAAGGTAAAGTTTAAAGAATTTAGTCTTAGAATGTCAAAATTAAAGAAATAGTCATTAAATACCTTAATGGGCATGAGTATCCATGATAATTACTTAAAAAAATGCCCAAATTAAATAAAAAATCTCTGAAAATTCGGCGTATTCAACTTAAAAAAGCAAAGCAAGCCTACTATTACTAAAATTTTCATCGATTGTGATAAAATAAAATATAAAAATGGCTAATTTCTTATATTTTTAAATCTATGGCTAGTACCTAAAAAATTAGTCTAAAATTTGGCTAAATCCTTAAAAATCTCATAAAAAATAAACTAATGAAAAAAAAATGAAAAAAAAAATCGAAGCACGGGTCTGAACGATGTCTTCAAGCTTCGGTCTATGTCTTCTTCTTTTCCAATTTTCGCGGTTTTGTTTCAAGAATGGAGCCTCCAAAAAAGTCAAGTTCTCCACTCTATTGTGTCTCTCTCCCAATTCAAAACAGAGCCTTAACCATTTAGGATAATTCAAGACGTCAAGATTTGATCTAAGGGTTGAAAATAGCCACACAAAAAAAAAAAACTCTGCAATTTGGCATGTGAACCGTGATGTTGGCACGATGTGTCGTGTTAGTGACACGTCATGTTGTTGGTTGGTGCAAGTCACGTTGGGCACTAGTAGGGCGTATATAAGTGCGCATAAGGAGCAAGCAAAGTGGCTTCGGGCAATGCACTAGGCAAGCAGCACGACACTATGGGGTAGGCGTGGACGCTTGCTAGAAAGTTATGGGCGGGTGGACCGCATGCGGTGGCACACTAGCACATGTGCCTAAGTGCACAACACACTTCGAATGCACCTAAAACGCGCTAGGTTGGGCATGCTACATGCCCCCTTGTCTTCATGACCTTTAAAATCTTGTTTTAGCTTCGATCACGCTCGCTTTTGGTCCATTGAATCCTGTTTTGCTCTAAATCTACACAAACTCAAAAATAGATCAAAGAGACATAAAACTTGACGTTTTTTCATTGAATCAAGCTAAGGAAGTGCATTATGAGTTAGTTAAATACTCACTCATCACTTTCTTAATTAAAAATGACTTGTTTCTTAATATTTATGCCTCAATAATGCTTCTTCTTCTTATCTTCTTTCTCCTCCTCTTCATCCTTATCTTTTGGTCTTCTCTAACAATCTCACGTTATGATGATATTCTCTCTTCTCATTTTTTTTCCATTTCCCCATGACAATGGCGAAAAAGGATGTTGTAGTTTAGACCGTTATCACTCAGTGGATCACAGGTGTCACCATATACATTTGGAGATGTAAAAAAGAGTCAGGTCTAGCGGGCTAGCATGACGCATGATACGATAAGTATTGGCACAATACAGCATGACAACTAAATGGGCTTAGGCACGACACTAAGATGTTAGCGTGGTAGACTTGGACAAGGTTTTGATACACAAAACACGATGAGACTGAACATGATTAGACATAGCAAGGGCACAATTAGATGCCGACATAAGTACGACATAAGCATGACAATGAATGACATAAATTTTCTCAAAATTATATATTTTATTAAATATAGTTTAATTTTAACCCCAAAAAAATTTAATCTTTTCTTTATTCTGCAAAATATTATATTTTTGGTAAGACTATTATCAAACAAAATTTTAATTATATACTAATATTATTTTTTTTACTACTGGTATTAATTTTGTTTTCAATTTTATATTAATCTTAAATAATTTATTTTATTTATATCAAGGTTTAAGGTTAAAGCTCTAATTAAACAATAATTCATTCGATAGACATAAAATATGGTTGTGCAAATAACCTTGAAACCATAATAACATGATAACCCAATCTAAAACTTGATCCAGTCAATGCTAACCTATTCAAACCCGACACGTAACTTGGATTAACCCAATCCAACCAAACCCAACACCCTAAGGTCGGGTCACATGTTATAATTTTCTAAAGATCGAGTTGACAAAATCCAACCCGAGCTTAGCCTCTACAAAAAATATATGTAAATTTTTGTGTTTTAAAGGGTTTGAACTCTCAAACTTATTCTTAAAAGTCAAAAGAATCTTACAACCAGCCTAAACCTTTTTTTTTATGATATTTACTTTTCTATTTATTTTTATAAAAGTTCAAAATTAAAGTGAAAATTTTTACTAAGAAAAAAATATTATCAATTTTTTTAATGTCCAACTATATCATAATTAAGTTGGGGTGGGGTGGGTTAGTCTCTAATATAAGAGTGGGTTGGTTCTTTTTTTTTTTTTTTTGTTTTCCCAAAAACAATGTGTTCGGGTTAGGTTGGGTTAAGGGCTCCAACCCGTTCAACCCGTCCAGCCCAATCCATGCACATCCCTAAATGAGTCATGATTTGTTCTTGTTCATTTTGAGAACGGAGTGGACCAAAACTGAGTGAAGACAAATAAACAATGAAATTTTGATAAAGTATTGCTTCTGCTTAAGATAATGCGTCTTTAGGGGCCATTTTCACGCAACTTTAAGAGTGTGTTTGGTATAGAAGAGAAGTGGAAGGATAGAAAATGTATGAGATTTTGGATGGAAATTAAAAAGTCGAGTTCTTTAATGAGAAAGAAAAGAACGTGGAAGTGAAAACAAGATGGATAAAAATGAAGGTGGGGCCTATTATTTTTTATTCTTCCAATATTAGAATAAAAAATTAGTGAAATTTTTTTACCAAAACAATCAAGTGTAGATAACTCTTTTGTATATATATATATTTTTAAAAAATTAAAATAAATAAATGAATAAAATGGTAAAAATATAGATAATTTTTTTTAATCTTTAAATCTACCAAATAACAAAAGGAAAAAATATTTTCTTTCTTTTTTTTTTCATATTTTCTACCACCTTCTTTCTTTTTCATCCAATTTTCTTTCTTTTTCACTAAACATAGTGTAAATTTAAGGGAATAAATGATCTTTTAAGGTTGGAGGTTTAGAAAATGGACAAAGAAAATTTTAAAAATTCAATAAACAATAAAGTCAATACATATATTATCAAAATCTAAAATTTATTCATTATATGAGACTTAAAAAAAATTGTTGTTAGTGTTTTATAGGCTTAAGACATAATTATGATAGAGATAATTGAGTGAATAGACATTATCTGAATGATGTTTTAAGAAAATAGTCAGCGTTTCGATTAATTAATAAATTAATTATTTTTTAATTATATGATGATGTGTTCTTACCTTATGCCCTTAATTTTTATTTTTATTTTTTTATGTATTACCGGATAATAACTTAATTTTTAAAAACATTAGCAAATTCTTTAAAACATAACAAAAATTAGTCAACTACCAAATAGACTCTTAAAAAAGATTATTTAAATCGAGAATTTAAAAAAAAAATACATTTTACTGTAACAAGAATATTTAAAATTGTAAACGGAATACTTGTAGAAGGAATATAAAGTTGAAAATTTGTGCTAAGAGGACGTTTTATGAGTAATTCAAATTCAAAAAAACAAAAAAAAATGATTCAAATATTCTTTATATAGTACGTATATTTTTTGATAAATTACCTAAATTTCTAACTCAAATACTCCTCGAATGTTATAATACTCTTACTATAATAAAAAGAAATAACTTTTTTAATTTCTAATGCAAATCTTTTTTCTTTCTATCTGAATTCAAGTACAACAAAATCATACATTAATTTGCAATATGAGACTTTATCAGACAATAATTCAAATTAAATTAATTTGATTTTTGCTATGAGATTATTGAGTAAATAGTCATTTACTGAATTGTGATTTAAGAAAATAATCAACGTTTTGATTAATTAAGAAATTAGCAATTTTCTTAAGGGCCAGTTAAGCAATTGCAATTATAAAGGTAAAGTTTGAAGGATTTAGCCAAAGTTTCACGAAATTAAGGATTTAGCCATAACATGTCACATTTTATGAAACATGTAACATATATACGTGTAAAAGTGTAACATTACATGTAATGCTAATGTTGCACTTTTACACGTATATATCTTACATGTAACATAAAATGTTATATTTTATGGCTAAATCTTTGATTTCAACATTTTAGGGCTAAATCTTAAAAAATTACCCAAAAATTTAGTTAAATGCCTAAAAAACTCTTTTCTTAAATACATAATAATGTGCATTTACTTATATGCTCTTAATTCTCTAATGTATTAGTGACTAATAACTGAATTTTTAGAAACTTTGCCTCTCTTTTTAGAATACGGATCAAGAAATAGGTAAATACCAAATAGACTCTTTTGTTATTTGATTTGCTTACTAACAATCCCTAAATAACTTAGGAGTTGTTTGACAAATGAGTATGAACTCATTTTGGGCCATTAAAACGAATTTATCAATCTAAATCGCCGTTTGGTAATTTTTTTTGACATAAAATCCAAATGGAAAAATAACATTTAAACCCTTTGGATCTATTTTGAATAGTTATTTTTTATTTGATATTTAAATAACTTTTTTATAATTTAAAATCACATATTTTACGTTTGTCCAAACAATAATGCAAATAATATTTTCAATTAAGATTATTTGAACCAAATCACAATTTAAATTTTTCGTTCAAATTATCAAATTTAAATGAAAAAAGTTCAAACTGTGATAATTTAAACCTATTTGCCAAACGATTAGTTAGTAGACAACACCTAATTTTAAATAGAGTTATGTGATTTAAATTCAATCAATGATATACATACGTTCTAAATTCCTAACTTGTAAGATCTCATTTACACAATAGTCTCGTCCTAGCAGTAACATCCAAAGCAAAACATAAGTCACGTGCTATATATAAAAATATTAATATTCTTACTCTACATGACTTTTGGATAACTAAATGCTATAGAAAAAAACAAAAAAGAAAGAAAAAAAAAAAAAAAGAATCCAAATCCTCCTCGGCTTGGCTTGGCTTGGCGATTACACAGACAGAAGAGACTATCCATTCCAAGGTCTGCTCTCACTATCAGATCCTCGAGAGTCGTGTCCAAATGCCCTGTGGGTCCCACGACACCTTCCCTTCTGACAAATCACGTTTTCCCCTTTTTTTTTTTTTTTTTTTTTTTTTAATTTAACTCTCCTTTTCTCTTTTATTTTCCCCCTCAGTCCATTTATTCCATATTTTTTACAAAGGAATACGAATAAGGAAATGATAAATAAATAAATAAAAACCCGCGAAAGCATTGCAGCACGACACGTCAGCGACGTCACACGCGGGTCCCACATGACCCATATGGCTTTTAGATCCGACCCGAAGACTTCCGCTGCGTGGCAACAGATGCCCATATGGCCATACATGTGATTGTGTCCCTACTTGTCTTGAATTACTATTCTGCCCTTACTTTATTATTATTAGTTTATTTTTGAGTTATGAGTAAAATTTACGAGTTGACCTGAAATTACCGGTGTACTGCCCGTACCAAAGACAAAATACATAAAATAATCCTAATCAAGAATTATATAATAAAAAGTGTCACATAAAATATTATATATTTATAATTATTTTTAAGATATTGTTTAATATTTTAAAAATTAATGAGTAAAAGTTAAAGTATTATAAAATATTTCACAAATATTTATAAATGTGTATTATTTTAGATTATACTTTTTTGTTATATAATTTTTGACATTGTTATTTTTTAATTTTTTTGAAACATGTGTTATTTATTAAAAGACTCATTCAACTTTTTACAACTCACCCTTGAATTTTACGCGTTTAGCAACTTGCCCCTTAACTTTTAATTTTTGGTGTATTGTACCTTCAATTTGAATTTTTTGGCAAATCATTACAAATAGATAACTTTGGTCAAGTTTTGAACGGAATCAGTTTTGTGAGCTGCACGTGAGCAATTATTTAAGGGTACTTTGGGCATTTTAAACACAATATTTGATCTTTTATCTTTTGAAAAAAAAATCTCAAAAAACACAATTATAAAAAAAATGAGAAATTTTGGTGATTAGCGAATGCCTAATTTTTAACACCCAATTTAAATTAATACTTAATTTTTTGAAAAATATAATAAAATATTCAAGTTATTCAATTATATTGTGGTGTAAATTATTCAATTATTCAACTTACATTGTGGTAGCTGGTGGTAATTAACTTAGTCACCAAAAGCATGTGCAAGTAATTAACGAATTGGCTAGTTATTATAAACCCCATAAAGTTGTTCATGAATCCAAGCCAAATACAAAGTCGCCTGCACATAAACGCAGACGAAAGAATAATTAAGAATCGAACATATATATACATATAACAAAAAACATATGTTTCAAGACCCAAACAATCACAATGCAAAGCTAACTCAAAATCACTTCTACTACTCAAACAAAATTGTAATTTGAAACGGAGAGTTTTGAAATTGACATCGTAATCTCACGAAATTCCGAGGGAGTGAAAAAACTTAGATCTCGACCCAAAATCTAAATCTAAACCCAAACCCAAAATATGAACATGAACTGATCTCGACCTCGTGACCCCCGACACACACCCACAAACCTCGACGAGATCTAGCAAATAGTGGAGTTTGCGCAAAGTCGGAGCTGGTCTACATTCAAATTTCAACAGTTTGAATCTATTTTAAATATTATTTTTTTATTTGACATTTCAGTTACTCTTTTCATAACTTAAATCACATATCCCTTTATGGATCAGTTAAGAAATTAGTCATTTTAAAAGTAAAGTTTGAAGGATTTATCCCTAGAGTGTCAAAATTAAGAAAATAGCTATTAAATATCTTAATGGACATAAGTATCCATGATAATTACTTAAAAAAAAACCGCTCAAATCAAATAAAAAACTCAAAAATTCGGCTCGTTCAACTTAAAAAATCAAACCAAATCTAGTAATCTACTATTACCAAAACTTTCATCGATTGTGATAAAATAAAAAATAAAAATGGCAAATTTCTTAAATTTCTAAAACTATGGCTAATTCCTAAAAAATTAGTCAAAAGTTTGGCTAAATCCTTAAATATCTCTTTCTCTTGTAACTACCCGAAGAACAATTCAAATTAATTTTCAATTTAGATTATTTGACTCAAATAACAGTTTAAATTATTCGTCTAAATTGCATAATTCAAATAAAAAAAATTAAATTCTCACAATTTAAACCCGCTTGCTGAACGTTCTCATATAAATCAATGGCTCTTACTCACATGAATAGGTCCCTAAAAAGAGCAAAAAATGCCAAGCGAGAAAAGCGAAGAAATTAATTTTATTGTACGGCATAAAGATGAAAAATTCTTAAATTTAGCGAAAACCTCCCTCCCCAAATCTCCCTAAGCTAGGCAGACGTAGGCCTTGTTTTTCGGCCAAACCACCATAACATTCCAATGTCAATCTTCTTTTTGTTTCTATTTTCTCTACTCTCGTGCGAGTTGCTCATGCAAGTACTCGTTGTCAATATAAGGCCGTGGACAAATAATTTACATAGTGACTTATTTTTTTATTTTTATTATTGTGAGTTTCTTCATGATATATATATATATATATTTATATTATGTCGGATGATGATTAAAGAGGAGTGAAAAAAGTATCTCCTGTAGAATTTGATTTTATATCTTTTGTGAGAACGCACACGTAACATCTGAGTCTTATTTAGGCCATCTCCAACCCAATACTCTAAAATACAATACACAATACTCTAAAATAGAGTAAATGTCACAATCAAATAGTATTTCATCTCCAATTCAATACTCTATTTTTTACTCCAAAAAAGAATATTTTTTCTACATTCCTTTTATTTTTATTATTTAATTACTTTTTATTAATTTTTTTACTATTTATATATTTAAAAAGACCAAAAGACATATATAAAAAAGTATTAAAAAATGTTAAAGAAAAAATAGAGTTGAATAGTACCACGCTATATATAGCGTGGTACTGTTGTTTAACTTTAAATTACCGTAGCTATAGCGTATGGGTTGGACTTGAAATTCACTTTATAATGCACTGTTTTCACGCTACTTTAGCATCCCTTGGAGATGCTCTTATAGGGGAATTTTGAAGAATGTCTTATTCTTGACACAATAATAATTTATACTTCATGTGTATTGCACTTTTAATTTATACCCTAAAATTTACACTACAAACATAGAGTGGAAATAAAAAAAGCACACTAATTGAGGTATAGATTATTAAATGACATCAAAAATAATTTTATTTTGAAATTACTGAAATTTATTTGTCAACAAATAATTAACAGTGAGAACTCTGCGCACTCAAGAGAAGGTTCTCTTAGACAGAATATGCGTCAAAGGCCAAAGAGGGCATCGGGTGTGTTGCTGGCTTCGACTTTCGGATTCTTAGGTAGCAAAATTTTAAAGAGAAAAGTAGAAAATTTGTGATTAGCGAGAAATTATTTTCCAAACAACACCTATTTATAGGACCCAGCCGACCATGTTTTATCTTCTTTAAGGGATCAAATTAAATCAAAAAATATCCCAATTTGATGGGATATGAATATATTACATAATTATCTTTTAATATAGAGAAATATCATTTATTTCTTTGAATATGGATTTATCTATTTGAGATAAGTAAATCTAATACTATATCTCTTGATTTTAAGGATTGAGTAGCGGTTAGACACATTTATGCAAAAGAGAATGACGTATGGTCCCGACTGTCATCATCAGGACAAGTATCCCTCGAGCCCCATGGGCATTCTTCAAATATTATTGTGGGGGATTTTGAGAAATGAACTTTTTTTTTACACATTAATAATCTATACTCTTTTTATGTTGCACTATTCATTTATGCCCCTACAACCTCCCCCCCCCCCCCCCCCAACCCCTTAACTTTTTTACTATAAATATAGAGTAGAAATCAAATGAGTATACCACTTCAAGCATAGATTATTAAGTGGCACATAGAATATTGACATTTTTTGAAAATTTCCCTATTATTGTTCGGACTCCTCAATCACAAGTTCTATGTCTCTCAAGACTGAGTACGCCGTACGGGGAACACCCGATAACATACATATTGACAAAATAAGAAAATTTTTAGTGGCAAGACCACTTAAAAGAAGTCAATTCAAAATAAATATTTTGATATTATTATATAAGCCTAAATAATTGAAAAAAAATGGCAGAGCTGAGTTTTTTGTGCAACTGGTTTTGGATTCTATGCTTAGTATAAGCAGTATAATAGCTGATTTTCTCTCTAATTCTATAAGTACAACATAATTATTCGATAAATTGAGACATAAAGCTATGTGTTTTATTATTATTTCTGAGGTCACATCGTATACGCTAGTAATCACAGATATATCATATAATTTACGGTCACTTCGCTTCTCATTCTCGCTAATTTTTGCCACGTCTCCGACCATGATCGACCACGCCATTTGCTGAAGCGGCACCATGCCACAATGGCATGTGGTAGAATTTTTACTAAATGACTGAAGTAACATTTTTTTTTCTAAAGGAAAAATTGTATTTTAAATAAGAAAAATAAACACTTATTCGGACTTGACAGTACCCAATACATAAAAATAATTAATCCCGATCATAGATCGATTCTACTAGTATTCTAATGAAACGCTCTAGGGTATCAAATGTGCACAGAGCCCTGAAAACAAGAAGACAATGAGGTACGGTAATAATAAAGCACACATATGGCTCTTTTAATAAGATCTATACAATCAATGAAAATTTACATTCGATGAAGACTAAAAGACCTAAAATATAGAGATCACGTAATACACCACATATAAAATCATTAATTATAACAAAACAGACACATAAACTAGACGGGAGAGTGGGGAGATCATCTTCATTATTACGAAACAGAAACATAAACAAATAAACAAAAACAAAACCTAGATAGCGAAAAAGTCAACGCATTTATTTGAAAAAAAAAAAAGCAAATAAAAGTTGACTAAAGAATAATCCAAAGTATCATTGTGACAATCACCAGAGACACGACACTTTTCATGTCGTAGGATATTAAGAGAGCTTATTATCAACAACTTGTTACATTTGACCATTATTGTCGTCATCAATTTCTTGAAAAATATATCTCTTCAAAGATAATCACTCCAATTCAAAGATTCATACCTTCAAAGATCAAAGTGAGAAGAAACATTAAGATTGTGTTTAGTGGGTAAGATAAAACATGGCATTGGATTAGATTGGACAATATAGTTCTTATGATATGTTTCGTGCAAAAATTAGATTGGATTATTCAAATTTTTTTCAAAAATAGTTCCACATAAGTAGGATAACTTATCTCTTCTAAAAATGAGAAATCACATGGGATATAATAAAAAACTATAGACTCCACTAATTTAATAATTCTATTCATTAATAAAAATAAAAAATCATATTTTATATATAAATTTAGAATAAATATCATATTCAACTCACTTTAATTCAACACTCCTTCAAATACATGATAGTATTAAATACAGACTAATTCAATCCAATTTCATATACGTAATTCAATCCGATGCACCCAAGTGCACCATAAAAAGAGAGAAAGTGATTGGAAAAAAAATATATTATTATTTCATTTCAAATAGACTGTTAATCTTTTCTCTTTTGTTTTTTCCTCTTGTATTTTTGACATTACAAAATATATTAGTTTTGCCTATATATAGTTTATTTTCTGTGGACTACTGTGATTGGTTGAGCTTGAAGCCTGCTCAAATTATTGAAGTTGGTTTTTCCCTACTTTTTCTATTAATCTCTTTTTCTATAAAGATTTTTGGTTGTATGTGTGCCGATTGCCATTCATGACATGAATATGAACACTTTTTTTTGGCAGTAGCTAGGTCCCACTCTGGTAAATATTGCCAATGGCACTTAAAAAAAGCCATGCATAGGCTTTGGCTAAAAGGAAGGCCTAGAGAAGAAGCTGAAGATAAATAACTTTTTGAAGTCATCCCATCCATTCAACTTAATTTTTTTTTTTTTTGAGAAAGTAAAGTATCCTTGTATTGAGAGAAAAGATTACAACATTGCATCGGCAGTAACAATCTGGTCAATGCAAGGAGGAATCTGATTAAACCAGGATACATCATTGTTCATGGTAATCGATTCTTTAGCTAGTGTGTGGGCAGCCACATTACAACAACGAGTGATATGGCTACAAGAACCACCACTAACCTTCCTAAACAAGTCTCTAATATCACTTATAATAGAATCGATTACACTTGGATCATTTCCGTTGATAGCTTGAATCGCCATAAAGCAATCACTCTCCACATCGATTGCTTGCAAACCACAGTTAAAAGCAAAGCTCAGACCTTCTCGGATTGCAATACATTCAGCTACTAGGGGGGAGTATGGGTTGGGGAGCCGCTTTGAGATGGCTCCAACTGTGATGCCTCGCTCGTCACGGATAATCGCTCCAATTCCTGTGCCACTACCGTTTGCAAAGATTGCCGCGTCCACGTTTAGTTTCAGACGCCCAGGGAGGGGAACACTCCATCTGGTTGGGCTGTTTTTTCTGTGAGCATCTCCTATCATCAGCTTCTTTTTCACTTGTTGGAATTCATAAGTCCCGACGCAAGCATTTTCTGCAATACGGTCTAGATCCATAGTTGGGTTGTTGTGGACGACGTCGTTGCGATATCGCCACAATAACCAGCTTATAGTGCTGCATATAATGGCTGTGTCTACTCCCAGTCTGTCCCATAGCAGTGACATTAAGGAGGGAAGATCCATACCCTCTACCTGCTTTAGTAGATCCCAAAAAATCGAATCTTTCCAAGTCTTTCGAATGACTTGACACCAAAATAAAGCATGAGCTCCTGTTTCCTGGCCTCCACACTGTCGGCAAGCGGTGTTGCAGTCGATTCCTCGTTTCCTTAGACTGCAAAAGGAAGGGATACAATCTGATATACATCTCCAAACAAAAGTTTTAATCTTACTAGGCATATTGGCATTCCAGATTTTATTCCACAGCTGCTTGCTCCCTCTTTCAGACGAAGAAGCTGAAAGAAACTTAGCAGTAGCTTCAAGTCGATAAGCAGAGCGAACTGTAAAGGCACCTTTGGGATCATAATGCCACACCCATCGATCATGGTGGATATTTTTACTGAGGGGAATGCTCATTACAGTCTGGATGTCCACTGGCCAGAGGATTTGATTCAGTGACTGAGTGTCCCATTCTCTATTTTGATTAATTAGGCTTTCCACAACCAGATCAGAGGTGGATGACGTCTTTGGCGTGATCGTCTTGAAAGTCGAGGGTCTCGGGAGCCAAGGATCCGAGAAGACCCGAATGTTTCTTCCGTCCCCCACTTGCCACCGGATGCCTTGATTCAGCAACTCCCTTCCCCATATCAAACTACGCCACAAAAAGGACGGTTTACAACCCAACTGAGCTTTCAAAAAACTTGAGGTTCTAAAGTATTTCCCCTTCAGAACCCGGGCCATCAAGGACTCCGGGTTGGTTAGAATTCTCCACCCTTGCTTCGCCACCAGAGCCTTGTTGAAACTTGTCAAATCCTTGAACCCCAATCCACCTTCGGCTTTCGGTTGACATAATCTACGCCACGATCTCCAATGAAAGCATTTCTTCCCTACATCGCCTCCCCACCAGAATCTTGCCATACAGGATTCGAACTCGGAGCAGAGAGTTTCCGGTAGTCGAAAGATGCTCATGGTATAAGTAGGAAGGGCAAGCGCCACCGCCTTCACAAGAACCTCTCTTCCTGCTTGAGAGAAAAGTCTTCCTTTCCATTGTTGCAGCCTAGCCCACACTTTGTCCTTGAGTATCCGGAAAGCCTGCTTCTTGTTTCGTCCAACAAGGGTCGGTAGACCCAGATATCGTTCATGAAGAGTTGCACTGCTAACCCCCAAATACTCCCTTATGTTCTTTCTATCACTCTCCTGAACATTTGGGCTGAAAAAGATTGAGGATTTATCAAAATTAATTCTTTGGCCCGACACTCTCCCGTACATCTCCAATATGCCTTTAATTGACTCACATTCTTGTCTATTTGCTCTACAAAAGATTAACGAGTCATCAGCAAAAAACAGGTGGCTCACCCTTGGGCCACCTCGATTACATGCGAACCCCATAATTGTTCCTTCCGATTCCGCCTTTGACAACAGAGAAGATAATCCCTCTGCACACAGTAAGAATAGATATGGAGAGAGGGGGCAACCCTGCCTTAACCCCCGCCCAGGCACAACCCGCCCTTGTGGCTGTCCTTGCAAAATGAAAGAAAAAACCGGTGTAGCAATACACTCCATAACGAGCCTTCTCCACTTTTCGCTGAACCCCAATCGCTGCATTATAGCATCGATAAACACCCATTCTACCCGGTCGTAGGCTTTGCTCATGTCCAGCTTCAGACCCATCCATCCCTTTACCCCATTGTTTCGCTTTTTCATTGAGTGAATAAGCTCAAAAGCCACACATGTATTGTCTGAAATTAACCGCCCTGGAACAAAAGCACTTTGGGGAAGGGAGATAACAGAATCTAGGTACCTCTTGAGACGGTTCGCCAAGGCTTTCGAGATGAATTTGTACACCGTGTTACACAGGCTTATGGGCCGATAATCTGACATCCTCCTTGGAGATTTGATTTTCGGGATCAAAACGACTTGGGTGGCGTTAAGATCGGCAATTGGAGCACCCTCGTTAAGGATACTGAGACAGAGCCTAGTCACCCTATCGCCTACCACATTCCACATTTTCTGGTAGAAGACTCCATGAAATCCGTCGGGGCCCGGGGCTTTTGTAGGGCCGGTGTTAAAAACTGCCATTTTGATTTCCTCTGATGTAAATGGGGCATCCAAAGCTGCTTTAGCCTCGTCGGGGATGCGATTCTTCACAGATGCCACCACCTGCTCAATAACTCCCAAATCTGGCTCGGTTGAATTAAAAATATCCTTGAAGTAGTTTTGAATAACCTCTAACACCTCTTTCTGCTTAACTCTCCATTGTCCATCAGGCCCCTCAATACCCGCCAAGCTGTTTTTCTTTTGCCGGTTTGATGCTTTACTATGGAAAAATTTTGTGTTTAAATCACCAGCAGCCAACCATTCGGCACGTGATCTTTGTCTCCAGTAGTGTTCCTCCGCAATTAGGAGGCGTTGTAATTCTCGTTCTTCTCCTCGTATCGCCTCAACTTGACCAGTCGATCGATCCCCCTTCCGAAGCTCCTCTAGTCGTTCGCGGCAGTCTTTTATCCTTTTTGGCATCACCCCAAATTTCCCCGCGCTCCAATCCGCAAGCCTCTTTGCGCATGCCGCTGTGCTTTTCATGAAAGTCTTCGGGGAGAGATTCCCCTCCCAGGTGTTCCATGCCTGTTTAATAACCTCCTGACAATCTTCCTCCTTGAACCACCATGGTTCGAATTTAAAGCGCCTTTTTCCGCGGTCTCTACTACCTTTTCTGGCGTCGAGGAGGATTTGCACCACCCGGTGGTCTGATCCCCAGAACTCTGAGTGTAGTACCTGAAAAGTTGGGAAAAGCTCAACCCAATTGGTATCCGCCACCGCTCTATCAAGCCTTTCCCTCACATTGTACCTTCCTGCGCGGCCATTGTCCCACGTAACTGGGTCTCCAGAATATTTCAAGTCTCGGAGCCCACAATCAGACAAGCAATCCCGAAAACTTACTATACCATTCCGCCTACGATCCGATCCACCCACCTTTTCGCGATAACTCAGAATTTCATTGAAATCCCCCGCACAACACCATGGGAGATTAAACATAGGATGGAGTCTCCGAATGAGATTCCACGTGTGGATCCTCTGTTCAGGGCAAGGGTGGCCGTATACCCCTGTGAATCTCCATACCCTGTTTTCTGGATCAGTAACTATAGCATCAATATGTCTTCTGGAATAGCTCTTTACCTCTACTTGCCAATCTTCCCTCCATAAAAGGACTAAACCGCCACTGCGACCAATGCTATCCACCGGAAACCCGTTTGGAAATCCCGCTCTCCGCGGTAAAGAGTTCGCTCTTTGACCCCAAACCCGAGTCTCGGAAATAAACACCAGCCCCGGGGAGTAGCTCCGAAGAAGTTTCTGGAGCTTTAGGAACGCCTCGGGGCTCCCCAACCCCCGGGCGTTCCAAACCAAGCAATTCATAATTCTCGGCGGGTCCGTTCCACGGACTCCGCCGAGTTGGATACCACATTGGTGACATCCGTCAAGATACGTCGAGATTTCCCTTCATTAGCTTCCCCATCTACCTCTGCTGGTTTCCTTTTACTGCTATCAGCTCCTACAACCACCAAGCCTCCCACTGCACTTTTCTTTTCCACTTGGCGCGCCTTCCTTTTCCAATTGCCTCCGTTCTTGTTTTTTTTACCCTCCGACGAGCCCACCGCAAAAGTCTCTGTTGAGAGCGTCGTTGTCGCGGTGCTGGAGAAGAGGTCCCCGTCGACAGAGGTGGTGGACGAATCGAGCAAGGGCTGTGTCTCGTTGCTCAGTGAGGTAAAAGGGTTGGTTAGAGGGGTGTTGATGTTTAAGGGCTTACCCAAATTATTGAGGCCCCGAAAAGGTACCTCCTGGGCTTTGGAGGCTAAGGGTGGGTTAGTGTTTTCATTGGGCTTCCCTGGAGCAATAGCCACGACATTGGGCTTGGTATAGGGCCGTTTACTGTACACCGAGGGATTTGGCCCAACTTCTTTCTGAGGCAGGACAGTGGTTGGCTTCACTGTGCGGAGGCCATTCTCCAGCTCAGCACTAATGCCAATAAGGCTCCCGCCTCTTTTTGAACCCCCTGTCAAGTCACCCTCTAAAACCAAATCTTTCCCGCGATTCTCGCCCCTAATTTGCGTCTGGCTGTCATTCAGGACCTTCAAATCAGGATCACTTTGCGTAGGAGAGGACGTCGGATTTTGAGAAGATCTCGCCGGAGGTTTTGGCTCATTGAAGCCGCTTCCGGGTCTCAGCGATTTCCGGCCTCTTGTATTGCCTGATCTGAACGGCTTGAGAACTGAAGAACCCACCAGAAAGAGACCATAAGGGAAATCATTTTTGTCTCTCATGGCCTGCGCCCCATCCGCCACACAGTCACGCGTAATGTGCCCCAAGGTTCCGCAAACGAAACAGAACTCCGGGAGTTTCTCGAACTTGAAATCAACCCAGCAGATTGTCCCGTTTGAACCCAGCCTCACTTTTGCACCCCGCTTAATAGGCTTCCTGATGTCCACTAGAACACGCACTCGCATATAGCGACCATAGCAATTCCCATTCATGTCACAATCAACCTCCTCCACTCTGCCAATCTGATCCCCGATGAAGTTACCTATCGACCGAGTCATCGCGAAAATGGGTAGGTTGTGGATTTGGACCCAGAAATGGGTATGAGTAAAGTCGCTAACCCCCGGATCCTCTCTTCCATCCAACGCCTTAAGAACTAGCAAGGCTTTATCAAAATGCCATGGCTCATTAGATATCACCCATTTCCTGTCGGCATCATCTTCAAAGTTGAACAAAAAGCTATCAGAACCAACCATACTAATCTCCAATTTATGATTCGGTCTCCAAACCGACTGAAGAATTTCCTTCAGGATCTCAAAACGAATATTCCTTCGAGTTAGCAGTTTGCCAACCAGCCCATATCTAACCTCCTCCTTCCCTTTGTTAACCCACACATCATCGACTCCGATCACCTCATCTTCCCCTGAGATGGCGAAGCCTTGCATACGACCCAGCACGTCTTCCATGATGAAATAGACCAACACACCCCAACCGTTGAGCACGACCCGCCGGTGGAGACAAAACTCTCTTAGCCCCTAGCTAGAGAGAAAAAAGAGCCATTATTCCATTTTCATTTGCCCACTGGACGGTATGTTTTTGTCCATCCATTCAACTTAATTGTGTGATAGTGATCAACCCATGGATAAAGCCAAAAAGTGATAGAAATACAATTCCAAAATCTTCTCACTCTTTTCCAAAAAAAAACCAATAGAAGCATTAACTGTGCAAGTTCACTATACTATAGGAGGTAGTTAAGTCTTTCAAAAATGTTTTTCATACTCTTTTACATAAATTGTATGACTCTATGGTTATGGTAATAATAGGGAAGAATAAAAAGTATGAATGCATTATTGGATAGAAAGGAGGAGTTTTTCAAGATTTTATGTTTTCTTAAAGTTGTTTGTTAAATTAATACTTACCAAATTTTGAAAATTATTTTTAGTATTTTTAAGATAAAGTTGTAATTTGACGTAAAAAGTAGTGGAACAACTCACTTGGGTTCCTTTGCCACCACCTCAGCAGTGGTGGCAATGAGATTCTACATCTCTAATGGGTGCTTGAAGCAATGGCGATAGAGGAAGAAGGCGAGCACATAGAGCAATCCAAGAGTGATGGTCGTCGACGGAGAAACCAATCGCGACCTAATTGATCGGCGGCGGTGATTGTGTCGCCGTCGGGACAACGAAGAAGAAACTGCCAACGAAAAAGACGTCATAAAGGTGGAGACGACACCGTTGGCAATAAGATGTATGTTAATTTTCATGTACTTTTTTTAGGAAAGGCGACGATTTTATGTACCATCGATAGTGCACGACTTATAATAACTCAAAAATATATTTAAAAAATTGTTTATACACAATAGCAAACTATATTCTCTATTTTTAAAATTATCAATTTATTTCTTAAATATAACACAAATATTATGTTCAATAGGTTATGAAAAAGATAAAAAATAAAAGTTTTCAATTTTTTTCCTTCTTTCATTATTTTCATCTGAGATTGAGTATGATTTTTAGTTTTAAATCTTAAATGAATCGTTAACATGAAAATAAAGAATGCAGCGTGCTAATGTGTACCAAAAAAAAAAAACTATTTTTATGTATTTTTAGACTATTATAAGTCGTGCTATGTGCAAAAAATCACCACCTATTGTGAAACACTACATTTTCTTAAGATTGAATAGTACGGGGATTCTCAAGTTGATTTTTTTTTTTTTGGAGAATAATTCTAAATCGTCAGATTTACATTTTCAGTAAGCCTTACGTCTTAAAAAGATAAATCTAACGATAAAGAATTGTTACCCGAAAAAAAAAAAAACTATTATAGAAACACCGTGAGTAATAACCTTTAGATTGTTTCTATTCGTGATTTTTTTTTTTTAAGTGTATTTCAAGTGAGCTGTCCCTAAAATTTAATGGATATTTTTTTCCCTTTTAGAAGTAGTGGATCCTAAGAATTGCCAGTTCCCTTTTAACTTTGCATTCGACCATTCTTTCTCTCACTAAAAGAGCAACATAAATCTATTCCATCATTTTAGTTCTCTGCACCTTTTTTTTTTTTCCTATCATTAGTAATACTACATAACTAGAAATTTTGGCTATAATTATGTGGCATTAAGTCATTGGATAATAAAACACACTTAATAATGCACTTTATTAAATAATTAAATGACACATTATTGTGGTCATTTTTTTGTTGACAAAAAATTAGTCATTTAGCTTTTCTCCTCTATCAAACACACTCCTAGATTTAGTCTATATAAAATTGGAAAAAAAAAAAGACGTCAATACTAATAATAATAGCTAGTAGTATAATAACGCGGAGTTTTTCCCTAATGATGGTCATTTACATTTCCTTAATCAAATTTGCTTCCTTGATAATTTCTTAAAGGTATTGATTGCATAATTAATTCGTGTTGCATGCCATGTGATGAACATGATGGTGGGGTATATAGAAGGGGAAAGATTCTTCCAAGTCCCATAAATATTAATCATGCTATATATATATATTAAAACACATGATATTACTCAAGTGCTATCTTTTCAGTTTTTTAGTTTTTTAAGTTACGAAGATGTCTCTATGCACTAAAAACAGTATCCGCTTGAAGATCAGATTATGCAAAAAGCTATTGACGCCATTGGTTTGTAATGCTTCACTTTATCATTGAGCATATTCTATGTCTCTCTTCCCCATGAGTGCATGTGGAGTTCGAATGCCAAAGGCTAATGGTGAAACATTCTGATAATAATAATAATAATAATAATAATAATAATAATAATAATAGGCTTTTTATTTAATCGCATTAATTGTATTTGTAAGATAAAATAATGAATTTTTAAAAAAATAAATTTACTATAGCAAAAGGGTAAGTCATTGTAATAAGATATATTAAATGTAATAAAAAGATAAGCCATCATAATAAAGTAAATTACATGTATTGTAAATTGTTACAATCACTTTTGATTTTATATATAATTTTTACTTTATGGAATACCAATACACCGATTATATTAAATAAAAATCCAAAATTATGATAATAAAGTTATTTCAGTAGTGTTTCATACTAATCAGTGCTTACAAAACATTATACAACGGAAATATAATGGTGTAAATAGTTTATCATTTAACAAAACTTAAATAATCATTACATCATTATTTTATATCATTACAACACTATTTAACAATGTTACGTTAGACACACTAATTAGTTTGAACCTGAATTAAGTTATAAACAACATTATTTTGGATAATTAATAAGAGATAACAAATTAAAAAAATCAAATTTAAAGTTTTCATCCCCATCAATTCTCAGAATTTTTTTTCTAATATATAACAAATTATGAATATATATAAATTTTATCAGTCACTACTTTTGCCCTTAAATTAGCATAAATTTTAAAAATATGTAATTATCAAATTGTCCAATAATACCAAGTTATGTTCGGTCCTGCTGATTTGACTTATAGTTGTGAGACCGGACAATTCAGCTTTTCGTTGAGTACCTTTGCTCAGACATTTTAGAAATCTGATCAATATTTATTATTTTTGCAGACAAAGCTGTATGTGAGGTATTGAACTGAAATATAAATAGATAAATATACTAGTGTTGTATCTCGAGTCATTTGCATGGAGAGTTATTAATAATAGGTTTAAGCATATATATTATTCAATTCAATCAAGAAGACATGATTAAATTGATGCAAGCCTTTTGTTTGATCGAATATGGAAATATAAAATATACAGAATAAATTCTGATTCTCAAAAGTTGTAAGAACAATTTTTTTGCCCCTTTTCTTTAAGGAAAACAAATTGCAGATGGCTTATTAATTATTATTATTACTAATATAAATAATATTATTTGACTAACAACCTATGCATAGTCATTCACCAGCCCTCTTGCAGGCTTAATTAATTATTATCACTATTATAAATATATTTGACTAATAACATAAGCATAGTCAACCACCAGCCCTCTTGCAGTTTTTCCATTAAAATACAACTTTTTTTTTTCTTAAATGTTTTGGACTTTTGGTTCATTAGTTAATGTCGAATTAGAAATTATTGGGACGTAACAATTGAAATATTTTGTTCTACACAATCATTTTTTGTACTATATGCAAAAAAAATATTAGCAACCTTCATTCTCAAATAAATATCTATTTAATTAACAAGGTACATCGAAGATATACAGGATAATAAATCATTCGAGTTTGATATTTTGTAGATTCACTATTCTATATTAATAAATAAACATTTATTTAAAAATAAAATTGTGAACATTTTCTTTAAATAAGACCTAAAATTTAGCTATTTAATTACAAAGTAGTGCTATATAATTAGAAACTTTGAAAAAAAAAAAACAAAATAATATGGCAGCTGTTTGTTGGATGAAATAAAAATAAACCTGTGTCTGACCCCTAATGTTATTTCAATCATACTCTCATAAATGCAATTTGACAATGATGTAATCATGTAATTAAGTGCAATTTTTGTTACAATTATTTATTTTATTTTATATCGAATGAGTGCAGTTGTTTATTCACTCACATTTATGTATGATTAACTTTGTTCCTTAAAAACCAATGAAAACCCTCTGTTAAGATTAACAGCTCGTGTTAATAATTAATTAAACCACATACAAACTATATGTGTCTTAAAAATCAAGTCAAACCTTCTTACCTAACTAGAAATATGTGATCCCTTTAGGGAAGCAAAAGTATGGAATTGCCAAAAAGTGCTTTTACAGATTAAATTTCATAAACATAAAGTGTGATTAGGGTCTTTTAATTTCCCGGCAATAATAAATTAAGAATGAATCAATAATAATTATTGTTTTTGTTTTTTGAGAGTCTAGTTATTTACGAACAGCTGTCTGTAGCTTCTAAATCTAATAGCAATAAGTGCAAAGATTCATGAAATATAAATGGTCATTATGGTGTAGCTTTGAACTAATAATGAATTAATTTAGAGTATTTACTAGTAGTTTACCACTTGTTTATATAACAAATCTAAACCTGTGATGTTCACTCTAATTAACGATAGAGTAATTGCACTGGATATCCAAATTCCACCAACCCATATAGATTTAAAGAGTTATGATAGATAGATCATAATCTTTTGTCATAAAAAAGGGCTAGAATAAGGTGGTAATTATATATTGACGAGAAAATTCATGTGCATTGATAATCGTATTTTTTTTTTTGTGCTGGAATTTGATAATCGTATTTTATAGTCAATAAATCTAAGTTATATCATTCTGATCACTTTTTCAGGCCAAAAACTATGATCATGTAACATTCCTCTAAATTTATACCTAATTTTAATATATAATCAAGTAATTGCCTTGCCTTATTTGTTGCTCCTAGCCTCCTATAGTAGTGCATTTAATTACACTTTTACATTAAATTACTTATAGTTTAGGTAATTTAATCAAATGTCTAACTGTAGTTCAAGTAATTGAATTATAGAAGTAATTTCTTGTTTAAGAATCTTAGGAGGCATTCAAATCCTGTACCCCTCATCATCCAAAAATTATAATAACAATGATCAATTCCAAAATTACAAAGTCACACTATAAGTTTGTGCATAATATTACCTTGCCTCAACATATAATATGAGTTGATGCGAGTTTCCTAAGAATAGCGAGATTCAAAATAAAAAATAAAAAAAAACTCTCGTTTTGCAATCATATTTAGGTGAAAATCTTGACCCGTTGCCTAGATTGAAGCTTGAATCTCGGTATAAGAAAGATACCACAACATGAATGGAGAATCGTTGATAAGTCGTGGATCGCTAGGCGCCAAAAACAGTTGTAGAGTTCCATTTGTTAAGTCGGGTGATGAGGACGTGACCAAGCATGCACGCGAGGAGCGATACAACCCGTTGGATCGGTCACGAGAGCTCGAGCAAAGCTATTCAAAGAGGAGCTTCATAATCAAAAAGCTTCAACGAGAGGAGATGGACATGTTCACGAAAGATGTAATACAAGAAAACCAGCGACCAAGGCTCGCATGTCATTTGGACCAGCGTTGAAGGCGTTGCATGAAGCCCACCTTAAGAAGTTTAATTAGGGCCGTTATAAGTATTTTCGTTCATTTATTTTATGTATTTTGTTTATTAGGCAAGAATTATTAATTTGGGCTCATTAGGTTTTGTTTATTGGGCTTGACCTATTCTATTTACCTCATTTGCCTTATTACTAGTCTGTTAATTAATTAGGTTTAAGGTTATTTTTAGAACATAAAATATTATGTAATTTCAGCCTTTATAGGCGCCACCTTCAATAAGAAAAGCATTCAGAATATTTTTCAAAAAATTATGGGAGGACTTATCATTTCTCTTTGGTTCTTCAAGGAACTAATCGAACTAAACAAAGATTTACTTTGTGGCGTTCGTGTGACTTATCAAACAACATCCCGCATCTATTTGTGGCGTCCTACATTCCACGAATTCAGACCTAAGCTGTAGAACGATCCGTGATTGAGCTAGCTAGGGTATTGGGTCTTGGAGCAAGTCGACTGAGGTCCATATCATCGAATTTAAATGCCGCAAGGTATTAATGTTGATAGAAACAGAGAGAAAACTCTCGATTTCTTAATAAAGTTGATTTTTTCTGTTTTTTTTTTTAATTTGTAAGCATTTTATAGACTTAAAATACAAAGCAAAAGGTTTATAAATAGTATGGGCACGCATAATAAAGGAAACTCAAATGGTTGTTTAATAGCTTTATAAGCCAAACTAAGAAAAAATTAAAAAAAGAAACTATTGATGCAAGAAGGAAACTACTTAAGCATACGTCTTAACGAAACTGACTTACCACATCACCATTTTCATGCGATCCAACCGCTCATTAATTTGCTTCAATTCTATCCTAATCATTATTATAAATTCCCCAACCAAAGCTTTCATATACATCTTCAGATTTGCTCCTTCTTGAATAACCTCGTTTTTACCATCGAACACACTTGTTGCAACTTTGGTCAGTAAAAAGAAAACAAAGTACCTCAAGTCAAAATCCATTCCCTTATGTATTTCACTTTCATAACGTTTCGCACAATCCACGTGTTTCATAAAAAAATTTGGCCTTTCCATAAATGATCTCACAATCTCATGTTGTTTTCCACTCTTAATAATTCTCGTTAAGTTCTAATCAAGCTTATTCAAAAAAAAAAATAACCAAGAAATTCATGATCTAATCCAAACCAAAACCTATAACTCGGTGAACATTAAATTTGTGACGTTTTTGTTTTTTGTTTTCTTTTAATTTCTATGATAAGCAAAGAGAAATATCATTTGTTGAAAAGGGAACCCAAAATCGGACTACTTCGTCATCCAAAGAAGACAATGCTAAAAGAAGCTGAAAAAAAAAAAAAAAAAGGATTCGGCTACAATCAAATGATATAACGTAAGGAAATAAAATAATTTGACTAGTACTTTTTTTTTTATTTTTGAAAACTAAAACGTGCCACAAGGAAAGAAAAAAAAAATACAAGACGATGGAACAACTAAAAAACTAGGGCTTTTGAAGAGATAATGGGAATCTAGGTTGACAAAAAGGAAATTAGGAATTTTCGGTGTTATTTTTTTTTATAGAAATTTTAAGAATATAGTCATTTTTTAAAAAATAATTTTAAAAAATAGCTACAGTTTCAAAAAATTTAAATACTAACCCTTTTGAAAATTTCTTTCACGTGTCATAAATTTTCTTATAGTAATTTTTATGTGTAATCTTGTTATTGTCAGAAATTTGTTACATGTGTTATAGTTAGTTTTTAAATTTTTTAAACTTAGACCTATTTTTTTTAAAAACACACAATTCAAAATGGTCATGTACCAAACTGATTTTTTTTTTTTTTCTGATTTAAGGAAGCAAAATGCAGTTATAAAAAAACGATTGATAGACCTTAGAATAGTTCAAAGCTCTAATACCTAATGATGTGAGCCTTGCTAAGAATAACAAGATCATAAAGAAAAAAGAAACCTTATTAGTAATTAGAATCGTTCTACAGTTAAATTTAGATGGAAATTCGACCCTTTGCTTATAATGAAGCACGAACATCAGTATAAAAAAAGGTACCAATAACATGGACGGAAAACTGTTTATAAGTCATGGATCATTGAATACCATATATGGCTCCAAAGTTATGTTCGATTAGTTGGGTTTGATGCCACACGATGTTGTCATTGATTAGATTGATAAAAGTTCTCTTAGAACCAAAGAGAAAACTTTCAATTTTGAATACTACAAGTGTTAAGTTTTTTATATTGGCATTTTATTTAGCAAAATCACTATGATGGTATATTGATCATATCTTTCTGGATTGTCGAATTATTCTTTGTACAAATTGGGTATCTTGGTTGAAGAAAATTTGGATAGGTGTTACATCAGGTGTCATAGTGCGTGTTACAACAATGTCTATATTTGACAACTAAATTTTGAGAAACCAGAAAATCACGTTTTGACCAGATCTGCACTGATTGTTACCTAGAATTAAAAGGAAACATTGCCCTTTTATTGCTGCCTCAAATTTGACCATAATGGAGGTTATTTTGGGTTTGGAAAAAGGGAAAACTTCTTCTCTCAAAGGAAGTTTCCCATTCACTATTGTGCACTATATATTGTTCATTGATGAAGAGTGTTAAAAATAGTCAAACGAGTGCTGACGTGTAGCTTGTATACTGACGTGTAAAGTGGTTAGAACAGTCAACGGAGTTTGTTATAATTAGTTACAAAACTGATGTAATTATTGGTTAGTTTGTTACACTAATACTCTGACTAATACTCTGTATAAAAACACAATGTATACACGTGAATGATAAGAGAAGATTTCTTTTCCTTCTCTCTCTTTCTCTCTCTAGAGTTTTTCAAATCTGTTATCTGTTCTCTGAGAGATAACCAAACATGGTATCAGAGCGTGGTTTCGAGGGAAATGCTTCATCGGCAACAATGGAAACTTCGTCGTCTTCTTCCACAGCGAAGTTCTCGCCGATCTCCTTCAATAATTCGCTCACAATTCGACTGGACAACAACAATTTCCTGATTTGGCGCAAGCAAGTTCTTTCAACGATCAGAGGTCACAGACTTCAAGGTTTTGTTCTTGATTCGAAGTCTCAACCGCAAAAATTTCTCACTCCAGACGATGAAAGTCAAGGCAAGGTCAATCAAGCCTTCTCGGACATGGAGCAGCAAGATCAACTACTAGTTTCGTGGCTTCTCTCAGCCATGACCGAGTCCGTGCTCTCGAGAATGGTGAACTGTGAAATTTCGAATCAGGTCTGGACTACTTTGAAAGTTTATTTTGCCTCTCAGATACGTGCTAAGGCCTCACAATATAAAACTCAACTGAAAAATACTAGAAAAGATTATTTGTCAATGAATGATTTCCTTCTAAAAATTCGTGGAATAGTCGACCATTTGGCCATGGTTGGAGATAAACTCTCTGTTAAAGAGCATGTCGAAGCGATCTTTGATGGACTTGATGATGAATATGAAAATTTCATCACCAATTTTGATATGAGGAACAATTTTAGGGTTTATCGGGGCAACAAAAGTAATTAAATTTTTGACCCCCTTAGCTATGAATGGCGCCATTTCCTAGTAAATGGAGAGGAGATTTTATTTCCTCAAAAGTCAAAAGAGAATAAAGAGGAGATTAGGAAATATTACATAGGATTTTACCAAATAGGAAATAAAATACTTATGATAGGTCTAACAAAATGTAGAAAATTAAATTTTGAACAAGTTTTATGAAATAGGATTTTTCAAATTCGACCTCAATCTTCGTGTACACACCGATTTTCATAAATTGTCAAATATACCTTATAAAGAAAGTGTAGTACATGTACGTTTTCTGAAAAAGTGTATAACTAGAAAGTTGTTTATTTTTGAAAAATAATGAGAGTCTCCTTAGAGAGTTTTTCTAGATTTAATTCCAAGTTTTATATACTACACAATTTTTTAAAATTTCAAAAGAATTTATATTTGATTCTTAAACCAATTTCTTAAAGAAGTTATCTACTAATTCTAAGTATATATTTATCTATTTAAAAGCAAAACTTTTAATAAGGATTAGTTTGTGATGGTGCGACCTAGGAAAACTAAAACGCTATGTCTAGAAAGATTGGTTTTTAAATAAGGCATGCTTTGCAATATCTTTCACATTTACCTAGGAACTCGGGGAGTTCTGTTTAGGTAAGTTGGGCGTAAAGCGAGACCATAGTATCATTCTCAATCGACCTGGGAACCTTTCAATGATTACTATAACACCGCCGTAAACTCATCTCTATTAGAAGGACGTTTTATATAAGTATATTTTTAACTGCACCATTTTCCTAGCATGTTAGTGTCCTTAGATAGTGTTACAATTAGTAGTGACACTTACACAATTTTTGGATTTATGTTTCGTTTGCTACCGACACTGTCAAGTTACTAAAACTCCTGAACTCTCGATTCGAGGTGAGTACAACCTCACTGTAGTACGAAGTAGTTCAAAAAGAAAATATTATGCAATTTGATGTGGCGAAATTATTTTATTATGAATGATGATATGTTATATGATGATATGATGATGTGTTATACAAAAATATTTTAAAGAAGTATGATATCATGTTTAATTCATTATAAAGCATGATTATGATGATGATTTTATTTAAGTTCAAAGTTTATATGATCATGAAGCATGTCACTTAAATAAACAAGTGCTAAATAAAGATAAAAAATTGTGTCGTACCGCTTGTTCTCCTTGTGTCGACCAAAAGACATTAAGGAGACGGTTTTTAATGAAAGTTTAATGATGTTTTTGGCCTTAGTCTTCGAGGACTTGTACACCCTCGTTGACTATTAGTCGAGCGCGTTTCACGATGTACGATACCGTGATGAGGATCCTCTAAAACGAAAGATAAAGTAAGATGAAAGTTAAAGAAAATTTATGCATGAATAATGAAGAATAATTTGTCATAAATTGCATAAGTTTTATTTTGTGAGAAAATAGTTGCTATTCACTGGGCTTTTTAACTCACACGTTTTCTTCGTACTGTAAGTAAGAAACTTATGGTGTGATAGTTTGATTGTGCAAACGGCAGTGCAAGGCAAGCGAGGCGGGTTATGGAAAGCCACTAAAATAATTTCCGCAAATTCAAGTTATTTTTATTATTAAGTATTTATTTCAATTTCAAGACAAGTATTATGCTATTCTATGTTCAGCAAAATGAGTTTATGACATTTATGGTTCTTAGTAATAAGAAGTTATTTTTTTAAGGTATTATCATTATATTTTTTTTATGAAGTATATGTATGTTTTTTTTAAAAAAAGTATTGTGATTTTTCCTAGTTAAGTAAAGTAACGGTCCGAAAAGTCTAAGTAAAGTCCAAGTAAAGTAAAGTCCGGCCGTTACATTGTACATCTCAGTGACTTTCGTTGCTGTTTATCGTTCCTCTGGCAATCATAGTTGTAGCAGGTCATCTCATTTACGAGGAGACGGGCTTGCTTGGACGTTAGTTTTAGCAAGGAACCATCCGCTGACCTTATTACAAGTGTCCGACTCTCGGGGTCCAAACCATGGTGGTTGAGTTGAATCACAAAACAATCTGTTATAGAGGGATTTTGAGAAATACCATGTTCTTAGCACAATGATAATCTATACCCTATGTGTATTACATTTTTAATTTATACCTAAAATTTACACTACAAACATAGAGTGAAAATAAAAGAAGCACATCACTTAAGGTATAGATTATTAAGTAGCATAAAAAATGACATTATTTTAAATTTCTCCCTCTTTTACACTCTATGTTGTGCGCATCTTTGAAGCAATTATCAATGAATCTATCCAAGGCTTGGTGAACTGGCTTGCAATTCAATTTGACAAAATTGAGCTAATTCGGCCTAGATTTGTTAAGTCTTTGATAGTGGAAATAACCTTGAGAGAAACTTAGAGGCTAGTTTCTCCCACATCTTTATACTTTGTGGCTAAAGAGAGTGTAGCAAAGCCCTAACTTTATCTTGTAATGATCCGTACAATGTCTTGGGAGACCATATTTATCTTAACGGTATTGGCCATCTACAAAAAAGTTTTCAAGTGAATATTAAGATCTTTCGAAGCCAAACCCTCAATATCGAGTAGCTTGTTCCATCACAATAAGATCGGGCTTCAATTCAAACTTTTTAGCGTTGATTGCTTGTCTGATTCATGAGAAATTGTATCTCTTAATAAGTTACGACTCTTAGTTGCAAAAAAAAAAAAAAAAATGTTAACGACTCTTTATTTTATATCTATTAAATAAATCGTTACATCTCCTTATTCAAAAGTTTAGGAACAACCAGACAGTTTTTTTTTTTCTCATGAACCAATCAACTAATTAACATTTAAATAAAGGCCCTAGAGTTGTATTTATGTGGTATATACCTCCAAACGTTCACTTCCAAAAGACATGAAAAAGGCCAAAACAGTACTAACAGTTGGTTGAAGCAGTTGTTACATCTTGGCACCGAAAGATTCAGTATTTTGTTTTTTCTCAATCAACTTCAACTCTAGCTTCTACTTGTAGACCAACTTTTTCTTGAAAAAAAAAATTAAAAAATAAATATAGGTGTTGGAGAAATTAATTAAAACGAAGTGTACAGATTACAGAGGATCAGGTACCTGCTGCTTATTGTCTGCTCATTTTCTGTTTTTACTTCTCAAAAACTAAATAATAGGGAATTCTGGTCAAAATTCCAACTCAGCCCCCTTATTATTATTATTATTATTATTTATTTATTTATTTAGATAATATGTCATTTATAAAAACTTGGAATTGAAGATCATGCAATCTTCATTCTTGGACAGTTTTGTGTCTTCTCATGCTCATGGGCCACGACCCACGAATCTTCATGTGAAATAAACCAATATATATTGTCTTTGGTCAAACTTACAATCTTAATTTAAAAAAAAAAACTTTTTTTAATTACGTAGTCAATTGCAAGTGGCAACTAAAATATGGAGATATATTTTTTTCTTTTTCTAGAAAAGAGAAACTTGTAAATATTTGAAAACTTGAGATGGTTCCTCAGAATTCAGATGAGAGTGTTTCATTCTGTATATGGAGATTGAGGAATCACAATCAAATCAAAGAGAATAGTGATGCTTTTAACTTTTGATTAAGAAAAGAGGAGAGTGAGTGAGTGTTTATGGGGTCAGCAATTAAGACGTTTATGGACTAAAACATTGGAAATGTCTCATTCCAAAATATCTGAGAAGTTTCCAATCTGCTTATTGCATTTTTATTTGATCCCATATTTCCCTTTGATTTCCGAGAGTGACATGGAATCATTCGAAAAAAAAAAAAAAACAAAACAAAACTAATCCCACTTGGATAGAAATATTCAGTCCCGAGTTGCTCATCCACCTTTTTTTTTTTTTTTTTTTTTAATTCCTCTCGGTCGTTAGTGGGCACAGAGAAGTACATTTTTGGAGCGACCAAAAGGAAAATAATTATCAAAAACAAGAAAAAGAAGATATGTATTATGTAATATTTTTTAGCTACAGATGGGATGGATATGAAAATTGAATTTACCGTTGTTCGTTTTAACCATTGAAATAAAACTCATAATATGTCCTAATAACAAAAGTATGTAATCTAGAAAATTTATTATGAGAAGCATAATTGAATTTCTATGTAAGAGATTGTATGTATAAACTTTGAAATTCTAAAAATTTGTTAAGAGAAAAAATCAAACTTTTGAAGAAAAATTACCTATATGTACTTAATAATTATTAAAGTTTAGTGGGGCAAATGAGAGATATAATTATAAAAAAATCCTTGAAATGTATAGACAAAATTGTAATTTGACATGTTGACTCTGGTAATTATATGACCCCATTTGAGTAATTGTTGTTCTGTAAGACCAAAACAAAATTATTATTATTTTTTTAATTTTTCTTCTAAATGAATACGATATTGTACATTTTTTACCAGTGTGTAGTTGGTTTCTAAGATGATTTCCGACATAGGCTTCTTAGAAGAAGCTAGTCCCAGTAAAGCCCCCAGACCACCAATTTTTCTTTCAAACGAGACACTTGATATAAAGACTTCATACATAAACCTAAATGATATTAAATTAAACTAAATGATAAATAGAAAAATAAAAAACAGAATATAAAGTTGAATTTTTTTTAGGTCAATTTTGTAATGCACCGTACTAATTTTGGAGCATTAGTGCGCTTGTGTAACAATATTAAAGAGTAAACTTGCCCTGAGGCTGAGCGGCCTCCTGCCTTAGCGAGACTTATATTTATTGTAGAGATCTATAAGATATTATAGTACTTTTTCCGTCTATCTTATACCAATAAGTCTGTTGCCATCCTCCACAGTCCTACCATGCTACATACAAGCTCAGAAATGGATGCAAAAGCATAGAGAAAGACATTGTTTTGTAGGGAATACCATATATTTTATTTCCATACTTTGATATCTTACAAAGAGAAGGGGAAGGGTATATATAGACCCTTCTGATACAAGCAGACTTCAAAAGTCGGACTCCAAACCTATCTTACAACGAAAAGTAAAGAAGGACAATAATTTACGAGTCGGATGCTCATTGGGCCACATCGTCACGCGTGAATAAAGCCTTTTAAGTATAATGATTTTTTTTATACTGGTACGTATAATGAATTTAATATCCTCATTACTTTTAAAATTAATTAGTTAAACCAACTTATTTTTTCGCTATTTTTCCCTTTTATTTCATTATATCAATTAATAGTACATTGATGTGCCTTTTCACGAGTGTTGCATTAGATCTATTCCAAAAAAAAAAAGGACAGAATTTGGTTAAATGTCACCTTTAAATGCAAAGTTTATAATATATACAACTATTGCAAATCATGTCACATTTTTATCATTAAATTACTACTTTGTTTTCTTTTTTCATCTTCATCATTTGTAAAAGAAGAAACAAGTTGGTCAATTTTACTGTTATAAAATAGTAGCAAAATTTAAAATCTACATCACTATTGCAAACCATGTCACATTTTTTTCATCATATTACTATTTTGTCTTTCCTCTTATCTTCATCATTTGAAAAAAAGAAATAATTTGGTCAATTTTACTACTATAAAGTAGCATGGATTGTAAATTTTTTTTTTTTTGAGGTGGTAATTTTCAAAGATGTCCAGAAGTGCATTTTCAAAATTTCCTCAAAAACATATTATAAGTTCTCTCGTTTATCCAGTACAACTTAATTTTTGTTGATAGAACTAAAGTAAAATGCCTCAATATAGAAATAAATAATTCACTACAATAAAAAATAAAGAAATAATTATATTTGTCAACAAATCACATGAGATAAAAAGAGCAATATTTAAAAATGAAGGGGATATAATTACAATCCAGAGACATTGAAAACATTTTTGTAATTTATAGAAGACCAAAATTATTTCTATTAAATTTTTAATCTCAAAAAAACTTAATTCCCCCGTGAAAGAGAAAAATATAGCCTTGGATCTCAAAATCAAAATATTATCTAATTGTCTTCTTTTTTTTTTTTGGCTACATTATCTACTTGTCAAAAAAAAAAATTCACAAAATTGTGACCTCAAATGAACTGTTCCAACTAACCTCAAACGTCTTATCCCTATAGATAAAATATATTCCATTTCTCATGTTCAGTTGTTAGTCATCAGTCATCACTTGAAACAAAAAAATAAATAAAGAAATTGATAAATAAAAGAGCACGAATTTTCAACCTATCCAGCAGAAATTGGCTAATCTTGTTCCTTATCTCTGTGTTATTTGCAGTTGGAGAATCACATTCTCAGCCCAAAATGCTTAAAATCAACTAGAGACTGGTCACTGGTCAGACAGACGTTATAGCGCAGTCTCATCATGGATATCTCTTATAACATTCTCAAGATTCTTTAAAGCATATACTAAATTCCCCTCTTAAATTTAAGTGCAATAATCTTCATCTTAACTCTTAAGTCAAATAATGAATCAGGTTTAGTCCGAATTTTTGAATTGCAAATCTGAATGTGGCATTTGAGTTAATAGTTTGATCTGACTGTATGAGTTTAAAATTTCCGACGGGTAGCCAATAACGCGAGGAATGGAAGGGAAATAATTTGTTACATTTTTTTTTTGGGTATCATTTCATCTTTCGTATTCTTACATATAAAACTAATTATTTATATATTTTATTTATTCTAGTAATTTTCGTATTATTATGTTTTAAATTCTACTAAAATAAAATAGAGTAAAAATAAGATTTTGCTAAATTGTTGTTAAGATAGATGCTATTTTTGTCTCGATATATTTAGAAAAATAAATTAAATAATTTATTCGTTTCATTTTCCATACAATTGGAGCAGATAAATAACTTTTTTTTATTTAAAACAAAAAAAAGAGAGATTATTGAGAAAATAACTTTTTTTTATGATGTTTAATAAAATAGTCAACATTTCCATTAATTAAAAAATTAATATTGTGGCTTTACCTTAATATCCTTAGTTCTTTAAGGTGCTAATGGCTAGTTTCTTAATTTTTGTAAACATTGACTATTTTTTAAAGGGCAAGTTAAGCAATTAGCCATTTTAAAGGTAAAGTTTGAATGATTTAGCCATAGTTTCGTGAAATTAAAGATTTAGCCATAACATGTTTATGTTACATGTAATATATATACGTATAAAAAGTGTAACATTAAATGCAACGTTACATGTAACATAGAATGTAACACATGTATTAATGTTACACTTTTACATGTATAGATGTTACATGTAACATAAAATGTTACATATGTTATGGCTAAATCCTTAATTTCGACATTTTAGATTACCCAAAAATTTAGTTAAATGCCTAAAAAACTCTTTCTTTTAAAACATTAACTGTATAATAGTTAAATACCAAATAGACCCTTTAAAGAAAAGTACAAATTCATTTTTTATTTTTTTGGTAAGAAACAAAAGCACAAATTTAGTTTTCTAATTTATATGCTAAATTAAACAACATAGACATTGAATCTACATTTTGAACACTCTAAAATTTGTATTTTAATCGAATGAGTTCTAGGACTTGAATTTGGAAAATAGAATATGTCAAAACTCTATTCAATTTGCAATCTGGTCATCATTTTGCGTAAAAGTAATGAATAATATAAATAATAATAATAATAATTATTAAAAGAATGCCTTCACTTGATGCGCTGCTAATAATATAAATTTTGGTAGTTAGGCATTTTTTAGATCATATTCATAAAACAATTACAACTTTTTTTTTAATTAAGAGAATGACTCATTTTTTGATAAATATACAAAATGCCATGGTAAGTGGTAAAATATTGGCCATTTTTATTTGGTATATTGTCTACTAATCGTAGTAAATAATCCATATACTAAAAACAGACCATTCACCTAAAAAACAAAAGTTGTGAATATTTTTTTAAATAGATTCTAAAATTAAGTCATGTAACTACAAACTCCTTAATAATTTATGCCCCACATGATATTTGTTTCTTCATGTTGTGTGTATAATATGTTTAAAGTATAATGAGAAAATACCATAATTATCTTCTATGTTTCATTAAAATTTTATGTTTGTACCCAAAGCTTGTGATATAGTTAAAATTTTATCCTTCAGTATTTTAAATTGAACAAAAAATATATCTTATTTTAACTTTTAGTTAAGTGCATATAAAATTTTCAATTTTTATATTGGAACTGTATTTTTCTATTTTTAAATTTTAAATTTTTATATTGGAACTGTATTTTTCTATTTTTCTATTTGAATAATTTACGAGACACTAAATTACATATTTTGTTCAATTGAATATAATAAAGTTTGTATTAAAAAATTTATTGGACATGAGATTTCAATCGATCACAATGTAACCCCTTGTTTGGGGAAACTATTCCTCCCCTTCCATTTTTTTTTCAACCATTTTTTTAACTTTCCTAATCCCTATATAATTTTTCCCATTCTATTCTATTTTTTTCAACTATTTTTTCAATTTTCCTAATCCCTATACAATATCCTTAAATCTCAACAATTTATACCACCTCAAATTTTATAATCATTCCAATACGTTTTATAATTATTCCAAACTATTTTACAAACCATTTCAAACTAGTTCAAACCATTCTAATGAAATGAAATGGAATGAGAAGGGTTACCAAACGAGGGGTAAACAGTTTTGAAGGAGAAAAAGGCATTCTTCAACCGTTCAACGTCTCCTAAAAAAAAAAAAAAGGTTCATTTTGGGCTCCAACTGCCTTTTGTGACTAATGTGTCTCAATTCAAATTGTATCAAGCAGCCTCAAAATAAAAAACAAAAAACCCCACTCTGGCCCCTTTTGGAGTGGATGAAATTTCAAAAAGAATATTTTGACGACGGCCTTTTCTTTATACACTATTAATCTCTGTCTTTTTTTTTATTATAATATAAATAATTTGTACCTTTACTGTTACACTACAAACATTAAATAAAAGTAAAGAAGCACAAAATTAGGACATTAATAATTGACACGTCTTTAGTTTACAACATCTAACCAACTTTTCTCTTCATTTTCCAGTTGTTAAGCCCAAACCAGTACTCTTCCATGATTCAAAGAACAGGGTTCCTGAAATTAACAAAATCTCTACAAATACCATTCAAGAATTTATATTTAATACTAAAAAGTTTTCTACCATACCCGCTTAGTATTTACTTAAGCATCAGATACAGAAACATAATATTCCAAGTTGGTCATACAACAACAAGATGGCATTTCATTCACATTAGTTTTAATATATGCTAACACCCAATAACACTGGATTTAAATAGATTACATACAGTACTATAAAGTATTGCTCAAGGGTTCTTCCTGAACGGGTGCCGTTCGCTCGAGGGCAAGTCCGTCTTCGACGGGGCATTGTAGAGCAGATCGTGCATTTTGGTGTACATCAGCATCTGTGACGACGGGTCACTGCTGCCGCCGCCACCACTGCTCTGCGATGCCCGTGAACTCTCCTGAAGCTTGATCTTCTCAAACAGATACTGTTTCTCAGCTTCAGCCTCATTCAGGCGTTGTTTCAGGTAGCTGCTGGCGTACTCCTCTTCTGATTTGTCGGACTTCGCAAGGGCAATCCTCTGGAGCCTCTCGGCTTCCCGTTTGGCCTCGTTTGCCTTGAGTTGGAACATATCAGCTTCTGCATGCTTAAGCCTTACAATCTTCTCCAGCTCTTCGATCTGTATCTTCTTCTTTTGCCTCTCGAGCTTCAGCTCTGCCACTTCTTTGGTTTTATCCTGGAGCTCACGGTCGCAGGCCTCAACAGCCAAACGCGCTTTCTTGTACATTCTCATCTTCTCATCAGCAACCATTTCCATTTTCCTTATGGCCTCCTGCACCACTTCAGCAATACGATTACAAGCTTCCTGAGGTGCTACCAGCCGTCCACCTTCCCCATTTTCCAGGCTCTTCGGGGAATCCACCTCAAGCTCTGCATTACGGGCGTTATCAAATAAGCAACAGTAGAAAAATTGCATAAACAACCACTAACAGAATAATGAACTCCAACTTCAAGACGTACTTCATTTGACAGTCTCATTTTCAGAATCATTCCATATTCACACTTCAGGCATTTCTTTCAAAAGTTCGGACCAACTCAACTAGTTTTGTCATGCAATATACTAAATACTAAATAAATCCCTAATGAAATCATGACACAAAAAATCTTTTAAAAACTTTATGTTGTTAGACAAATATGAAAACACCACATCTGCAACAGTGACAAATTCAAACAACCATGCATAGAAATGAAGAAGAAATTGGTCTCTTGTAGCAATTTCAATTCATGACTACATCTAGTTGATTGAGCATATTGGGACATCCATGTAATTTTAATTGAAAATCCAGAAGAGCCTTTTATCTAAAATAAATATTTCACTCTTCATATGTTATTTACCTTGGAAAAACGCCAATATTGCACGGCAAGCTGCTGTTGACTCCACGAGGCCATTCTTCAGTTTCTCTTTCAGATCCCCACACTTCCAGTAGAGTTTCTGCCCTCGGGGGTCTTCACTACCATGGAATATCCTACTAACAAAGTCAAGTTCCCTTGTCAGGGCATCCCGTTCCCACGCAGGAGCACAGTGTTGGAAAACATCTTTGACCCAACCCAGCAGCTCTGATGTCCGATTACAAGCTCGACATCTGAACAGCATTTCTGTTGGGCCTGCTCCACTTTTAACAGAAGGACCCATGCATATTTGCCCATCACGGATAGCACAATCTGTGTGGGTCCAGTGAGAACACAAATCACAGCCGACCCAGCGGCACGTATTCACTTCAAAATCAAACTTGTTGCAGATCACACACATGCAAAGATTACAGAAGCCGTTTCTGTTGGAGCAGATCTCACAGGTACAGTCATCGGCAGGGAGCTGGTTTTGGCACGCGATGTTTCTACATCTTTTGTATACAAAAATCTCAATTAGAGAGGTCTGAGAGAGACTGACATTTGGATGCAAGAATGCCAGGATCCCAGTGTTTATGGCAACCAGGATCTCAAGCTGTACCCTATGTGCTCTAATCAATGTCTTAGCTGTTAAATCACTCCTCCCCTGAACAAGCCTCTGCAAAATATAAAATTCGTCTCTGTGCTGTGTACCGCCATTCCCGTCAAGGATAACTCGGAGGCTGCTCTTCACTTCTTCTAGAAACTCATCAGGGAGACGATGCATCTTTTCAGAGATTATTTCAACCCTATCTCTTGCTATGTCCCGAAGAGATATCTTATCCGCACTCGAAACACGGTGAACAACTGATTGTTCTGGGCAATCATTATCTCCCTTTCCATTCTCCATCTTCTTTGCCATGGCGGCATCAGCAGTAGGCCAAGTATCACGAGAACTTGCGCTTTCAGTAGGTGACTCGCGAATGTTATCAGAATTAGATCTGGGTTCTTCCGGGGATAGCCGAGCATCAGAAGTGACAAGCGAAAGCGAGGTCTGTAACCCCCCCGGACGTGGCTGCTGGCGTGGCGGAAGCATTTTTGAGGACGACTGGTGATGAATATCTGAGCCAGACGATGTACCCATCAACCAGTTAGGCTACTCCGTAACTACAGCCAATATATATATATATATATATATATATATATATATAAACTTCTTATTGAGTTAAGAAATGGAAATCATATTGAATCCGAATTATTTTAGAAAAGGAAAATCAACAAACTCAAAAGGAAACCTGTATGATGAGGTATTGCGCAAACAACATACAAACGAAAAACAACAACTTATAATCAGGTCAGTAGAATTAAGTGAAGATGAAAAATCTATATCCAACTATGCTAAAAGCTAATAGAAACATGCTCTCTATAGAAGGCGAAGCTAAGAAATTTATGAAGTTTTACTCAACTTCATAATGAAATCTTCAGCTTCTTTACAAAAAAAGTGTTACTTTACAACAAAATCCATTAAAATAGTAACTTCTATCATATCCATTTTCAAGTTCACACCCCAAAGAAAAATAGAAATACAAACCCTTGATGTTCCTAGACAAGAAACTATACTGTCATAACAGAGACAATCAACATAAAGTCAGTTATGAAAAGCATGCGAATTTTAATTAGGAAAAAAAAATAACAATTCAAACAATTTCCAACAAACAAACAAACAACAAAAGTAAAAAGAACCTCAAAATATTTCTTCCCAGAACAAGAAAAATAAAAATATAAAATATAAACGACTTTCAAAATTAAAAAGAAATCGGAATCAGTAGATCTCAGAATTCATAGCCATGCCTCAGCAATTCACCACTCAAGGAAACATAAACCTACTTGTTTGTTCACGAAATTAAAAAAAAAAAAAAATTACAGAAGAAAAAAAAAATCAATCTTTTGAATCTCAAACTTCTCAACACCTAAAACCCTAAATTACTTCCACTAACCATGATCAAGCCCCATTTCACTAGATTCTCAACCAAACCAGCAAAGACAACAAAACTATTACAAGGAAAACGAAAAAGAACGTTAAAAAAAAAAAATCACCTTTCATTTTCCCACGTTTTCTCACCAACCAAACAGGAAAAAAAAAATTCAAAAAAAAAAAGAGATGCGAAATCAAGAGCAATTAGAGAGTACTGACCAGAGAAAAACCCAGTTGAGACTTGAGAAGATCGATTCAATGGAAATTCTACAAATGGGAAAGAGAGACAATAAATCCAGATATGGTGATTTTAATTCTCGTTTATTAAAAGTGGGTTTTTTATTCCCATTTTACCCTTGGGACATGGGAACCGGAGATTTTACCTGCAAAAAACCCTAAAAGCGAAGGCAAAGTCCACCGAGGTGGTGACTCGCGAGCCGACACGGCCGGTTTCAACGCTTGATCTTGACCGGCCCAGCCGGTCGTGGGCTAGGGTTGACTGCCGTATGTGCTACGATTTTTGTTCGTCGTGCTGACCTGTCGAGGTCAAAAGTGTCATTTGGTCACGCGGTGTTTGCTTTGACTATTTTATTTCTTTTTTCGGTGTGTTTTGAAATTGGAGGCTTCGTGTGTGTAATTTCCTCTCTCATTCGGTCATTCTAGCGAGTAGAGAAAATGTATTTGAAAATAACAATTTAAGACAAAATTGTTTTTGATTATGTTACGAAAATTTGTGAGGATATTGTGCATTTAATAATAGTTGATTTTGCATTCCCTTTCCTATATTAAGAAGAGCAGTGTTAATATCAATTTTTATTATTAACTTTTTTAATATAAATATATGTGTCATATTATTATTGGTGAGTGTTTATCATGTAATTAGAAAGAAGTAATCAAAATATGATACTTTAATTGTCACATAGGTTGGTATTAAAAAATTAATAAAAAAGATAGTATGTCTAGCATTATTCTATTAAGAATGTTAGATAATATTAAGGTGTTGTTTGGGAAATGAATCAGATCCATTCTGGGCCATTCAGACGAGTTTATCAGTTCAAATCGTTGTTTGAATTTTTTTTTTTTTTTAGAAAAAAATCCAAATGGCCCAAACTCGTTCAAATCCTTAAAATATAAATTCTACCCACCCTCAAATTTCAATAGTTTGGATCTATTTTGAATAGTTCTTTTTAATTTGAAATTTAAACCACTCTTTCTATAACTCAAATAACATATTTCTATATCTACCCAAACAACAATTCAAATAAATTTTTAATTGAGATTATTTGAACCAAGTTTAAATTCTTCGTTTAAATTGCACAATTCAAATTTTCGAATTCAAATGAAAAAAGCTCAAATTAGTAAAATTTAAACTCGTTTGCTAAACGATACCTAAATCTTTGACTTTATATTTGTAATTAGTAATATAATATTTGGAAGCGGTAGTGGTAGGGACCTTTTTTTGGTCCCTGCGGTAGGGACCGATCCTAAAATTTATTATGAATGGTTAAAATTTTGGATTTCAATTTGCTGTTTTTTTCAAAGTTGTTTCTTGGAATTTTTTTTTTAGCATTTTGGTGAAAAAAACTCAATTTTTTTAGGGGTGAAAGTGCAAATTTTTTTTAAAAAATTGAGCCTAAACAGTAATACAATAAAAATAAAGGGTCAAAAAATTAATAAATAAAGTACTTAGAACAATTCTGAGCCACTTATTTGGTCCCCACGGTAGGGACAAAACAAAGGTCCCTACCACAGCCACATCCATAATATTTATTATTTTGATTTTCATTTGATTGTAGTAATTGGAACAGTAGAATTTCTCATATGCACGTCCTTAATATATATAACTGAGAGTTTGTGTTTTAAAACGTATTGAGCAAAAATTATTTTCTTTTTTTATTTTATTCATTCCCTTTTTTTATTATTATTTTGGGTTATGTGTGCGTGTTATACACGCGCCCATTGAGGTGCAAGCATCTTCCCTACCTGAGTGTCCTGAGATTTTTTTTAAATTTTTAAATAGAGGTGCGGATCCCAAGTATTTTTTATTGTTCAAAAAATAATTGCGTTGGAAGCGGCTTTTGGGGGGCGTTTTTGGAAAAAATTTAGGGTTCTTTTTTGGCAAATTATAGGGGTATTTTTATAGGAGCTTTTCTACGATGTTCCACTTAGTGGTGTGTGAAAGAACCATTTTGTTAGTAGGTGTTCCTTGTTACTGACATAACACTTTCAAGGAATACAGGAAATAACTAAAACCGAGATGAAAAAAAATATGACGTGAACAGTAACTAAAAGTGCAGCGGATAAAGTAAATGGCACACAAAAATTAGTTACGCAGTTCGGCTTTTTCCTACGTCTGCGGGGCCTCGCCCAGATGAAACGATCCATTAGAAAATCTCGAAATGAGAATGCTCGAACTTATACAAGACTTCGACTCCCTCTCTATCTTCGTCGCCATCCTTTCGTCAGTCCTAGCGATCTACCCTTGATGAGATCCCCTCGCCTTACGAACAAGCGCTGACGAGATCCCCTTGCCTTACAAATCACGCATCCCATGTAATCACTCACTAATTTCCCGATACAAAAGTTCACTCAAAATATACTCACACTCACACGGTTTATGGAACAACATGAAGAATGCTACTCATCAGAGTATAAACCCCATACAAAGATAAACCCATATTATGAATAAGCACTCAACTCTCACTCTGTATATTTCGTGCTTTTCTCTTCAGCAAGCTCCAGTTAAATGGTTGGAGAAGATGATAAGATGACCAATAATAATCTCCAAAAGGAAAGACATTAAACATATAGTAAAAACTTGGTCAAAGATAATTATTTTCGGATCAAAATAAGCATCCATATCAACAACAATGATATCTATGCATTCCAGCTCAGTGTTCGATCTCCGCGTGATATATAAGGAAACAATATCTTCCAGGTCAACTCAGCCTTGCATATATATACTCTGTGTTCACATTCCGCGTGAATATAAAAGGAAACACAACCAAGACAACCATCAGACTTACCATATAGATATCAGGCATCGCAACACCGCATGAAACACATAAGGAAAGTTCCAAACTTATTTGGCAAGAGAATATCCGAAAATCACGAAGCATCTTTGACTTTCCATTGAGAGAAAATCACATCACATCCTGAATGGTCAACACCCATTAATACTGAATAATATATTCAGAATAATGAAATGAATCAATCTTCCGAAGAATGAAATCAAGAAAATCAATCAAATTCGTCCAAGTCTACCAATTTCGCATCTTCACTTCGTAGATATATACAGTGTTCAAACACTGTGTGGAACACTTAAGAAAACACCCCAACTCATCCAAAAACCACAGCAATCTTCAAGATTAGATATAGGCAATCAAAAATATCATCAATCCATGAAATGTGATTTTGTCAATTAAAATGCCAATAAACAAAAGCACTAACAATGTGCAAATGTAAAACTAAAAAAGTGTATAGTAATGATATTAAAACATATAGTAATAATTCTTTACATCTCTCCTATACTCATAGGTGAAGCATTAATGAGTATGAAGCACTATAGAATTGGCCTTATTATAGATTCTCACTCTTTCTTATTCTTTTAAAAAAAATTGTTCAAATTGTTTCAAACGTATTTTTAAACAGTAATGATCTCAAAAATTAGTTTTTTCACACGATTGGATTTAAATTTTTTTCTTTACCCATTTTGCTATATTTTTTTTTCCAGTGGATATATTGTTTTATTTTTTCTTATGTTTTAGTGTTTTTCATTTTCATTTTTGATATTTAACCAAATTTGAAAAGTCTTTACTAAATAACAAATCACCTCTTAAATTGATTAATATGACCAGAATATTAAAAATTTAACAAAAAATAATTGTTAACATCTTAATATGTAAATTTTATGTTATAATAGACAAATTTAATAAAAAAAAATCGTGTAAAAAAATACATGGAGCTCGTACGCGCATAACACGTGTCTAAAAACTAGTCATACTATCCTATAGAAGAGTGAATAGGTTTTAGATAGGAGTTAAGACCTTTCTACTAAAGCAGATTGTAGGTCTTTTCGCCTTTTTTTGGGGTTTAAATGATTTTTTTATTAAAAAAAATATGTTCCAAGTACGAATACTACAAAATTTAGGCTTAGAAATAATAATTTGTAAGCGCATGACAAAAAAAAAAAAAAAAAAGCTCAGGTGCAATTAGAAAAAGGGGCCTGAAGCGGGCCCTACACTGTGTCAAAAATATATATCTATATTATCATGGTTAGTTATAAGGGAAATTTTGAGGAATGCCTTTTTTTAGCACATTGATAATTTGTGCCCCTTGTGTGTTAAAGTTTTGATATATGTCATGAATTTTACATTACAAACATAAAAGAGAAAACAAAAGGATCACACAACTTGAGGCATAGATTATGTAGAATGATTTTATTTTACAATTCTCCTTAGTTATAACTTTTTTTCTAGTTCTTTTGACGCTTATTATGTTATACTTATTTTAACTAAAAAAAAAAAGTTAAGATTTTTGGCTTTGTTTTGAAATTATTTGATCTATTTTCTGTTTGTTTTTTATTTTTAAATTTTTTTTTACGTAATTGTAACAAATTTATAATGCAAAAGCTAGTATAATATAAAAGGTGGAGTGCATACTTTATTTCAAACTTCAATGCCAAAGTATAAATGCCCTTTGGAGCAACAAAATTACAAACTTGTTGTCATAAAAAAGTGGTTGAAGTTGCAAGCTAAATGTCACAATAATTGTTTCCAACGGAAAAAAATAATAATTCAAAATTGACGTGTGATGGATTTGTTGCATCAACTCCATGTATTGTTTCTTCTTTCTTTGTGAATTTGGGTAATCGGTAAACAACCATAGACATTATTATAACTTCACTTGTTAATCTCTTACATAAATTTGATTTTTAACAAAAACTATTCTCAAACCCAAAAAATATCTCCTAAGACCATCTCTAACCTATTTTTAACACAAAAATATAGTAACTGTCACACCAAACAGTAATTCATCTCTAACCTATTACACCATTTCTAACACCAAATAATAAAATATTCTGAGTATATTCCTTCTCATATATCTTATTATATCATATTTCAATAATAGCCTTGTATTTATCAACTTTATGAATTAGACCCACTTATATTTTATTTTCACAATAACTCAATAAAAGTTATTTATTATTAGATTATTTCAGCCAAAATATAATATTACTAGACAATTTAATTCCAAATAAAATTTTATGATTGTCTAAAATAAACGTTCATTAAATAAAAGAAAAATTACATAATAACACACAAATAGAAAAGCTAAAAATCGTAGATATGGATTTAAGCATCGGAATTAGTGTACTCCTCCTATAAATGATCAATTAACGTAGTTCGAAGTGCGAAGTATGCTCTTTTATCCTTAATTTGTATATACCGAGAAAGGAATTCCCGAAATCAGGTATTATGATCCATTGCCATTTCAACCTTTGGAGGTGGCGCTTCTCTCGCAACTTCAATTGGTGCATTGAGATCACGTCCATCCTCGATTATCATGTTATGTAAAATTATGCATGTAGTCATTATGTCATGTAGCACATCTTTTCTCCAAAAACGTACCGGTCATGTTACAATTGCGAAACGTGATTGGAGAACTCCGAAGGCACGTTCTACGTCTTTTCTACATGCTTCATGTTGCATAGCAACTCGTGAATAGTTTGCACAATGGTGGACCATTTTGGATATATACTGTCAGCCAAATAATAACCTATATTTTATTCTTTTCGTTGAATGACATAATGAGCTGGAGGAGCAATACCTTGAGCAGATTGGAGAAAAGGTGGCAAGACTCCAATACATTGATATAACTGTTGGTGCCTAGAATACCGAAATAAGCATGCCAAAGATCATAATCTGCTACAGTTCGAGAATAATAGTTGGTGATCCACTACGGCCCGGATATTGTCCAGCCCACGCAGTTGGATAATTTTTCCACTTCCAATGCATGCAAGCTAAACTGCCTAGTATACTTGGAAAACCCTGTTTTTTACCAATGTAGAGAAACTTGGCAACATCATTAGCTGTTTGTGGTCATAAGTATTGCTAAGAAAATATCTCCACTATTGCTCGGCAAAATCTCTTCATGCTTTCAATTGCCGTTGACTCGCCTATCTTGACGTACTCGTCTATGGCATCTGCTGGTAGACCATAGGCCAGCATCCGGAACACGGCTGTTACTTTCTGGATGGGTGACAATCTAAGTCTTCTTAATCGCTCCCTCTGTTGTGTAAAGTAGTTGTCATGACCTTTAACTGCATTAATAATGCAAAGGAACAACGAGCGAGACATTTGATATCTCTGGCAAAACATGACATCATTGTATAATGGGTTCTCCGAGAAGTAATCATTGAACAGTCTACAGTCTGCGCTTTCTCGATCACGATTGATGAAAGAACGACTAGGAACTGAGCCGCCATGGTTCACTTGGTTGTTTTGTTGATTGAAAAGGTATTGGATGATCAAGTTGTTATTAGCGATAGCACGACATATCGCTTCTTCTTCGAGACTATTGATCATTTGCTTATTATCATCATCATTTGAAGAGAATGATGAAGATGAATAATTTTGTGGATTTTCGAAATTGGAATTCATTTTATGGGAGAGAAATTTTGGGTGAGCAACTAAGTAGGTATTGGTAGTAGCTTGCTATGAGAAACATGAAGTTCTAGTGTAATTTATAGAAAAAAATTTCAAACAAATTGAGAAGCATGAGAATTTTCGAATAAATGCGTCATTGTATTGTCAAATCCATTCAGAGTGGATTAAGAAGCGTGAGAATCTTAGAATCAATGCGTCATTGTATTGTCAAACGTTCAGAATGAATTGAGAAGCGTGAGAATCTTGGAATCTAAGCGCCATTATATTGTCAAATCCGTTTAGAATGGATTGAGAAGCGTAAGAATCTTGGAATCAGTGCGCCATTGTATTGTCAAATTCGTTTAGAATGGATTGAGAAGCGTGAGAGCCTTGATATAAATAAAATCATGGATTTTTATATCTATTCACAACATCGAGCCATTTTATCATTTTCTCTACACATCTACATCATTTCTAACTTGTTTTAAAAGAATGTCTATCCGTTATTCTGGATACACTCAAGATGAAGATAAGTTTTGATGTCAAGTTTATATGAAAAATTTCCAAGACCCCATCAAGGGTGTGAATTAGTCAGCTGATCAGTTCTGGTCCCGTGTGGAAGAAGCTTACAACAATGGGAAAATTGCGACAATGAGTGATCGTTCAAATAAATCAATCCAGGCTCAAGTTCAAGCTATTGAGAAAGCAGTAAGGAAAATTCATGCATGCATCAGACAATGCGAAAACAGGCGTCCAAGTGGTGCTTCAGATGACGATATTATGAGTATTAATATATAACTTTTCTATTTTTTTTCATCTTTGTTTGAATAATTAATTAATTGTTTATAACGATTTGCAGTTAAATCAAGCCAAAGTAATGCTAATTGAAGATCTAAAGTTCAAAACATGTTGGAAATTCGATCATCTCTGGAACATTATTAAGAATTTTGAAAAGTTTAAAGATGGTGTTATCAGTGCTAGACAAGTATCTCCATCACCATTTTTCGGGTATATCTCGTTAGAATCAGAAAATCTCACCCCTGATTCTACTACGCAAGCATCTCCTGGACTGTCTTCACGTTCTCTGAATTTACATGACGACGACGACATTATTGGTGATTCTTTATCTCAACGACCAACTGGGGCGAAGAAATCCAAATTGAAAAGAAAAACTCATGATCAAACATCGACTGTCATCAACACCCTTGAAGAAGGAATTAGCCAGCTTTTGGTACAATTAAAAAAAGACAACAGCACAGAGGCAACACCACTTGAAGATGAACTATGCCTTGAAAGAACTTAAGGAGGAAAATATAATTTTGTTTCATGACTTGAATTCCATACAAGATCCAAATATTCGCGCATATACTCAGGCTAAACAAGCACGAATTTTACAAAAGATGGTTGAACAACAACTATATCAACCTCCTCCTCCTATATCTAGTTCGTTTGGGCAATACTTCAATGATATTGGAGGATCTAGAACCGGTCTGCCAGATTATTAGGTCACTAATCTTGGTTGTTTTAAGTTTTATTTTTCGTTATGTATTTTTAATAACGATGAATAGTAAAACTAAAAATACATAACGAAAAACAAAACTTAGAACAACCAAGATTAGTGACCTAATAATCTAGCAGACCGGTTCCAAATCCTCCAATATCATTGAAGTATTGCCCAAACGAACTAGATGTAGGAGGAGGTTGTTGATATTGTTGTTGTTCATCCCTCTTTTGTAAAATTTGTGCTTGTTCAGCCTAAATATATGCACGAATGTTTGGATCTTGTAAGGAATTCAAGTCCTGAAACAAAATTTTATTTCCTCCTTAAGTTCTTTCAAGGCATAGTTCTTACTTTGGATCTCCAAGTGGTGTTGCCTCTGTTCTGTTGTCTTTTTTAACTGCTCCAAAAGCTGCCTATTTCCTTCTTCAAGGATGTTGATGACAGTTGATGTTTGCTCATCAGTTTTTCTTTTAAATTTGGATTTCTGCGCCCTAGTTGGTCGTTGATAGGGCCGGCAATCTGGGTCCAGACACGAGACACGACACGAACACGACATGACTTAAGCGGGTTTGGGTCCTCCCTTAATGGGTCTGGGTCTAACTAGGTCGTACACGATTTATACAATTAAATAACGGGTGAACACGGCACGAACCCGCAAACACGATTAGACCTAATTAGACACGATTAATAATTGGGTCTTAAATGGTTAGATACGATTACGACCCAATAAGACCCGTTAAGACACGTTTACTAAACGGGTCATAATGGGTAGACACGATTACGACATGTTTAATACCCATATATATACATATTTTTTTTTTATTTTTTTTATCATATTTCTTAACTATTTTGTAATATTTTCCTTTTTATTTTTTATTTTTTTAATTTCAATTTCGAGCGCCCATTTTCTTTTGTATTTCCCCCTTTTCTTTTACATTTTATTTATCTAATTATCTTGTTGTTGTTGTGACATAGGTTTGATTATATTTTTGTTTGATAGATTGTTATGACTTAGGTTTGATTATGGTTTTTTTTTTTTTTTTATAGATTGTTGTGACTTAGGTTTGATCATGGTTTTGCTTGATGGATTGTATGGATTGTTTTATGTTTTATGGTTTTGCTTGATGGATTGTTAGTTATTTATTTATTTATTTATGTTTAAGGGATTCACTTGTGGCTATGTTTAATATTGATAGACTATAATTATGTTTTGGTGTATTAATCACTTAATTTTTAAGTGTTTTTTTTATAGTTAATTCATTTTGAGATAAATGGGTCTTAATGAGTTCAAGACCTGTTTAAACCCATTTAAAAATAAGTTGTGTGACCCATTTGGACCTATTTAAATAAATGGGTATGGGTTCGTGGGTCTGCACGTCCCATTAAGACACGATTAGACACGAATAGTAACCGTGTCTTAATGAGTCGTGTCTGGGTCTGTTAAAAAATAAATGGGTCGTGTATGGGTCTTCATTCTAAACACGATTAATAAATGAGTCGTGTTTGGGTCTACTCAAAATTACGTGGACACGGCACGAACACGACACACGACACGAATTGCCACCCCTAGTCGTTGAGATATAGAACCACCAATAATGTCGTCGCCGTCATGTAAATTCAAAGAAAATGAAGGCAGTCCTGGAGATGCTTGCGTAGCAGAATCAGGGGTGGGATTTTCTGACTTTGAAGAGGCATACCCGAAACATGGTGATGGAGATACTTGTCTTGCACTGGTAGCACTATCTTTAAACTTTTCAAAATTCTTAATAATGTTCCAGACATGATCGAACGTCCTACCTGTTTTGAACTTTGGATCTTCCATTTGCATTACTTTGGCTTGATCTAACTGCAAATCGTTATAAACAATTAATTAATTATTCAAACAAAGATGAAAAAAATAGAAAAGTTATTTATTAATACTCATAATATCGTCATCTGAAGCACCACTTGGACGCCTGTTTTCGCATTTTCTGATGCATGCATGAAGTTTTCTTGCTGCTTTCTCAATAGCTTGAACTTGAGCCTGGATTGATCTATTTGAACGATCACTCATTGTCGCAATTTTCCCATTGTTGTAAGCTTCTTCCACACGGGACCAGAACTGATATGCTGACTGATTCACACCCTTGATTGAGTCTTGGAAAATTTCCATATAAACTTGACATCAGAACTTATCTTCATCTTGAGTGTATCCAGAATAACGGATAGACATTCTTTTTAAACAAGTTAGAAATGATGTAGATGTGTAGAGAAAATGATAAAATGGCTCGATGTTGTGAATGGATATAAAAATCCATGATTTTATTTATAGCAAGATTCTCACGCTTCTCAATCAATTCTAAACGGATTTGAGAATACAATGACGCATTGATGCTAAGATTGTCACGCTTCTCAATCTATTCTGAACAGATTTGACAATACAATGGCGCGTTGATTCCAAAATTCACACGCGTCTCAATCCATTCTGAACGGATTTGACAATATGATGGCGCACTGATTCCAAGATTCTCACGCTTCTCAATCCATTCTGAACGGATTTGACAATACAATGACGCATTAATTCTAAGATTCTAATGTTTCTCAATCCACTTTGAATGGATTTGACAATGCAATGACGCATTTGTTCCAAGATTCTCACGCTTCTCAATTTGTTTGAAAATTTTTCTATAAATCACACTAGAACTTCATGTTTCTCATAGCAAGCTACTACCAATACCTACTTAGTTGCCCACCATAATTTTCTCTCCCATAAAATGAATTCCAATTTCGGAAATCCACCACATTATTCATCTTCATCATCCTCTTCAGATGATGATGATAATATGCAAATGATCAATAATCTAGAAGAAGAAGAAGAAGCGAGATGTCGTGCTAATAACAACTTGATCATCAAATACCTTCCTAATCAACAAAACAACGAAGTGATCCATGGCAGCTTAGTTCCCGGTCGTTCTTTCATCAATTGCGATTGAGAAAGTGCAGACTGTAGACTATTCAATGGTTACTTCTCGAAGACCCCATTGTACAATAATGTCATGTTTCGCTGGAGATATCGAATGTCTCGCTCATTATTAATGCAGTTAAAGGTCACGCAACTACTTTACACAACAAAGGGATTGATTAGGAAGACTTGGATTGTCACCCATCCAGAAAATAACAGCTGTGTTCCGGATGCTGGTCTATGGTCTACCAGTAGATGCCACAGACGAGTACGTCAAGATAGGCGAGTCAACTACAATTGAAAGCATGAAGAGATTTTGCCGAGCAATAGTGGAGATATTTTCTGAGCAATACTTAAGACCACCAACAGCTAATGATGTTGCTAGGCTTCTCTACATTGGTATTTTTCAGGTATGCTAGGCAATTTAGATTGCATGCATTGAAAGTGGAAAAATTGTCCAACCGCGTGGGCTAGACAATATGCGGGCCGTAGTTAATTGATCACCAACTATTATTCTTGAAACTGTAGCAGATTATGATCTTTGGATATGGCATGCTTATTTCAGTATGCCAGGCACCAACAATAATATCAATGTGTTGGAGTCTTTCCACCTTTTCTCTAATCTCGCTTAAGGTATTGCTCCTCCAGCTCATTATGTCATTCAAGGAAAAGAATATAATATGAGTTATTATTTGGCTGACAGTATATATCCAAAATGGTCCACCATTGTGCAAACTATTCATGAGCCACGAGGTAAAAAAAAAAAAATTTTGCTATGCAACATGAAGCATGTAGAAAAGACGTAGAACGTTCCTTCAGAGTTCTCCAATCACGTTTCGCGATTGTAACAGGGCCGGTACGTTTTTGGAGAAAAGATGTGCTACATGACATAATGACTACATGCATAATTTTACATAACATGATAATCGAGGTTGAACGAGATCTCAATGCACCAATTGAAGTTACGAGAGAAGCGCCTCCTCCAGAGGTTGAGATGGCGGTGGATGATAATACCCGATTTCAGAAATTCCTTGCTTGGTATAGACAAATCTAAAAAAAAAAAGAAGCTCACTCCACACTTTGAAATGTGTTAATTGATCATTTATGGGAGGAGTACACTAATTCCGATGCTTAAATGCATATCTACTATTTTTAGTTTTTCTATTTATGTGTTGTAATGTAATTTTTTATTTATTTAATGAATGTTTATTTTAGACAATCACATAATTTTATTTGGAATTAAATTGTCAAGTAATATTTTATTTTAACTTTTATTGAGTTATTGTTAAAATAAAATATAAGTGGGTCTAATTCATAAAGTTGATAAATACAAGGCTATTATTGAAATATAATATAATAAGAGATATGAGAATGAATATACTCAGAATATTCCTTTTAGTGTTAGAAACTGTGTAATAAGTTAGAGATGAATTACTGTTTGACGTGACAGTTACTGCATTTTAGTGTTAAAAATGAGTTTTTAGGTTGGAGATGGTCTAACACGTAAATGAGCTTAGACACGATATTTAGTGATACGGCATGACACGAGAATTATTGGGATTAGGCACCGTACCATAAGTTACTTGGTTGAACTTGAATAAGACACGAAGTACGATGAAATACAACACGGAAAAGCACACATGTGTGGGTGTGTATATATATATATATATATATATATATATATATATATGAATTTTTCCCATGGGGATGGAGGGACTAAAATGAAGAATGGGGCGGGGATAGGGATACATTTTATTTTTCTCATAGAAATGAGGCGGGGATAGAGAATGTACTATTATTTTTTAAAAAAATATACGATTATATTTATATATATTATTTCTTTTTTCAACATATTATTCAATAGTTATAAATATTTCTCAAATCCCACATTCAATGCATAAAATTAAATTATATCTATTTCAGCCATTATATTTAAAAAAACGTCATTAGTTATCGTAAGTTTAAAAATTCAATCCTTCTGAATAAATTTAAAAGAAATCCTATTAATAAAGAAAGTAATCTATATTACCTGAAAATGATTTTCAAAATCTCATGCACGTACCAAACTTTCTTCTGACTCTTATTGACAATAAGTCTATCTCAAAGCTATATAGATGCTATTAGGACAAATAAGAAAAGAGAATTCTATTTAGTTTTTATATTTTTATTTTCATATTTTATCGACTTTTTTGATTTTAGTTTTCGGGTTTACTTATATTATTGACTTTTAGAGGTTTACCCCCTTGTTTGGGGAGAACATTTTGCCCATTGGGATCCCATTTTTTGGGATAGAAAAAATGGTTTGAAAATGGTTTGGAATGGTTTGAAAAATGATGTAGAATGGTTTGACTTTGTGAATTTCAAAGTGGTATAAATGGTTGAGATTTTAGATATTGTATAGGGATTTGGAAAGTTGAAAAAAATAGAATGGTTTGGAGGATTAGGAAAGTTGAAAAAAATGAAAAAAAAAAGGAATGAAATGGAAACGGCAAAATAAGGGAGGGGGGGGGTGGGGGGGGGGGGGGGGGGGGGGGGGGGGTGGGGGGGAGGGGGGGAGGGAGGAGAGGTGGGTGCAAACGGGGGGTTATTATTTGTTGGGGGTGTGGGTGTGTGCAAACGGGGGCTTATTATTTGTTTGCTTTAGACTTATTATTTGTTTAGCAAAATACTAATTGTGTTGCAGTTAAGTTTGAAATTAATGTTTAGTTGTTACGATTTAATTTAATTTTAAACATTTTATTGTGATGAGATTTTTTTTTGTATGTGTGTTAATCTATAATATATATATATATATATATAATATATATATATATATATTATTATTATAATAGATTAAATGAGCGGAAATGGGAAACTATCCCCATGAAGATTCAACATCGCCAACTCTTTTTAGACGGAAATAGAGCTGAATATGGTACTATCCCTCCATGGGGATTCCCCATCCCTATCCCCATCTCTTGTTAGATAGGGATAGAACGAGGATGTGGAATAGTTTTTAAGACAAGGATGAAGATAGAAGATGCATTCCCTGGCCCACCCCGCCCCATTGTCATCACTACTAAGATTATTTTGAAACAAATTGTTAATTAAATAAGGAAATTTTAAGAAAATAGCCACTGCTTACAAAATGATTTTTAAAAAATAGTCATAGTTTCAAAAAAATTAAAACTAGCCATTTCAGAAATTTTTGACACGTGTCAGAAATTTCTTACAGCATATTTTATGTATAATTTTGTTATTATCAGAAATTTCTTACGGTGTGTTATGGCTAGTTTTTAAATTTTTTCAAACTATGACTATTTTTTAAAAACACACAGTCTAAAATGACTATTTACTTAACTGATCCATTAAATAATAATAACATTAATACTATGGATAATTTTGACATTTTATGAAAACTTAGGATATTCACGTTGTTTTCTAATATTTGTATTTTCAATATTATTTGGGTTAAACTTAAATGTTATGTCTCCAACCGTACAACCTAGAAACTAGAAAGAATAGACCACAATAATTGCAATTCAGTGGTGGACCAATTCACATATTCATTCAGGACGAATTAAGCAATTAATCATTTTAAAGATAAATTTTGAAAAATTTAGCCATAGTTTCAAAAAATTAAAGATTTAATCATAATACGTTATTATGTTACATGTAACATATATACGTGTAAAAAATATAACATTAAATATAATATTACATGTAATATAAAATGTAACACATGTAACATTATATGTAATGTTACACTTTACATGTATATATATTATATGCAACATCAAATATTACATGTTATGAATAAATCCTTAATTTCGATATTTTAGGGCTAAATCCTAAAAAGTTACCCAAAAGTTTAGTCAAATGCCAAAAAAACCCATTCATCATTAACTAGCACGTCTAAAATCAAGCAATCAGATCTGACTCCAGACGTTATTAGTTAACCATAACACATGGGTAACGTGTATATATATATATATATATATATATATATATATACGTATAAACATATATATGTACATATATACATAACATATCATATGGGTGATGAAAAATCAAATTACTAGTTGGGAAAAAAATAAGCAGAATACTATATTATATAAGGGGAAACAAAACAATTGAGTTTCGTCTCGGTCATGGAATTATTGCCCAAGCACAAACCAAGACAATAGTGTTTATGTTCTAGTTTCTATCATCATTTTCTACTCGGATCCAACGTTTTGCACTTTTCAAACATCTTGTGAAAGTAGCAAACAGTTGACAAAGTAGCAAAAAGACCTAGTATTTATCGAAGGAACAAAGATGTTTCTGTAACTAAAGTAACACCTTTTTGTTGCTCATTTTTGTTCGTCGGCCTTGACTGATTCAACCACCTCGGCTTCCAGTGTTTCTGGCTTGCCCATGTTCGCTCCTGCACTCCGAATATCTGCAGGCGTTGACCATTTCCCAGAAAGAGCAATTCCCATCATCTCGTATATTTTCCCACCAAGCTGTGCTGGATTTTCAGGCTGCATTGACAACATACTCGTCTTTAACGAGGGCACAATGACAAAAAGAAAGAAAAAGGATTCGCATTGCCTACGGATATAATCCTGAATCCAGGAGAAGCAATTCGAAAGTCGAACTCCTGGCAAGCCCTAGAGACTTTCTACAATTGATAAAAGGTAATAAAACATGCAAACAACAATATCTTCTAACGAAGCAAAGAGATAGTGTGACTACTCACAGTATAACCGCTTGATACCAATGCAGTATCATACAGAAGATCGATAGCTTTCATAGCATCTTCATCATCTGGGCTACTGCTTAATGCAGCCTGCAACCAAGAGTTAAAATAGAAAGTGAGCATATTCCGGGGGACACCAGAAACATTGGGAAGAAATGGTACTCGAAGTTCACCGTACATTCAAGTTTTTAATGATTGGGTGTTCGGGATTTATCTCAAACACCCTTCTTCCTCTCATGTAATCCAAGCTAGAGGTATCACCGACAGTTTGGCTCTTCATCAGTCTGCAAGAATATTATTAGACCATTAACATATAATTATAATCACCTCGGAGTGTCTTTTAGTATCATGGGCAGGAGTGCTCCTACCTTTCCATGTTTGCTGACCAACCGAACTTCCCGGATACAAGAACACAGGGAGATGAGCTCAGACGACTTGAGATTTGAACACTAGCAACTTTATCTCCAAGACGTTTCTTAATCCAATCACAGGTTTGGCCAAATTCCTTTTTCATCTCCTTTTCTTTCTCTTCGTTCTTATCGCCTGGAGATATTTAAATTTGTCCCAGTTAGGATTTCCACACCAAGTATATATTAAAGAAGCGAGACCATCAGTTCAGATTAAGAAGTAAACTAACCTAAATCCAAGTCTTCCTTGCTAATATCAACAAAATTCTTCTCCTTGTATGATTTCAGGTTCTGGACGGCGAGCTCATCAATAGGATCAACCAAGAACAGCACCTGCAAAGAATGAGATCACAGAGCATGAATTAAGCCCATATGTAAATAAGAGCACAACCAGCGTCGCAAAAATAATTTCTAAGTAAGGCATACTTCAAGATCCTTCCCGAGAAGTTTCTCTAGGAAAGGTGTGTTCTTTGCACTTGTCACGCTATCAGCAGCAATGTAGTAGATGTCCTTCTGCTCGGGTTTCATGTTCTCGACATACTCATCCAAACTAATCATCTCTGCTTCGCTTTGGGAAGAGAAAAATCTGAGCAGTGGAGCAATACGTTTGTGGTTTTCACGATCTTCAATACAGCCTAGTTTCAAGTATTTGCCAAAGTTGTCCCAGAAACTCTCGTAATCCTGCGGAAAACAGAAAGTGGTTATCGAGAAATCCACAAGGCCCAATCGCCCAAGTCCATATTGTATAATCATAGACAGCAGCAAAGTGACGAGGAAGGGGACTAAAATTAATAGACAAGTACATACTGCTTTGTTCTCACTCAATGATATTCCCAGAATCATGTCAAAGGCCTTCCGTACTAAGCGCTTCCTCATAATCCGAACCTTTAAAAATATAAAAACAAATTAGAACATTTTATTTTTAATAAGCAGCTCTACAACATCTTTATAAATGGATTAGGGTAAGATTCTCTTCATATACTTACAATACGACTCTCTTGAAGAATCTCACGTGATACATTGAGTGGAAGGTCGCTTGAGTCCACGACACCTTTGACAAAGCTCAAGTATTGTGGGAACTATCCAAAGAGAGAATAGAGATCATCACAACTAAAAGCTTGCATAAAACTATGCATTTCTTATTTTATAAAAAGAATTGAGAATCTTCCTACCAGCTCTCCATCAAAGTCATCTGAAATGAATACTCTTTTAACATGAAGCCTGATATTTTTCGTCTTTCGACTGATTATGTCATTCTTTCCCATAGGAGAGACGGCTGGTACATAAAGTATGGACCTGAACTCTACTTCACCCTGTAATACCAAACTTCATAAATTTAGAAGCCAGACATAACTGTTACAGCAGCACAGAAAAGGCAGTGTAGCAAAATCACTTAGTTTGTGCCTTAAAGCACTAGGAGGCTTTTGGTTTCTTGTCAAAGTTCGGACAAATCATATAAAACATCACATAATAACCCGTCGGGAAAATAATACAAAATATATACATACAGTATTATGTAGGCTTGGTGTTATCATAATTTAGTATCATGGAACAGCAATAGTGTAATTGCAAGTGAGGGAAGGAAAAGCATGCCCACCTCTGTTGTAAAGTGTGATGACGCTAGTGGATCCAGATACTCATTAAAAGCCTTCTTGTAGAATTCATTGTATTCCTCTGTTGTGACCTCCTTAGGGCTGCGAAGCTGCAAATATCAACAGCATGATGCCAAATTTTCTTCATTCTTACAAGGGATGTCAAACACAGATCAAAGAAACTCTAAGGTTTACCCAGATTGGTTGAGTCTCATTGGTAAGCTCCCAGTCCCAGTATTTTTCTACAACTGTTTTGGTTTTCTTCTTCTTCTGTAACAGTTCAAAAAACAAAATTGTAAAAAACTGATGCACTCTAAACTTAGTGAACATGAAAACAAGTAGGCTTCACCCAGAAAATTCAGCAAGGAGAGGAACAAAGTACCTCCGACGTTTCAGCTTGTTCATCTTTTTTGGCTTCAGCTGGATCCTCATCAACTTCAACCTAGAAGAAGGCAAAGGATCATGATGACCAAAAGTTTAATATTCCAACTCAGAAGAGGCGTAGAACTAAAATTAAAAACGAATCACAATATCGAGTATCTTTACCTCTTTAGTATATCCCTTTTCCTGCCAAGTGTATATTGGGAAAGAAACAAATTGGGAATAGTTTTTCACGAGCTTCTGAATCCGTTCTGGATGAGCATAACCTTTGTCCTCACTCTGAAAATATGACAGTAAACAAATAGGTTATTTTCAGATTAAAAGCCACAAGCTACTTGAGAAGAAAAGGAGGTTTCTTAGGACCTTGAGATACAAGGTAAGACGCGTCCCTCTGGGAATTAGCTTATCAGGGTCTGTCTCTTCACGAATCGAATATGAGCTAGCATTGGCCTCTCCTTCCCATATATATTGCTTATCAGACTTTGGGCTTTTTGTTGAGACAACCACCTACAAGCAAGAAGGCGCACAAAGCTTAAACAAAGTGCAAACACTTTTATACAATTGCGAGAAAACAAGCCAGAGAACAGTTTCTGAATTCTTCCACTGGGGACATACTCGATCAGCAACTAGGAATGCTGAATAGAAGCCAACACCAAATTGACCAATTAAATTGCTGTCACCACCAGCGTCCTTGCTATCCTGTAAAATAATAGTGGTTTATGAGCTCAAACAATTACCCTGAATTTTTCTCACCAATTTTACAACGACAATTTAGTATTAACCTTTATTGCTTTCAAGAACTTTGCAGTCCCACTTTGTGCAATAGTTCCCAGACAGTCAACAAGTTCTTGCCTAGTCATTCCAATGCCAGTATCACTGCAACAGAAAGAAAGCCCTGGAATATTAGTTTTCCAAGGAGATTTTGCCCCAAGCTGATTGCTAAAGTGGGTAAAAGCTTACGTGATAGTTACGATCCCATTGTCTTTATCAGTTTGGATTCGGATATCAAGATCACCTGCATCTTTCAAAATATCGGGATCTGTAACGCTAAGAAAACGAAGCTTGTCCAAGGCATCGCTTGCATTACTGCACAAACATTCATATACCAGGAGCATCAGCTGTTCTGCATGATCAAATATTTACCGAAAATGGCAACTATATAAAAGACACGAGGTAAAAATATAGGTGCCTCTATATTAAAAACTCTCAGGCTTGGGAATGTCAATCTGATAATGTTTGATTACATAACCTATGTCTTTAACAAAAGTATAGCATCCTCAAATTTAAGGTAAGTATAACCAATCAACCTACGAATCATTAGCCAGTCTGTCATGTGATGTCCCTTACATGCGACACACAATAGCATACAGCAGTTAGCTTCCAAAAACAACATAACATTGCAAGCATCTCCAGGTCTTAGTATTGGTCCACTCAGCCACTTGCAGATTTTTTAATTCAAGCATGGACCAAAGTGCTACATGGTATGTTGAAAGGTCCGAATCATGTTGGAAAACCATGCTAAAATGATTATGGCCCATTTTGGGCCCAAATGTAGGCATCAAAAAGGAAATAAAAAAGTTAAAAGCAACATAGACAAATTGGATATTTCTCCCAAAAACTGGGTTTTTTTTTTTTCCCTCCTTTTTTCCAATTGGGATTTCTTTATGGCAAGGGAACCCAGCACATAGTGTGACATGCTCCCTTGGCCGGTCTAGGAGCGCTGGCCTTGCCAAACAAGACATGCCTGGGTGCTCAATAGGCTGTTTCGCGCGCTCAACTGGGCCTAGCCATCGGCCAGTAGACACAGGCTACACACCTTATCACAGTCTAATACCCAAGCCTAAACTAGAACACCTTAGAGACATGCCAAGCCAGTGATGGGCAGCCAAGCAACTTGGATCGTTAGCGCCTCATATTCTAGCTAATGTTACGAAAATCATATAAAGATAGGGACGCAAAAATTACCTTACAAGCTCCCTAAGAAAGACCTCTTTGTTACTGTATAAGCTGTGCACAATGAGGTCCATAAGGCGACTGACCTGTGACGAAGAAAGCACATTTTATCATCTATATATGAATAAATATATTTATATATTAATTTAAGAGCAGTTAAAACTTGCACAAAAAAGATGAAATACCTCTGCTTGATATTCATATGTCTCGGCCGGTGGCACAGCTGAGGATGAGTCAGAGGCTGCCGCAGTTGACTCGTACCGGCTTCCGAAATACATGCCCTTTTCCAAGTTGAACCGAGCCGGAGAATTCGTGAAACTAGGCTTCCCAGTGGTTAATACCGAGTACCATCTTTGTTCGGTGTCTCTCTTCCCCACCTGCACAATGTCAAACACGTTCGAAACATATCAGACAAATACAACACAACAAAATCCAATATACTAATATGAACCCAAATGCAATACGGTAAATAACAACAAGCTTGGTTTTACTATACAAAAAACTGATCACACATTACACATAATTCCAATACGATTGAAACGCGGCCTGGATATTCTAAAACACAGCATTTTGAGGAACTAGTAAAGCTATGTCTGAGACAAAAAAGAAACAATTTAATCAAGAGAACAATTTCCAAGCCGATGTAAAATGGCAAAATAGAGTGGACCATAGAAAAAATCGCCTCTTTTCCAATAACAAAACACAAAGTCGGCAAATTTAAGACAAGAAAGTAGAAAATGTAAACAGAGAGAAATGGGAAAAGAAGAAGCACAGCTAATTCTAAACAATATGGTTCCGAAAATGGTTTGAGAGGAGCTAGGCTCACCGTATCGGGGAGAGGAGGCGCGCAGGAGATCGGAGCCGCCCCGGCGGCGGCGCGGCGGCTGCCGTGGCGGAGGAGGGAGGCGGCGGAGCGGCGGGAGAGGCGGTGCATGGTCGCCGGAGGAGAGGCTTCACTCCGAGGAAGAAGAGCGCTGAGGGTTTAGGGTTTATGGGTTTGGTCTGTCTGTGAGTGAAGAAGATGGGTTTGTAGTTTGTAGGGTTTTAACTTTGTGAAGAGTAGGGGTTTGGGAAGCTTCTGGAGTTCGCTGGAGTGGAAAATTGTAAGAAATGTGTATTGATTTGTTGGTCGTTTCGGTATTTAAATATCAGAGTTAGTTAGGTAAATAGTTATTTTAAATTGTTTTTTTTTTTTAAATAGTTATAGTTTTAAAAAATTTAAAAAATTAGTTATAAAATTATAAAAAAATTTTAACAATAACAAAAATACATATAAAAATATTATCAAAAATTTTTGACATTAGACAAAAATTTTATAAAAAATTTCTTACATAGTTAGTTTTTAAATTTTTTGAAGTGGCTATTATCTTAAAATTTCCTAAATATTAATCATATTCTTGCCTCTAAATTTGTAGGTCAATTTTTCATTTTCATTTGTCTCTCGATTTCAAAATATTTTTAGTGACTATTTTTTTAAAATTATTACCATTAGTTATTTTTTAAAATCACATTTTAAAAAATGATTATTTCTTTATAATTTTTTTAAAGTCAAATGTTACATTATCAACGAAATGTTATTAAAAACAAAATCAAATTTTATATATTGGCAATGTTAAAGTTCGTATATTTTAAGGTCAGTTAGGTAAGTTGTTATTTTGAATGGTGTGTTTTAAAAAAATAGTCACAGTTTCAAAAATTTTAAAACTAGTCATAATTTTTTTTTTTACACAAGTAAGAAATTTTTTACTATAATAAAATTACACATAAAATTTGATGCAGGAAATTTCTTACCAATGTAATAAATTTCGCAAATGGTTATTTTCTTAAATTTTTGAAACTGTAACTATTTTTTAAATTATTTTCTAAAAAGTGACTATTTTCTTAAAAAATTTTATATTTTTATAAAACAAAATTCCAAATTGATGCAAATATAAAAAATTATCTAATATGGAATTACAAAATATTATCAAATTAAAATATAACATATTTTAGAAACAATATTAAAGTGAATAAGTTTTTGGAATATGAAATTACCAAACTGATACAAATATGGGTCAGTTAGGTAAATAGTCATTTTGAACCGTGTGTTTTCAAAAAATAGCCACAGTTTTAAAAAATTTAAAAACAAGCCATTACACACTGTAAGAAATTTCTGACAATAATAAAATTACACATAAAATGTGCTGTAAGAAATTTATGACCCGTGTCAAATACAATTCGCACAAAGTACCATGGCGCTTTTGAAGCACATGGATTAGGGCTCTCCAAAAGAAATCTTGAGGTACGGGTCTCTCACATTTATCGTGAAAATTGTGCAGATATTTCAAGCTCCAAATGAGATCTAATGTACATATAGAGACATGGTTGCTCTTCCTTTTTATAGGTTTAGGAGCCTAGAGTTGTAGTTATGGATCATGCACTCTTTTTCCTTTAGAAGATTTTCCCATTAAGTTTTTTCTTCTAAAGATTTTAACGAGTCCTCTTTCATTTAGGAAAATTCTAGAGGACCCTTTTGGCTCTTTTCTCTGGTTATTTTTTACTTTTCATTCCACTTTGCCCTCTTTGGGGTTGAAACAATTTGTATCTTTCCAATTTTATTTATAATTTAATATATTACGCAACGAGTTAAAAGACTCTTTAGTAGATGACCAACCTTAGGGGCTGCTTGGTACGCGGGTATCTTGATCAAGGGAATGGTAATCTTAAGATTACCTTGTTTGTTACGTGTTTATCTTAATTAAAGATACCCGAGTATCTGATTACCGTGGGTATGAGATTACCATAAAAGGGGGTAATCTGAATACCATGGAGGGGGGGTGGGTTTCAGATTACCCTCTATCTGATAACCATGGTAATCTTTAAAAAAATTAAATTAGTCTTAATTATCATTTATTTTTTTAACTTAAAAACCTGACAAATCTCATTATAAATTACCACCTTACATCGTGAAAAAAAAAAACAAATGAACAAACAAAAAAATTAATTATTCATGTTTCTTTTTCTTGTGAGAATAAATAAATTTTTTTGTTTAGTGTTTTGAGGATTTCTTGTTGCCGATTTTTGCATTATGCGGTTATGAATTTTATTTTATTTTATGTTGAATGAGATTTTGTAATTTACTTTTATTATCATATCATACGCTAATAAGTAAATAATAATAATAATAATAATAATAATAATAATAATAATAATCAATGAATCTCTTTGTTTGTATTTTGTATTGCTACTTGATTTTTTTTTTATTTTTTCGATACACATGAGAAAATTTTCATAAAATGGTATGTTTTCATACATGTTGGTTTCGGTGATAGTATTGTTATAAAATATATTAATTTGAGGATGTATTTTTCTAATTTATAAAATCACATTCAATTATTGTGTTTAACCAAACAATATAATCTAGCATTCCTAGGAATTTTACTAAAATTATATTATCAAACCAAACGTTATAATCTTAGATACTTAGGTATCTGATTACTTTAAAAAGATTCACGAGTATCTTATTACTGAGGATTACCGCGTACCAAATGGCCCAGAATTGGTAAACTACTAAAAATCATGTGTGTGTCAATTTTATTATGATACCTTTCTAATTCGTGGACCTTACCTTCCATTGAAATAAATAAATATATATATATATATATATATATATAATATGTGTGATCATGATAGGAATTAGTATACAGCCAGAAACTTTTTTGTTTTTTTAAATACAACTCATTACACAGTACTTAGACTTAAAGTATAAACAAAAATAAAAAAAATTACCTATAAAGAAATAGATTAAAGAATCTTAGATGCTTAAGTACAAATAAAAGTTGTTACATATAAGTAGCAGCGATGGTTCATCCATGAGAACCATAGCTGAAGTTCAAGTTAGAGTTCTCTAATGACGTTGTACACTATGCCATGGACGTGTTCTAAGTATTTGACTTAATTTCATAGAAGTAAATATGTATTCATGTTCCTAAATCATATATATCACTTTTATTAGCACACTGAACTTATCCTTCGAGGTTACTGAGCCTCTGCACTACAAAGAAGTATCACATTGCACGTAAGATGCCATTTATGTTCACTCATGAGAATTTACCCTAAACAAGTATGAAATACAAATAGAGTTATTATTGACATGATATGCTTATGAAATGTAAATAGAGTTATTATTGACATGATATGCTCGTGAGAATCTTGTACATTACATCGAGTAATCAGATTAAGAGAAATTATAGTGAATATCTAATTTTTAATACCCAATTTAAATTTATACTCAATCTTTTGAAAAATATAACAAAATACCCAAGTGATTGAATTACTTACATAGTGGTATATTGAATTTAAATTTATACCCAATCTTTTGAAAAATATAACAAAATATCAAGGTGATTGAATTACTTACATAGTGATAAGTGATGGTAATTAACTTAGTTACCAAAAACATGTGCAAGTAATTAACGAAATTACTAGAAACTCAATTACTTCAAAAGTTTGGCTATTTATTTTTATTATTGTGTAAAATTGGGTATTTCTCTACTTTACGCTTAGATTAACATGGTCTATGATCTTAACTCACCTCCTATGATCTCAGAATAATGGGTTTGAGACAAGCGCTTAGACTTTTTCTTATTGGAATTCATGGGATGACCCCTGATTAGCTTCCTCTATCCCGAGGACCCTTTGAGTCCTCATGGCCAAAATACTTATTGAAAAATAACCCGATAGCATATATTATGAGTTATTTGGAGTAAACATCCTAACCATTTTATTTTGAAATAATTTGACTTTGCGAATTTCAATATGGTATAAATAGTTGAGATTTAAAGATATTGCATTAGGATTATAAAAATTGAAAAAAATAAAATAGAATGTGGGGATGAGTGGGGCAAACAAGGAATTACTATTATCAGCTTCGGTCATTGATTCGACAAATATTCTGAGTTTTTAGTCAAAAGATTCCTACAAAAGTAACCAAGACTTTTGGTCCTTAGAACTTTCTTTTTTCTTTTTTCTTTTTATTGCTTTACTAATTTAGCAAAGCTCAAATGGTCAAATCAAAATGGTATATGTTTTTCCTTTTAATGAAGAAAGAGGCTAGAATAGTGCACGATTTTTTGCACTATCGATAGTGCACGGTTTATAATAGCTTAAAAAATGTTTAAAAATATTTTTTTTTCGACATAAGTACATTACATCATCTATTAACATGTTATACATTCATTTATCAAATTTAACCGAAGAATTATGTTTAATCGGAGATGAAAAAAAAAAGTTTGTCTTTTTAATTTTTTATTTGTTCTTTCTTCATTTCATCTCCGATTGAACATAATTTTAGTTTCAAATTTGAGAAATGAATTGATAACTTGAAAATAGACGTTGTGATGTTCTCATGTGTAAAAAAAAATTTTAATTTTATGTATTTTTAAGCTATTATGAGGCGTACACTATTGATAGTATAAATTCTAGCCTCTTCCTTTCTATTAACTTTCTCAATGACCAGTTAATTCAACTTTTTGAAAATGTTGCCGTAGTGGTATGGAATCTACCCTATTGATAATTATTGTTTTTAAACCGATAGTTTTCAATTAGTTTCTTTGAGCACACATTTCCAAATTTTTGATGTGTTCTAATCGTTAGAGACGTGCATTATCAATAGAGACCTCCGAGTAGAAAGTAAAAATATCGTTAAATTAGTATACAAAAAGGAATTTGCTTTCAATGATTAAAATGAGTTTTTTTTTTGGACAACTAGTATTTGAGTGAAACTGAACGAAAAAGAAACGAGCTTCAATTACATTGGAATTTGGAAGTAACTACAAATATATCCAATCCAAGAAGTCCATTGCTCAATAGGTGTGGTTTTTGTGTTTTTTTTTTTTTTTTTTTTTTCACTTCTACCGAAAGCACTTGCCACAGATACTCGTGGATGAGCTTGGTCATCCCCTTGACTGTGGCCTTCAAATTTAAGAATAGTTTTGAGGGCTAATTTTGGTAATGGTGTTTGTCAATGACATAGGCCATCTGAGAATTAACAGAAAAGAATGATGTTTGTTTTGGTTAAAGGAAAAGGAAAAAGGAGAAGAAGACAGTTATGACCACTTGGGCAGGTGAAAAAAGATCAACTTCTTTTGTCATCATGCCTTTTGTTGGTCTAACATGACAGTCAATGATTTGCAACTTTAGTTGAGCAATTACCTAAAGAGTAATTTACCAAAAAAAAAAAAAAAGAGTAAATTGAAATGGGAATTAATTTCAGCTGTATATATCACTAGCTTCCCAAAAATAAATGTATTTATTTATGTATTTTCATGGCCATGGAGGTGTTGAACATAGTCAACCAAGCTACAAAGCAGACCAATGAACACAAGTTACATTATTTGTCATGTCTTATTTTTATATGCAGGAATAGAAACCTCATACATTAATATACTCATCTACTATTACACAAAGAAGAGAAAAAGGGAAGAAGAAAAATAACCTTCCAATCAAACATACCAAAAGGAGAGAGAAGAAAAAAAAAATCTATTTATAGATAGGAAACAAAACATAAAGAGTAACAAGAAAATCCATGGAAGAAAGAGCAGAGAAGATGAGTGAGAGAGCTTTCGTTTATTTACAGATGAAGAGAGGTATCGATATCGGGATTGTCAAAACTTTTCGACGAGCTAGCCGAGGCTGTGCTGCTGTGCCACAAGCTTTGGCTTGATGTCAAGTGCTGCGTCGTCGTCGCCCTCGTGGCGTAAAGATCGGCTTGCTTGGACTGCAAGTCAAGTCCTAGAGAGAGTGATTGGTCTTGAGAAGGTGTTGGCCTGTTGTTGTGAGGAAAGGCCATGTTGGTGGATTGGAAGGGCGAATTGGATGGATCAAAATGGCCACTTGGAGAGGCTCTTTCACTCTCTGATAACATCCTCAAGAGCTCTTTCTCTTCCCTTCTCTCCTTCACTTTCTGCAATTGCCTAAACCTTTCTTGCAAGAGAGCAATGGAGGAAGTAACCTTGGTGGTGGCATCACCACTTTGCCTGCCCATTGAAGCTGAGAAAAGCTTCAAAAAAAATTTTGGGTGGTGATTTTTTGGAGGGTTTGGGCTATTAATTGGCTTTGAAGGGGCAAAAATGAAACTAATATGTATATATAGGAGGTGGGTTGTTATCTATTTGGGCATTTAAACTTTTATGCAGTTTTTGGGGGTTTCTAAATCATTTTTTATTTTTTTTGGGGGGGAAGTGATGTAGGATTACATGAGAATCAGCTACTGGGGAACCAGAGTCCAAAGGGATAGAGTCTAAAAGCTAGTCTAGAGAAGGGTTTTGAGTTGGTGGATGTGTAGGGAAAAGGACTTTTTTGAAAGAGAAAGAGGGTGGGAGAGAGAGTCCAAAATTGAGAAATGGAGAGTAGCATTTGGAAGGGAGTTCTTGTGGGGAATCAATGGTTAGGTAATGCTTGTTGTCCTCTTGTCTTTTAAGACCTCTTTTGGGTTTAGCTTCTCAGCTTTTGGAGGATTTTATGAGGATTTCCCTCACTATGCTTCTGCTTTAAACATAGAAACTTACCCTTCTGTTTTTTTTTTTTTTTTTTTTGAGTGAAATTTATATGGGGGGAGTCAGAGAGACAAGGACTAGAAGGAATATTTTTTTGGAGGGTTGATGTCTTTGATTAGGACCATTGCACATGGGAGGAGGAAAGTGAAGGAATCCTAGCAATTGCTTTCACCCAACAAATATTATATTTATTATATTCTACTTGTTAAGTGGAATTAACTATGTGTGCAGTACAAATTCATGCATTTTTGTGTTAGAAGCTGAAGTCAGTCATGGCATTTAAATATTGCAGTTTTTGGTATAATATTCTGATTTACATGTCATAGCTGATGATTAAGAAGATTGTACAAAATATTCCTATACTATAGGCATGGTTTTCTGAACTCACGAGCTAGAAAATATACTAGTATAAATACAACATAGTTGTTGAACAATATCAACATGAGTGACTTGTTGTAACTATTCAATATCAATTTTATCCATCAATAAGAACAATAATTTATGTTCTACTAAACAGAGTTAGCTACTTAGCTTTGTTTTCTGAACAGGAAGGTGGGGAAATTTTGCTAATGACGACGACAATCACAATTCTTGGCACTGCCCTACTTGGGACGCGGGAAGTACTATAGAACCGAATTTGTCGTTACGGGTTTAGCGCCTCGAGAAATAAAAATATCACACACAACAGTGAAAGAAAAGGCACACGATCGCCGTTTCCAGGCTTGCTTCCGATGTTTTCATGAGCTTCGAGCGCCTTTTTGTTTCCTTTATCGTGCATTACACAGTAATATTTCCAATAGGTTTGGGGATTCCTGTAGTGCTCTGAGACTTGAGAGCCATTTTACATTACTAAAGTTTGCTATTGAGAAACCATTTGGCCACAGAAACATGATCTAGCTATGGCAGAAAATCAACTAGCTCTAGTTCGAAACATTCTCATCCATATCATGCAATGCTTTTGACAGTATTTGGTAGGAACAAGGAAATAGGAAAGTATCCGTGTTGTGCTTAGTACTATACGAAACAACTTGTGTTAACTTTAAATGAAAAGAGAGAACTGATTGTGACATACTTGTGCAAAATCTTTAGCACAAAAAATGTAATGGGTTGAGAACTTTTTCTTGTTAAAAGAAAAAAGAAAAGTTTCCCAAAAGGACAAGAAGAAGAAGAATAAGAGGAAGAGGGGCTGCTAGTGGCAGAAGTCCCGAAGCGACAAGAGGAAGACGAAAGGAAGAGAATAATATCAAATTATGCGAGCGCGGTACGCTTAATAAAAGCAGATGTATGAAGTGAAAGGGGTGGTCAGATCTATTACATCCCAGCACAAGAAACACCACAGAGAAGCATGCCAAAGCATATGAAATCAGAGCATTCAAATCCCTGAATAACAACATTCTGCTAGTGACAAAGAGATAAACTGTCTGGTCACACACAAAAGTAACTGTAAAAATCACAATATCGAAGTCTTATGGCGGTCCAGAGCAACCCACAAAATCTGTTTCGGAACCAACAAAAGGAAAATCCTGGCACACAGTGATTGTGTCTTCTGTGGCTACGAAACAAGGAGTTAAAATCAAGAGCCAAGGAATGGGAGAGAATATCTTCATCTTCATCATCATAATTTTGTTCATCCAAATGTTCTTAGCACTTTTTTCTTTCCCATTGGCGACAATCAGAGGACAAAGAAGAGTGAGTCAATGTCAAATGGCACATGATCAGATTAGGGCCATATTGCAAGAAGAAAACAAGGTTGCAGTGGTTGCCACATCAGAAAAGCATCCAAAGCTTGAAAGGGACGTAGGCTTGTTGTATCGCGTGCCATTTTAACTCTTTTTGGTCGGCATAGATCGGATCGAATGCTGAAAAATTTCCCATAACCAATCAAACTAAGTTTGAATCCTTCTTCCTTGATCGATCGCCGCTATAAACTAGTAATTCAACTTTTTAATTTTCATCCTTTCACGACGGTACATTCAGACATACCCCAATAATGCGCACAGCTGTTCGGTTAAGTATTAGTCGTAAACATCTGCAGGCGCGGGGTTATGACAGTTTAAGTTGGATTCCGGGGAGTGTTTTGAGACTACGACCCCACGCCACTTGAGGTCAACCATAACGTGATTATCGAAACTGGAAAATCTAGTAGCCAGGTTGGCATTCATCTCTAAACTCCGCGATAACCCTGATGTAAGAGTAGGCAATGGCGAGATCAGATTGGTCTTGCCAGATAAAAGTTGATCCTTTTCCCGCTTCAAAAGAAGGAAAATGATCAACAATTATGGTTAGATAGGTTGAGATAAGAGGAGAGTATCTCAATCTTCATTCATCAATTCCAAACTAATAACAAAAAATGACTCATAAAGACTTCATACAATGCTAATATAGGACAAGATTAAACCTTAAGCTAGTTAAACGACATCAAAACTATAAAAATGACAAAACATAGAGCCGTATGTTTTTCTTCGTGTGATTTTCCTTTCTTTAACACATCAATGCTTATGTCCCAATAGAAGTAGTGAGATAGAGCCATAAATCACTATTCACAACAAGCATATACCATTCTCTTCCCTAGCCCATGTACTCTTCACTTTAAGCCTTTGTTGTTTGACAGTCTAAACTTCTTTCGATAACATTAAATAAAGCATTGGACCTTGAGCTTTAGTAAATCATCTCGGGCAAGTTTTTCATAGCATTTTTCAACAGGGAAATAGTGAAAGCATGGCCATAATCGAAGATGTCTATACTGATGTATGTGGGCCAGTCAAACCTAGCTCTTTTTATTGATATTTTTTCAAGAAAAACTTTGGTGTTTTTTTTTTTTTTTTTCCTTTAACAAAATGTAGATTCTTTTAGTGGCTTAAAAAAATTCGAAGCAGCTATAAAGAAAGAAAGTGGTTACGAGCAGGGGCGGAGCTAGGATTGATCATGAGGGGGGCATAATGTCTTTGAAAAATTCCCCAACTGGCCCAAACAATTTGTGTTGAGGGGGGAGGTGAGGAAAAAATACATGTAATTTTTTCCTAATTACAAAATTTACTTACAATGTAATAAAATGTAAAAAGTTATGTCCCCCCCTCAGCCTCATGTCCCTCCGCCCCTGGTTACGAGATCAAGGTCGTGAAATCATGAGCAATTAATAGGATGCATAGTGAAGGGACAAGAAGACAAAGAGTTGAAAAAAGGTCCTTTATAAGTTAAAACAAGCAACACGAGCGTGAAGTATTTGGATTCTGGATTGATAAATACCTCGAAGATAATGGTTATAAGAAATGTCACTACGAGCATGCTCTCTACATCAAGATTATCCATAGTAATTTAAAAAGAGTGCTATCAATTCTTTTAACTCTCCATGTTTCTTAAAAAATGACTTGAAAAATTATTCTTTTAACTCTCCATGTTTCTTACAAAATAACTTGAAAATTATTATAATAATCTCTATTCTCAATTCTTGAGACTCCTTGTCTTTAGAATACGTCCATGGTCCATCATTCTTATTCTGCTTCTACTCAATTAAACATACCCTAAGGCTATAAGTTTACGGATTTCTTGACGAATGTCACTTGTCATGCATGTAAGCTAAAGTTGTGCACGGACTCCACATAATAGACATCCAATAGTTTTCTTATCCTATATATAGCACCGCCCATTGTCATTGACATACTCAATGAAGAAAGAAAAAGAGAAAGGGAGTGAGTTTGTTTCTCATAAAATAAAGCAAAGGCTATGTGAGTATGAGTTTGACATAAATTGTATGGATTGTGTGAGGAGTCAAAATTATAATATTGTTATTATGTTTGTAATATTAGAATGAAAAATAAATTTTTTCCTAATATAAATACTCCAACAAGACTAAACCAAAGTCATTTACTATAATGAAAAACGGTTTTTATAATAAATAATCGTATATTTATATTAGTCTTTAACGACTAGACTATGTTTGTTTTTATTAGTAAAATAACTATATATTCGGGTCTAAATTTTTTAGACTACAATCATTAGTTTTTTTCCTTTAGTTTTATTATTTGTTGCAGACAATATTGTCTAAAATTTTGTGTCTCTAGCTGTTTTTTTTTTTGTTATTTATAAGATATTTTTTATTTAGTAATAAATTTTGTGAAATTGGTTGTATAGTCAATCATTCATTTGTGAGCTGATTATTTCGTTAATGGATGTTTAATTTTTTTATTGTGTTCATTTCGAATTTTCTGAAATTTTGTGACTATAGTCATAAATTTTATGACTAAATATTGTCATAAATTTTTAGATGTTGTCCTGATGACTATTTTGCTAATATTTCAAAACGTGGACTAAATTTTTAATACATAAATTGCAAAATAGCTAGATTTTTAACTAGCCCAATAAAAATTGTTGTTTTAGTTTTAGAGTGAAAAAATAATTTTTTTCCTAATATAAATATTTCAACAAACTATAATAACAGTTGTAACTTAGTTTACTTCTTCTCAGCAAAACTAAAATACACATTTAAATACTCTTATATTCCTAATCTAAATTTCCACTATAAATCTTAGTTCAAATAAAATCGCCAACTAAACAATATTTCAACTCTTCGAGAATCCATAAATTAAAACTCATTTTCAACACCAAAATACAGTAACTTTCACGTCAAGCAATAATTCATCCAATCTATTACACCATTTCTAATACCAAATTGAATATTTTCCGTATATCCTTCTCATATCTTTTATTATATTAATTTAATTTGGTATTATACTGTTCACCAAATTCAAAATGGGTCTTAAAATGCAATTTTGATTGGAGGAGCAAAAATGCATAAAATGCGTTTGCAAGTGAAAATGAGTCTTAGTTGGAGATGCTCTAATATGTTTGGTTTAGATGGAGGGAGTAGTGGGTGGATGGAGAGGTGGAGGGAGAAGTGAAATTATTGCGTTTGGTAGGAGGGAATAGAAGAGGGAGGGAGAGGGGTGGAGGGAGATGCTCTCCTTCCGGGCCCACCAAATTGCATCATTCTCTTAGTAGAAGGATGCATCTTCTATACTACTTTAATGAATGAAAAATCTATTTTACCCTCCATTTCAATCAATAACAAATAACACAAATAGACAATATAGTAATTGCATAAATAATTACTCTCCATCCTTCAAACTCTCAATCTTTATTACCAAACAACTTGAAGGATTACAAAAATCCTTTCCATTAGAAGGTTGGAGAGTATGAAGGACGGAGAAGATTATACTAATCTTCAAGTTATTTGGTTAGAAGGAAAGACAGATGAGTAGATTGATAGTAATTATATAATAACTATATTGTCTATTTTAATATTTGTTATTAATTATTTTAAAGGGCAAAATAGACTTTTTGCTAATAAAAGAGGATGGAGAAGTTGCATCCTTTTATAAATGGAATGATACAAATTTGTGGGACAGGGTGGGTGTGCTCTCCCTCCCTCCTCTCCTCCTCCCAACCAAACAAATAAATTTCATCTCTCTTTCATCTTCTTCATCCTCCCACCTCTCCTTCCACCCAACCAAAAATAAGAGAGAGCTGCACATATTCTTCACACTTGAAAGTCAAATATATAGTACACTAAAAAAATGAAAAGAAAAAAAGTAAGCGAAGAGAAATTTAGATGAAAATCAATAAATATTTTTGTTTGGTAGGAAAGAAAAGAAGAAGGGATGAAAAAAGAAAAAAGAAAAAAGAAAAGGGAAAAAATTTTCATCCTTATAATATTAGATGAAAAACTCAAGGATAAATTTTACTTTTAGTCTTTGTACTTTAGGGGTCATTTCAATGTGGTTCCTAAACTAAAAAAACGTGTCATTCGGTATCCTTAAATTATAGAAATGGGTCAAAATGGTCTATCAATCTAACTACCGTATATTTTTAGATGGCATGTGGACACTTGTCAGATTTTAGAGGTTATAAATGGACATTGATAAGTGAAATTATTATTTTGCCCTTATCTTACTAATTTTAACACTAAACATATTTAAAATTTCAATATTACCCCAATTTAATAAATTTTATACAGAATAATCAAATCAAACAAAAAAAATCTCAACCTAAGACATAATTCAAAACTGGTTGAATTTTATTTAATATTTAATTATAATCTAATTGAAACAAAAAAAAAAATTCTCAATCTAAATCTCAAAATCTAATATTTTTCTTGTTTTTCATTTTCTTTACTTTAAAAACTTAAAAAAAAAAAAAAACCACCTAATACGCTGTCTTCTCCACATCTCTCTCCCTTTCGCGCTCTGTCCCTCTTTCTCCTCTTCTTCGATCTCTCTTGATCAGAGTTGACGACGACGGCTTCGGGTTGGCGACGCACGAAGGAGCGTCGGTTGGCAGCTGCGACGAATTGGGGCTGGTGACGCGCGGAGGAGCCTCTCAGCTGCTGCATCGGCGGTTGGGGTTGGGGATTTGGGCGCAGGGGTTCGAGTTTTTTTTTATTATATTTCCGCGGCTGGCTGTGTTGGCGGGGCGTCGGGCTTTGCGGCGGGATTTGTTCGGGGTTTGGTCGGGGTTTAGGGGTGGGGTTTGGTCAAGGTTCGGTCAGGGTCTGGTCGGGATTTGTTCTGATTTTGGTCGGTTGTGTTGGCGGGGTTTTGTCTGGGCGTTCGGAGTTTCGTCGGGGTTCAATCGAGATTTGGTCGATGTTCGATCAGAGTCTCGTCGGGGTTCGATTAGAATTTGTTAGGGGCCGGGCTATGAGCTCGGTCGCTTCGCGTGGGTTCTGGATTTCGGCTCAGATACGCGGCTCAGGCGTGAATTCTTGATTGTTTATGGTTATAATTTGTGGGTGATTTTTGTTAATTGATGTTTGATGAATATGGTTATGTTGTGCGTTGGAGGTTTTCGGCAGAGATTGTGTTTTATTTGAGGGGATTGAAGAAGAAGAAGATTGTGAAGAGTTTTCTTTGAAAAAGATCGTGAAAAAAAAAATTACAAAATCTTCAGCTTAGCTAGAGGAAAGTGTTTAAGATCGGAGAAATGACTAAATTGTCCCCCATCATTCAACACGTGTGCTAAAGCTGTCCAAAAATACACGATAGTCAGACGGAGGGACCATTTTGACCTATTTTAATAATTTAAGGACGCCGAATGACACGTTTTTTAGTTTAGAGACCACTTTAAAACGACCTTAAAAGTACAAAGATTAAAACTAAAATTTATCCAAAACTCAATTCAACTCATTTAATTATGAAAAATACATGTAATTTGAACAATAATAAAAATAAATACCCAATTTTTAAAAGTAATAAGTAACTAATTAATTCGTTAATTATTTATACATATTTTTAATAATTAAATTAATTATCATTAGTTATTACTATATAAATAATTGAATCATTAAGTGTTTCTTATATTTTTTAAAAAATTAGATATTAATTTAAATTAAATTTTAAAAATTAAGTATTCATTATAATTTCTCTTATAAAGTTTACCATATTATGCATATTTTAAAATTTTAATAATAAAATATATAAATAAAATAATAATTATCTATTCAAATTTTTTTTTCTTTCATAATATACCAAACCACGAAAAAAAACTATTTTTTTCCCTCTCTCACATATTTTCTATCGCTCTTATTTTTCTTTCCATTCACTTTTCTTCATTTCCTACCAAAACGGAGCCTAAGAAATACCGTTGGTGTGCTCATCAACCAGATTAAACAAACACAATCACTCTCTAACCAAATTTCCCCCTCTTTCCCACCAAAAAAAAACTCAAAACACTCTCTCAACTCTTGACCTTCGAAAAACATCCACAAAAATAAATAAAAATGCTGAAGCTCTCACCTTCCCAGTCCCACGGCCCTCCCCATTACCAGCCCTTCTCTCCTATCCTCCAGACCTGCCAGACCCACCAGGACGTGAGGCGGGCCCACGCCCTCTCCCTCCGCACCGGCGCCTTCCACCACCCCTCCATCTGCGCCCGCCTCCTCGCCCTCTACGCCGCCCCCTCCGTCAACGACCTCCGCTACGCCCGCTCCCTCTTCGACCTCATCCCCCACCCCGACCTCATCTCCTGGAACGTCCTCCTCAAGTGCTACGTCCACAACACTTGCTCTCAAGATTCTCTGATCCTCTTCCGCCGCCTCGTCGCCTGCTTCCCGCCCGACGTTTTCACGTTCCCGAGCGCCATCAAGGGCTGCGCCCGCCTCGGCGCGATCGCCGAGGGAGGCAGATTCACGGCCTGGTTGTGAAGCTCGGGTGCGGGTTGGACAAGTTTGTGCTGAGCAGTTTGGTGAGTATGTACTCTAGGTGTGGGGAGATTGGTTGTGCGCGCAAGGTGTTTGATCAGATGGGTGAGAGGGATTTGGTTCTGTGGAACTGTTTGATTGACGGGTACGCGCGGTGCGGGGAGGTTGAGCGCGCGATGGAGCTGTTCGAGGAAATGCCCGAGCGGGATTCGTTCTCGTGGACGTGTTTGGTGGACGGGTTTGCCAAGGCCGGGAGGGTCGAGATGGCGAGGGACGTGTTTGATCGGATGCCGAGTAGGAGTTTGGTCTCGTGGAATGCGATGATTGATGGGTACATGAAGGCCGGGGAGTTTAAGATGGCGCGCCGTTTGTTTGATGAGATGCCGGCGAGGGATGTGATAAGTTGGAACTCGGTGATTGCGGGTTATGAGTTCAATGGCGAGTTTGAGGAGGCTTTGTGCTTGTTTGTAGCGATGCTGAAGGAGGGGCTTGAGCCTAACCACACGACGTTGCTTGGTGGTTTGTCTGCTGTTTCGGGATTGGCCGTTCTCGGTAAGGGAAAATGGATTCACGGCTTGATGGTGAAAAGTGGAGTTGAACCGGAAGGTGTCCTCGGGACATCGTTGATAGATATGTATTCCAAGTGCGGGAGCATTGAGAGTGCTCTGGCGGTTTTTCGAACGATATCTAGGAAAAAGTTGGGGCACTGGACGGGTATCATAGTGGGCTTAGGAATGCACGGTATGGCCGACCGAGCTCTTGAGCTATTCTCTGAGCTGCGAAGAATTGGGTTGCAGCCTCATGCTATAACTTTTCTCGGGGTGTTGTATGCCTGTAGTCATGGAGGTTTGGTCGATCTTGGTCGACAGTATTTCAACATGATGATACATGAGTACGGGATTGAACCAGCAATCGAACACTATGGTTGCTTTGTCGACATTTTATGTCGTGCTGGGAATCTCGAAGAAGCGAAAGAAGTAATCGAGAGCATGCCGATGAGACCAAACAAAGTGATTTGGATGAGTCTACTAAGTGGTTCTAGGAATTTCGGGAACATCAGCATCGGCGAGTACGCTGCTCAACGCTTGATTGAGGTGGCTCCAGAGACCATCGGATGCTACGTTCTCCTCTCGAACATGTATGCCACAGCCGGAAAATGGGACAAAGTTTCTTCAGTAAGAGAAATGATGAAAAAGAGAGGGATCCGAAAAGAGGCGGGACGTAGTTACTTAGAGCACAAAGGCGCGCTTCATGAATTCATCGTTGGGGATAAATCGCATCCTCGAACGGAGGACATATACTCTAAGATGAGCGAGATGAGAGAGAAATTGAAGTCTGTTGGCCATGTTCCCGACACGAGCCAAGTTCTGTTGTGCATCGAAGACGAGAAGGCGAAGGAAGCGGAGCTAGAAAACCACAGTGAGAGACTGGCAATCGCTTTTGGTCTTATCAATACAGAACCCGGGAGTCCTATTCGGGTCATCAAGAACCTTCGCGTTTGCAACGATTGCCACTCTGTGACTAAACTCTTATCTAAAATCTATGATAGAGAAATCATTGTTAGAGATAATAGCCGTTTCCATCATTTCAAAAACGGTTCATGTTCTTGCAAAGATTTTTGGTGATTGCCTATTTTTTTCGGCGTGCATTGATTTTTTTTTTTTTTTTTGCTTTGGTTATTATGATATTTCCTTTTTTCCTGTTCTGTTCTTATAGTTGCTCATAAGAGTTGACACCAAAATGTCGCAATCATTGTGTAGTTTTTATCGTTTCAAAGCAATGTTATGATTTCATGGAATGCTTAATTCTCAAGAAACAGCACAAAGAGACCAATATTGAGTAAAAAAGCAGTCTCTACTAGTGAAATATTACATCGAGTTACAGAGAAATAGCTTCAACAAGAGCGTCACGAAAGGCTTGAATACTATTACATTACACAAGGATTGGTGGCCTCTCTCACTTTCCGGGGACGAAGTTTGTGGCGTAAGCCCAAGCGTTGTTGGTGACGGGGTCGGCGAGGTGGTCAGAGAGGTTCTCGATCGGCCCCTTTCCGGTGACAATGGCTTGAACGAAGAATCCGAACATGGAGAACATAGCCAGCCTGCCGTTCTTGAGCTCCTTCACCTTCAACTCGGCGAAGGCCTCCGGGTCGTCAGCCAGGCCAAGGGGGTCGAATGCGCCGCCGGGGTAGATTGGGTCGAGGCCCTCGCCTAGCGGGCCACCGCCAATTCTGTAGCCCTCGACGAATCCCATGAGGACGACCTGGCTGGCCCAGATGGCAAGGATGCTCTGGGCGTGGATGAGGTTCGGGTTGCCGAGGTAGTCGAGGCCCCCCTCGGAGAAGATCTGGGACCCTGCCTTGAACCAAACAGCCTCGCCGAACTTGACACCGTTCTTCGAGAGGATCTCGGGGAAGACGCAGCCGAGGGCACCCAGCATTGCCCACCTGCTGTGGATCACCTCGAGCTCGCGGTTCTTGGCGAAGGTCTCGGGGTCGGCCGATAGGCCGGCGGTGTCCCAGCCGTAGTCACCGGGGAATTCTCCGGTCAGGTAGGATGGAATTTGGTCGGAGAATGGTCCCAAGTACTTGGGACGGTCCGGGCCGTACCTGTTTTTTGAGGAGAAAAGAGAGTGTTCAATAAAGTGGGTAATAGAAATTGAGAAACTGAGTAACTACAATAAATAAAAAAGCCTAAACAAAAGTGAATTTTAACGTAAAAAGTTTCCAACAAATTCAGGTGAAACATAAATAATAATATTATGGGAAACGTTGTATTAATTTGTTCCATACGCTTCTTCTAGAAAAATTAATGCCGCTTCCTAAAGTTAGCCAAAACCAAACACGTACGAACAAAAAACAATTGCATGAAATTTAATAGCTCTATAATTAACAACATCATCATTATCTAAGTTCAGTACAAAGCTAGTATTTATTAATTATTAATTCCAAATAACATGTGACCAATCTTAAAAAGCAATGTTACATTTACATAATGAGAAAGGAATGATGCAACAACTGCTTATTAATTATAAAATATGTACTTATTTTTATTTCATTTTAATAAAAAAAATTAACACATTATTCTGATCATTAAATTACCAGATGCTCTGGGGAGTGCTCTTGACGGTTCTCCTCATGGTGGCGCGGCCGCCGTTGGAGACGCCGACCTTCCTGACGAACTCATTCGACGGCTTCAAGGCGGCCTGCCCGGCGAAGGCAGATTGTTGGATGGCAGAGGTGGCCATGACTCACTTAACTCACTTTTTTTTTTTCTTTTTTTTTTTTTCTTTTGTTGTTGTGAGTTTGTGAGTTTGTGTTGGGGCTATTGGCAAAGTGAGAGACGTTATATTGAGAGTGTAAAGATGTTGTGGATCAGGAAATCTACACGTCAGCTTCGTCCTATTGGTTCTCTTGCCCTGTGTGGATTTCCATGGAGATTTTCTTTAGGGTAAGTAGGGGTTTTTGGAAGGCCACGTGGGCTGAGAAAGATCTTGTGGAGTGGGGACATTCTGTTTGTGGAGCTCAATGCTTGGCCACACAGTTGTTCTACGGTGAAACAAGGGCTGTGCTGGTTTGGGGCCCACTAACAATCTCCCATTCATCGCCAAGTCGCATAGCCACAATTCATATAAGAAATCACGGGACGTAGGAAAAAAAAAAAAAAGAAATTACCTAGCCGATTCGAGAGGTGATTCTTTTTGAAAAATTATATATAATTATATATTGAACCGCGTATAGACTTTAATATCTATTTAAGAGCATTAACAAATAACCTAAGAGTAGTCACATAGACTACTACGTATCTTTGACTCAACTGCATTATAAATATACACCTCCATAGAATAGGAAATGCACTTATTAGGATTTGAATCTGTGACCTCAACCTTCATATTAGAATAATACTAGGATTTGAACATGTGACATCAACCTTATATTAGAGGACTTTACCACACGAACTAACTCTCGGGGGTAGGTAATTTAAAAGTATAACTAATGTTTTTAATTATAACAAAAATAATCACCAAGTTATTATAATGAATGAAGTTCAATTCATTCCACCTTGCTATTAGACTTTTTATTATTATTATTTTTAAAACATGAGCTAAAATTTTAAATTTTTTTTAAGAAAATGATTTATTCTTATTTAGCTAATTCACTCTTATTTTTTAGGGCATATCTGAAGGGCGATTCTCGTAAAAGGGTAAAACAAAAACAAATCGATCGGGAATGATTTTAAAAGTTATTATTGGTCGTTGTTAAAGGTCCACAATAAATAATATAGCTCTTCCCACACCTAATAATTATTTTTTATTAAAAATATTAAAAAACTAATAAAAAATATTTTATCTTCCCTCTCCGTCGCCGGCACCATCTCATTGTGCCTTCTCTAAACTCATCTGTACGTTCATGGTCCTAACTCAAAACCATAAATAACCATCCAATCAAAATTATTCACCACCACATTGAAGAGCAAAAAATTGAAGCTAACAATTGTTAGAAGACCTTGTTCCTATTTTTTATCTTCTCCAAAACCTTTTTACCATCAGGTATAGACATTAATTTCCAAACAACAAAAAAGTACAGATTAGAGATTTCAAAACTCATATAAACTTTTGATTTCAATTGAACAAGCAGACAATTATTTTGATTATTTCATTATTCTCCAAGAACAATCTCTTAAGCACACGACAAAGCTCATTGCGACATTAAAGAGATCCACGGCAGAGAGAGATCAGGAAGTGCTTTGAACATCGACGAGACCAGGCACGGATCTAGAATTTTAATCCAGTGGGGACACAACAATATATAAAATTATAGATACACAAAAAGTAAAAATTATATCATATTTATAAATTATATTGGGTGAAATTAAAATTTTTTACAAAAATCACAGACAAAATTATAAATATAAAAAATTAAATAGGGGCACAAGAAGGATTTATCTGATTTTTTTTTAATTATAGAGGTAAAATATAAATTTTAAAAAATTTAGAGGGAGCTATAAAGGATTAATTTAAAATGTTTCATTAAAAAGTTTAGGGGGGCTTGTGCCCCCACAAGCCCCATGTAGATCCGGTCTTGGACGAGAAGGAGGCCAAGACGAGTCCAATCACCGATGAGGTTCGCCGACCAGAGCGTGAGGTTTTCTTTTTGAAGAATTTGGATGGTTATGGCAAGGAAGAAGAGGGCTTGATGTTTGTGTTCACAATACAAAATAAAAAAAATGATAATTAAAAAAAGAGACCACTTAAGCAATTAGCCATTTTAAAGGTAAAGTTTGAAGGATTTAGCCATAGTTTCACGAAATTAGGGATTTAGCCATAACATGTAACATTTTATGTAACACACGTGTAAAAAATGTAACAATAAATGTAACTTTACAATTAATGTAACATTTTTTACACGTATATATGTTACATGTTACATAAAATGTTACATGTTATGGCTAAATCTCTAATTTCGTGAAACTATGGCTAAATCCTAAAAAATTACCCAAAAGTTTGCTTAAATGCCTAAAAAACTCTTTAAAAAAAAAAGAATTTTAGATAAGATATGGAACACAAAAGTTAGTATGTATCCCTTTTCATAACCAATATATAATTCTTTATGCATGAAGATTATATATCAATAAATTTTCAATATTTTTAAATAGTGAGACTCACTAAATTACCTCAGAACTAGAATATATTCTACACATATTTTTCCCTTTATTCATGCTTCATTGATGTGTATATATATATATATATATATATATATATATATTGATCAACATTGATCTATTTTTTAGAGTGTATCGTAACTGATAATATTCCTCCTTAAAAATCGTGTCATCTTTTGTAGGACTTTTGAATGGCCAAATATTTTAAAATACCCAAGAATCTGACCTAGGACTGGCAATCTGGGTCCAGACACGAGACACGACACAACGTCGGTCCCCCCTTATATGAGTATGAGTCTTAATGGGTTAGACACGATTAAATAACGGGTGAACATGACACGAACCCAAAAACACGATTAGACCCAATTAGACATGATTAATAATTGAGTCTTAAATGGGTAGATACAATTACGACCCGATAAGACCTGTTAAGACACGTTTACTAAACGGATCTTAATGGGTAGATACGACTACAACACGTTTAATACCCATATGTATACATACATATATATATATTAATTCTTTATTATATTTCTTAACTATTTTTTCTCTTGTATAATATTTTGTATTTTGTTCTTAACTATTTTAGCTTTTGTATAATATTTTGTATTTTTCTTTACTATATTTCTGAACTATTTTGGCTATTATGGTTTGGTTTTGCTTGATGGATTGTTAGTTATTTATTATGTTTTAAGGGATTAACTTGTGGTTATGTTTAATATTGATTGATAAACTATAACTATATTTTAGTTATATTTATCACTTAATTTTTAAATATTTTTTATAGTTAATTCATTTTAGGATAGATAGGTCTTCTTGGGTTCAAGACTCGTTTAAACTCATTCAAAAATAGGTCGTGTGACCTATTTAAATAAATGAATTTATGGGTCTGCACGACCCATTAAGACACGAATAATAATCGTCTCTTAATGGGTCGTGTCTGGGTTTATTAAAAATAAATGGGTCGTGTTTGGATCTTCATTCTAGACACGATTAATAAATGAGTCGTGTCTGGATCTGCTCAAAATTACTTGGACACGAATAGATACGACATAAACACGACCCATGACACGAATTGCTACCTCTAATCTGACCTATTTTGCAACCCTCCCTTATCATTAGGCTATATTTTGTGAGATACCCATTCCAAAACATAAAAAATGAATGGAGAATGCGTAGTTCTAGTTGAGAAGAATTATGAAAATAATCAGCAGGGATGTAAGAGATTTTTGTATTATTAAATCACGTTATATTTATCATTAGATTTAATTATGCATCTCTAAGAAAACAATAAAAATGAAGGAACAAAAAAAAAAGAAAAAAAAAAGCAAATAAACAAACTGGCCACATATGTACCAGTTTGATAGTATATTTGGTCGAGCATTTTTCTTCTCCACATTAATAACAGTGGTAGGTTCATTAATTGTTGCAATATTCCAAAGTCAATGCAGAAAATATAATATTCTTCTACAAAGTTATAGAATCCACTTTACCTATATAACCATAACCTCCACTCCACTGCTTTATAGAATGTATATACTAGATTTTACATTGTCTCACGAAAGATATAATAAAAAAAGATGCAGAAAGTGCAAACAAGCTACTTCATATAGAAAAATATATCGTAGAGAGAAAAGTTGTAGTACGGAACGATCTTAAACGCGTTAGATTTATCTTCTCGATTTAAAAAATCACTAACTAAAAAAGTAAATTTAATAATTTAGAATCATTTACACAACTTTTTCACACTTGAAGTTATTATTATTATTATTATTGTTTGCATACGCGATTTGATGGCAATTATATTTTGCCAAAGGTGGTTGTTATTTAAAATGAAAAACTAATTACTTCTGAAGCTCAATGCAACTAAAATCATAGAGGGATATATATGGAGGCTTGTGAGGGCATCGGCATATCCTGAATCTTTTTAAAATATATGGTTTAGCCCTACAATTGAAAAAAAAAATTCAAATAAATTATATTTAAGCCCCCTTAAATTAATTAAAATTTTTGTATTACCTCTATAATTTAAGAAAAATTTCAGATAAATTCTTCTTGTGCTCCATTGAACTTTCTATATTCTATATGTTTTTTTTATTATTTGTAAAAAAATTTAGTTTCACCTAATATAATTTACAGATATAATATATATATTTCTTTTCAATTTATCTATAATTATTATATGACTATGTGTCCCACTGGATTAGAATTATGGATCCATGTTTGAAACATTGTCTTTGCTAATAACTTTTTAGGGAACAAATAATATATTATATACAATTACGTTGCCTTCACTATATTTTTTTTACAACATTTAAAAAAATGGTCAGTTAAACAATTAGCCATTTTAAAGGTGAAGTTTGAAGGATTTAGTCATAGTTTCATGAAATTAAGGATTTAGCCATAACATATAACATATATACGTATAAAAAGTGTAACATTAAATGTAACGTTACATGTAATATAAAATGTAACTCATGTAACATTACATGTAATGTTATACTTTTACACGTATATATGTTACATGTTATGGCTAAATCCTTAATTTCGATATTTTAGGGCTAAATCCTAAAAAATAACCCAAAAATTTGGTTAAATGCCTAAAAAATTCTTTAAAATATGGCTTGCATTTCTAGTTTCCAAATTAAGCTAATAAGATTGGGTTAACTTGAGGAAGTCATATTGTCTATTCTTTTCTTTTCTTTTTCTTTTTTTTCTGCCCCCAATCATATTTTGACCATAAACTTAAAAGCACTTGAATTTTTTTAACCATCTTATATTTTATTATTTTTAAAATAAATGTGTCAAGATATGATTAAAACGACAGAGAAGGAAGAAAAAAAAAAGACACGATTTGGAATTTTGATTGATCAGGAACTTGACTTACCCCATGTTTGGCCCCCTCATTCTAACCATTCTATTTTTTCACTTTTTTCAATCCTCCAAACAATTCCATTCCATTCCAATTTTTTCAACCATTTTTTTAACTTTCCAAATCCCTATACAATATCTTTAAATCTCAACCATTTATACCACCTCAAAATTTACAAAGTCAAACCTTTTTCCAAACTATTTTTCAAATCATTTTCAAACCATTTGGAATGGTCAAAAATGACCAAAATAGTTTTCCCAAACACAAGGTTAAACATCCAAAGTACAAAAACTACGTTTGCATGGCTAATAAAGTCATAATTAATGCATTCATTTGTATATTTGTGCAATGTTGTGCAAATACATTAAAACATACGTAATTCTTGTTTGATAGAGTGAAAACTCTACTTCTGAATATTTACATAAAATTTAAAATATGTTACATCAACGGATAATGTTGGCAACATCAAGGTGTAAATAGTATGACGTAGAGAACAAAAAAAACATGGAAAATGGAAGAGCCAAAAAGTACATAAAGGACCTACGAGCCCTCTGGACGTCGAAGTACGAAGTCACCGAACATAAAGCCAAATAATAGCTATCGGGAAACCAAGAAATGAGTAGTTTCATGGCCGAATCAAAGAGCAGTGAAAGCGTTGCAAGAAGAAAGCAAGTCGTCCAAAGCCTCACATTCAACTTCTCACTGCAAAGCCGACCATTTCCGAACTGAACAGCCATCACTTGAAAGCACAAAACAGTTACCAAAGCCACCAAGAACCAATAGCTACGACAAACAACCGCTAAAACTTCCTTCTTTGCCAGCTTCATTGCATTCAACAGATTGAAGAGCTGGCACAGAGTGAAAGTGTTGAAGATCATAGTCTTCAAGACGTTTTTCTCGGTTTTCGTTGAGGCGTATTTAGTCCCTATGAAAAACTGAAAGATCAATAGGGCACAAACTTGGTAACAAACTTGAATCACTACGTTTTTCCACACGGTTTTCGTTATGAGTGGTTCAGTTCTCTTTGCCGATTGATCCTTCTTGGTTTTGAACTCCATCACCATCATTAAGCCGCCCAAATGACACAGAATCAAGTTTACCCATATCATTTGAACCGATGTTATCGGGGATTCTCCAGACTGCATTGTCGAGACTAACATTATGGTTAGTCCGGAGATCCAAGTGGTGAGTTGAAGCTGATAGAACTTCTGAATGTTGCGGTACAAGCATCTACCGCGATTTGTGATCCGGGCTAGCGAATCAGCTGGAGAGCTCTTAAGCACAATGTCGGAAGAGTTAGTCGCACTCTCACTACAGCTTCCTTCTTGAACAATCCCCACATCAGCCTTTTGAAGAGTTAAAGTACCTCTTGCTGTCAACCCGCCAACAACCGCAACGACATGGCCATTTTCTTGCAACTTCTGTACCATATGAGACTGGTCCTCGGGCTGGGATTTTCCCATCATGGTAATCTTATCCACTGACATGTTTAATTCTTCAGCTAAGTCTCTGGCTTCAACTTCTATGTCCGTCGAATCAGGCTGGAGGAAACCTAGTTCCCAAGCAATGGATTTCACTACCGGTAGTTCATCCTCTGATGCTAATTTGATAATCAATCCAACATCCCTAAGGGCATTGACGAGAATCTTGACATCTCTCCTACACGTGTACTTTAGACCTAAAATTGCCAACAAGCTCAACCCATCATTTTTTAGCTCTCTAACTTTTGTTTGGCTATAAGCAAAGGCGATAGGCCGAAGACCCTTGTTCTCCATATTTTTGATAAGCTCCTCAAATGCTTTTTTTTGATCAGTCTCTATGGCATGTATCTCTCCGCCACAATTGTAAAAGTGTGAACACATTTCCAATATGGTCAAGGGAGGCCCTTGCCAATGTAAGTGTAAACCTTGCTCTTCATCGCCAATTTTCCTTAACAAAGCCTCACAACCTCTCTTTCCGGAGCTCGAAGTTCTTCTGTATTCAAGGACTTGAGACTTCTCTTCCAGATCTCTAGTTGACTCCTCCAAAGAATCGAGCACATCGTCATGCATTCGACTAGCAAAAATCTTAGGCACATTATAACCCCAAACACCGATTCCTCGATGCAATATCGAATCAGGAACTGGTAACTCTTTATTTTTTCTCATTTCATTCTCACCCATCCATAACTCCTTAACCTCCATTTTCTTGCGCAACAAGTCGCCATGAGTCACATCAACAATGACCATATTGACAAGTCCCATGGTGCAACCAGCCGAGATATTTTCTAGACTCACTCGATCATTGGACAAATTCACGGTCCAATAACTCAAGCAAACTCCAAATACAAAAGGCATTCCATGTTGAACTCCTACCACAAGAGCTACAAGTGCACTCACTAAAATAGAAACTTTTCCTTGAGGTTTTAGGATAATCCTCTCAAACATCTCCATCAAAAGCTTCATGGTAAGATGACCCTTCATCTCTGGCAATTCGTCGTAGCCATCGTGTTTCTTAAAAAGCAGGCGCACCAATGCTATAAAAGCAATCAAAACCGACATAGAAAGCGCAAGCTTTTCTATGTACTCATAAGGTTTGTCCATCAAAGATTGCAACAAAGTGTCTCTACCCAAACCATGAAGATCAGGTTGTAGCAGAGCTTCATATAAACCAACCGACGTAACAATCATTGAACCTTGTCCTTCTTTAACCTTCGATCTAAAGCCCAGAAAAGGATTTCCATCGCGATCAATCTCTGAGCTGTGAACATCATCCAACTTCAAGCTTCCGGGACCTATAAAGAGGCCCTCCGCGGGGATTTGGTCCCCTTTCTCCAAATGCACGGTGTCCCAAACCTTAACATTGCCAACATCAGCATATAGACACTTGTCATTCCTTTCGACTTTTACCTTCATCTTCTTCCTTTCCTTCAACAACTTCTTCGCCCGCTTTCTTTCACGGCGGAAGTTCCCCACAGATGAGAAAGCCACGAGCAAGAAAATGGCAAAGACTACGGCGACGCCTTCGTGCCAACCATCTTGAGGTCCTTCTTCAATGACTTCGATTGCGAACAAAAGCACAGCCGATAAAAACAATAGGAGAATTGTGTAGTTATTGAAAGCTTGAAATAGGAAGTACATAAATCCTCTTCCTTGATTGCTTGCTTCCCAATGCTTTTGTGAGTCTTGAACACCGTCTAAAGCCTCACCCTCAATTTCCTGTTAAGATTAATTTCCCAGAATTAACAAAACGTATAAGCAATATCTACGTCAAGTTCATGAAAGATATTTTTTATTCTTGACATTTTCAGTCTGTTTTTTTTTCTTCTTATATAAAGTGAAATAAAAAAAAAAAAGTTCAGAGATCTTTTTCCTTAAAAATAAGGTCAGGTAAATAGCTAGTTTAGATAGTGTGTTTAAAAAAAATTATAATTTAAAAAAATTTAAAAAGTAGCCATAACTTTTTTAAAGGTAAGAAATTTTTTTACTATAAAAACATTACATATACTATAACAAAATTACATATAATATTTGATGTAAAATTTTTTTTACCATGGTAAAAAAAAAATTAAATGACTATTTTCTTAAAATCTTGAAAGGCTATTTTAAAATCTAAAAAGTGTTTGATATTTTATTAGAATATAAAAATGAGCAAAGTATGCTATGACTTAATCTAATTTAGTATATTATTATTAAATTTTAAAAAAAAATTAACATAAAATATTTCTTAAGAAACACCTTTCAAAAAAAAAAAAAAAGTTTTCTGCATCATAACTCATAAGACAGAATTCCAGTAAGAAATAGTTTGTTTGTTTTTTTCCACCTCTCTTTCTTTATCACACATCCTGATCTGGAAAGTAAACAAACCTTAGGGAAAAAAAAAAACAAAAACAAAACAAAACTGATTAAAAAATTTCAAAATTTGTTTTATACTCTAAAAAAATTACTATTTGAATATGGTCAGTCACAGTCAAGCATACATCAAATAGTGATGGTATTAGCCAGGAAAAAAAGCAGCTAAAAACAAGTTAAATAAATAATAGACAGACCTTTAACAATTCGGAGAAGAAGTGAATAAAAAAATTACTTACTTTATAATTAGAGAAATTTCGTCTAATTTAGAACAATAATATTTGGACATTACGATGCATGTACGGCAAGAATGCAATCGTTTGGTCCAAATAGTATTGGTCTAAACGGTTTCAACTTGAGCCCGACTCAACACTCACAACGAGGTAAATCACACCTGAATGAACCCACCTCTTTATAAGTATTAGCCGGGCTCGGGTTGATCCCGAACCCGAACCCGAGGTTGAGCTTGATAAACAGAACAAAATTAATACCAGCTGTCATGTACCTCAAAGTAGGACCTTTGAAGTGACACAACTCGGTCAACGCCGCCAAGTCTTCGTAGAGCATTGTGGTCTCTCTCCTTCACAATCCGCGAAACCCTAGCCCTGGCCTCCTCTCCCGCCGCGCCGACGCGTGGCGACATGTCGATCACGTGGTCGCTCCGACCGTTGAGCTGCTCCGGCGGCGGCGGAGCTGGGGCTCCGTCCACAACCCTAGCCCTGACCTCCTCTTCCGCCGCGCTGACGCGTGGCGACATGTCGATCACGTGGTCGCTCTGATCGTTGAGCTGCTCCAGCGAGTCCTCCTGTGGCGGCGGAGCTGGGGCTTCGTCGTCCTGATCATTATCTCCGACATTGTGGGAAATGAAAACACTTATGCTTATGACCACGTACCGAAACCACCGGCCGTTCTTCTCGCCTGGGGCTGCGGCCGTGGCGGTGTCAGCGGTGGCGGTGGCGGTGATGACTACGTCGGTGGCGAGAGTATCGCCGACTGCGGCGGCGTCGGCGTTGAAATCTTGTGGTGACATGGCCTTTTTAGGAGCTGTAAGCAAGGAATATTGGTCGGAATATTAAAAACAAAAAGCAAAGCACTAAAGATTAGACTTTATGACGACTAAGATGGACTCTTTTTCTTTGTATAATAAGTACTATTATATTTAAAGAAATAAACAAGTTGCGAAGGAAGCTAGAACTAACTAGTAAAACGAGATCAAGTGTGAGTTTGATTTTTAACCAAATATAGCACTTTGATGAGCTAAAGCATATAATGTAGACGTATTTGAGAGAAATAATTAAACAAAAAGAAAAACTCTGAATGAAGATTGAAGAAATAATGAACAAATTACACAATATTGAGAGGATATATATAGTACTGGAGAAACGCTTCCACCGCGTTTCTGGTCGTCGTCTAGAATTATCTTTTCTCTTTTCTTATTTGCTTTACTTTTCTTTTTTTTTTTTTTAGGAAATAGAAACTATATTTATTTTTTTTATTTAGCGTTAATTGTCGTACACGGACACGCGGTTTGTGGAAATTTGTGGCAGCCAATTAGTGGAGATGAGTAATGTTACACATATCAACTTTTCTATTAACTTTTTAATATAAATTCATGTGTTATATTATTATTAGTGAGTATTTATTATCTAATTAGAAAGATGCCAATCAAAATATGACACTTCAATTGCCATATAAATTGACATTAAAAAGTTAATAAAAGAGTTAGTATGTCTAGCATTATTCTTGTAGAGATTGTCCATCGAGAGATAACATTTCTATGTCACAAAAGAAAATTATTAAGGGCTTTAGAGACATAATTTCATAGAAATTGTTGCGTTCAATGTCCGTACAGAGATAAGTCTTCCCGTATATGTTATGTTGTAGCACGGGATTTTGCATAGCAACAAAAAATAATTGTGTTTATTTTGTGCTCATGTAATAGAAATTCAGCACTAATTAGTATTACTTACGTGCAGACAAAAAATCACACTTGCATGAAGTAAGAATATTTACCCATTTTACTCACTTTTCATCCAACTAAACATAACTAATTAGTCTATTAAGTATTAACAAATAACTATTGTGGTCGACAATAATATTTTTGAGCCAAAGAAAAAAAAAGTGATCCAATTAATATCTTTCTACTGAGATACGTATGGAAATAATTTCCATCTTGCTTTTTAGCAAAAAATTTCTCTTGCTAACTAACATATGAGACTGTCCATTCTACAAATTAAAAAACAACGAAATAAAATGTGGGCATAAGAAATTCCCTAAAAGTTAATCCACAAGCTTTTAACCCTACCAGCTTGTCATAACTGTGCGAGCAGTGAGCGACTGAGCGTGATATTATTGATCACTATCTTTTGTTTTTTCTTACTTTTTCTTTTTGGGGAATTCTTTTCTTACTTTTAATAATCAAATAGAAACTATATTATTTATTTTTACTTAGGGTTTTGGGGCACGGTCCTTTGTGGAAATTTGTTGCATCCAATTTCTTTTTGGGGAATTCTTTTCTTACTTTTAATAATCAAATAGAAACTATATTATTTATTTTTACTTAGGGTTTTGGGGCACGGTTCTTTGTGGAAATTTGTTGCATCCAATGCCCATCTAGAGATAACTCTTCTAATTATACGAGATTTTGCATATTATCACCCAAAAAAAAAAATGCATTTATTTTGTATTTAGAGCTTTGGAGACATATAGTTCCATAGAAATTTGTTTACGTTGTAATGCTGGATTTTGCGTATCACCAAGAATAGTTGTGTTTATTCTGAGCTCATCTAATCGAAAAAAATAGAGTTTGTTGTTGGATAATGACAATTGTGTTAATCCACAATAAACGCAAACTAATCTTTATTAGATATAAATATAAATGTTGAGAAGACGGTTGTATAAATGTAAGATAATATGTACTATATATATTTTTTCTATATATTTTGAGTATTATACATATTCCGGGAATTCTGATTAAAGCCCTCTTTAGCCAATCAAAATTGTTGAAATAAAATTTACAATGATGAAATACTCTAAAATTTACAATGATGAAATACTATCTTTTAATTATATATCCGGTCAAGACGAGTTATTATTGGAGATTATAATACTCCTATAGCTAGCGAAGTAGCTTTTTACCTCTAGACCTTATAATCTATTCACTAATAAAAAAAAATTACAAGATAAATTGAAAAAAAAAAAGAGGAAACAACGGCGAAGGAGGAAGCTGGAAATTAACAAAAGTGTTAATGATTGAGAATGTACAAGGAAATAAAAGACCAGAGAGTTGGTAGGTATGGCTGTGAACTGTGTGAGAAGATTCTTCAATGGTTCGATGCAATTGATGTTTGGACTTGCATTGTTTATGAAGTCAATATGGTTGTTTCAGATAGAAAAAATTCCTAAAGATAACTACGCAATTGCTGTTTCGACTTGCATTATTTAGTGAAAATTTAATCTCATGTCACATTTGACATCAAGTTTATAATTTATGTCACTATTGTATGTCATATCACTTTTTTCATTAACAAATTATTGTTTTTTTTTTCTCTTATTGTCTTCTTCATATGTAAAACATAATAATAAATAAAAAAGATAATTCGATCAAATTCACTATTAAAAAAGTATGAACCGCAACCATTCTCTTAAAATGACATTTTATAAAACAAGTAGTTAAATGTGGTATTTTTCAAATTTTCTCCATTATTTATTAAGATAATTAATATGGAGATAGCCATGCCTCCTAAGTTGGCCAGAAGTCTAGATAAGGTGGTTTTGAGGAATGCCTCTCTTTTGACACAATGATAATTTATGCCTAATATATATTATATTTTAATTTAATTTATGTCACAAATTTTAAACTACAAATATAGAGTGAAAATAAATAAAGTATACCACTTAGAGTGTAGATTATTAAGGGGTGAAGTAGGCAAATACCCATAATTTATATAGCAATAAAAATAAATACCCAAACTTTTGAAGTAATTGAGTTTCTAGTCAATTAGTGAATTACTTGCACATGTTTTTGGTAACTAAGTGAATTACCACCACTTATCACTGTGTAAGTAATTAAATCATTTTGGTAGTTGGTTACATTTTTCAAAAGATTGGGTAATAACTTACATTAAGTTTTAAAAATTAGGTATTCACTATAATTTTTTATTATTAAGTGATACTAAGAATTACCTTTTGTTGCAATTTCCCCTCTAGATAATTACCATGGACTTGCATTATTTATGAGAAAATTCGTAATGTACATTGTACTATGTCTCCTGAGTTGGCCCATGGTGAAGTCTAGATCAAAATTACAGAATTTTTAAAGTCTGTCATGTTGTACATTATTTTTTTATTAGAATATAGATCGTTATCAGTTGTATATCGGCAATAAATTTCAAGTATCAAAATTTGTGGGAATATAGTGTAATTTCTACGAAATTTCATGAAATACCTGTTTAATATCGATGAAATGTTACAATATAAAAAATATTGAATTTTTTTTAAAAAAATAACAAAAAATATATTTTTTTGAATGGGCCAATTAAGAAATTAACCATTTTAAAAGTAAAGTTTGAAGGATTTAGCCTTAGAATGTTAAAATTAAGGAAATAGCCATTAAATACCTTAATAAACATAAATATCCATGATAATTATTTAAAAAAACTGCTCAAATCAAATAAAAAATCTCCGAAAATTCAGTTCATTCAAATTAAAAAAGCAAACCAAACATATTATTACTAAAATTTTCATCGACTGTGATAAAATAACAAATACAAATGGTTAATTTCTTAAATTTTTAAAACTATGGCTAATCCCTAAAAAAAAGTCTAAAATTTGGCTAAATCTTTAAAAATCTCTTTTCTGAAAGGGTATTAAGCACCTATCTATGGTCCCTTAATTTTAGACTTTATACACTTGAATCCCTAAACTATTTTATAGGCACTTTTAGTCTATAAATTTTTAATTTTTGGCAAGTATAGTCCCTATTCATCAATTTTAATTACATTACTACCAAAATTACTCATATATATCACTTGCATTAGGTTCTAATTGCATGAAAATAAAATTAGATAGGTCAAAATTACATTAAATTTTACAATCAAATGAAAATTTTCTAAATTTTTTTAAAATGTATTCTTAAATTAAATAAAAATAATTACATAATTTTGACTTAGATGACTTATTTTAATATATTTAGAAAATAATGCAAGCGATATAAGTGTAATTTTGGTAGTAATTAATTAAAATCGACAGATAATGATTAAAATCGCCAATAAAAAAAAAGTTTAATTAAAGACTGTAAATGCCTATAAAATAATTTACGGACCAAAGTGAACAAAGTCTAAAAGTATAAAGGCCATATATGTGCCGATTACAAAAAAAAAAACAAAAAAATAAAAACAAAAACAAAAACCAAAACAATGGCGTAAGAGAGAAAAGAAGAAGAAGAAAGCTGGAAATTGCCAAAGTGTGCCTAATATACTGATGGGTGCTTCTATTTGCACCCCTCAGTTTGCTCTATGCACCCCTCATATAATAATTATATTTCTATCTAATTTAAATTATCTTTTTAATTTTTAAATTATTTGTTAGGGTTTTGAACTTTAGATACCGTAATTAAAGGAGAGAAGGAAGAATAAGTTTTAAACTTTTAAGGATATTTTTGGAATATTGACAAAATTAAATATATAATATAAAATTTTAAAAAATAATTTTAATTGAGGGGTGTGAAGAGTAAACTAAGGGGTGCCAATAGAAGTCCCCTATACTGATTGAGAAACTACAAGGGTTTTTGCACAACAATTCAGTGTAGAATCATATATTACAATCTAGTTCAAGAGTTACAAATATTTTTATATCAATTCATTACGCCTATGTGGCAATTTTTTTTAGACTATTGTACCTCTAACACGTTGACTATAGATCTAGATAATGCATTATAAAAATTATCAATTAATGATATGTTTTCAAATGCTGATTAGTTACTGCTTTGACCAAATTATTTTAAACCTCTCAATTATAGGGACATATAAAATGAGTTATGAAAATAAACAATAAAGATCATTATTTACGTGTATAACTTTAAACGGAGAGTCAAATATTCACACGGCTTTTTTTTTTTTTTTTTTCAAATATAAACCATATACAAAAAAGGTTTTACGTCTTAAATAGAAGAATTTTGTTACCTTTTTTAATTGCATTGTTTTTTTAACAAACATGTGATATAAGTTTTTTTTTTTGAGAAATTATAGCGAATACTCAATTTTTAAATCTTAATGTATGTTATTACCCAATCTTTTGAAAAATGTAACAAACTACCCAAATAATTTAATTACTTACACAGTTTTAAGTGGTAGTAATTCACTTAGTTACTAAAAACATGTACAAGTAATTCACAAATTGACTAGAAACTCAATTACTTCAAAAGTTTGGGTATTTATTTTTATTGTTACATAAATTCTGGGTATTTGCCTGCTTCACCCTTTAAATCATATTGAATTTAAAAGAATTAATATAAATATAAAAAAAAAAACTACAACTACCACCGTGTGGATTTCACTTCTTATTGCATGGTTCATACCATATCAAGGACCACAAACTAAATGCCAAAACGACAGTTTGCAACCACCACACAAATTCGAACGCATATAAAAAATATAATTTAATATAGAAAATACAATCCCACAAATACTAAAAGAGTCAAGTGAAATACCAAACACCAAAATATTCATATACAAATTTTAAACTATTAAAATTGTAATATCATATTGAATATACATATAAACTCACATTGATATTGATATCGATTATCGGCGGTTTTTCATTGTTTACCGAGATCTATCTACGGTGTGGTCGCAATACCGCTCACCCTTTTCCATTTGTTCATCGTAGATGAAGGTAAGGCAAAACTAACCCGAGCAAGCTTGCGATATGATGGGGTTTTTTTTTTTCAGCTCATATATTATTTTTGCAACATTTTTAGTTGAGCAACGCTATGGTTCCCAACACTAATCCTAATTATTTAATGCAATACGTATGAAATGTATTAAAAGGAATACACATACTGACACGTGATACATGATTTGTTGCACATGATAATTTTTGTTGAATCAGTCCCTATATGATCAAAAACGACATTACACACAAGAGGAAAAACGACATCAAAGCCAGCGTACTTTAATTGTGGTGACGTGTTATAATCTGAGACTACTTAGAATATTAGCGGTGGAGATTAAACCTTTGTCGGTTAAGTAGTTAGTTAATAATATATATACTCTTGTAATTAGTATTGCTGAGTTAGTGTGTGTTGTAATCAAGAATCATTCTGTACTTTTGAGAGGAAAAATAAGAGAGAGAAGGGGCGATTGAGAAAGAGAGAAAGGGAATTTTCTCGGGAAAGTCTGAATTTTCTTCATCGCAGTATTTCTCTTCTTAGTTAGGAAAAATTGTACAGTGAGTTGAAGAGATTCTTGAGGGTGTAATTCATATACTCGGATATCCTCTTGGGGAGTCCGCGGGGACGTAGGCATATTCTTGCCGAACCTCGTCAACAATCTCGGTGTTCTTGTTTATTGTTTGATCTGTTGTGTTTTTCCATTTGTGCTTGTGTTCTGTCAGATTGTTTGGAATCGTAATTTCGGTGATTAATTTCTAACAGTGGTATCAGAGCCAGGTTCTTGGCGAATTGAGTTCTCAATTGCAGGTCCTACGATTTCGCAAGTCTGGCAGAGGAACAAGAAAATAGTCCAGGGCTTCGCTTTCGATAGTTCGGAACAAACAGAGACCGATCAAGCACAGACCATCAAGAAATCGAGTGTCTCAGAGTTGGATTTTCTTTGGTCTGCTGTGAGCAACATGAAGATAGAGATTGACAAATTTGACGGCTCTGGTGACTTTAGAATCTGGAGAAGGAAGATAAGAGCTCTCTTGGCACAATAGAAGTTATTGAAGGCTATTGAGGATCCAATTGTGTGGCCTGACAACTTCTCAAAAGATCAACAACAATATCTTCTTGAAACAGCAACCGGTCCTATAATCTTCCACCTCTCTGATTCTATAATTAGATTAATTGATAAAGAAGACACACCTGCGTTGTTCCAAGTTAAATCTCTGACTAACAAGATATATTTGAAGGAAAGACTATTTGGCTATCGTATGAGTTCTTGAAAATGACCATAGAGTTAGCTAACTCAGGAGAGAATGAAGAATTAAGTGATGAGAACAAGGCTATAATTATTCTGAATTCCTTGCCTGATTCTTTTAAGGAGGTAAAAACGGCTATTAAATATGGTAGAACTTCCATTCCAAGAGAAGAGGTCATTTCTGCTCTTAGGTTTAAAGAACTTGAATTAAAAAATGAGAAACAATCATCTTCTAGTGGAGAAAATTACTATGCAAGAGGTAGAAGTTCTCAGAGGTCAAACAACAATAGCCAAAAAGGTAGAGGAAACAGTAAGAATAGGAGAAGATCTAACTCTACTGGTCCAGGCAGAAACTTAAATTGTCATCATTGTGGTAAACCTGGTCATTTTAGAAAACAATGCTATTCTTGGCTAAGAAAGAGTAAGGACAAAGTTGAAAACAAGAACTCTCATAAAGGTCCCAATAATGATAGTCCTGGTCCTAGTGATCAATCTGCTAATTTTGGTGATGGTTATGATAGTGGTGAGGTTTTGGTCACAACTTCAGAAGAGGTTAGTCAGGGCTGGATATTAGATTCAGGATGCACTTATCATATGACTCACAATAAAAAAAAAATGGCTTTCAAACTACCAAGAAATTGATGGAGGAAAGGTCATAATGGGAAATAGCAATACTTGTCAGGTTGAAGGTATAGGATCAGTGAGCATTAGAATGTTTGATGGAATTATAAGGACCCTTAAAGATGTTAGATATGTACCAAATTTGACTAGGAATTTAGTCTCCTTGGGAGTCCTTGATGATGCTGGGTATGTGAACAAGATTGAGGCTGGTGCTATGAAAATTTGCAAAGGGTCTATGGTTGTTATTAAAGGTCTTAAGAGATCTGGTTTATATCATTTAGTGGGTGAGACTCTAACGGGAACATTAGCAATAGTTACTGCTCCAGAGGACAAAAATGCAGTCCTTTGGCATAAGAGACTTGGGCATATTAGTGATAGGGGCCTACAAATCATGAGTGATCAGAAACTCTTAGGGAAAGACAAGATTAGTAAAGTTGATTTTTGTGAACATTGTGTGCTTGGAAAACAGCACAGGCTGAAATTTAGTGCTGGGAAACATGAATACAAAGCTATCTTGGAGTACATACATTCAGATCCGTGGGGGCCAGAAAAGGTAGCAACTCCTGGGGGTAATTCCTATTTCTTATCTATTATTGATGACTTCTCTAGAAAGGTGTGGGTTTATCTTTTAAAAAACAAAAATGATGCATTTAGCAAGTTCAAGCTGTGGCGCACACTCATTAAGAATCTGATAGATAGGAAGGTTAAAACTATTAGAACAGATAATAGGCTGGAATTTCGCAATGATATATTTGACTCATATTGTAGAGAATTGGGTATACAAAGACCTAAAACTGTCAGAAAAACTCCTCAACAAAATGGGGTGGCTGAAAGAATGAATAGGACTCTACTAAATAAATCAGGATGCATGTTATTTAGTGCAGGCTTACCAAAAAGTTTTTGGGGTGAAGCTGTAATGACTGCTGCATACTTAGTTAATAGGTGCCCATCAAGTGCCATTGAATTCAAAACCCCAGAAGAGAAGTGGAAAAATAAACCCCCTGATTTATCTCATTTAAGAGTGTTTGGATGTTCTGCAGATGCTCACCAAAGTATAGGAAAACTTGAACCTAGGTCTCTTAAGTGCATTTTTCTAGGATATCCTCAAGGCACTAAAGGATATAGACTTTGGGTTAGAGATGGAAAGGGATTTAAAACAATTATTAGTAGAGATGTTATTTTTAACGAAAATGACTTTCCATGTTTATCTAACACAAACCCTACTGCAGGAAAGAATATTTCAGACACTAACCCTGCAGGTACTATAGAAAGTAATGTTCAGGTGGAGCCCCAAACAAGTAATTCAAGCCAAGAAAGTACTGGTCAGGTGGAGTAAGGTCAAGTTGATAAAACAACTATAACAGAGAGTAGAACCAGCACCAGATCAGAACAAATTACAGATTCAAGACAAGCTGATCCGGTACATGAAGATTGCTCAGAATCTGATCAGAATGACCAGCTTGCATCAACCAGTGATTACCAGCTTGTCAGAGACAGAGCAAGAAGAGAATCTAAGCCAACACAAAGATATGGTTTCACGGCTTACACAAACTTGTTGGCTTATGCTTTTATGAAAGCCATTGAAATAAATAAGGAGGAACCAGCTACATATTAGGAGGCCATCAGTTGTAAGCACTCAAGGGAATGGATAAATGCAATGAAGGAAGAAATGAATTCCTTATATAGGAATCAGACCTGGTTGATGGTAAAAAGGCCTCAAGGACGGTCCACTGTAGCTTGTAAGTGGATTTTCAAACTCAAGGAGGGCGTGACTGATAGTGATCGGGTAAAATACAAGGCGATGCTTGTTGCAAAAGGATTCACGCAAAAAGAAGGGGTAGACTTTAATGAGATATTTTCTCTGGTGGTCAAGTACAAGACCATTAGAATAATGCTAGCCTTAGTTGCTCAATTCAACTTAGAACTTGAGCAAATAGACGTGAAAACAGCCTTCTTACACGGGGATTTAGAAGGGGCCATTTACATGGAGCAGCTAGAGGGATTTGAGGTTCACAAGGGAAAGGATATGATCTGCTTATTAAAGAAATCATTGTACGGTTTAAAACAGTCCCCGCACCAATGGTATATAAGGTTCAATACTTTTATCATTCAACAAGGTTTTCATAGGAGTATGTATGACCCCTGCCTACATTTCAGAGGCACTTCCATCTACAACTCTGAATACCTCATACTCTATGTTGATGATATGCTCCTTGTGAGTAAAGAAGTCAATCGAGTCAAGCAAATGAAAGAGATTCTCAGATCTAAGTTTGATATGAAGGACTTAGGCTCAGTAAGAAAAATTCTTGGTATAAATATCTCAAGGGACAGGGCTGAGAACTCAGCGTTTATCAGTCAAAAGAACTATCTACAAAAGCTAGTGAGTAAGTTCTCTCTAAAGGGAGCAAAACCAACAAGACAACCTATGACGGGCCAGTTTCACTTGTCCAAGAATCCGTGTCCAACAACACCTACAGATCTGGAATACATGGATAAAGTACCATACAGCAGCGCAGTAGGCTCAATCATGTATTCCATGATCTGCACCAGACCAGATTTGGCCTTTGCAATTAGTATTCTTAGTAGATATATGTCTAATCCTGGAAGAGAACATTGGTTGGCAATGAAGTGGTTACTTCGATACATTGGTACCTCTTTAGAACTTGGGTTGTTGTACACTAAGAATGGTGATCAGATTGATGTAGAAAGTTTTGTAGATTCTGATTTTTCCGGGGACCGAGATTCAAGAAGGTCAACGTTAGCTTACTTCTTCAAGGTTTGTGGAAGCTGTGTGAGTTGGAAATCTCAGCTTCAACCAGTTGTGGCATTGTCTACCACTGAGGCAGAGTACATTGCTGCCACTGAAGGGATTAAAGAGGGCATCTGGATACAAGGTCTTCTACAAGAATTGAATATATATAATGGCACAGCTATTGTATTTTCAGATAGCCAAAGTGCAATACATCTCTGCAAAAATCCTGTCTTTCATGATAGGACTAAACATGTAGAGGTGAAGTATCACTTCATAAGGGAGAAGATTACCCAAGGGATAATCAACATTGAAAAGGTTTCAACTGAAGATAATCCAGCGGATTTTGGAACCAAAATTGTCACTCTCAGTAAGTTCAAGCTTTGTCTTGATTTGTTGGGAATTGATAAAGGGTGATAGATTAGAAGAAATAGACTGGGAACCAAGAGAGTCTGGTTTTTGAGATTTGCACTGTGAACATATAGGAACTGAGGTGGAGCTTGTTGAATCAGTCCCCATATGATCAAAAACGACATTACACACATGAGGAAAAACGACATCAAAGCCAGCGTACTTTAATTGTGGTGACGTGTTATAATCTGAGACTACTTAGAATATTAGCGGTGGAGATTAAACCTTTGTCGGTTAAGTAGTTAGTTAATAATATATATACTCTTGTAATTAGTATTGCTGAGTTAGTGTGTGTTGTAATCAAGAATCAGTCTGTACTTTTGATAGGAAAAACAAGAGAGAGAAGGGGCTGAGCGATTGAGAAAGAGAGAAAGGGAATTTTCTCGGGAAAGTCTGAATTTTCTCCATCGCAGTATTTCTCTTCTTAGTTAGGAAAAATTGTACAGTGAGTTGAAGAGATTCTTGAGGGTGTAATTCACATACTCGTTCATAGTGCGAATCGGATATCCTCTTAGGGAGTCCGCGTGGACGTAGGCGTATTCTTTCCAAACCTCGTCAACAATCTCGGTGTTCTTGTTTTTTGTTTGATCTGCTGTGTTTTTTCATTTGTGCTTTGTTCTTGTCAGATTGTTTGGAATCGTAATTTCGGTGATTAATTTCTAACAATTATGAATAAATATTCATAAAAATATTTAATATTATACAAAAAACTTATATGTTATGTGTGTTGCTATAATATAATTGTGATAAAATTTGCATGTCTATCTGTATTCTTACGTTTCAAAATTATTTTTTACATCAATTTATTTTTCTTCTCTTTTTTTTTCATTAATAAACTTATTAATACTAATCTACACGAGTGCTTTTAGGTAAAAAAATATATAGTGCATTTACTTTTTAATTAATTATACTCATGTTTCACATCGATTATTGAAAAAATTATTCTACATGCAGTGTATAAGGAGAGCACAAAAAAGACGTCGGTGTTAATTTTATCCAAAAATAAAATAAAAAAATTGACACTTGTCGTCCTTATTCTTGATTCTTTTATATCATCATTGTCTTTATTTTCTCCTTTTGCTTTAAATTTCACCTATTTCTTTCTTCTCCATTTCTTATCCATCTTAATTACTTAGTCGCTTCTAGCTTTTCGTTCTTCTTGCATGTTTTTCATATTTAGCAGAATACTATATGTTTGTGAGTTTTTTTTTTTTTTTGCCAAATGCCAACTCATAATTTAATAAGTTATTTTTTAGTGATAACTATGTCAATTTTTTAAATAAATATTCGTCGCAACTAATTTAAAAATAGGATGAAGTAAGAAAATACCCAAAAATTATATAACAATAAAAAATATCTAAACGTTTGAAGTAATTGAGTAAGTAGTCAATTCGTTTATTACTTGCATATGTTTTTAGTAACTAAGTTAATTATCACTATGTAAGTAATTGAATCATTTGATTATTTTGCTATATTAATTAAAAAAATGAGTATTATTTTAAATTATATGTTAAGAATTGAATATTCACTATAAATTTTCTTAAAAATATAATAGTTTACTTTAACTTTTTGCGTCAAAATTAGTCCTCATTTTGATTTTGTAAAGTAAAATATTTTAAACAAAATAATTACAAGTAATAATATGAGAAATTAAAAAATATATATTTTGTATGAAAATAAATAGAGCATATGCACGTGCAACGCACGTGCCATCACTAGTTTGTTATTAAGGTTGTAATTGCTCTTTTTTAGGACGACTCTTAATTTTTAGAAGATGTAACGTGTGGATTTTTTTTTTTTTTGACAAAGGGATGCTTGATTTTATTAATTGGTTGGTGCCAATTCGGCACTTACAAGATGGGAAATAGACGGAGGAGTTTCCTCCATCCAGAAACAATCAGAAGCATAATTAAAAGCTAACTTAGCCAGCGTATGGGCCACTATATTTCCTTTGCGGGAGATATAATGACACGAACCACCACCGACACACTCCATCAAATAATTGATGTCATTAATCACCGTTTGTTCTAAAGAGAATTGCACTTTCCCTTGCACACCTCTTACGGCATTTGCAGCATCACATTCCACCAACCCGACTCTCAATCCACTCTCTTGAGCGAAGATCAGGCCAGCTCTCATTGCAAGGCATTCACCCATAAGTACACCATGCCTACCCGGAATACGTTTGACAAAAGCTCCATACACTTCCCCTTTCGCTCCTCTAATAACACCCCCCACCCCAATAAAATCTGAATTTGGCCGAACCGAAACATCAGTATTCAATTTGAGTATTCCATTAGGAGGAGGCACCCACTTCACATCACCATCCACGATGGGCTGGTTCGGCTGGCCTTTAATAGCCACCCTTTGGGCTGACTGATAATCAAAGAGAAAAGAACCCGCATACTGCACCACCTGGTTCGGCTCACGTCCCCTCTCACCATGGACAAATAAGTTACGCTCCTTCCACTGAAGCCACAATAGTACACAAAAAATCTCCAACTCTGAACGGGGAACTTTATCCAGCAATAACAACATACATTCATCAAGAGGACATGGTATTAATTCTGTAATAAACTTATCAAAAGCACTTGCCTGCCAAATTTGAGCCGCTGGTGGGCACGAGACCAGCGCGTGGAAGAGCGTCTCTACCCCACTCCCGCAACGGGGGCACCCTCGTCCTACCCCTATTCCTCGCCTCGACAAGTTATAGCGAGTGGGCAGTAAATCATGGAAAGCCCTCCAGACACATAGTTTCACTTTTTCCGGTATTGTCAAACTCCACAAAGTCCGCCACCAACGAGATACATTTGCCAAAGATGAGCTTTGCGCAGTTTTCTTTGACATCATCCCCGTGTAATATCCTGAACGGACAAAGTAGCTGCCACTCCTATCAAAATGCCATACCCAACTATCCGGGCTGTCAGACACGCCTAACGGGATACTGAGAATAGCTTCTCGATCGAGCGGTAAGAACAAATCACGCACCAACGTCTCATTCCAGCCCACTTGCCTCGAGTCCACCAAGTCACATACCTTCCAATTCACGCAATCCGGCACAGTCGGAGAGATCGGCCTAAAGGTAGAAGGTCGTGGAATCCAAGGATCTTGGTAGATACTAATCGATTTACCGTCACCGACTCGCCACCGTAATCCACACCGCAATAGCTCTCTCCCCCATAAGAAACTCCACCATAAATACGAGGGTCTTGTTCCAAGTCCAGCAGAAAGGAAGTTTGTCGAAGGGAAATATCGTGCTTTAAGGATACGACTCGCCAAGCTAGAGGGGTCTGCTAGGATGCGCCAACCTTGTTTTGCCAATAGAGCTTGGTTGAACGTTTCAAAATCTCGAAACCCGAGTCCTCCTTCAGTCTTTGGAAGACATAACTTATCCCATCTCCACCAGTGTACACATCGCCTATTATCATCCCCTCCCCACCAATATCTTGCTACCATGCTTTTAAGTTCCTGGCAAAGCGCCTGGGGAGTCTAAATAACCCCATAGAATAGGTTGGAATGGCCGTAGCCACGGCTTTGATCAAAATTTCCCGTCCCCCTATCGAAAAAAGACGACTTTTCCATGCTTGAAGTTTACTCCACACACGAGACTTAATGCTTTCAAACACCGCACGTTTGTTACGGCCAATTAGAGTAGGGAGGCCAAGATATTTGTCACGAGCTTGAGCCGACCCAATACCAAAACAATGAAGAATATCCCTCTTTTTTTCCTCTTCAACATTGGGACTGAACAGGGCTACTGACTTGGAGAAGTTAATAATCTGCCCGGAAGCATTCTCATACGTCTGCAAGATTTCCTTTACTCGTATACACTCCTCCTTTTTACTTCGAAAGAATATCAAACTATCATCAACAAAAAACAAATGACTAACCCTCGGGCCAGATCTGGAACATGACAGTCCCATAATATCCCCGTCCCTTTCTGCTCTACGAAATAACGCCGATAACCCTTGAGCACAAATTAGGAAGAGGTAGGGAGATAGTGGACATCCTTGCCTTAAACCACGCTGCGGGATCACTTCACCATACGGTAGCCCATTCACCAGACATGAGAACTTCGACGTGGAAATGCATCGCATAACTAGCTCCGTCCACCTCACTGGAAAGCCTAGTTTTTCCATCATTGCCCGTAAGAAATTCCACTCCACTCGGTCATAGGCCTTGCTCATATCTAACTTGAGCCCTAACCATCCTTTTCTACCATTGGTTTTTGCCTTCAAAGCATGAATAAGCTCAAAGGCTACAATAACATTATCTGAAATCAACCTTCCCGGGACAAAGGCACTTTGATTCTCCGATATAACTTCACCAAGAACCAACTTTAAACGATTAGCTATGGTTTTGGTAATGAGTTTATAGGCAACATTACATAGGCTGATTGGGCGATAATCCGCTACCTTCCATGTGTCTTTAATTTTCGGTATCAAACAAATAAGAGTAGAATTGATTTCTTCTATACTACCCCCAATTAAGAATGTTGAGACACATATCAGTGACTTCCTTACCGATTACAGACTAATTATGTTGATAGAAAGCTGCGTGAAATCCATCCGGACCCGGCGCCTTATTGCTTCCCATACTAAATAGCGCTTCACGGACCTCATCTTTTGAAAACTCTCTCTCCAAAAGTTCATACATAGGTGCAGTGACTGCTGGGTCAACACATTCCAGCACATCCTGGAGAGACGACTCTGGCGGATTGTTGGTACAGAATAAATTAGAAAAGTACTTTTCCACTATATTTGCTACCACGTTTTCCTTTGTTTGCCATTGACCATTCTCATCCTCCAACCCCAAAATCTGCTTCTTTTTCCTTCTTTGAGATGCCTTCATATGAAAAAACTTCGTGTTTCGGTCCCCCGCCCGAAGCCAATCAGATCTTGCGCGTTGTTGCCAAAAAAGTTCCTCATTCAATAAAACTTTCTCAAGCTCAGTTTCAAGTTTTCTGATGCGATCTCGGGAACTTCTATTTGGGGCCTGCACGTATAGCCTTTCCAGCTCAGATTGAATCGCTCGAACCCGCCGGGGGATATTTCCAAACTTACCCAAACTCCACATCCGCAATTCGGCCGCACAACGTTCTTTTCCTTCCTCCAAAGACCTTGCTGTCCCATCAAAACGATGCATTTTCCAAGCACGAGAGATTACTTCGGCACATTCTTCCTCTTTTAACCACCAAGGCTCAAAGCGAAAAGCAATCTTTCGCTTAAAGTGATGATGACTCCGCGTTGGCATTGGCTTCAAAATCAATGACAAGGCTCTGTGGTCCGAGCCCCAGAAGTCTAGGTGACACACTTTCGCATCCCCAAATAGTTGTTTCCAACTATCCGTTGCTACAAAGCGATCGAGCCTCTCCTGCACAAAACCACCCTCTTCATGACCATTTCGCCAAGTAAATGTCGCTCCCGAGTAGCCCAAGTCCTGCAGCCCACACTCTTCTAACGCGTCACTGAATTCTCGAATGGCCCGCCAAGTCTTTTGATGCCCACCCTCCTTCTCTTTGAAATGAAGAACTTCATTAAAATCACCTGCGCATAACCATGGCAATGGAGACACCGGTCTTAACCGACGAAAGAGCTCCCAAGTATGGTGTCTATCTACCTGATTTGGTTGACCATAAATTCCAGAAAATCGCCAATGGACTCCTTCTGGAGAGGTGACAATGCAGTCCACATGACAGCGAGAAGAATTTAAAACATCGATAATCCACCCTTCACTCCACATCAGAACTAAACCCCCACTACGTCCTTCCGCGTCCACATGGAAACCATGTTCAAAACCACATCGCCGATGGAGAAATTTAGCTCTTCTACCACCCAACTTAGTCTCTAAGAGAAAGACTAAGTCCAGGGAATGACTACGGATAAAAAAATTGACACTTATCGTCCTTATTCTTGATTCTTTTATATCATCATTGTCTTTATTTTCTCCTTTTGCTTTAAATTTCACCTATTTCTTTCTTCTCCATTTCTTATCCATCTTAATTACTTAGTCGCTTCTAGCTTTTCGTTCTTCTTGCATGTTTTTCATATTTAGCAGAATACTATATGTTTGTGAGTTTTTTTTTTTTTTTTGCCAAATGCCAACTCATAATTTAATAAGTTATTTTTTAGTGATAACTATGTCAATTTTTTAAATAAATATTCGTCGCAACTAATTTAAAAATAGGATGAAGTAAGAAAATACCCAAAAATTATATAACAATAAAAAATATCTAAACGTTTGAAGTAATTGAGTAAGTAGTCAATTCGTTTGTTACTTGCATATGTTTTTAGTAACTAAGTTAATTATCACTATGTAAGTAATTGAATCATTTGATTATTTTGCTATATTAATTAAAAAAATGAGTATTATTTTAAATTATATGTTAAGAATTGAATATTCACTATAAATTTTCTTAAAAATATAATAGTTTACTTTAACTTTTTGCGTCAAAATTAGTCCTCATTTTGATTTTGTAAAGTAAAATATTTTAAACAAAATAATTACAAGTAATAATATGAGAAATTAAAAAATATATATTTTGTATGAAAATAAATAGAGCATATGCACGTGCAACGCACGTGCCATCACTAGTTTGTTATTAAGGTTGTAATTGCTCTTTTTTAGGACGACTCTTAATTTTTAGAAGATGTAACGTGTGGAATTTGGATAGAGAGTCTGTGCTAACCTTTATCTTTTTATTTTGTTAATTCTTATTTGGATGCAACTTAGCTACGGGTCATAAACTTTACACATGCATATCAACAAAAATCCTATTCAATTTTACTATGATATTCAATAATACATATTTTATATAATTGAATATAATATTTAATTCTATATATTGAAAATGAAACAATTTCATTTTTCAGTGGTTGCTAGTGAAAATGTCAATTCCGAAATTGACGACTATATAAAAAATATAACAATATGTAATTAAAAATTGATATCAAATTATATAACATATATAAGTCTTATTCTAAACATAAACAAAGAGTCTGCCAGTCCAGATATAACCCTTTGTAGAATATTCTGTTTTTTTTTTTTAATTATCTTTTTTTTAACATATAAGCTAACTTATTTCCTCAATTTATGGAATCAATTATTTGTGAAACGTTTTTAATCAAAATTATGAAAAACAAATTTGGAACATTTTCTTAGTTCAAACTTTTTTATTTTTAATGGCGTGATTGCCTTTTTTTTAGGGTTGACTGTTTCCTAATTCTTAGAAGATATTAACTACTGTTACTTTTGAAATATTTTTTTTTTGAGTACTTTTTTTTATTATTTATTTTTTAGTAGTTAATTGGATGAAATTTGACTACTGTAAAAAGAATTCACAGAGGCAATGACAATAATCATATCCAATTTTACATATTGATCAAAATTGAATATCATGTTCAATTTTACATATTCGATTTTATTGCATATGATATTACGTATTGAATAACAAAACAATCTCATCTGCAACTAATAGGATGTGATAACTATAAATGATGTTGTCATACTCTAAATAAGGGACTATGGCTCTATCAACTAATAGAAAAATAGATTGATATACCTTGAAAACTTGAACAAATGTACAAGCTCCTTAATTGGCCACCATTGAAAACATTAATTCCCAAATTGATGATTATATTAAAATATAATAAATATACAATTAAAAAGTTAATATCAAATTAGATAACATATATATGTATTATGCCAAACACAAATAAATGACCGTATACAAGATTCAACATGAGATGGAGGGGACTCTTATTCTGCACAATCAGAATTGACCCCAATGCTGGAATATCAAAACTCAAATAAGTATCAACCTGGTCTTTCCAAACTGCCCACTTCGCAAAATTGTGAGTTGCAAAATTTGCAATCCGAGAGAGGAAATAGAGGCTCGACAAAGATCGGGCATTGTTATCATTTCGAGAAATTAATTTGGGGGTGAGGTTTTGAGAGTTTTTTGCGATTTGATTCGAGAATCGCAGATGGTTTTTTTTTTTTTTTTTTTTTTTTTTTTTTTTTGCAAAGAAACATAGAATAGGGGAAACGGGATGTTTGCTTGTTTGTTTGTTTTGTTTTGTTTTTTTTTTTAATTTTTCAAATTTATATTATTGTGAAACCACTCAAGATATCATTTAATTTGCAAATTCTTTTTTATTTTGTAATTAATCCCCAAATTTCAGCATCCAAATTTTTTTACCCGTTTATGCAATCGGGTTTATGACCGGGCGTAGACTAAGAAGGGTATTATAGTATTATTTATTGGTAAATAAACATATTTAATATATCTTGTAAATCTTGAATTTATATGTAAAATTAGGCCCTAATTTGACTATCTATGTAAAATGCCCTTGATTTTATTTTCATGTAATTAGAACCTAGTGCAAGTGATACATATGTGTAATTTGGTAGTAATTTAATTAAAATTGATGGATAGAGACTAAGCTTGCCAAAAATTAAAAAAATTATAGACTAAAAGGTCCTATAAAAATAGTTTAGGTATTAACGTGTATAAAGTCTAAAATTAAGGGACCATAGATAGGTGCTAACTGCTAAATATCCTTTTTCAAAAAAAAAATATTTATATATATATATATAGATAATATATATTGATTGTTATTTTTTAAAACAAAAATTCAATATTTTTGATGTTGTGACATGTCATCGATGTTAAACAGGTATTTCATGAAATTCATAGAAATTCACTATATACCCACTAATGTTATACTTGAAATTTCACTGAAATTTATTGCCGATATACAACTGATATCTTACTATATTCTTAAAAAAAATGTTTTTTTTAATACGAAGAAGATAATATGAGAGAAAAGAAGACAACATAGAAATTTGCTAATGAAAAAATAATATAACATATAATAGTATTATAATATAAATTATGAATTTGATGTCAAATATGACATGAGATTAAATTTTCTTTAAATAATTTAAGTCTAAACAGCAATTGCCTAGTTATCTCATTAGGAATTTTCTCTTACTGAAACAACCATATAGATAACCGTCCACTTCATAAACAATGCAAGTCCATGCAATTATCTAGACTTCACCATAGCCAACTTAGCAGGCATGGTTATCTCTATTAATTATTTTCATAAATAATATTTATGGAGAAAGTTTGAAAAATACCACTTTTGACTACTTATTTTGAAAAATGTCGCTTTAAAAATTTTTTGCAATTCATACAATTTTTAATATGAATTTGACCGAAATGTTTTTTTTTAATTTAATTATTTAATTTTTATTTTTTTAACATACGAAGAAGATAAGAAGGGAGAAAAAAAAAATCAACATAGTAATTTGCTAATGAAAAAAGTGATATGATATGCAACAGTGACATAAGTTGTAAACTTGATGTCAAATGTAACGTGAGATTAGATTAAATTTTCACTAAATAATGCAAGTCCAAACAGCAATTGCGTAGTTATCTTTAGGAATTTTTTTCTATCTAGAAGCAACCATATTGACTTCATAAACAATGCAAGTCCAAACATCAATTGCATCGAACCATTGAAGAATCTTCTCACCCAGTTCACAGCCATACCTACCAACTCTCTGGTCTTTTATTTCCTTGTACATTCTCAATCATTAACACTTTTGTTAATTTCCAGCTTCCTTCTTCGCCGTTGTTTCCTTTTTTTTTTTTTTTCAATTTATCTTGTAATTGTTTTTATTAGTGAATAGATTATAAGGTCTAGAGGAAAAAAGCTACATCACTATAGGAGTATTATAATCTCCAATAATAACGCGTCTTGACTGGATATATAATTAAGAAAGTATTTCATCATTGTAAATTTTAATTCAATACTTTTGATTGGCTAAAGAGGGCTTTAATCAGAATTCCCGGAATATGCATAAAACTTATAATATATGGAAAAATTATGTATAGTACATATTATCTTATATTTTATACAACCGTCTTTTCAACCCTTATATTTATATATCTAAAATTGTATATCTAATAAAGATTAGTTTGAATTTATTGTGGATTAACACAGTTGTCACTGTCAATCACAAACTCTATTTTTTCTATTAGATTAGATGAGCTCAGAATAAGCACAACTATTCTTTGGTGATATGCAAAATCCCGCATTACAACATATAAAAATTTCTATGGAACTATGTCTCCGAAGCTCTAAATACAAAATAAATACATTTTTTTTTGTGTGATAATATGCAAAATCTCGCATTAGTTAGAAGAGTTATCTCTAGATGGACATTGGATGCAACAAATTTCCACAAAGGACCGTGCCCCAAAACCCTAAGTAAAAATAAATAATATAGTTTCTATTTGATTATTAAAAGTAGAAAAGAATTCCCCAAAAAGAAAAAGTAAGAAAAAACAAAAGATAGTGGTCAATAATATCACGCTCAGTCGCTCACTGCTCGCACAGTTATGACAAGCTGGTAGGGTTAAAAGCTTGTGAATTAACTTTTAGGGAATTTCTTATGCCCCCGTATTCTATTTCGTTGTTTTTTAATTTATAGAATGGACAGTCTCATGTTAGTTAGCAAGAGAAATTATTTGCTAAAAAGCAAGATGAAAATTATTACCATACGTATAACGTATCTCAGTAAAAAGATATTAATCGGATCACTGTTTTTTTTTTTTTTTGCTCAGAAATATTAATGTGACCACAATATTTATTTGTTAATAGACTAATTAGTTATATGTTTATTTGGATGAAAAGTGAGTAAAATGGGTGAATATTTTTAGATTCTTTGTCCACACGTACGTAATTATAATCAGTACTGAATTTCTATTATATGAGCACAAAATAAACACAATTATTCTTTGTTGATATGCAAAATCCGTGTTACAATATATACGGGAAGACTTGTCTCTGTACGGACATTCAACGCAACAATTTCTATGAAAACATGTCTCTAAAGCCCTAAATAAAAAATAAATACAATTTTGGTTTTTTTTTTTTGTGATAGAAAACTTCGAGAAATTATAGTGAATACCCAAATTTTAAAACTTAATGTAAGTTATTATCTAATCTTTTGAAAAATGTAACCAACTACCGAAATGATTTAATTACTTACACAGTGATAAGTGGTGGTAATTCACTTAGTTACCAAAAGCATATGCAAGTAATTCACAATTTGACTAAAAACTCAATTACTTCAAAAGTTTGAGTATTTATTTTTATTGTTATACAAATTCTGGATATTTACCTACTTTACCCGAAAACTTATATCTCGAATCTCGATGGGCAATTCCCACAAATTAGATACGACGAATTTCCACAAAGACATGTCTAAAAAATAAATATAGTTTCTACCTTATTATTAAAATAGGCAACTATTTCCTAAAAACAAAAAGAAAATAGAAAATATTAACGCGGTGGAAAGCGCGTCTCGAGTACTATATATATTCTGCAATTTGTTCATTCATTCTTCATTGAGAGTTTTTCTTTTTGTTTAATTATTTCTCTCAAATACATCTATATTATATGCTTTATCTCATCAAAGTATATTTGGTTAAAAATCAAACACATCATTGAGAGTTTTTCTTTTTGTTTAATCATTTCTCTCAAATATATCTATATTATATCTCATCAAAGTGCTATATTTGGTTAAAAATCAAACTCACACTTGATCTCGTTTAACTAGCTAGTTCTAGCTTCCTTCGCAACTTGTTTATTTCTTTAAATATAATATTACTAAAAAAAAAAAAGTTTATCTTAGTGGTCATAATGTCTAATTTTTAGTGCTTTGCTTTTTGTTTTTATTATTCCGACCAATACTCCTTGCTTACAGCTCCTAAAAAGGCCATGTCACCACAAGATTTAAACGGCGACGACGCCGCGGCGGCCGGCGATACTCTCGCCGCCGACGTAGTCATCACCGCCACCGCCACCGCTGACACCGCCACCGCCGCAGCCCCAGGCGAGAAGAACGGCCGGTGGTTTCGGTACGTGGTCATAAGCGCAATTGTTTTCATTTCCCACAATGTCGGAGATAATGATCAGGACGACGAAGCCCCAGCTCCGCCGCCGCCGGAGGGCTCGCTGGAGCAGCTCAACGATCAGAGCGACCACGTGATCGACATATCGCCACGCGTCAGCGCGGCGGGAGAGGAGGTCAGGGCTAGGGTTGTGGACGGAGCCCCAGCTCCGCCGCCGCCGCCGGAGCAGCTCAACGGTCGGAGCGACCACGTGATCGACATGTCGACACGCGTCGGCGCGGCGGGAGAGGAGGCCAGGGCTAGGGTTTCGCGGATTGTGAAGGAGAGAGACCACAATGCCCTACGAAGACTTGGCGGCGTTGACCGAGTTGTGTCACTTCAAAGGTCCTACTTTGAGGTACATGACAGCTGGTATTAATTTTGTTCTGTTTATCAAGCTCAACCTCGGGTTCGGGTTCGGGATCAACCCGAGCCCGGCTAATACTTATACAGAGGTGGGTTCATTCAGGTGTGATTTACCTCGTTGTGAGTGTTGAGTCGGGCTCAAGTTGAAACCGTTTAGACCAATACTATTTGGACCAAACGATTGCATTCTTGCCGTACATGCATCGTAATGTCCAAATATTATTGTTCTAAATTAGACGAAATTTCTCTAATTATAAAGTAAGTAATTTTTTTATTCACTTCTTCTTCTTCGAATTGTTAAAGGTCTGTCTATTTATTTAACTTGTTTTTAGCTGCTTTTTTTTCCTGGCTGATACCATCACTATTTGATGTATGCTTGACTGAGACTGACCATATTCAAATAGTAATTTGTTTAGAGTATAAAACAAATTTAGTTTTGTTTTTTGTTTTTTGTTTTTCCTAAGGTTTGTTTACTTTCCAGATCAGGATGTGTGATAAAGAAAGAGAGGTGGATAAAAACAAGCAAACTATTTCTTACTGAAATTCTGGCTTATGAGTTATGATGCAGAAAACAAGTTTTTTTTTTTTTGAAAGGTGTTTCTTAAGAAATATTTTATGTTTTTTTATATATAAATTTAATAGACAACATACTAAATTAGATTACGTCATAGCATACTTTGCTCATTTTTATAATCTAATAAAATATCAAACACTTTTTAGATTTTAAAAATAGCCTTTCAAATTTTTAAGAAAAAAGTCATTTTTTTTTTTACTATAGTAAAAAAATTTTTACATCAAATTTTATATGTAATTTTATAATTTTGTTATAGCTTTACAAAAAAAAAAAAAACAAAGAAAAAAGTTATGGCTACTTTTTAAATTTTTTGAAATTATAATTCTTATATTTAAACACACTATCTAAAATGGCTATTTACCTAACTGACTCTAACCAATATTATAATTTTCCCGGGTTCTTTTTTAGGAAAAAGATCTCTTACCCCTGTTTGACCCCCTCTATTTTACCCATTCTATTTTTTTTCATTTTTTTCAACTTTCCTAATCCTCTAAACAATTCCATTCCATTCTATTTTTTTTCAACCATTTTTTTCAACTTTCCAAATCCCTATAAAATATCTAAAATCTCAATCATTTATACCACTTCTAAATTCGCAAAGTCAAACTATTATACATTATTTTTCCAAATAATTTTCAAACCATTCCAAACCATTTTTTCCATCCCAAAGAATAGGATGGAATGGGCAAAATTTTCTCCCCAAACAAGGGGTTAACTTTTCTTTTTTTTAATTTTTAATTTCACTTTATATAAGAAGGAAAAAAAAAACACACTGAAAATGTCACAAGAATAAAAAAATATCTTTCATTAACTTGATGGAGATATTGCTTATACATTTTGTTATTTCTGTGAAATTAATCTCAACAGGAAACTGAGGGTGAGGCTTTAGACGGTGTTCAAGACTCACAAAAGCATTGGGAAGCAAGCAATCAAGGAAGAGGATTTCTGTACTTCCTATTTCAAGCTTTCAATAGCTACACAATTCTCCTATTGTTTGTATCGGCTGGGCTTTTGTTCGCAATCGAAGTCATTGAAGAAGGACCTCAAGATGGTTGGCATGACGGCGTCGTCGTGGTCTTTGCCATTTTCTTGCTCGTGGCTTTCTCATCGGTGGGGAACTTCTGCTGCGAAAGAAAGCTTGTGAAGAAGTTGTTGAAGGAAAGGAAGAAGATGGAGGTAAAACTCAAAAGAAATGACAAGTCTCTATGTGTTGATGTTGGCAACATTAAGGTTTGGGACACCGTGCATTTGGAGGAAGGGGACCAAATCCCCGCGGAAGGTCTCTTCATAAGTGAAAGCTTGAAGTTGGATGATGTTCACAGCTCGGAGATTGATCGCGATGGAAATCCTTTTCTGGGCTTTGGATCAAAGGTTAAAGAAGGCCGCGGTTCGATGATTGTTACGTCGGTTGGTTCATATGAAGCTCTACTGCTACCAGATCTTCATGGTTTGAGTAGAGACACTCTGTTGCAATCTTTGATGGACAAACCTTATGAGTACATAGAAAAGCTTGCGCTTTCTATGTCAGTTTTGATTGCTTTCACTGCGTTGGTACGCCTGCTCTTTAAGAAACATGATGGCTACGACGATTTGCCAGAGATGAAGGGTCATCTTACCATGAAGCTTTTGATGGAGATGTTCGAGAGGATTATCCTTAAACCTCAAGGAAAAATTTCAATTTTAGTGAGTGCGCTTGTAGCACTTGTGGTGGGAGTTCAACATGGAATGCCTTTTGTATTTGGAGTTTGCTTGAGTTATTGGACCGTGAATTTGTCCAATGATCGAGTAAGCCTACAAAATATTTCGGCTGGTTGCACCATGGGACTTGTCAATGTGGTCATCGTTGATGTGACTCATGGCGACTCGTTGCGCAAGAAAATGGAGGTTAAGGAGTTCTGGATGGGTGAGAATGAAATAATGAGCAAAAATCAAGAGTTACCAGTTCCTGATTCAATATTGCATCGAGGAATCGGTGTTTGGGATTACTATGTGCCTAAGATTTCTGCTAGTCGAACGCATGATCATGTCCTCGGTTCTTTGCAGGAGTCAACTAGAGATCTTGAAGAGAAGTCTCAAGTCCTTGAATATAGAAGAACTTCGAGCTCCGGAAAGAGAGGTTGTGAGGCTTTATTAAGGAAAATTGGCGATGAAGAACAAGGTTTACACTTACATTGGCAAGGGCCTCCCTTGACCATATTGGAAATGTGTTCGCACTTTTACAACTGTAGCGGAGAGATACATGCCATAGAGACTGATCAAAAGAGAGCATTTGAGGAGCTTATCGAAAGTATGGAAAACAACGGTCTTCGGCCTATCGCCTTTGCTTATGGACAAACAGATGTTAGAGAGCTAAAAAAGGATGGGTTGAGCTTGTTGGCAATTTTAGGTCTAAAGTATACATGTAGGAGAGATGTCAAGATTCTCGTCAATGCCCTTAGGAAAGTTGGATTGATTATCAAATTAGCATCAGAGGATGAACTACCGGCAGTGAAATCCATTGCTTGGGAACTAGGTTTCCTCCGGCCTGATTCGACGGACGTAGGAGTTGAAGCCAGAGACTTAGCTGAAGAATCAAACATGTCTGTGGATCAGATTACCATGTTGGGAAAATCCCAGCCCGAGGACAAGTTTCATATGGTACAGAAGTTGCAAGAAAATGGCCATGTAGTTGCCTTTGTTGGAGGGTTGACAGTAAGAGATAATTTAACTCTTCAAAAGGCTGATGTCGGGATTAATCAAGAAGGAAGCTGTAGTGAGAGCGCGAACAAGTCTTCCGACATTGTTCTTAAGAGCTCTCTAGATGATTCGCTAGCCCAGATCATATATTGCGGTAGATGCATGTACCGCAACATTCAGAAGTTCTATCAGCTTCAGCTTACCACTTGGATCTCCGGACTAACCATAATGTTAGTCTCAACAATGCAATTTGGAGAATCCCCGATAACATCGGTTCAAATGATATGGGTAAACTTGATTCTGTGTCTTTTGGGCGGCTTAATGATGGTGATGAAGTTGAAAAGCAAGAAGGATCAATCAGCAAAGAGAACTCAAACACTCGTAACGAAAACCGCGTGGAAAAATGTAGTAATTCAAGTTTGTTACCAGGTTTGTGCCCTATTGATCTTTCAGTTTTTCATAGGGACTAAATACGCCTCAACCAAAACCGAGAAAAACATCTTGAAGACCATGATCTTCAACACTTTCACTCTATGCCAACTCTTCAATCTGTTGAATGCAATGAAGCTGGCGAAGAAGGAAGTTTTAGCAGTTGTTTGTCGTAGCTATTGGTTCTTGGTGGCTTTGGTTATTGTTTTGTGCTTTCAAGTGATGGCTGTTCAGTTCGGAAACGGTTTGCTTTGCAGTGAGAGGTTGAATGTGAGGCTTTGGACTTGTTGCTTTCTTCTTGCAACTCTTTCATTGCTCTTTGATTCAGCCATGAAACTACTCATTTCTTGGTTTCCCGATAGCTATTATTTGGCTTTATGTTCGGTGACTTCGTACTTCGACGTCCAGAGGGCTCGTAGGTCCTTTATGTACTTTTTGGCTCTTCCATTTTCCATGTTTTTTTTGTTCTCTACGTCATACTATTTACACCTTGATGTTGCCAACAATATCCGTTGATGTAAAGTTTTAAATTTTATATACATCTTCAGAAGAAGAATTTTCACCCTATCAATTATCAAGCAAGAATTAGCTATATGTTTTAATATATTTGCATAACATTGCACAATTATAAGAAGGAATGCATTAATTATGACTTTATTATCCATGCAAATGTAGTTTTTGCACTTCGGATGTTTAAGCCAAGTTCCTGATCAATCAAAATTCCAAATCGTGTCTTTTTTTTTTTCCCTTCCTTCTCTATCGTTTCAATCATATCTTGACACATTTATTTTAAAAATAATAAAATTTAAGATGGTTAAAAAATTCAAGTGCTTTTAAGTTTATGTGTCAAAATATGATTGGGGGCAGAAAAAAAAAGATTAAAAAAAAAAGAAGAAAAGAATAGACAATATGAGTTCCTCAAGTTAACACTATCTTGTTAGCTTTGGAAACTTGAAATGCAAGCCATATTTTTAAATGTTGTGAAAAAATATAGTGAAGGCAAAGTAATTGTATATAATATAATATTTGTTCCCTCAAAATTTATTAGTGAAGACAATATTTCAGACACGGATCCATAATTCTAATCCAGTGGGGACACATAGTTATATAATAATTGTAGATAAATTGAAAAGAAATATATATTATATCTGTAAATTATATTAGGTGAAATTGAATTTTTTTGCAATATATATAGAATATAGAAAGTTCAATGGAGCACAAGAAGAATTTATCTGAAATTTTTCTTAAATTATAGAGGTAATACAAAAATTTTACTTAATTTAAGGGGGCTTAAATATGATTTATTTGAAAGTTTTTCTTTTTTTTTTTCAATTGTAGGGCTAAACCATATCTAACTATATATTCTAAGAATCTAAAGGTTTTAAACTTTGATTCACCACGTTACCACATGTTGCATCTTTTTTTTTTTTTGTTTTTCTTTTTTTTAAATTGTATTTAAGGGCTTTTTTTTAAGAATTTTTTATTTTTGTTTTAAATTGTGTTTAACAGCCTTTTTAATGGTTTTTGAACAATTTTAAAGATAAAAATTTACACGTACTCTAAACGAGGAAAGCGCGTGTTATAAAAACTAGTATTTTAAAAATATTTAGGATATGCCGATGCCCTCACAAGCCTCCATGTGTATCCCTCTATGATTTTAGTTGCATTGAGCTTCAGAAGTAATTAGTTTTGCATTTTAAATAACAACCACCTTTGACAAAATATAATTGCCATCAAATCGCTTATGCAAACAATAATAATAATAATAACTTCAAGTGTGAAAAAGTTGTAAATGATTTTAAATTATTAAATTTACTTTTTTAGTTAGTCTTTTTTTTAATCGAGAAGATTAATCTAACGCGTTTAAGATCGTTCCCTACTACAACTTTTCTCTCTGCGAGATATTTTTCTATATGAGGTAGCTTGTTTGCACTTTCTGCGATCTAGTATACACATTCTATAAAGCAGTGGAGTGGCGGTTATGGGTACATAGATAAAGTGGATTCTATAGCTTTGTAGAAGAACATTATATTTTCTGCATTGACTTTGGAATATTGCTACTATTAATGAACCTACCATTGTTAATGTGGAGAAGAAAAATGCTTGACCAAATATACTATCAAACTGATATATATGTGGCCAGTTTGTTTGTTTGCTTTTTTCTTTTTTTTTCCCCTTCATTTTTATTGTTTTCTTAGAGATACATAATTAAATCTACCGATAAATATAACGTGATTTAATAATACAAAAATCTCATACATCCCAGCTGATTACTTTCATAATTCTTCTCAACTAGAACTAAGCATTTTCCATTCAATTTTTGTGTTTTGGAATGGGTATATCTCACAAAATAAAGCATAATGATAAGGGAGAGTTGCAAAATAGGTCAGATTCTTGGGTATTTTAAAATATTTGGCCAACCAAAATGCCCTAGAAAAGATGACACGGTTTTTAAGGAGGAATATTCTCAGTTATAGTACACTCTAAAAAATAGATCAATGTTGTTCAATATATATCAATGAGGCATGAAGAAAGGGAAAAATATGTGTAGAATATTTTCTAGTTTTGAGGTAATTTAGTGAGTCTCACGGTTTTAAAAAGATTGAAAAGTGATTATCGTGTAATCTTCATGAATAAAGAATTATATATTGAGTTCTTTCACTTGTAAATCTAGTTTTATGGCCAATATGTTTTTTTTATTTCTATATCTAAAGTATATATCATTCTGTTTCCATAATTGAAACTGGTTAAATGAAAATATGTTGGTGGTCTCTTGTTTTGCGGTCCATTAAAATGGAGTTATTCTTGCTAATTAAGGTTATAACCCTGGGCAGTCGGCTCATGCTTTTACCTTTATAAAATCTAAATAGAAACTCAATATTGCCAGACCCATCATTTGGGATCGCCATATTTGCGTTATGGTAGCGCTGGACGCTGTTGGTAATGGGGTTTTTTTTTTTTTTTGGATGAATAGTAATGGAATTCACTAAAGTTAGCGTATAAAAGACGATACGCAAATATGAATTCGCTTGTGTTTGGACAAACCATTTTTCCTAATTCCATCTCATTTTTTGGAATGGTCAAAATTGTTTGAAAATAGTTTGGAAAATTGTTAAAAAAATAAGTAGAATGGTTTGACTTTGCAAATTTCGAGGTGATATAAATTATTGAAATTTAAAGATGTTGTATAGGGATTTGGAAAGTTAAAAAAAATAAAATGAAATATAATGGTTTGTAGGATTAGAAAGTTGAATGGTTTGGAATAGTATGGAATAGAATGAGATGATTTGAATAATTTGCCCAAACATAGGGGAAATAAAAAATAAAAATGGAGAAAGTTGGATTTCATGCTATATTTAAAATTCATGTTTACATTTATGCTACTATTGCATATTATGCTTTTTTTTTTAATAAGTCAAGAGTTAGTTAGGTAAATAGCCATTTTGAACTGTATGTTTTCAAAAAATAGCCACAGTTTCAAAAAATTTAAAAGCTAACCATTACACACTGTAAGAAATTTCTGACAATAACAAAATTACACATAAAATGTGCTGTAAGAAATTTCTGACACGTGTCAGAAATTTCTGAAAGGGCTAGTTTTTAAATTTTTTGAAACTGTGGCTATTTTTTAAAATCATTTTATAAACAGTGGCTATTTTCTTAAAATTCCCATAAGTAAATTATTATGTTACACTCATTTTCTCCTTTTGTACGAAAAAAAGGGCGATTTGATTAAATTCAATATTAAAAAATGAAGCTCTAATTTTTTTTTTTACAGTGGTATATTTCAAAATAATTCGTCCAAAAATGACATTTTTTAAAATTTCCCATTCTAGGTATATATACGGATGGATAATAACTCGTGATTAATTTTTCATGTGGGCCTACTCATGATAAGATGGATATGGGATCTCCTGTTTTGAAAATTTAGGACGCCGATCAGCATGAAAATTATACACATCAATAGTGCTAGACATACCAACTCTTTTATCAATATTTTAATACTAACTGATGTGACAATTGAAGTGTTATGTTTTCATTAGTTGAATATCAAATTCTTCTCAAAAAATGATAAACACTCACCAATAATAATATGACACATAAATTAGTATTAAAAAAATTCGTACGTCTAGCACTACTCTTTCCTTAATTAATGGAAAGTTAGCTTTTTTTTAAGATACCATCTAAAAATGATTATTTTCTCAATAATCTCAATAATTTATTTTAAAAATAAAAAACAAATCCACCCAAATAAAACAAACTCTAATTTTTTTATTTTTTATTTTTTGAAAAAAAAAATCAACTAAACCTAGAGAAACTCAAAAATCTAAACTTTTCAAAACGAAAGGAAATCACTGTGGGGGCACATTGATTGAAAGCGGTAGGTCTACCGTATCTCAATTGGACCTTAGCTTTATATCCAATAAAAATGTCATAAATCATGTAAAAGGAAGCACACGACCCAAAGACATAAAATTATTAAACGTACTAGTTTTTAGCACGCGCTATGCGCACGTGAGTTCTTTATAATTTTTTTTGTATTTTATTTATTTATTTATAATATAATAATTTTTGTTAACATAAATTTAAAAAATGTATATTTATGTTAAAATTCTATCGAAAAAATATATTAATATCATTTCAACTAACTTAGGGGTAATATACAATTTAATAAAAATTTTGAGATATTTTTAAAATTATGTTAAAGAATAAAAAAATTAAGACAAAAAAGTAAACATTTATATTGAAAACCAACCATATAAATAAATAAATTTTCCGAGGTCATTACAGTTAAGAAACAACGGTTAGAAAGATTTTGAACAACAAAATTTAAAAAGATAAAAAAAATTTATTAAAAAAGCCCACAATAATTTGTAATGAAACCTCAAATTTTTGAAAAACCCCACAAAAAGCATATTTATGTAAAAAAATCGAGAAAATACATATATTAATGATCAAATTTGTTTAGTATTTTATTTTGAGTTTAAAAAATTAAAAAAATAACAAAATTTGCAAATATATATAAAATAAAAAACATATCAAATTATTATTAAAAAAATAGAACCATATATAAACAAGAAAAATAATCTAAAAGATTGAAATAAAGGATATTTTTGTAAATACTCTAATAAATAAATATTGAGCGAATAGCTTATCATTAAATATAAGTCTATTTATACTTTTTAAAAAAATTCAAACACAAAAGGAAAAAACAAAAAAGATCACACACGTTGTATGATATATTTATTAAGATAAAATTCAAAGTATTTCTAAATTATTTTTAATTTAGCAATAATTATTTTTTGACATAAAAAATAATTTAGGTTTCTAAATAAAATTAATGTTTTAATAGAATATAAAAATAAGACACTATCAAAAAGAGTCTTAAAAAAATTTTGGAATGGAAAGATTTTTTTTTATAAATCACAAATAAAAATTAAAAATAGAGATAATTTTAGAGACTAAAATTAAAAAAAATAAAATAAAATAAGAGTTGTGTGTAAAGGGAAAGAAGAAAAAAAATAGAAACAAAGAAAAGAAAAGAAAAATTGAATAAAGGAAACAAAAAAAAATGCCTGCGCGTGAAGCATGCGCCTGAGGAAGGGAGTGGGGGGACAGCCCCTGCCACGCGGGCCCCACGCGCCAGGGCTGTCCCCATCTGCTCAGGCTTTTTTTTTTTGGTTACTTTCGCCTCAATTTTACTACTTTTCTGCCCTATATTTTAACTAAATTATGTTATGATCCAACTTTTAGAAATTTTTTTCGTTTATACCCTTAAAATGCGTTTTTTTAGAGTTTCGCGTGAAAAAAAAAAAAAAAAAAAAAAAAAAAAAACGTTTCGAAACGCAACGCGCGTTTTGGACGAAACGTGGGACGAAAGCTCCCATTTATAAGATAGTTATAGATAGATTATAGATATAGATTAACAATGCGTTTGTTTTACAACTCTCCCTATAATTAATCCGTTCATGTGGACTTTCTCATAAAGCCTTTTCCTCGCAACTTTCACATATACACACAACACTTACACTTAGCTCATTTCGAAGAAAAACCCAACACCAGACACTCGAGAGTTTTGACAAAAAAAAAAAAAAAAAAAATTAACAAATCGGTATATCTTAGTAAAGAAAATACTAACTCGCTATATGTTATTTTCGGTGTGTCAAAAATATACTATGTGAAACTCTCGAAGTGTCCAAATATAATGTAACGCAAGAATAAATCATTCGTTATATACCTGATTACCTGAACTAGCTAGCTAGCGGTTTTGAGATAATGATTATTTGTTACCTAGTAGAAATTAGGACTTAATAATAATGATTATTCCTAATCATTATATTATTTGGAACAACCCTTGACTTTATATGCAAGTCCAAACAGCAATTGTATCGAACCATTTAAGTAACTTCTCAAGAAACCCTATACCTAACAACTCTCTAGTTGTTTCTACTCAAGAATTTGGGTCATTTACATATATCGTCAAAGTACAACCTAATGTTACATAACAATTAAAGGTTTACAACATATATTAAAGCTATTGATTCTACAAATAATAGTACCATAATACCCTTGATCTCTCTGCCCAGTCATTCAACCTAGTTTCATTAAAAAAAAAAACACTGACCAAGCATTAATTTTGGTATAACCTCTTCCCCTAAAATTAGCGATATTTTCTCCTCCGTTATATTTCAAAAGGAAAAAAAAAATTTGAAATCCACCATGTGCAAAGCTCTCGTCAAACGCATCCACTGGAAAACCATCACAAAAAACCAAAAAATCATCCATATCAAAAAAATCACAAAAATCCACCAAATTTGTTTAGCAACATGCAAATTGATTAAAAAAAAATACTCAAAACATTCAATCCCCAATTTCACAGAAAAAAAAATCCAAATCTCGAAAAAATCCTCGAATAATACTGAAACAATGCTAGAAAAATTCCTACCTATTTCCATCTGAACAATACCGAGCAAGCCCGTCGGAAACACTACCATCTCGTGCACACTTAATAATTCTCTAATTTGCTAATGACTAATAATTTTTTAAATTAAAAAAAAATCCATCGGTCTTGTTATTATTAATTAATAGAGGTTTAATTGTATTTTTTAAATATATTCAAACACTTTTTTTAAATAACACTTTATCACCGCTAAAATAATCATGTGCAAAATAACAAAAGAAAACAATTATGTAATTAATCACATACATCATTGATTATGATTGAGAAAAAAAAAAAAAAAAACTTCATTGAGAGAATCATATTAGAACGCGATGACAAAAAGTGTAGTAAAAATACAGAAGAAAGTCATACGATCAACAACGGACCCTCATTTTGCCCGTAGGGGCTATAAACCCCACTTATTTTTTAGGAAACTTTAAAATAACCCTACATTCGGAGAAATTTTTCATAATTGCCCATACTAAATTTTTGAATTTATAATTAAAAAAATTGAAAGATAATTAAAAAGTAGTTTTAATCTAAAAATCAACGAATGTCGTTTTATGCCTAAAATTCATTACTTTGAGTACGTAAGCATCTCCATCAGGGGCGGCAATTCAAGTCGTGTGCTAGTATTTATGTCGTGTCTTTATCATGTCTACAGAATTTTAGCTAGATCCATACAAGATTCATTTATTAGTCGTATCAGAAGGGACGACCCAAACAAGAAAATAAATTTACAACCAACGGTTTTGACAAAAAATTTTTTTCGAGACCCGAATCGTAAGAAAAAATGAATCGAAATTAAAGAGAAAAATAAATAAGAGAGAAAAAGGATTCAAATGCGAAATAGAGAAATTAGTTTTCAGCCCTCTTTGAGGGACTAAACTCCTATCTATCTTCTTTTTTTTGGTTTTGTAGGCGTGGAAGCCCAAAGGAAAAAAAAAAAAATATATATATATATATATATATATTTATATATATAATATTAAAAATATTGACTAAGGAAAACAAAAAAAGAAAAAGGAAACAATCAGGGGGCAGAAGTGTCGCTCCCACCCCCCTTCCCTCCCTTGATTCCCTGCCTACCAAAAAAAAAAAAAAAAGAGCATGAAACGTCGTCGTAATGGACAAAATTTTTGTCATTTTTGTTTTTTTTTTGTATCTTCGTTCTTATTGCAGTATCACACAATATTTGTGCATAATATATTGTTCTATCTTTACAAATAGCAAAAAAAAAAAAAAAAGAATAACCCAAGAGAAAAAACTGCTATAATAATATTTATAAATTAGGAAAAGAATTACTATCTATTGGGAAAAAAAATTACAAGACCCAAGAAATAAAAGAAGGAAGAATTAAATTTAAAAGAGAGAGAGAGCAAGAAATAGAAGGAGAGAGGGGATAAAATTAAAAAATAAAAATAAATACAAAATAAAAAAGAGGGTCATTTTCAGGGAACTTCTTCGTTGGGAACCAGATAAAAAAACCCAAGGATGGGAAACATTTTTAAAGATTATTATTGGATGTCAGGAGGAGTGTATAATAACAAATATAGTCCTTACCCTATAAAATCATTGTCAGGGAATAGCAAAGACAGATTCAAATCTCTTTTTTCTTTCACATGACAAGAGTTAATTGCTTCCATGGATTGATTTTTTTTTTTTGTTTTAATTTTTCTTTTCATACATGGAATTCGGGGGCTTTAGAGAGAAGAGACCAAATGATGTCAACGAGCAGGAATCAAAAACTCAATGACCAGCCGATGAAATTTGTTTATATTATGAAAAAACGAATATCTCAGTTTAGTTGGAATTAATTTAGAGTTTGGCAAGCCAATTGAAATTGAGTGAGAAAGATGGTAAAGCAAAGCAGAGAGTGGGATGGTGGTGAAAGATGGCATAAATCTGTATATATGTTTTTTCTCTTCCTACCATTTGAATCTGAACTTTATAGATAACGGGTTTAAAAACCCAAATTGAGTTGGTAAATTTCTCATTCCATCAATGGCGATCTCTATTAATTGCAAAGCTCTTTGCTGCCCGGAGCTTTTTTTGCACAGTGGCGCTTAGCAGAGCTTCTTTCACAGTGGCGACGACGTCAATGCTCAACGAAAGCTCTAGCAAGTTTTGAGGCGGCGACGGCGTCGGAGCTCCGCGAAGGCTCCGGAAAGTTCTGAGCCGGCAACAGCATCGGAGCTCCGCGAAGGCTTCGGCAAGTTCTAAGGTGACGATGACATCGGAGCTTGGCGAAGGCTCTGGCCAGTTATGAGTTGGCAAAGGCTCCGACAAGTTATGAGGCGGCGACGGCTTGAGTGCTGCTGTAGATTTATTTTTATTTTAATTTATGTTTTGTTTTCTTTATTTTAGTCAATTAATCCCGTATGTGTAAGAGCACAATAAGCACCATATGCCTTAGTTGATATTGAATAGAAACTCTTATATTGTTTCCCATTGGTGGATTTTTTTTTCTGGATCCCAACAAAGAAGTTCCCCATTTTTCAAGGGTTAGCTCTTTTTTTTTTCAAAAAGAAAAAATTATAATAAATACTTAATTTCTAATACTTAATTTAAATAAATACTTAATTTTCAAAAAAAATTAACAAAATATCAAAGTACTTCAATTACTTACGCGGTAATATTTGATAGTAATCGATCGAATTGTAAAAAAATATGTGCTGATAAGTAAAGCATTAGCTATTTATTTAATTAATTCAAAATATTGGTATTTATTTTATTATTATGTCAATTTTGAATATGTTCGTACTTTCTTCACTTTAAAAAATATATACATATATATTTTTATCAAGAATAAAAATTTGAAACAAATAAAAAATATTATACAATAGATATCTATATATTACCAAAAAAAAATACAACCATCAACAAACATAAAAAAAAAAAAATTCAATTCTTAGGTAGTTAGAAAAAGATTTTAAATTAAGAAAAATATAGAGAATACAAAAGAGGAGAAGTAAAGTGAAAATAAAACAAAAAAAAGTGTCAGACCGCGGGCCCCATTTGAATGCCCTTGTTGAGGACTATTTTTTGGGCATCTCATAATCGAAGAGGAGAATTGATAGTTTTTTATTATTTTTTCATGGGCACTTGATTCACTTTAACAGTGCTCAGCGTCCTTTTAAGGTTTTTTTTTTTCTTTTTCTTTTTTTTTTTTTTGGTGCAAGGTTTTTTTTTCGTATTTTTATATTTTTATCATTTGTTACATGCGCGTGAATCAGCGAGTGGCGCGTTAGCAATAAAATTTTGGATACTACTGATAAAGTGGACCCCACTGATGCAATGTGTCATACTCAAACAAAATAAAAAATTGCAAAATTTATTTGTCTCGGGCAAAACGACATCGGTTTGGACGAAATTCTTCATCCTTGACTACGTCGTTCAGAAGGTGGACTATTTTTTTAATAATTTCTTAGTGTCCTTAAGACACTTATTATTAGGTTAAAGATATATTTCTTTTAAAAAAATTTAAGGATATCAAATTTTGAATTAAAAAAGGAAAATAACAGTTAAAATGCACGTTTTTTCACATCAAACTTCAAATTAAATTAATTAAGTATTAATTCATTAAATCAATTGACTCCGCAATTTTAGGGAATTAAATAGAAAAATCATACAATCAGTTTAAGAATTCGAGTCTACACCAGAGCTACAAACCAGGTTACCACTAAGGGGTAAAATGCTACATAAGCATAATAAACTTTTATAATAACACTTGTATTTAGTGAATAAATGTGTAATATATGACTCTAAATGGAATGATTACGTAAAAACAAAATCAAATAGGTCAAAATTAAATGAAAATTTCCTAAACTTTTTAAAATGTATTCTTCAATTAAATAGAAATGTTATATAATTTTGACTTATATGACTTATTTTCATATAATTAGAAACTAATGCAAGCGATATATGTGTAATTTTAGTAATAATTTAATTAAAATTGATAAATAAGGATTATAATCGCCAAAAATGAAGTTTAATTAAGGATTGTAGATGCCTATAAAAATATTTTAGGGATCAAAGTGTACAAAGTCTAAAAGTATAGGGATCAAAGGTGCCAATTACAAAAAAAACAATGACGTGAGAGAGAAAAGAAAAAGAAAGAAGCTGGAAATTGCCAAAGTGTGCCTAATATACTGATTGAGAAACTACAAGAGAATTCGAGTAGAAAATACTAGAGAGTTGTTAGGTATAGGGTTGCTTGAGAAGTTTTTGAAAATATGGTTCGATACAATTGCTGTTTGGACTTGCATATGAAGTCAACGGTTGTTCCAGATAATATGATAATTTCGAATAATCGTATTATTATTAAGTCCTAATTTGTACTATGAAACAAATAATCACATCTCAAAACCACAAGCTAGTTCATCTATATATAACGAATGATTTAATGTTGCGTTACATTATTTTAGGGCACTTCGAGTGTTTCGCATAGTATATTTTTAACACAACAAAAGCAACATATAGCGAGTTTTTGTTTTTGTTTTATTTTGTTTTGTATTTTGTATTTTTTTTTGGCTAAGATATACCGAGTTAGTGTGACGATAGGATTTGAACTAATATATATATATATATATATATATATATATTTATTTATTGTCAAAACTCTCGAGTGTCTGGTGTTGGGTTAAAATGAGTTAAGTGTTGTGTGTGTATGTGAAAGTTGTAAGTAAAAAGCTTTAATTATGAGAAAGTCCCACATGAAAGGACTCTAATGTAATACTAAATTAATATGTCAACATTAAAATCTAGTATTTGGGAGAAAAAAATATTTTCCATTATAATGATATTTTCAATGTTAAATTTAGTAAATGTTAAACTTAGTGTCAAATTTAACACCAAATATAGCATAATGCCAAATTAAGCATTGATTGACTATTTTTTCATCATTTAATGTGAAAGTAATTATGATTACAATTTTATATTATAAAAAAATCTCTTATATAAAAAAGTAATTATTACTATATGTGGTATTTCTTACTATTAACTAATATTTATGGTCTTTAATGAGTTGTACAACTATATAATAGTAAAATAATAAAAACAACATTTAAAATGGCACTACTACATTGGAAGTATTCTATGTCAAATATAGCATTTTGATCCTTTTTTGTGCAAATTTGGCATTGGCATTAACATTTGTATTGGAGAGGTATGAGGAGAATGAGATCTTTATAAGTGGAAGCTTGCACTAGTGGGCTTGGGTAAGTGCAAAGCAAGAGTCTATCATTTTCCACACTCACACACACTCGCCCGCATGCAACCGTACGTTTGCATCAAAAAACCCAAGTGCGGCGTGTTGCTACGTGCGTGCGCGATGTGGCAGGGCATGGGCATTGAGCCTGTAAAGGCGCACTTGTGGAACTTAGGGCACGTGTCCTTAACTCTTGACTCTCATGCGATAGGCAATAGATCGTCAGGTGTTGGCGATGTATCGTAGATTCGAGGCCATGAGCAATACATCGCTCATTATTATCGCATCGCCGATCCAGAAGATGCTTCGCCCGTTCTAGGCAAATTCATTGTTTTTTAAGCCTTTTACTTATAGAAATTCATAACAAATTCATTCCTAACAGTCGAGAAATATACATATGCAAAACTAAACACTTCTAGAAAATCATTCTTGCCTACAATCAGATTTGCACTTTGCTTCGGTCGTATCATGCAAGTATATTTGTGAAACGTCAATAGAGCACCGAGAGGATGCAAATAAACGATTAAAAAAAGCATTATGTACGTAGTTCAAGCCTCAAAGTTTCGGTCTTCATTGTCATTTTTCTAACATCTGGTACCCTAATTCATAATTAGTCCTCTGCATAAATAAAATCGAGATCAAAATTTCAGAATTTTGAATGGTGTACAATTTCTATTTGAATATCGATAGATATAATTTGTATATTGCAAACAAAATTCTATAGAGAAAAGTAGGCAGGGTAACAAGGAAAAAAAAAAGTCACAGTGAACACCAACACTAATTGAATTAATGCCGGAACTGTGGGAACCCGTGAATTTTCCATTCCCGCCGGTTTCAAAAAAAAAAATTAATTTTTTTTTAAATTAAAAGTTTAGATAAATTAGTAATAAATTTAAGATAAATTAGTGCAGATAATTTTAGAAATTAATATTTAAGAAGTTAGTTTATGAAATTAGTGAAGAAATTCAAAGTAATCAATTATTTAGACAAGATTAAGTGAATTAAATTTGATTTTTGAACTTCACAAGTTACAATTAACCTTTTTTCTTTGCTTTCAAATAAAGAAAAACACACTTGAAATGAAAAATACCTCATATTATTAAAATAAAATTATGATTCTTTATTACGATCTTCAATGATGGTTCGATTGTAGCGTCGTCGTCGATATACAAGTTTTCCAATATTCTAGGACTTCTTTGAAATTTGTAGCCCCTTCTTGAGCTCTATCCATCAATTTCCAATCCTTGACTAGTGTTAATATCTCAACCATATCGATATTAAGCGAAAGGCGTTGCTCGTCCAAAATATTTCGCGCCAAACTGAAGGCGGATTTCGATGACACTGTAGAGACCGGGACACTAAGAACGTCGTAGGCGCGGGATAGGATAGGAAATGAACTTGCGTGCTACTTTTACCACCGTAGCATGTCTGGGTTTGTTATGGAAAGCTCCACCCAATGGGAGTGCAAATATTTGCAAACTTCTGAATGTTGTGACTGTGGACTTGTAGAGGTATGGGACGATGGGATGTTTGGCTTGTTCCCACTACGGCAAATAGTGCGTACGTCCTCTTCACTGATGACTTGTAACTGTTGGGTCTAATCTCGGGTACCTGCGTCTCCTCCGCACAGAACTCTTCTTCTTACGAACTGTTAACCACATAAAACCTTCTTTAAGTTTCAGCATAAACATTCTCAATATAGTTCATTTTCATGTTCTGCTCTATTAGACTTAGAATGTCGTAAAATTTATTTAGCCACATCCGCGGGTCCAATATGAAAGCGAAAGAGTATATATAAGGGATATTTGTCCAATATCTATTGAATTTCGCTTTCATGTCAACCATCACAGGACCTAATAATTCAAATTCCCTATGTTCATTAAAGCATCGAGAAATTTTCAATATTTCATGTAATGCTAAATGGCCAATAGGAGTGTAAAGCGTAGAAAAAGAAACAGTTGTCGCCGCAGTAATCATCCAATCATCTTCTGTTAAGTAGTTGAATCCAAGCTCGTTGTTTAGCCATGCCGAGAAGACGTATTTGTAAAGGACTTGCCGAAGGATTTGATACGTCGAGTTCCATGGGGTCTGCACATCTTGACCGAAAATCCTGCATCTCAAACAATTATGCCTGCAATATCTCTTCCAAGAACCAAAACAGGTAAGGGCGTATGTCAAATACTAAATGCCATCGATTTGTGCAGGGCAAATGTCATCGTCATTGATTTGTAATTGAATGCCAATAAATTCGAAACTAAGGTGTAAAATGCAAATAATTAAAAGTTAGGGGCAAATTGTCAAACTCCATCTAATTCAGGGATATCAATGCAAAATACTCTTTTTCAAAGGATTTTCAAAACTAAATACAGGAGAAACCAGAAAACCCATACTTTAATTTATTTTAAAAACAAAAAAACAAAAAACAAAAATAAATCCACCGAAAAAAACAAACTCTAATTTTTTTTTTTTTTTAAATCAACTAAACCTAGATAAACCCTAAAATCTAAACCTTTGAAAACGAAGGGAGCTCGCTGTGGGGACACATTGGTAATTGGTTGAAAGTGGAAGGTCTACCGTATCTTAATTGGACATTCGCTTTATATCCAATAAAATGTCATAAATCATGTACCACTCGGAGCTTCCTTTTATTTTTCTTATTATTTAGGTTTTTTTATTTTTTTATTTCAGAGTTTCACAAAATTGGATAGGTGCCTTATACAATCTTATTAGATAATAAATTCCCCCTTTAATTAATCAATACGACAAAAATACATTTTATTTTTTGAATCTTCATGAAAAATGAATCGTGTTTTAATTTTTATTAACATTTTAGCTTGCAAAATTTAAATTGTAAACAGACAAACATAAGTGAATTCCATTATTATTCATCGAAAAAATAAACAAATAAATAAAGTCCATTACCAACAGCGTACAGCGCTAGCATAACGTAAAATATGGCGCTTCCAGTCCCAGATGATGCTGGGTCTGGCAATATTGGGCTTTTATTTAGATTTTGAAAGGGTAAAAGCAAGGTCCGATGAGCCGAGTGCCCAGGGTTATAACCTTAAGGGGGATTTTGAGGAATATCCCATTTTTGACGCAATGATAATTTATACCCCATGTGTGTTGCACTTTTAATTTATATCCCAAAACTTACACCACAAACATAGAGTAAAAATGAAAGAAGCACACCACATGGAATATAGATTATTAAGTGGCATCAAGAATGGCTTTATTTTGAAATTCTCCCTAACCCCTTAATTAGTAAGATTAATTCCATTTTAAATGGACCGCAAAACAAGAAACCACCAACATATTTTCAATTAACCAGTTTCAATTATGGAAACAAAATGCTATTTACTTTAGATGGAAAAAAACATCTTGGCCATAAAACTAGATTCACAAAATAGGGGCATCCCTCAAAATCCCTCTAACCAAAATGTTCTCGTATAAATGACAATTACCAATGTCACTCCATTGGTGTGGAACCCTCTTCCTCATTGGGTTCATCCTGTAAACTCCCCAACATGATCGCCGTCAGCATCAGTTTTCCAGCGTCGGGATAGTCCTTGTGCTGCATCAGGATTGCTTCGACCGAAGAACCCGAATCCTTCATGATTGGAGGCTCCGAAGTTTTTTGTCTCAGTGGCAACACTTGATTAAACCCATCCCCAAAAGTCTCAGCTAACGGTCCGTAACATCTACTCGAAGCCTTGAATAGAGCAGTGTGTTTCAGATTCTGCAAGGTTTCCTCGTCACCCCAGCCTTCCATGGTGGACGCCTGGTAGACTTCGCTCCAATCTTCCTGATCGGCCGCATTCTTCCAGCACTCCTCCAAAAGGTTTTTATGGGCCTTACGGAAGGAGGTACTAGTCCACGCGAACACATCAAACGCACACAGTGAAAGCTCTGGGCTTTTCATTTCAAGGCACAGCTTAATAAGCTCTTCTGGATTGAGAAGCCGCTCTCCAATAGATTTCTTTGTTTCATCATCAGGAAAGAATTCTATTATTTCTTCCTGCAATAAATTTACATATGTAAGCTCAAGTGAAATTCAGCATTCTGGTATGAAAAAAAATTTGCTACTTCAGTTACTATGTATAGTAAACTAATGAGAGATAATAATGACCTTCACAATGCTAAGGATGAAAAGGAGATAATGACAATAATGTGATAATTCTAGTATGATTTGTCAGTTGGTTAGATCCAACTTTGTATAAGTGCTCGAAATATAGTGGATGGAAGTACTCAAAAAATTTTGCCTACGGAATATCTGACTCATTCCCTTTGAAAAGTTTACAAAAATCATCATCACTACATCATAGATATAAGGCCAGAAGAATAAAGTATATAGGTCAAGTAAATGTAAAGCGGCCATCAAATCTGTAGCTTACCTGCAACTTGAGTATCTTCAAATCAGCCTCAACACGCTTCACATTTGCCTCAGCACCCTTACCTGCCAGTTGAGCGTGTAAAAGAGTCGTGAACTGAAATTACTAGTATATACACAAAGCAACCATAGAGATATCTATCTTTTATGATTGACAGCGGGAAATGCAGACCTTGTGAAAAACAATAGCCAAACACAATTTACTCATATGTTCCAATGCCCAGTAGAAATAACAAAGTATGTTTTGAGTTACTTGAATATTAGGTGACTCGATACCAGCAAAACAACTGTTTGCTGATAAACAATAGTGCATTTTGACTGCAGACGGAATAGGAGAACAAAATCTCACAAAATTAAAATTCTAGTTTTGAAAGAATAAGCCCATTTAAACAAAGACAACAAAGTTAAAAAGAAAAGTTCAAGTGGTAAATTACCTGCTATTGCAGCAATCTTTGAGAGATTCAAAAGACGCTTCCTGTCCTGTAACTTCGGTACCATATTTCCATACTCGGTCTCCATCTCTTCAACTTCGGGTGTTGAGCTCTCATGTTGAGAGAGAGCCAACAAGTGAAGCGTTTCTGAAGCCGAGGAAAATTGATGAAGAAAAAGCTCATGAAGCCACAGTAGATCCTGGTGACGCTTAAGAAAAATAGATAGCTCTTCCGGAAACTCTTCCCCGAGCCTTAGAAGTTTAGAAAATTGCCTGCTTATGTAGAGTTGCTTAAATACGAAGTAACTGAATCCTCCATTCGGTCCCATGCTCTCACGCTATACAGCAAAAAATAAGAAAACTTTTCAGCAAGATAAGACGCATTAAAAAAGCATAAATCTACAGCTTTACCAAAGCGCAAGAACATCTCGAAATGACGAGTTTGCCTACCTTAGAAGAATATTTTAAGAGCAGGGTGTGTGTGTGTGGAGAGGGGGGAAGGGGGAGAGGGAAAGGCGGGGGGGAACACAAATAAAAACTATGCAAATGACAATCAAGAGGAGTTTATCATGACAATTGCACCAAAAAAACGAAACAAACAAACAAAAAAAACCTTCACAAGTACAAAAAACCATTGTTTCTTGTTGTATAAATAGATAAATGGAAAATAGAAAATCTACCACCACCCTGCTCCCCTTCCACAAAGAGTACCTAAAGACTAGAGATAAAAATAGATAAAAATTAAAAATAAAAAGGAAAAAAATACTTCCAAACGTACATAAAGCAAAAATCAGGAGATTGGTGGAAAGTTTTAAATTAGACTTAATTCTCATATCTATAACAGGAAAACTGCAAAGTAGCACCTCTAACATAGCAAACCACATTTTTCATGCAGAACGACTCCTGGCGTTTCAGAAAGAAAGGAAGATAAATATGGCAACTCGCAACACTAATTATTAAATTCACACCATGTTTTCAAGTACACAAAGTTGACCAACATAAATAACCATATCTGTACCATCAGATTTTTAAGCAGTTCCGAATCATTGAGGTCACAGCATATGTTCCATAACATACTGTAGCATTCATGCCGTTTTGCAATCGACAGCAACTGTGACGAAAACTGCTTCAGAGTTTCTTCCTTGTGGTCACCAGTTTCTTCACCTAAATCCTGAAAAGATAAGCAGTTCAAGAATGCATTTGCACCCACTGTCAGAAAACAGAAAATAAACACTGATAAACTGAACAAAGCCAAAGAGAGTAACCTGTTGCCTAACTTCGACAAATTCTTTGACCTGTTGGTATAGTGAGTCGAGCAGCAAATCCCTCCTATTCCAATACTCATCTAACAGACCTTTATGATCTTCTCCAAGCTCAACTTTAGCTGTGACAGCACCAGCATAAGTCTCAAGTAGAACTTCTGCCAACGCTTCTAGATTAGTATATAAATCTGATTTTGCAGGCATATCAAGTGAAGATGCTTCCTTTAGAAGCTGCAGCATGGAGGAAGCAATGCTCCAAGAGCCATTGCGTACCACGTGCTTACAATACCACGGTGTTATGCCCTCAGGTGGAGGATACCATAAATGGTGCTCATTCTTGTAGTGCATTGCTGTCTGAATAATAGTAATACATGCATTGGACAGTTCACACGCTCTCTGGGTCTGAACTCCAAACGGCTGTTCCGTGCTTATTATATATTCTAGCTGCTTGTCTAAGCAGTAAAATACTTGCTCAAGATCTGAAACCTTACTGTAAAACACTTCAGCATTATCTCTGTCCATCAGAAGAACAGTACTCCGGCGAGCTCTTTCACCAACTAATTGTATAAGATCCCAAAGTGCACCTGATGTCTGAATTTCTTGATTAGAATGGGAGGAGCCAACTCCAGCAGAGCGGTTCTGGCTAATAATGTTGTGCAATTCCCTCAGTTGAATCATTCCAGCGAGCTTTTCACCGTGTTCCATGATAGTCTGTAAGGAATATCCTGTCAACAAAAATTATAATTAGGCTTAAAGAGTTACAATTGTCACCTACTTTCATTCTTCTCATTTACTTCTCACTTTTTAAACTCTTCATTTTCCATGCCAATAAATAGCACAAGTTGAATTCTAAAGCACTCAATTCCACTCTCTAAGTCTCTATGTGCCTTTACCTCCACGGAAGTGAAATAACAAAGGAAATATAGTTATCAAGAAATTGATGCACTCTGTGCATTGGTAATATTCTGATGAAAAAAAAATAGCAGTCAGGCAGCACAAAAAAATAATGAGCAAGCATGCAGCTACTGTTCTCTTCAATCTTGACCATCATCAATAGTTGAAATTCAAGTTCCAATACAAGCCACATGTACCTAAAAAAAAATATTCAAACAGTACGCAATATAAAACAATAATTAAATTAACAGATATTCAACATACTCTGTCTAGAGCAAAGCTCCTCATGGCATTTTGACAGAGCAAGAAACTGAAGAAATTTATGATGCTTCTGCTGCTTATCCAGGAGTTGGGAGGAAACAACAGCCATCGCCAAAAACTCAGCTCCTCTGGTTGTCGTCCAGTGTTTCGCTAATGTGTCAACAATTGATTTGCTCATCCTTGCAAAAACACTTGTTTCTTCACCCCTTTCAAATGCTCCAGACTTCTGTAGCTTTTCAAGTAAACCTTCAACCTGTCCGGATAATTGAAAATCATTGAAAAGTTGACTCAGCAAAGCTTCTGACTCTTCATCATGGGCACTTCTTCGTGCAATGACACCCATGAATGCCTTTTGTCTGTCTCCAGTTTCCTGTGCTTCAGAGCTAACCTTTCTGGGAGCCATATTCTCTCCAAATGACAGGTTTTTTCTTTCTTCTTGTGCAGATCTTTCATTTGAGCTACCTTTACGTGACAAGCTTCGCTCGGGTGGTTCAACGCCACCAAGAATAACAGCCTTCTCAGGTATAGCCCATATTCCTGCTTTCTCTGTTAGTACAACCCATGCCCCTTCTTCACCATCATCGGTAGCAGGAAGAACTGAAGCATCCAAAACTTTACCAGCATCATAAGGTAGGTCAAACTGATAGAGGCGAGTAGAGTTTCTATAATAACAGGATACTGTAGCTGTTCCATCACTAGAAAGTATAATTGCTGAACCTGAAGGTTTGCCCCCACCTCTAAGTCTCATGGAAAACAAGAAATCTTCATCCTCTACTCTTGCTTTTGGGATTATCACTTGGATCGGAGCTTTTTTCTCTAGAACTCTTCCATGTGTTATCTCTGTAGTTGCCCCAGATTTATACTGCATGGTCAGAAGTGAATATTGTGTGTAGCTTGAACTGCAAGCCCGATCCTTACAGAATGTCGCAACTAGAATGGTAATAACTTTACCATGACTGTCTACCTGCACATCAAGGGGCCAGATACGCTTCTGTCCAGCAAGATCCTTTTTAATACCCAAATCACCATCAGTACCAATTATTTCATGTGACCAGACCTTTGACACATTTACATCAGGAGAGAGCGCAACACTAAAACACTGTATCTCATGATCAGTCAGAAGAAAAAACTCCATGTTTGATTCCTGCATAGAAGGATGTGGAAAACGCCAGATCAGAGACCTTGGATACCCCATGCTTCCTGTAAGCTGACCACTATCGCTGCCTTGCGACATAAAACTTGAAGAATGGCAATCAACTTTGCGGCGCCTAATGCCAGATGGGCTACAAAGAAACTGCCATAGCTCACCATTTGAACCAGCAGCAAGTGCCACGCAAACATCCTGAGAATTGTGGATTGCAGAAGCAATCAAAGAGTTCAAAGATCCAGTGAAACTACTCCTCTGCCTGCTTGAGTTTTGCTGCCTATTCAGCTCTGATTCATCAAAGGATTCAATACTGGTGACTGGAGCTGTTTTTGCTTCGGAATATACGTCAGGCCAGTACACAACAGCACGAGTTTTTCGGTTACACAATACTACAGCAGCATTTTTATGATGTTCTACAGCTTTCTTTGTTCTACTAGCTGTTTTATCCCATTTGACAGCACAAAGCATCCAGCAGTTACCATCAGTTCTGCCAACATCTTCATTCCCTAGAACATCCCGAGGTATTTCAAGAACAACACATTTCATTGATGCTGCAGGAGATAAGTAGCTCCAAATGAAGAGCCTTCTTCCACAGATAATCCAAGCTATACAAGTTCCCTTTTCCACACCACCAGATATAGATGCATCACCTGCTCAAATGACAATAAAATGTTATCATGCCTTAAAGGCCAATCTTGGCTATCCAATTCCATCCCCCTCACTCGACATACGTATGTACTTAAGACAAGAAAGCAATTTGTTTTTCCGTTATGTCAAGGAAGTAAGCTAAAAAGTTATCCATGGAAATTGTTATAATTCAACTTAAGAGTACTAACCAAGAACACGCTTCTGCAGCAACCTGGTCTGCTCATCACGAACCACCTGTGGAAATTCTCCAACATATACAGGCTTAATTGGGTCTATCTCATCCCCCTTCTCATTCTTGTTCACTGTTGGAATTCTAGTAACAATATAGGAAGAAACAATCAATTAGCTTTCACATTGACATCCAGAACCTTCTAAACCTTCCTTTTTTTCCAACCAAAAAAAACACCTAAGCTAAACAATAGGAGTTACATCTTAACACTATGACAAAAATTCATCAGCTTTAATGGAGATCCTAATAGCCAGACCAATTCTTTTGCTCAGTTCCCTGATTATGGACAGAAATACTTTTTTCCAGTTTTTTTCCCACTCATTTCTATAAAGTCTTGCTTTTTAGTCCCCTGAAACTTTTATCAGAAAATTCTCTAAAAGGACTAGTCAATATTATTTCAGAAATTGTAGTGACTAAAACTCTCCGAATTTAGAATTCTCTGCTCACTGAGTAATTGCCTACTGAAATCCAGAAGAAGCTGAAACTCTCAGCTTCAGAGAGAAAACTCTTCACGAATTTCACACACAACAAATGAATTACGCAATGCCAATGCATAGACACATAGTCAATCGGAACACCAAAACCCACCATTACCATCGATTCAAACCTCCGAAACACAGAAGCATTACACAAACAGTTTTCGGCGTTACCTGGCGAGGACGGAGAGGCGAGGAGCCCAAGGAGCGGGAGTGCCGGTGGCGGGACGGTGAGGCACCAAGTCGCCGGAGCTGGAGCGGCGGTTCTCGGCGAGAGGAGTCGCCGGAGATCCAATCGGCGCGGCGTTCCCTGGATTGGAGTCTCTGCGAGAGATCGCGGTGGACCTCTTCGTCCCCGGCGAGAACATCTTCGAGCTTCAAAAAAAATGGAGGGAAATTTGGGGGTTTGAGGGGTTTAGGGTTTTTATTGAGCTGATGTGAAATGAGTGTGTTTGCGTGTGCCTGAATGAAGGCTTGGAGAGGTAATGATCGAGTGTAGACGAGTGCACCATTAACCATTTGTTTGGGGTGAACATTTCACCGATTTCATCTAATTCCTTGAGATAGAAAAAATAATTTGAAAATAGTTTGGAAAAATAATATAGAATGATTTGACTTTGCGAATTTCGATGTGATATAAATGATTGAGATTTAAAGATATTGTATAGGGATTTGGAAAATTGAAAAAATTATTTAAAAAAAAATAAAATGGAATGGGATGGATTGTAGGATTAAGAAAGTTAAAAAAAATGAAAAAATAAAATAGAATGGAATGAGTGAAATGAGGAGGCCTAACAAGGGATAAAAGATCCAATTTTTTTTTTCTTTTTCATACCTAATTTTTATCACCTAATTTGTAGCCACGTTTTTTAAAAATATAACAAAATACCAAAGTGATTGAATTACTTACATAGTGATAAGTGGTGGTAATTAACTTAGTTATCAAAAGCATGTACAAGCAAGTAATTAACGAATTGACTAATTACTCAATTATTTCAAAAATTTAAGTATTTATTTTTATTATTATATAAATTATGGGTATTTTCTTACTTCATTTTTTTTCCTCATAATGTTAGGGTGTATTAGATGTGATTCAATTATTATTTGGGAGTAAATTGAATTGGATAGTGTTGGCTGTTAGTATAGACTATAAATTGGATTAGATTGTAATAGATAAAAATAATAATCAATTATAAAGTATTAATATACAAATACTTAATACATATCCGATTGTATCATAACTTAATCTCCACCTGACACTAGCATTATAAATGCGTGAGATATAGTAATGTGTATCAAGTTTCAATAACAAAAAACCTATATTAGCACACCAAATTCGAGCGCAAATTAGGCTCTTTCAATATTATTTCCACAATCGATAAAAGAACAACCCAATCTCAGGTTGCTACTAATGAAGATACAATTGAGAAGGCAGGAGACAATTATGAAGCTTTGTTCTCCCCGAGTTTATCCTCCTCGATTATGGTATTACTTGAACTAAAAGGTTAGGATATGAAAATTTAGGGTTCAATTACAATATGTGATGTGCTATTTTGTAATTTTGGAACACGTGCGATTGATAGTGCATATTATAGTTTATTTAGTGTTTATTTGAAGCTTTAGGGACCATCGTATTGCTCTGTTGTTGGTTTCATGATAAAGATTAAAGGGTTACCGTGATGTGTGTATTTAGGGACCAGTTTAACTTCTTTTTTTATTTACCCCCATTTTTGCTGCTTTGTTTATTGTGTTGTTCTCTGCACATGCAACTTAACTGGTTAGTGGTTAGAAAATAAAATGCAAAAAAACTGTAATTTATTGTAGTGAATTGGGCCAGCTCTGTCGATATGTTGTATGCTTGTCTTTATTTAAGGTATTTTTAACATTTGTTGTTGTAGCAGTAAATAGGTAAGTATCTAATTATTTCATAAAACATTAATAAATAGGTTTGTTAGGTGGAGTAAACTTTAACGGTCCAGTAACGGAAAAGCCAAACAGTTAACTGTTGACCGTTAACCGTTTTGTTCCGGTAACGCTTAACCGTTTTCGGAATTAACGGTAACGGTAACGGAAAATCCGTTATCCATTATCGGATCGACAGCTTTAGAGTAAAGCTCTAGCATATACTAATATTTAATTAGTAATGTATATATGCACCATAGATCCCAAATGTGGTAATTACACAATGAAATTGTAGCACAATGGGCAGATTGTTTATCACGATGGATCACATAGTATGAGGGTGGTGAATTTGATTATGTTAGTTATTGTGATTACGATAAGATATGAATTGTGGAGTTGATATCTATCGTTAAGGATAAATTAAAGTACAGTGTTAGAGAATTGTACTATATGAAAGTGTTGGGATGGATGATTTACAATATATTAGCACTAATGACTATTTGATGAAGTGTCTGAATAATTGCTTACTAGTGTTAAGACTTGTTGAAGTGTTTTGCTATCATCCTCTCGTCAATACATTGCTACAAGGGGATCCAGATATTCCACAGGTTCTAAATCCCACAATAAGGCAAGACATTCGTTAGTTGGAATGAGATGTGAATGCTACTAGAGACAGTGGTTAAGAGGAAGAAGCAAATGTTTCAGAGTTTGTAGGTCTATAGAAGTCTGAGGAAGAGGCAGTTGTCGGTGATAAAGTTGAGAAAAACTTAGATGGATTGTTGAGAAGAAACAAGGGCAAAGGTATTGACACTGACATTGAAGATAGATTTGTGTGTGAAGACTCACTCTTACTCTGAAGTAGATTATAGAACTAAAAATTATATGCAATTAAGTGTGTGAAAACGGGGACGGGTAATTCCCTGTCCCTTTGCCCAGATGAAAATTTCGGGCAAAAATAGGTTAATACCCGGTTTTTACCCGCTAGGTAAAAACCGAGTATTGCCCGAAATTTTCATATAAAAAAATGCACGTATTTTACCCGGTTTTTACCCACAAAATATTACCCGTGTATGCTTTACTCATTAAAACAATTAAATTCAAACTTGAACCCTAAAAACAATAAAATTAAACCTTAAGACATGGAGAATTTTAAAATAAAGTCATTCTTGACGCCATTTAATAATGTATATATTCCAAGTGATGTGCTCCTTTTATTTTCACTTTATGTTTGTAGTGTAAATTTTGGGGTATAAATTAAAAGTGAAACACACATACGGCATATATTATCATTGTGCCAAGCATGAGACATTCCTCAAAAATCCCTTAAACCCTAAAAAACTTAAACTTAAACCTTATAACACTTAAATTAAACCTTAATACAATTAAATTAAACTTTAAAATAATAAAATTAAAAAACGAAATAAAAAAAAATCCAAGTAATTACCCATTCTCCAGATAATTACCCGATAAATTGTGAATGAGTAATTCTGGGTAATTACCCAGAAACTTCTACCGGGTAAAAAATATTTACCCGGATGTGCATGCCAATATGCAATGTTTAGACAGTGAGGATGTTGAGAAGGTTGCAGCAATAGTGGGAGAAGAAGGATAAAGAAGATGCTACCTAATCTACCCAAGTTTAGACTATCAATCGATATAAAGAACACAACATTCCAAATTGTGTTAATGTTTCCAAGTGGTGAATGTTTCAAGCAAGCAATAAAGGCATATGCTCTTAAAAGTTGCAAGGACATATCCTTCAAAAAGAATGAGTCAGCCATAGTGAGAGCCGTATACAACAAGAAAACTAGGATTTGTCCTTGGGTTTGCTATACTTCAAAGGTTAAAGGAAGTGCGTTTTTTTTTTTTTTTTTAGAACTTTGAATGATGTGTGTAAATATGTAAGATAAACTAGTAATAGGTTTGCAGCGGAATGGCCTGTTACTACTTCTGCAGCTATAAAAAAAGGTGGGATGTTGGTGAGTTTGTAAATTAAGTAAAAACGGATCATATTATTAATATTTCACTACAAAAGGCATACCGGGCTAGAAAAAAGGCTGAGACTTTACTTGAAAGGTCGTATTTTTAAGGGCTATTTTTTTATGTTTGAACCTCAAAAAATTATTATCATTGTTAGTTGTGTTCTCATTCGTTTGACACAAATTGTGTTAAATTTATTTTCTTGTAAAAAAATAATTTTTACTTCTTTTTATTATTATTATTTTTTATAGTAAAATAAATGACGCATGTACAAATATGGTTGCAAGACTAAAGATTTTAGGGTGAGGGGCTATATTCACGTGTCATTCGCGTAAGAGACTAAGATTTCTATAGAAGTTTAGCGATTTACCCCTGTTTGGGGTGATCATTTCGCTCATTCCATTCCATTTCTAAAATGAAAAATATAGGTTAAAGAATTGTTTGGAATGGTTTGTAAAATAGTTTGAAATGATTATAAAATAGTTTGATTTTGTAAATTTCGAGGTAATATAAATAGTTGAGATTTAAAGATATTGTATAGGATTAGGAAAGTTGCAAAAAAATGGAATAGAATGAGAGGAATTGTATAGGAATTTAAGAAAATTAAAAAAATAAAATAAAATAAAATGAGTGAAATGATCACCCCAAACAAAGGGTTATTGAGTTTTTAAAATCCATACTACAACTTATCAAAAAAATAAAATAAAAAAATTGTTCCTGTTACAACTTGTTAAATTCCGACAAATTCAGGGATCTTTAGTAAAAACTACTTTCATTTTAATCATTTTCTTTTTTAATCATTTGATTTTGTGTAAAGAGACTAAAGAGTGATACGCATATATCTTTTTTATTTTAATTTAATTGCCGATGAATGATGATGATGGTGATGATTATTATTTTTATTAAAATAATCAATAGTTATAAGTGTATTATGTGGTCCATTGAGACAATGGTGCAGCTGCAAACGACGTGACACGTGTTGCACATGCTGCTGCATGGAGGCATTAACCCGCACGTACACCTCTGTCCAAAAGTGCTGAAATCCTCCACGTCGGATCTAATCCTGGCCGTTGATTGTACAGACTCCACCCATCCATTTTCATCACTAGGTGATGGGACTTGGGTCCACCGGTGGGTCCCACAAAGTCGACATCACAAACTTCAGGACTTATGGGGTAGAATGAGACAACCATGGCCCACTTGGGGACCAACCTAAACTATATGTCTTAACACATTCGTCTGTTCATTAGTAATGATTTCAACATGCTTTTAATTAATCATTGAGACAAAACCATTAGATTCACAAAATTACATTGCACTTTGAAATAAAATAAAGAATAAATTTTATGAATGCCCCTTATAATAAGTCAGTGTCCATATTTGATCCTTATAATATAAAACTTCTCAAATAGCCCCTTAAAATATAGTCACTAAAGTAATGTGGCCCTCCCGTTACCTTTATTTGACGGAAAATGACGTGGAACATTTTGGAAGACCTATCCATTATTACTTTTTAGTGAATCTTAATGCCCATGATGTATTTTTAGCACATTCCACCCTAAATCCGTAAATTTTTGTGGAAAGACACCATTAGAGAGTTTATGGCTTAATCTTACCACTTATTTGGATCCACCATTTTAGCCATTCTATTTCATTAATGGTCAAAATGGTCATAAGAATGGTTGGTAATGGTTTAGGATGGTTTGGAAAATGGTTGAAGAATGGGTTGGAAAATGGTTAAATAATGGCTTGGAAATGGTTTCCCTCCCAATTCAACGCACCGGTATTGCGCAGATCAGAGACGAGCAACGTCGATGCCAAACAACCCTCGCGCCTCTCGAAACCCAAACCAATGCAACCCCAACCTTGTCGACATGGACCACGGCCACCCTAACCACCCAGAACCTGACCACCCCAACCCCAACCTCGACCTCTGATGCCGATCCGCGAAGCCCAACCTCAACGACCGCCAAGCCGACCACCCCGACCCCAACCCCAATTACTATGCCCCCAACACCAACCACTGCCCCTGATCACCCCGACCCCGATCTTCGCGACCCCAACCCCACCCTACCCCAACCACCGCCAACCCCGACCACCTTAACCCCGATCTCCGCGACCCCAACCCCTCCAACCCCAACTACCGCGACCCAAACAATTTCAAACCCATATTTTGTTTACCTATTTTGATATCTTTAGCCTAGCAATGAGAAGGACAGGAGAAAAAAAAATAGTGGGAGAGACGCAAAGTTTGGGATTAGCCAGCAATGAGAAGGATGGAAGAAAAAAAAAAGTAGAGTGGAAGACAGAGTGGGGGTGAATGAAATGAAAAAAATAATAATAATAATAACTTAAACAGTGACACGTGTCACCCTCTGAAGAAAATTTTTAAAAGCTCAAGAATCTTAGTATTTTTAGTATAGATTAATATAGATTTGCATTCTTTAACATGTTTAGGTATCAAGTGAAATTTTATTCAATTATTTGGGTTTAATTGAAATTTTTCTCTTAAAAAATGATTAAAAAAAAGTAAAAAACGAAGGCTTTATAATTAGGTCAAATTACTTTTTTGTCCCAAGATGTTATATCCGTCAAATAAATATAACGGAATAGCTACTTTTCTTTAGTGACTATATTTTGAGGGGCTATTTGAGAAGTTTTATATTATAGAGGCCAAATATGGACAGTGGCTTATTATAGGGGTCATTCATAAAATTTATCCTAAAATAAAAAGGTGATAAAATACTCTATTATACTCTTATTTTATTACGAGAAATGCTGAACGATCATAACATTTTACAAGGAAAAAATTAGTTAAAAAATATTGTTAAATGTGTTTTCTAATTAAATGAATTAATATCATATTGTTTTATCAATTTTTTGGTCAAATTTTCTAGTCTGTGTATTTTATTAAAGAAGTATGTTGTGGAACCGAAAGTTTTTAAGTACCAGATGTTGTGGCTTAATTTTGTAAACGAGAAAATTGTTAAATGACAAAACTTGCAATTTTTTCTTAATGAATTCAAAATTGAAAAGTATTTTACAACATTATACTTAAATTTAATACTTATGGAGCTATCCTTTGTAAATCCTAAACCCTAAACTCAAATACAAAAAAGTTAGATTTATATATTCGTACCATGGTAAAAAATAATATTTTAATTTTTTTATACAAATATTCTCTCTTACAATCTTAATTTATATACTAAATCAAACTCTCATCCAAACATCAATTTGAACTTAAGATTTTGCCAAATAATAAAACAATAACTCAAATTAACCCCTTGTTTGAGGAGTTCATTCCTCCCATTCCATTTTATTTTTTTCAACTTTCTCAAATTTTTATACAATTCCTCCCATTCTATTCTATTTTTTTAACCATTGTTTTAACTTTCCTAATCCCTATACAATATCCATAATCTCAACCATTTATACCATCTCGAAATTTACAAAATCAAGCTATTTCATAAGGGAAATCGTAGGAAATAGCAAAAAAAAAAATTTTGTTTTTAAAATCCAGCCTATGTTTCAAAAAATTAAAAAAAATAGCCATGTTACGAATTGTATAACAGAAAAGTATCACACAAAATATAACACATTTGTAAATATTTGTAAGATATTTTGTAACACTTTAAGTTTTACTCATTATTTTTTGAAGTATTAAATAAATCTTATAAATATTTATAGATCTGTTATATTTTGTGTGATACTTTTCTGTTATACAATTCGTAACATGGCTATTTTTTTTAATTTTTTGAAACACAGGCTATCATTTAAAACAACATTTAATTTTGGCCTATTTTTGCAACTCACCCATTTCATAATCATTTCAAACCATTGATCAACTCATTTTTTTCATTCTAAAGAACGGAAATGGAATGACTAGAATGATCTCCCCAAACAAAGGATAAAATAACTCAAACTTTATATTAGAGATTACTATCCAAACGATAATATGTGAATTAATTGAAAATTTTTCCTAAAGAGATATATCAGTGATCTTTTAATAAACACAGAGTTTTTTTAGGTATTATGAAAAATGGAAAATTTAATTTGCCATTTACAAAAAACATTGGGTTTTTGAATTTTTTTTTTTCGTCTAATGGTCATACTTATAACTACGTTAAAGTACATTACGGTCTACACTAAGAATTGTGGAGGTGGAAACAAAAGCATTTATTTCCCCGTTTTAATTTGACTTTTACATACAAGTCATCTTTTCCAAATAAAATTGTCACTAAAATCCATTGCATAGTATTTATTATTAGTTTCATTATTATTATTATTATTACTATTAAGTAGACTGACAAGTATATTCTTTGAACTCATATCTTAATCTAAGCTCTCAATCATTGATGACATAAGCAAACCGTTACTCAAAATTTTTGCTTCCAAATTAATCCATGAATACCACAATATGGAAAGTTAGGGTTTGACGTCTGTAGTCAATGACGGGAAATAAGGAAAGTAAAGTAAGGGACGACTCGAGGCTCTTATATGAGGGAAAATTACTTTTAACATTATTATAGAAGATATGAAACAAGGTTTAGAATAAAAGCAAATCTATATGTATTAGAGTATTGCTAGGATGTTTTTTTTTAAAGGAAAATTTATTTAATGTAACAAAAATATAAAACACTATAGATGCAATCACCCTTTAATATAAAACGATAATTTAGATCCCAATTAACACTAAAATTACCAGTAAGTTTGAATAAAAATACTCAAAGAGTGAGCACAAAAGTATCTCTCTTTCAAGATTACCTCTATAATAATTTATGAAAGAACTTAATTGAAGTCAAATCAAAATGTCTATTGAAAGAGAAGATAGAAGAAATCACAATTCTTATTTTAACACAAATGATAAAAGAAAAAACACAATGTATAACAAATTGAAGCAAATGGAGCGTAGAATTTTGACACGAAGAAGGAAAAACTGTCGATAGCGCACACAAAAGTAGCCATGTGCCATGAGGAAGAAGAAAACCCCTGCAATGCGAAACTTTTGTGGATTAAAAAAAAAAACAGCTAGCCTCACCAACAAAACTCATGACAACCTCCCCACTTGTGACGGCGGCAACATGACTAAAACCAATAGTGAAGAAAGCCAATCATAATTTATTATATTTGTGACATTTGTATTTCTTTATTTGAAATATAATCGCGATGTGGCGCAAGTACACTGGTCAAGTTTTAGTATAGTATTCAATAGACTAGTCATCTCCACTCAATAATCTAAATTAAACTAAACTAAACTAAATGTTAGTAATATAATAAATTGTGATTAGCATAAGGAACTAAATGATGAAAATTAATTTTATTTAAGGTACTCAAGTTTGATGTTGTCCCATCTTACTATATGCCTCTCCTAGTGAGTTTTTTTTAATTTTTATTAACCAAGAGTCCTAAATAAAACCTCACTAGCTATCTCTCTCGAGCATAAAGCAAGGTTATGGGTGGCACCGATCGAGCAAATATCTCCATTCAACTCATCCAAATACACACTCATTAGGTCCTAATCCTCTAGCTACCTAGGATCGATCTTCTATTTGTCTCACAGTGCCTAAGTTGTACTTATCCAGTTACAAATTGTTTCTACCTCCCTCTCGGATAAGTATCCACTATCTAGTTTAATCAGCCTCATGCAATCCTAGTCCATGCCCTAGGCAATGGTAAATAACAGTTACACTTGATTGAGAGTATCAAACCCAAGATAATATAATTGATGATGGAAAATACAACCTACTTGCTAATCTAAGGTTCCTAATTATCCCTCCGAAACCTCTTGGTCGTATTACTCAATATTGGGCCACAAAAGCTTCTCTTTGTCAAATTCACTCCCTCCTAATCTAGATTGAGTTGGTCAATCCCAAACTAATAGCGTTTCCCGTAGTTAAGCTCTAGCTCTTATGGTGTGATTCATATAATTAGTTTTCCACACCAATCAAAAGCAAAGCATTAGATTTGCGAGCAAAGTAAACAAATAAGATAGTGTGGATCAGCATAACACTCAATAGTCAAAGCCTAGTCAAAATTAGACTCAACTAAATGCAAGCATAGAGATTTTATCTCAACGTAATAAATCTACAACTAATCTCAAATTCAAATCTATGAATCCAAAATATGTACACAAAAATCTTTATTAGAAATTTAAATAGAGATTAGGAGTGAGAGTTGAGAAGAGAAAGCTCTTATAGCGAAAGCTCAAATTGTAAAGCCTTGAAAAAATATCAGTCAAAATTTTAAATTTTTGAAGGACTTTATTTACTACAAAATTGGACATGCAGGCCAAGAATATAAATTTTGGAGAGATTTCTCTACATCTTCCTTCATAAGAGAGGATTTTCCCCTCATTTTCAAACCATTTGCATACACATTCTCTCTACCTCACTCGCACACTCTCCCTACCTCAATTTTTACTCAATATCCCAAGCACACAACTTCTTGGTCTGACGTCTGGTCGAAGCACTTGAGGAGTTGTTGGAAAGCTCTCCACGAGCCTAATTACAATTTGAGGTGTGTTTCATCATCAGACGCAACCAGATTTCTCTAAAAAAGGCCAAGAAATTCCAACGTCACAGCCCCTTAGATTCGACCATTTTTCGGGCCAAATAGGACAAATATCGCCATTACCATCAGTATTCGATGAACCGATCCACCTGATTGAACCATACCATTACTGACCGCGATCCTTATGGGCCACGTGCCATCGTTCTCTATCGTCGACGACCATACGCTGGCCGGGCAAGACCAAAAGAGACCGGCAACCATACCGGTTCCGACCATGTACTCGGCAATTGCTCCAATTGCTAGAATTTCACCCTCACGGCCTATACTGTCTGCCTTGCCACTGTGGCCCGTCTTACACTGAAATTGACTACTGGATTTTGGGGTAATCATCATGCATGGGCAACAAAAATCCTAAACCAATTTTGGGATTCAGCCATCGGTAAATCTAATGTCCTATTTTCAAAAGGCCGAGAAGGCAGGCCTGTGACAGTCATAATCTCTTGAGCTAAAATATCCTATCATCTTGTGGACAAGAAGGGTCGATGCTTCCTCCTCGCCCATTGAAGGGGAATCACTTGTAGTTAGAGAGGGGTCTGCATGGAGAAATCAAACAGTGGCACCGCGTGATGGCTGAGGGTGACTGCAACAAATTATGGAGGCCTTCTCAAAGGAAAATTCAAGTCCAAATTAGAAGCTTATACTAATTTTAGATGAATTTGGTTCGATTAATACTTCTTTTTCTCGCTCTTTTACTTGGAATAATAGGAATAGGAACTCAACTGCTCAAAAGTTAGCCAGATGGGCAGTTAGTTCAAATTTTGTTGGTTTTCCAGTTATCAGAGAACTTCTCACCCTTGTTGGGAACACCTTATTCCGCGATATAATCTAAGCTCTTTCTTCATTGAAAAAAACCATAATTTTAGAGACAACAACGGGGTATGGAGTCTGAAGAGTTAATCATAGTATTGGTTAGAATTTAATCCATTTATTTAATACCAAAACATCTAATGATAATTTAAAAAAAATGAATGGCACAAAATTAAAAATTAAAAATTAAAAAATGATACAAAATTAAACATTATTTTAGTAGAATTAGACATATTTTTTTACCTATGATTGTGTATTTTGTTGTGTACAATCCATATTCTATTGCCACCCCCATTTTTACTCTACACACCCCCTAAATAAAAATTATTATTTTTTTTATATTTTTAATCATTTATTTATATTAGTATTGTTTCAAAAATATCTTTAAAAGTATAAAAATTTGGTTTCTTAATCACGATTAACCTTTTTTATTGTGATCTTATTTTTTTGAGATGTAATTTTCTTTTTCTATTATTATTTGAGTATGAACCTCGTTGTAGTGTACACCCTCTTTCCTCAAAACCAAACTTGCAGAGCTACACACACTAATTTTTCAAAAATAATTTTCAATTTTCGTTGGTGTGTATAAAAAATGGTGTGTGCGGCTCTGTAAGTTTGGTTTTGAGAAAAGAGGGTGTGCATTACAACGAGGTTCATACTCAAATGATAGTAGAAAAAAAAATTGCATCCTAAAAAAATAGGATCATAATAAAGAATGGTGAACAGAAACTAAATTTTTATACTTTAAAGATATTTTTGAAACAACCCAAATACAAATAAAATGATTAAAAATATTTTAAAAAAACTAATTTTTATTTAGATAGTGTGGAGAGCAAAAATGAGGGTGGCAATAGAAGCCCCCTATTGTTTTGGCACAGAACGAGGTAAGCGGATGTAAATTAGTCAAAGATCCCTTCAAAAGTCAAAGATAGAGTATTCCAACTTTCCAAGACTTAACTCTGGCCACAAAGTAATATTTTGATGGAAAAAATAATGTTCTAACTAAAAGACTTCGGTTTGGCGAAAAAACAACATTCTGACAAGAAAATATTGCTGTAGCAAAAGCAACGCTCTAATTAGAAGACATTGTTGGCAAAAATAATGCTCTAATGTAAAGACTTTTTTTTTGCTACGACTCTAATGTAAAGACATTATTCTGGCACTAATAGAGATTTAAGATGACATCATTTAATGACAAACCAGCACGTGCCTAAATCAAACTGCTGAAGACCTAAACTTAAATAATTTAAATATTTCCGGTACTCAGTGGCGATTCCGGCAAATAAAACTCTACAAATGACATTATGATCTCATCCAAAATTTGTGAACTTTTTCACTTGAAAGAGAACTAAGGATTTCGACTACTAGATTTTCTCTTTAGATTTCATGTATCATACTATTTAGTTCCTAAATTCCTGTGAGAGTTTGTAAAGTGATATTAAGTAGAGTACAAATATCTGAATCTCATCGATCAAAAAATTTAAATATTTCTCTGTATAGATTGCAAACTAATCATATAATTTTGTCATTAATAAAAAACAAATCAAATGAATGCATCACGTAACTAAAATATAAGTAATATTTTTGCTGCTACTCCAAACAAAATTATTGGAATTAAAAACAAGAATATTATTGTAGTGGTAGTAAGGAGTACATATGGAATCACTGATATGAGAAATTTAGACTAAATCCAGAACAACCCCAATATTGTATTTGTTGTGTCACTCTCTAACTAATTATCGTATTTGTTGTGTCACTCAAATATTATAACTTATTTATTAGTCGTGTCTAAATGAGTATAAATGGATCGCGTCACAATGGATGCATTTAGACTCAATTAGCTTTATTTTGGTTGAAATATACAAAATTTAAACTACAATTTTCTAAATATGAAATGAAAACGTAAAATAAAGACCTAGTGCTGAAAATGTATATAATAACAATTAGTATCTCATAAGTTAAAAAAATTTGAAAATATTAAGGCAAATGAGTATTAAACGTGTGTCGTAATTGTGTATACTTATTTATAACCTATTTAACTAATTGTGTCTTAGTATGTATCAATCGTGTTATTGTGTTCATGCACTAATTATTTAATCGTATAAATTGTGTCCGACCCAGTTAGATGCAACTCATTTAAAGAAGACTAAATTGAGTTGACTTTTTAACTGGGTCGTGTCTCATTTAGGTCTAGTTAGATGCAAACAATTTAGGGAAATTTACATATATAAGGCACTTTCTAAAGAATATTACGGATATAAGTTATAGTTTATGGAATATTACATATATAAATTAGGGTGAGTAAAAATACATTTTTAACCCTAATTATATCTATATATTTTTATATAATTAGATTGGTTTGCCCCATGTATTATTCTCCACGTAATCAGGGCCAAAAAAAAGAGGCACAATCATATACATTATAAACTGACTTTTGGACTCCTGGTTGGAAAAAAAAATTCAAAAAAAAAAAAATCAACCTCATTTGTGAAGATTAGAGGATATTATCTTTTAAATTCTCGTATATTTTTTATATTCTAGTAACAATTCATATTTTTGCTCTTTTGTTCGCCTTACTTTAAACATTAAACTTTAATCCCTTGCTTCATAATCACTTGTACCCAGGTTCTTTGTGAAGGTTAGAGGAGATTATCTTTTAAATTCTAGTATATATTTTCATGATAATGTTTTGGGGTTGTTTGTTTTACTGAAATTTAATTTATGTTTTCAATATTTTTTTTGATTGCCTATAAGTTGTTTTCCTCTTCAATTAAACTTTGCATTAAAATATATTAACGTATATTTTTTATATTCTGGTTACAATTCATGTTCTTACTATATTGTTTGCCTACTTTAAGCATTAAATTTTAAATTATATTTTGGTATATTTTCTATGTATCAAAATGTATCAGAATATATTTTAAATACTATATATATATATATATATATATATATACATATATCATGGTTGTTTACGTAAAAAAACATGCATTTTCATAAAATGTAGTGTAATAGTTTGTAATGTGGAGTTCATGAAATTTGCAAACAAGTTGAAGATAAGAAATACTTTTGAAGTTGTTGTGGAGAGATATGGACGGGGAACATGTGAAATTGAAATGAAATTTAAACAATGAAAAATTCCTCAACAGGTGCAGGAAAATTTAAAAAAATATATATATATATTGAACCTACATATATGTAGGTAACTGAAAGTTAGCTATTTTTGTGGGGAGTATATAATCAACTGCTGTACAAATAAATTACCCACAACATTAGTTCTTTATCACGCTTTTTTTTTTTTTGTGAAATTTTTAAAACATTTTTACCCAAATAATTGTTTTTAGCAAATTTTATACACCAACGTTTGGCAATTACATGTTGAGATTATTAAGTAAATGGCATGTTTTTAACTTTAGTTTTAAAGAATTGACCTGAGTTTGTTATAATTAAGTTATTAGCCTTTAAATAATATGTATTGAGTTTTTTGCCCTTTGATACATGAGGTTGGAAAAAGAGTGATAAGGGATAAAAATGAGATTTCATAAGGATTTGAGGCTAATAACTTAATATTTGAATTCTTAGGTCATTTTCTTAAAACATTGACTTTCAAGTGGCTATTTAACAAGGTTCAATAGTTTTTTTTTTTTTTCTATGCTTGACAGTTAAAAGTTTAAAATTATAAAGGCAATTTTGTATTTAAAAAAAATACACATCTAACATTTTTATTATATCTGTAATATTCTTCAAATTATAACTTATATATATAATATTCTATGTAAATAGATTTATATATGTAATTTTCCCAACAATTTAGGTCGTGTCTCGCGACCTAAATTGTTAACCCTAGACATGATGATGCCAACTCAATTATATAATAAAAAAAAGGTCCCGTATGAATAAGATATCCGACTTGGGAAAACCATAGCAATTGGGTACAAAATTGCCAACTTTCGTCCTCACCATATGATCACAACACCCATTAAAATGCCTCCTAGATTAATATTAGTCGATGAAGTGTACATTTTTGTTGGTTTCCATTCGTTCAACTTTAATCGGATTTTTTTAGACTAAAATTACCCGGTCAGCGTACACAAAACTTTATCCGAAAGGAATGTCATTAAGTGAAGAAGTCCTCGTAAGCGCATAGGTAGAGGATAAAATCACTAGAAAACAAAAAATCATGAGGCCCAAAAGCCTGAGGATATTTATCCCGATGATGCCAGTCGTGACTAGATGTCATTCTCTTTATTTAGCGCAATCCATAAATATTACCTAATATTTGAGTACGTGATTATGGATTAAATTCAGAACCCACCAGATCAGTCCACCAAATCAGGTAACTTTCTTGATTTGGAGGATCCAATCAAAAGAAGAGAAGCTCTAATCATCCTGGTATTATAAACAAAGGAGGCCGAGTAAGTAAAGGATCCCCGAATCTTACTTTTACCTATTTCTTGCTATATTTATCCTTTGTAAGAAAGTCAGACAGAGCGAAACTGACACATTTTTTGGAGGACCTTCATTAATTTTATAATACAGTTCCTTATTGATGAAATTTCAGCATCAACATCCATAATTTTAAAATTGACTTTTCTTAAAGAGGGTCGCATCTAGTGCTAGAATCCAAAAAACAGAAACAGAAATCAATTTTCATTAAAAACGAAAACAGAATTCCATTACCGTTTTTCACGAAAACAATAACTCTGTTTCCTTTTTTTTTTTTTCCAATTTCACATTTCTTTTCCTTTTCTTTTTATTTTTCGTTTTTCAGTTAAATTTTTTAGTAAATTTTTTTAAATGAAATTTGTAATAAAGTCGTAGGATTTTTAATTTTTATAATGATTTAACAAATTTTTTAAATAAAGCAACAATACTCATATTAAATAATACAAATAGTGACCAATAAAAAATATGGTGATTTAGGTAAATAGTCATTTAGAGAGTATGTTAAAAAAATAGTCACAATTTAAAAAAATTAAAAAATAGCAATAAAAAGTTTCTTACAAAGGTAATTAATTTTTTACCATATATAACAAAATTACACATAAAATTTGTTGTAAGAAATTTCTTAATAAAGTAATAAATTTCTTAAATGACTCTTAAAATTTTGAAGCATTGGCTGTTGTTTTAAATCATCATTCACAAAATTGCTATTTCCTTAAAATTTCCTAGACAAATGTAATAAGGTATATTTTTTAATCACTGTTTTAGTTATGTAATTAAATGACTTTAGTTTATTAAATAAAAAAATTAGATCTAAGAAATTGAAATTAAAAAAGAAAAATTGCAACAACTTTATTTTCAAGGCTAACATGATTACAAATAAGGGTCAGTTAGGTAAATAGCCATTTTGAATTGTGTGTTTTCAAAAAATAGCCACAGTTTCAAAAAATTTAAAAACTAGCCATAACACAATATAAGAAATTTCTGACAATAACAAAATTACACATAAAAATTATTGTAAGAAATTTCTGACACGTGTCAGAAATTTCTAAAAGGGTTAATTTTTAAATTTTTTAAAACTTTGGCTATTTTTTAAAATCATTTTATAAACAGTGACTATTTTCTTAAAATTTCCTACAAATAATTCAAAATATTAGGATTTATCAATGATACCATGTCTCATTAGTCAACAAAACTAGCTTGCCAGCGATTTTCCACGCTCAATTTCTACTTGTCTTCTCCAAGATGTATACTCATTTCACGCATTCCATTCCATTCTATTTTTTCATTTTTTTCAACTTTTCTAATCCTCCAAACCATTCCATTCCATTTCATTTTTTTTTCAACTTTCCAAATCCCTATACAATATATTTAAATCTTAACCATTCATACTATCTCGAAATTAGCAAAGTCAAACCATTCTTACATCATTTTTACAAACCATTCCAAACCATTTTCAAACCATTTTTTCCATCCCAAAAAATGGGATGGAATAGCCAAAATGGCCACCCCAAACAAGGGGTTACATTTAATAAGCGAAAGAATTCAACGTGGATGAGAAATCTTTTTTTTTAATGACCTTAAATGCCCTTGTTCAGTAGGTCACGTGCACTTGTACGGTCCAATCCAATGCAATCTAACAAATCTTATCCAATCTAATTTGAAATATTAAACGGCAATACAAACCGAGAAAATTTGATCCAAGAGCATCTCTAATGCAATGCTAAATTTGTGTGCCAATGCCAAAATTTAGCATTTTAGCATAAAAAATATTCCCCAATGCAATGTTAAATTTTGACATTAAATTTGGTAAATGCTATACATGGTGCCAATTTTGAGTCAAGTATAGCATAATGCCAAATTTTGGCATTTGAAGATGAGCATTGATTGGTCAACTTTTAGGCATTTAATTAAAAATTAATATTTTATTCAAAAAAATTTCCTCTTATCAAAAAGTTGTTGTTAGCTAATTCTCGTCCGAGGATGTATCGTCGGGGGCGTCGTCCCCGAAGATCGGAATCGAATCCTCTAGAGAGTGCCCACGCGACGAGAAAGATCTACCAAGTCAGCAAGCGTTGACTTCCACTACGCCAAGAAGTGCTAGTTGACCTCACGTCTAGGTATTCACAGATAAATAAAATAAACTACCCCGAGGGCATAACTCGGCGTGAAGAAAGATCTCTGAAGCTCGGGGATCAGTAAAATTCGTAGCCAGCCTCGCGTTCGCGATAGATCAAGAGATTCGGGGGACTCTTCGCGAAGCGAGGGGACCCCGGACGAAGGGCAAAGCGCGGACAATAACAGTCGGATCGCTCCCGATGATAGCCACCTCTGACAGGCACTGTAGATGCCTCACCGGTGAATGACGTGAAGTGATTGGTTAGTAACCAACCTCCTGATTTTAGAGCAGGGTATGGTCGATTAAGATAAGGCCACCTAATCCCTTGATTTAAGGGCGATTAGGTGGGGCGCATTTAATGCTCTTCCCCCTCTCTCTCTTGCCGGATTTCTATAAAAGGCGGAAAAGTTGAAGGGGAAGGGGTTGGAAAAACTTACTCTGTAAACTCTCTCATTCGAAAAATATCAAAAAGACAGTGGACGTAGACCATTACTCCGTCGGAGGGTCGAACCACTTAAAAATTCTCTGAGTATTTATTTTCCGCAAAAGATTTCACTTTTCATTGCCGCATCACACACTAGAGGTGCGGATCTCGGCGTTGGTTTAAATTTTACACCAACAGCTTGGCGCTAGAAGGAGGGCCCCTGAACCTCCGTCTTGGTTGAAAGATTCTTCCCGCCTTCTCTATTTCTCATCGCACTATTTGATCGGAGATCAAATGGGGCCCACTTTGAGGAGTAGCGGCAAAAGTCCTTTGACTGCCGAGCAAGAAGCACTCGAGGACAGAATCCGGCGCATGGAGGAATCCATGGCGAGAATGAACGGCTTGATGGAGACTCTGGTTCAGAACCAAAGTCCCCCTCCACTTCTAACGGACGCAGAGCACGCAAGTGTGCTCCGAGCACGGCGAAAGGCCGACGAAGCTGCTGCTAACCTCCGGAACGCAGACGACATCGACACGACGCCTGAAGAGGGCTCGTCAGAATGCGACCTTGCGCACGAAGCTCTTCATTCCCGCCGGCGTAGAACTGCGCCAGTCCAGAAGTCCACCGCCCATCCTGGAGGACAGCAGTTGCCGGCCAACCCGGTGGAACCATCGAGGCCCGTGGCTGAAGGCGTAACGCCAGCTCAGCCTGGCTCGGTGTTTGCCAGGCTAGGCCCTTTTCAGCGGGACACTACCAAGAGAGCCCCGACGCGCACTGGGGCCATCCCCGAAGATGTGCGGTTCCCGGTGAGGGAGCGCCTCCGCGAGGGTTCGGTCAACACTGGTACTAGCCAGCAGACCGAGGGATCCCAGGAATTCTCGCCCGCGGATATAGAGCGCATTCGCGGGATTCTTGGTGAACCATCCCGCGATGGAATCCTGGATGGGGACTTCACCCCCCTCACGGAAGCTCTCTTGGCCACCCCCGTTCCCGACCGTCTCAGGCTGCCGAAGGTAAGCCTGTTTGACGGAAGCGGAGACCCCTCTGACCATTTAGGGGTTTATTCTTCGTGGGCGCGCGCCTATGGCTATCCGGAAGCCATCTGGTGCAAGCTCTTTGACACTACGCTATCGGGAGAAGCCCGCCGATGGTGGTATCGGCTCCCGGCCAACTCAATCGGAAGTTGGCAAGATTTGAGAACGAGGTTCGCAGCCCAGTTCTTGGGGGGTCGTAGACACCTCAAGAACCCGGCATACCTCTCCCGGGTCAAGCAAGGAGAAAACGAAAACCTCCAAGCTTGGTTACACCGTTTTACCAAGGCCACAGTAGAGGTGGGACATCTGTCTGACGATGCCTTACTTCTGTCCGCGAGGACACTCCCTTTGCCTTCTCCATCAGCAAAAAACCCCCGAGGGTGTATGCTGATTTCTTAGGGCGTGCCCGGAACTATATCAACGCGGAATCAGCGACTTCGAAGAAGTCCGGCTCTGCGAAGACCCCCCGCGGCAACCCCGAAGGGGACCGCCGGAAAGATAAGAGGCCGGTCGAGGCCTCAACAGGCCATAATCGACAACCTCGCGACGAGAAACGGCCTCGCGATTCCGATCCCTCATCAGGGTCCGGCGCAGCTCGCTCTCGCAGGCCGCGGTATGAAAAATACCAAGAGTTAACGGCCTCCATCAAAGAAATTTTTGTCAACTCGCGGAGCGAGGTTGACTTTCGACCCCCTGCACCTTTGAAGGGGAAGGTGCCAGAGAAGCACAAGGACAAGTTCTGCTTGTTCCACAACGCGGCCGGGCATACGACCGCGACCTGCTTCGACCTAAAGGATGAGATAGAATATCTCATCCGCCGAGGAAAACTTGAGGGATATCGCAAAGAGACGAATCCCAATAACCGAAACCAGCACAACCGGGAGATCGACGGTGAGATCCGGACGATCGCGGGAGGCCCTTATCCTGGGGGGCACTCCCAGCGATCCATGAAGGGTTACGCCCGAGAAGCGCGACAAGAACTCTCCGGAGGAGTGTTCCATGTGTCGCGGAGATCTCCACAGCCCCCTCAAAAGAGCGCGAGCACGCTCACTTTCTCGGACGCGGATGCCGAAGGCGTCCGTTTCCCACATCACGATCCGCTAGTCATTTCTGCGATGATCGGTAATCACCTCGTCCACCGGTGTCTGGTGGACGACGGCAGCTCAGTGGATATCCTTTATTTGGATGTCCTTGAGAAAATGAGGATTAGTCCTCGAAGCTTGCGAGCTATCGCAAGTCCGCTGCATGGCTTTACAGGAGATTCTATCTTCCCGGAGGGAAGTATAGAGTTAGCCGTCTCGTTTGGTGAAGAGCCGACGAGATCAACCGCCATCTCGAATTTCATGGTGATTAAGGGTAGGTCCTCTTACAACGCCATTCTTGGACGTCCTACCCTGGTGGCGATGAAAGCAGTCACCTCCATCTACCATCTCTGCCTCAAATTCCCTACTCCTGGCGGTGTCGGAGTAGTCCAGGGCAACCAGTACGAAGCTCGGATGTGTTACACAATGAGCATGAGACCGGCCCCCGCCGACCCGAAGGGGAAACGCACGGCCGAAGAAGCTGCTTTGGGAGAAGCGACCCTAACTATCGGCATGTCCGAGGGTCGAAGCGAGCTGGACCCTCGGCTCCCGACCCCATAGCAATTAGCGGGCCCGGCCGAGGACACCGAGGAAATAGACGTGGACGACCTTGGCACCGCACGAAAAGTCAAAATCGGGACTTCGTTAAGCCCCGAAGTGCGCAAGGCCATCATTGCTTGTCTACGAAGAAACCGAGACGTGTTTGTATGGAGCCATAGCCATATGAAGGGTGTAGACCCGGACGTGATGTGCCACCGTCTCAACATAGATCCTCGGCACCCGGCCCGCCGGCAGAAAAGAAGACCTCTCAATCCCGAAAGAGCCCAAGCTCTTAAAGATGAAGTTGATAGGCTCATCGGGGCCGGGTTTATTCGCGAAGCGAAATACCCGGAATGGGTCTCTAATCCGGTGCTGGTTCCTAATCCGGATGGCAGATGGAGATGCTGTATTGACTTCACCAATCTCAACGAAGCCTGTCCGAAGGACAGCTTCCCAGTGCCCCGAATTGATCAGATGGTTGACGCCACCGCGGGCCATGAGCTCCTCAGCTTCATGGATGCCTATTCTGGCTACAACCAAATCCCTATGTATCACCGTGATGAAGAGCACACGGCATTTATTACTGATCGAGGGTTGTACTGCTACAAGGTCATGCCCTTTGGCCTCAAGAACGCGGGTGCAACTTATCAGAGGTTGGTGAATAAGATCTTTGCGGAGTTGCTTGGAGTCTCGATGGAGGTCTATATTGATGACATGTTAGTCAAAAGCGCGAAGGCACAAGACCACGTCGAGCACCTGGATCAGACTTTCTCCGTCCTCAGGAAGACCAACATGATGCTCAACCCAAACAAGTGCACTTTTGCTGTTAGAGCAGGCAAATTTTTGGGTTTCATGGTGAGTCAGTGAGGGATAGAAGCTAATCCTGAGAAGATCCAAGCTATTATCGACATGAGGGCTCCTCGGAGAGGAAAAGAAGTCCAGAAGCTTACCGGATGCATTGCAGCCCTCAACAGGTTTGTATCTCGGTTGACTGACAAATGCCTTCCCTTCTTCAATGCTCTCCGCGGCAGTAAAGAGTTTGTATGGACCGACGAGTGTGAGCAAGCGTTCGAAGAACTCAAAGCTTACCTCGGTCATACTCCCGTTCTGGCGAAGCCATTGGCGGGAGAGAAGCTTTTCACTTACCTCGCGGTATCCCAGCACGCGGTCAGTTCAGTGCTAGTCAAGGAAGCTGCTGGGGTACAGGTGCCCGTGTACTACATCAGTAAATGCCTCCTCGAGGCCGAGCTGAGATATCCGGAGCTAGAGCGACTAGCACTAGCCCTCGTCGTCTCAACCAGAAAGCTTCGCCACTACTTTCTGGCTCACCCGGTGATAGTTTTCACTAATCACCCGATGAAGCAGGTCCTGCGCAGGCCGGAGGCCTCGGGCAGAGTTGTCAAATGGGCTGTCGAGTTGACTCAGTTCGACATCCAGTACCAACCGCGGACAGCGATCAAAGGACAGGCGCTTGCCGACTTTATTGCCGAGTTCACGTTTCCTTCGGAGGAGGATCGAGATGGCCTGAGCAATCCCCCGAAGTGGAAACTCTACGTAGATGGGTCTTCGAACGAGAATGGTTCGGGGGCTGGACTCATGCTCATCAGCCCCGAGAATCATCGAATCAGCAGCGCCCTACTATTCGCATTCAGGGCATCGAACAACGAGGCCGAGTATGAAGCCTTTCTCGCTGGCCTAAGGCTCGCCAGAGAACTCCAAGTAGACTCGCTTGTAGTCTATAGCGACTCAAAGCTGGTAGTCTCTCAAGTTCTGGGCGAGTTCCAAGCCCGTGATGATAGAATGGCCGCGTATCTAGAAAAGGTCAAGTCCGAACTCCAGAACTTCCCAAGGCACGAAGTGAAGCACATCGACCGAGAAGATAACGCGAACGCCGATGCCCTGGCAAAGTTGGCTACTAGCCGAGATGCGGAGCTCCTCCGCTTGGTCCCGGTCGAAATCGTGGCAGAGCCCAGTATCACCAAGCAGAATGCAGTGAAGACGGTCGACTCTCAACCTTCGTGGATGGATGATATTGTCGTCTACTTGAAAGACGATAGGCTACCCGAAGATCGAGACTTGGCGCGGAGAGTCAAATATCATGCCGAGCATTACTTGTTGCTCAACAACAAGCTGTACAAGAGAGGAGTCTCGACCCCGTTGCTACGTTGCCTCAACAACGAAGAAGCCAAGCGAGTTCTCAATGAAATCCATGACGGAGTCTGTGGAAACCACTCGGGTGGACAATCACTCGCGCACAAGGCATTGTTGCAGGGATTCTACTGGCCCACGATGAAGCGAAACGCTGCTGAGTACGCGAGAAAATGTGATAAATGCCAGAGATACTCTGCACTCATTCGAGCTCACCCGGAGCGACTCACCGTCATCTTCTGCCCGTGGCCCTTCGCCAAATGGGGGATCGACATAATCGGACCATTGCCCACAGCGCCCGGAGGGCTCAAATTTGCCGTGGTAGCAGTGGACTACTTTACTAAGTGGGCCGAAGCGATCCCATTGGCCACAATCACCGAGAAGAACCTGACAAAGTTCATTCGCGAACATCTCATATATAGGTTCGGGGTGCCCCAGTCCTTGGTCTCAGACAACGCCCTTCAGTTCGACAACCAGGCTATAAGAGACCTCTGCGACCAATTCGGCATCAATAAAGATTTCTCCGCACCTTACCACCCGCAGAGCAATGGCCAAGTCGAAGCCGTCAATAAGATCATCAAGACCACTCTGAAAAGACGACTCGACGCCCTCAAAGGACGATGGGCGGCGGAGCTGCCCCTGGTCCTCTGGAGTTATCGCACCACCGCCTGAACGGCCACCGGAGAAACCCCATTCTCCATGGCGTATGGCACAGAGGCGATGATTCCGGCAGAAGTCAAAATCCCCTCGTTCCGATATGAAAATTTCGATGAAACGGTCAACGATTCGCTCCTTGCCGCGGAGCGAGACATGATCGAGGAACGGCGGGAAGTCGCAAGAATACGGATGGAGGCCCAGAAGCGGCGTATGGCGAGGTATTATGACTCTAAGGTAAAGGAAAGAAAATTCAAAGTTGGGGACACCGTCCTCAGACAAGTTTTCCAGAATACCAAGGAGCCCGGCGCGGGGGCATTGGGTTACTCGTGGGAAGGACCTTATCAAATCACCGAGGTTTTGCGATCGGGAGCTTACCGGCTCGCGGATCTCGCCGGGATTCCACTGAGACTTCCCTGGAATGCGGAGCATCTCAAGAAGTATTACCAGTAGGCTCCCTTAATTTGTATTATTATTTCCTTATAATTTTACTCACATTTGTATTTGTAAATTATTTATGAATGAAAAAATATTTTATATTTCCAAATGCGTTCAAATAAAAGTCTGCGGAGTAGACTATAAACTCGGTGTATAAAGGATAGAACCGCGGAGCGGATAAATCCTAAAAATACTACCCTGTCTTCTCGGCCGCGAAGCGCCCAAGAAGCCGGGGGGCATCCGGGGTACCAGAAAGAAAATAGATGCGCTCTATAGGTACCTCGAAGGCGAGCGAGGCTAGAACATGTGAGTTCCGAAGGGCTCACACATGCCTTACTCGTTGAGACTTCCTATCCCAAAGGTTTATCTTGTCGGGATTACTCCTTCGTATAAGGAAACCTGTTCGGAGACTAACTTGGAAAGTCAGACCAGCTTATTCCTAGAACCATTCTATTCTCCCAAGAAAATAGAAGAACTAGGCACGCTCAAAGGAAGAGTTCCGAGGCAGACTAATTAGGCCAAAGCGTGGGAAATAAGAGGTCACTCGTTATACATACTCTCGGAGAGAGTATGAAGTCCCGAAGGGATTTAGTTAATGGATCGGATCCCGAAGGGACGGTCTTTTAACGAAATTAGTTAACTAATCGCTTATAGCCCCGGAGGGACTATCGTTTAATGAATTAGTTAGTAAAGTCCCGAAGGGATTTAGTTAATGGATCGGATCCCGAAGGGACGGTCTTTTAACGAAATTAGTTAACTAATCGCGTATAGCCCCGGAGGGACTATCGTTTAATGAATTAGTTAGTAAAATCCCGAAGGGATTTAGTTAACGGATCGGATCCCGAAGGGACGGTCGTTTAACGAAATTAGTTGTTAGATCCCGAAGGGATGTAGTCAGTCGAAACGATGAAAATGAGAAATGTAATCTTTCATTAATAGTGGAAAATTGTACAAAAGGCGGGCGTCCATATAAGGACCCCGAACAAAAAAAAAAAAAAAAGGGCTATTGCCGCGGAGGTGGCTGCTGGGGAGGAGGCTGCTGTGAGGGGCGCGGAAACTCGCGACGGATCTCCTCGACGAAGTCCCACTCGGGATGGAGGGTCCTGAGCCTGTCCAAGGCTCGGTTGGCACCTACAACCATAGCCTGTGTGATCTCGCCCCTATACCCCACGCTTTGGTGGAAGTTGGCGAGCCACTCTTGTCGTCTCAGCTCTATGATATTCTCGAATGCGGGGCTGTTCTTAAAGTCAGCTACCACGGAGCGTATTCGCGCTCTGGCCCCGTTGAGTTCGTGCTCGACCCGCCGTTTGTCCCCCCGCTCCTCTTTGAGCTCTCCTTCGAGGGCTTGGATCCGCGACTCCGCCGCACCTCTCAAGGTCCGTTCCTCCTCGAGGGCGGCCTCGAAGACAGCCTTCTCGGAGAGAGTGCTCTCTTCGCGAGCACGGCGCTCCTCAGCCAGTGTCTCCCACGCCTCTGATTGTTGAGCCTTCGCCTGAGCGAGCTCCTGCTCGAACCGGACTTTAGTCTCTGCATGGGCCTCCCTCTCTCTCTCCAGCTCCTCCCGAAGCTTAGAGGTCTCCACCTTGAAGGACTTCCGCTCTTCCCTCGTCTTCACAGGCTCCGGGTAGCGTGGTCCGTCATTCTGATGGACATATCAGATTGAGCCCGGAGTTCGCGAAGCTCAGCCGATAGTCCGTGGAGCTGAGCCGCGAGCTTCTCCTTCTCACCTCGAGCGTGGAGCAGAGCGTCCCGTCCCTGGGCGTAGATTGCCTCCGACCTCCGGGAATAGGTGAAGTTCGCCAAGAATGCCTGCAACGGTTGAGATTAGTAACAAGACAAAACAAAAGAGGATATAAACGTAAACGGGGTTTACCTTCGCGAGCAGCCTCATGCCTTCGCGATTTCCGGCCTGGAGCGGCTCCTCAGAGAGTTGCCTGAAGGTCTCCTCCGACCAGAGCTCATCTAACATAGGCCCGAGCTCTGGCATCCAGGGGAAACCCCCAGATGGGGCAGGCGACCCCGCTCCAAAAGGAGCCCCGGCTGGGGGAACCTCGAAGTCCTCCAGCGGGTCTCTGGCGGGACCAGTCCTTGCGGGAGAACTCCGAGGAACCTCGGTGGGATCTTCCCCCGAAGATGGCAAGGCCCGAGCTCGAGAAGAAGCGCCCGCCGTAGGTGCTGCTTCAACTTCCTCCGGAGACGATGCCTCGGAAGGAGTAGCTTCCTCCATCGGGCGCTTGCCCTTATCCGCGATGGGAGACTCGCGGGGGGGGGGGGTTGATCGACTGGGCACGTTCCCCCAAAGCGACGACCGCAGCATCCCAAAGAGCTCGTCTGCAAGTAGTACTGGTTAGCCCCGATTTGGCATTAAAACAGAAACCTATTTGCAAAGAAACTGCTTACCATCATCTATCTCAATGGGAGCTGTGGGCCAGGTCCCCGGGGAGAACTGGGTCGAAGGCCCAGCCGGCGTCGCCCGATCTGGAGTTGGAGCCGCCCCTGAAGGAGACGGATCGGCCGGCTCCACTACGAAATCCTCCACGCTTAGTAGAGGATCCCGCGCCAAGTTGGTCGGCGGACTGGGAGCGGGCGGTTGCTCTCTGAAAATGTCCGCGGCATCCGAGAGCACTTGGCGAGCCGCCTCGCCAAACGGGACACCCCCGAGGGTTGTCCCAGTAGACTCCGGGTCTTGAGGAACCGCGGGAGGCCTGACCTCTAGAGCCGCAGCAGGCTCCGTCCGCGATCTTTTCCTCCGCGTTAAGGGTTCCTCGGGCGTCTCCGAGGCCTCTTCTTCGTTCTCGGTCTCTTCGGACGGGGGGAGAAGGGGAGCAATCGCGGTCTTGGGGGCGGAGGACTTCGTTGAAGAAGCGGCCGCCCTCTTTCTGGCTGATGGGGCGGGAATGGTCGTACTCCCAGAAGCCCCCGCTGGGGCCTTGGTCTGTTTAACCCCCGCCGAAGCCTTGGTCTGCTTAGACCCCGACTTCTGCCGGCGAAGCTGATCCGGATCCAGTTCCATGCAAGTCCCGATCCACCCGTGGGAGATCAGGTTGTCCTCGACCACGAGGGCCCGAACGTCCCTGGCCTCGTCAGGGGAGGCCAGGGCACTGATAATCCGTTCTTCTTGCGCCGCGGTCACAGAAGCACGGACGAAGGAACCTGTTCGCAACCACCAGCGTTAGTAAGGCGGTATGCGAAAGATACAAGGAAAGATGAAAGAGAGCGCGAGAATCCAAACTCACCAGGAACCTGGTACGCTCGCGGGAGAGTTGGGGCTCCTTGAACGGAGCCGCATGGGTCGAAATCTCCCCCGACCCAAAAGTTCCTGTCTTTCCACCCCTCGCAGGACGAGGACAGGTTCGTCATCAGGATTTTCTTCTTCTCCCACGGTGCTAGGAAGAAGTATCCCACCTCGAACTTCTTGGACGAGGGTTTGTAGAGGTAGCACACCTCCTCTACGGATACGTCCACCGCGAACCACATCCTCCATAGGATGTGCATCCCAGCCATGATCTTGTAGGCGTTGGGGTTGAGTTGGCTGGGAGCAAGACCTCAATGCGCCAAGACCCCGCGAACCAAGTAATGGAGCGGGAGCCTTGCCCCGTGCTTCATGATAGCCTTGTTGAAGGCTACCATCGAGGGTGGGGGACGTGATGAACGCTCCTCCGCAGACATAGCCCTCGTAGTGATAGCCGTCGGGAGGTGGAACTGCTCCCGGATGTGATCCACATCAGCCTCGGAGCACCTAGAGACTCTGTCGTCAGCGGCATATGCGGCCGAGGCCTCCGGAGGATGGGCGGCGACAGCATGAGGAGCCATCGGAGGTCGGCCGCCCCCAGCGGTGTCAGATTGAGAAGCCGCGGCGGCGGCACCAGACCCACTAGGTCTTCTCTCGGCGGGTGTCGAGGAAGGCTCTGTAGCGGCCACGACATTCTTCGCCTTCCTCCTCGCTCTTCGTACAGCGGTAGGCGGCGGTGGCGGAGACGTTGTCGGCGGCACAGCAGAGCCGGTCTCAAGTCCGGCACCGGGAGACGGAGGTGTGGGGCGAAACATAGTTATCTTCTGTCTGAGAGGACAAGAAGTCCAGTTAATCGCCCCATAACACCCCAAACGAACAAAATAGAGAAGAGTACAGAAAAGCTCTACGGAGTCAGGGGGGTTACCTTGAGTGGCCGGAAGTGTCGACGAAGTTCTCAGACTCCGGAGGTCTCACAGAGTTGCAGAAGATCAGAAAGCGTCGGAAAACTTGTAAGGTGCGATGAACTCGGATTAGTGAGTTTCAGAAGAAAAATGGTGAAGGAAGCAAAAGTTCGGAGGGTGAGGAGTGAGGAAGACTTTATAGGCCGAGAGGGTGAAAAGAGCGAAGTCTCTTCGCGTCGTTTCAACTTGCGTCCTTTCGTCTCGCGCCGTTTCACCTCCGAACCTCGAGCCCACTCCCGGGCCGTCGGATGGGAATCTTGCCTTCACCATCTAACGGTAGAAAGGATTCGGTGGGAGGTAATAATTGCCTGACGTCACCCAATAGTACCGAAAAATGTAAACTCCTCGAAAAATGTGTCAGAGCATTAACTGCCCGTCACTCAAACGGCGCGGCTTTTCAGTGGAGAATCGTATCCAGGAAGAAATCCCAGAGGGCACGACACGTGTCCTCGGGGATTGGGGGGCAGATGTTGTTAGCTAATTCTCGTCCGAGGATGTATCGTCGGGGGCGTCGTCCCCGAAGATCGGAATCGAATCCTCTAGAGAGTGCCCACGCGACGAGAAAAATCTACCAAGTCAGCAAGCGTTGACTTCCACTACGCCAAGAAGTGCTAGTTGACCTCACGTCTAGGTATTCACAGATAAATAAAATAAACTACCCCGAGGGCATAACTCGGCGTGAAGAAAGATCTCTGAAGCTCGGGGATCAGTGAAATTCGTAGCCAGCCTCGCGTTCGCGATAGATCAAGAGATTCGGGGGACTCTTCGCGAAGCGAGGGGACCCCGGACGAAGGGCAAAGCGCGGACAATAACAGTCGGATCGCTCCCGATGATAGCCACCTCTGACAGGCACTGTAGATGCCTCACCGGTGAATGACGTGAAGTGATTGGTTAGTAACCAACCTCCTGATTTTAGAGCAGGGTATGGTCAATTAAGATAAGGCCACCTAATCCCTTGATTTAAGGGCGATTAGGTGGGGCGCATTTAATGCTCTTCCCCCTCTCTCTCTTGCCGGATTTCTATAAAAGGCGGAAAAGTTGAAGGGGAAGGGGTTGGAAAAACTTACTCTGTAAACTCTCTCATTCGAAAAATATCAAAAAGACAGTGGACGTAGACCATTACTCCGTCGGAGGGTCGAACCACTTAAAAATTCTCTGAGTATTTATTTTCCGCAAAAGATTTCACTTTTCATTGCCGCATCACACACTAGAGGTGCGGATCTCGGCGTTGGTTTAAATTTTACACCAACAAAAGTCATTATGTCTATTTGTAGTCTTATTTACTATTGGTTAGCATCAACTACTTTTATTGGTTTTTGCAACTAAAATATAATAAAATAGTATTTGAAATAGCATTTGTGCATTAGAGCATCAAATGTCAAATATTGCATTTTTATATTTTTGAGTGCCAAATTTGGCATTGGCATTGGCATTTACATTAGATTAGAGATGGTCTAATGTTACTTTTGAAATATAATTTACTATCTATACTACAATTGTAAATCATGTTACTTTTTTCATCAATAAATTACTATTTCGCTCATTCAACAAAAAAAAAAAAAAAAAAACTATTTCGCTCCCGCTCCTTTCCTCCCTCCTCTTATGTTTCTAATTATAATAAATAAGATAATTCGGTTAAATTTATTACTAAACGTAAATAGACTGTAATTTTTTTTTAGATGAAAATTTTAAATAAATGGTCCAAAAAATGATACTTTCCAAAAAAATTTCAAACGCCGCAAAGGCTATTGGTTGAGCTAAGAAGTTGAATTACGCATGAGGCCCTTTTTTTTTTCCACTAACGCTGTACAATATCTTGACCACTTGACCTCAAACAAAAATATATATAAAATTAAAAACGTTATTGCAAAAAGGCCAAAGTCAGGTGAGAGAAAAGAAAAAGAAAAAGAAAAAAAAAGAGTAATTACGTAATTATATGCGAGACCTATCAACCCCCTTGAGAGTTGAGAGACACGCAGAGAAAAAGTGTGGCCAAAAAGGCTAATTTAGCTCACAGCTTCACACACGCACATACATACTGTCTTCACTCTCTCTCTCTCTCTCGTTTCTCACTGTCTTCACTCTCTCTCTCTCCTCAACTTCCGAATCAAATGTAGAGAATCTATTCTCTCACCCAATTTTATCGCCACGGTTAGTGGAAATTCTTTTTCCTTTCTTTTTTTTTTTTTTTGCCTCTTCTTATATTGTTTCTTTCACTTCACTGTCTATTTTAATTTCCCGGCTGAAGATTGAGAAAAAAATTTCTTTTGGCACTTTGGGATCTCATTAGAAGCTGTTTGCATAATAACCCACTTCGATTTTTCTTCATCTGGGCATCTTAATTTTTATTATTATATTTTATTTCTCTGAAAAGAGGGGTTTTTTTTTTATGGGATTTTGGGTGGGTCTCTGAAGTTTGTGTTTGTGGTTTGTTTTTTTTTTTTTTTGGGGTTTTTTTTTTTGTGGTGAATTGTAAAAAGAAAGGTGCTTTTTAATGAGGGTTCGACTGATTAGGGAGATGAGCAAAGAAGTACCGCCTGAGCCTCTTGATTTCTTCATTTGGACAGTTGAGGTGATCAATATTTCTCCCCCTTTTCCCTTATATGTATCTCTTTCTTGATTTTTTTGGATCTTGATCTGGTTGGATGATTTTTCATTTCAGTTTTTGACTTTTTGGATTTTTAGTACTAGGGTTTTGTTTGCAAGTTTGATGGGATAAACATTGAAAGTTAATTGTTTTGTTAGAGAAATATGATATTGACTTTGGGTAATTGTAATTCTGTGTGCATAATATATATGTGTATAGAGTTTAGTATAAAGTATGATGGTTCAGATTCTTCTTTTGGGTGGGAAGTTATCACGAGATTGTAGGACTTGAGAGAAAGGATAACTTGATCAAGCCTTGTGTCGCCATATAACAAAGCGACGAATTTCGTTTGAGTTTTTGAGGGTTTCTCTGGTTGTTCTGCACCACTATTGCCTTTGCCCATCATTTTGCGCATCATCGAAGAACCGTGCATAGAAGTGTTTGTGCACGTATGCCGTACCACAAGCACACTTGATCCACCATGATGGATAGCTTCCATAAGGATGCTTGCAAGTACCTTAGAATATCTGTTGAGGAATGGAAAGACAGCCGACTTCCATTGGGTATTTGGATGCAGCAGCAAATATGCCCGGAGATTTGGTGAGGAAAAAAAAAAAAGTGGAGCTGGCTTGGTATGGATGTTATATTACAGCTCGGTTGGCGTATCTGCTATGTAGAAGGGGAGGTTTGGTGGATCATTATGAAAACATTGTTGGGCGATGTTTGTTGATTAGCGTCCATGCCTATTGAGGGGAGTTACTGCACTGTGGTTTAGTAGGATGTGGCAGTAAAATCAAAGCAGTTTATATACCAATTTCGTATGTAGCGCATACTCAGCGACAACAATCCTGATAACCCTGAAGTTTACTGTTTTTTTTTTTTTCTTCCTACTTTTCGCATTGTATTTTAGTCGGTTAAACTGTGATTGGCCTCATTTTCATTTGAAGAATGTCATTCTGCGTGACTTGGTAATGCGTATCCTGCTTTGTTTTAGCAAATGAATTCTTTTTCACAAATTAAAGACAAAAGCATGTGACTGAATTTCATTTCTATTTGCTAAATACATAAGCATATGCCTCATGCTTTTTTATTTCCTTTTCAGGATGTTGGTTTGTGGTTGGAAGAGATTAATCTAGGTGGTTATCGGCAAGTTTTTAAGGAAAACGGTGTCAATGGAGAATACTTGGAAGGAATGTCCATGTTCACTACTGAACAGATTCTTCGATTTATTAGGCGATGTCACATGAAATGGGGTGACTTCATCACACTGTGCAAGGAACTTAGACGTATTAAAGGTATCTCCTTTTCCTTGTAATAAGCTGCTTAAGTGTAACTTGCTCATCTTGTTGATTCCAACATGTCGATGATCAATTTATTAACTCCGAGCAGAGTCTTTCTTCAAATATTACATTTTGTCGCATGTTAACATGTTACATCTTGTTGATGATCTCTAGCTTAGAAATCAATATCGGTTTCAAACCTTTTAAAGTTTTGTGTTCCTAAATCACATATCTGTGTTTTATTTATGGTTTCAAAATGATATTTAGATTTAAGTCACGGATTTATGCTGAAATAAGTTGCACATCCAGTGGCTTGTTTAAAGGGGGAGCAAAAGGTCCGCAGGCCATGGTGGGCTCCGTCTTGCCTCTCGGTAGTCTTCGTGAAGGTGGCTAAGCGTAACAGACAATCGCGAGTTGTTTCCTTGAATTTGGAACCCTGAAGATAGATCTTCTTATATGTATGTATTTATAAATTTTCTTCTTTACTTAGAGAACAGAAAAATAGAAACAACTTTTTGCCTTGAATCTCTCAAGATTTCTGTTTGTTCTTCTTTATAGAACTTTGATGTGTATTTTCAAGCTCTTTTATGCATTTATTACTTGTGGTGTTATTGTTCTATAACCATATATTTTGCAAAAGCGTGAAGCAATCAAGTTCACAATGCAAACCTCCCTGAACATGTTTACAAAGTGATTGTGAAACTCTACATATCTTCCATGCAATGCTCTTGACATTCCCTTTTCATATCTCCATGGTTCTACACTTCAATCATCTTTGACAATAGACATATCCTCAGTGTTCCACAGAGAACCCTCTCCCACAGTCCCAGAAGGTTTGATTTTGGTACTTGGTTTTGCATAGTCTTAATGTTTTGTGTCATTTTCATATGTAAACCAGCAGAGGAAGCTTGGATAGTGAAACCCTTAATTGCAAAAGGTCGTTATTAGGACACATTGGTGCTTTTATAGGTGTTTTAGGGACAATCCATCCATATATAATCCACATTTGAAAATTGAAACCACCCACTTTCAGTTGGTACATTTGATAAGTTTATGGTTAGTTAGACAATGCCACATGGAAGACATACTTGGTTGGTTAACTAGAAAGTGGATGTTGAGAGATATATGTATATCTATCTATATGTGGCCCATAATCAATACGGACAACCTTTTTCTCTCTCTCTCTCTCGCTCTCTCTCTCTCTCTCTCTCTCTTATTGTGCTATTTCTCTTCTTAGCATTGAGAAATGAGGACCTGTGCTTTATGTCGGATTCAGCTGTGGTTGCAAAGTATTTGGATAGTGAATGAAACATGGTTCAATTCATTCATCACTGTTCTACTTTCTTCTGCCTTGGAATTCGTTTTTGTGAAGATTTTGGTTGGATTTAGAGGAATGGTGATAACGATTGTTTACCAAAAAAATGCACCGTTATGGAGAGGGCATTTTTATTTGGTTATGTTGGCGGATAAATAATGAATAGTAAATAGTATCATGGGTGTTTATAGCTAAACCGTCTATCCACAGCTTTTGCTTTTTTAGGTGAATGGTCTGCTTTTTGTTAGTAGACAATTTGCCATGATTAATAGTCGATTTAATAATAATAAAAAAAAGTTGTGGGCACTGGTTTTAAAAAATAGACTCCTTAAATCCCTTTTAATCACAGGCTATTGCCCACTTCAATAAATATAAACTACTTATTTAAATTAGTGCCAAAAATTGATTATTTTATTATAATATGTAAATCTTACACGAGCATTATTTACAAGCACTTTACCTTTAGTTAGAATTACCTATTCACATTAGCTCTTTACTTGGTAACATTATGCCGATTTCTGTATTACGATCTTTAGATTTTATAATTAAGAAACATCCACAATTAGCACTATAGTCATTATACTTTTGGACATTATGTACTTTGGTCTTTTGAACTATTTATATAGGCACTCATGGTCCTTGAATTTTTAAGTTTTGACAACTTTATTTTTACTCGTTAAAATTGCATTAATTTCTTATTTCATGTAGATATTTTGATCCATCTAATTTATTTTCATACAATTAGAACCTAATGCAAGTGATATATGTGCAATTTTGGTATTAACTTAATTAAAATTGATGAATAAGGACTAAACTTGTCAAAAATTAAAAGTTTAAGGACCTTGGGCGCCTATAAAATAACTTAAGGACCAAAATATATAAAGTACCAAAATAGATTGACCATAGGTGCCAATTACATATGAATTAATTACTATTGAAGCATAATCGGATTACTCTTTTAATAATGACAGGAAAAAAAATGAATAATATGATCCTACAAATTACAAGACTACACACAAAATTGGCATGCCAGTGAAAGACACAAGATCAAGAAAAATATTATGAGATATCTAGACTCCGTAGTTTCATATAATTCCTGCTCTGGTACTGCAGTCCAAAGAGCTGAACTAATAGATATTTTGCATATTTATATATAGATATTTTTGTAATATATTTTATATTAAACAGGCTAACAATATGATGGAATGACATAGCCAATTATTGGACTATGAGCCAGTTCATGGCTGAATATTATTGTTAAGGACGACTGACTTGTGATAGATTCCCACATAAAAATATGGACACAATGAAAACATTTGAAAGAGTAGGTTAAACAAGAAAAAATCAAAATGGTAGGTTCTCTTTAAGAAGAAGCCAACCAAGATCTTTCAAAAGATAGCCTACCTACCACTGTCCGCTGGAGCTTCAAATCAAACAGTTCTAATATGTGTGTGTGTGTCTATATATATATATATATATATATATATATATATATATATATTTTTTTTTTTTTTCCCTCCATAAATCTATGCATACATTACACGAGCGGAAATGTACTTTGAGAAGTACTATGCCAGACAGCTAATATCTCCTAGTGATCGATTTGCTAGTTTTTATACAATAAAGCAGAAAAGAAAAGGGGAAAAAAATAGGACCAAAGCTTAATATAGATATAAGCACAACAAGGGTTTTTCTACAATGCTCTAGATGCTCTCATACTCCATTGGAACAATATAATAAGGTGACGTAACAATATGAAAGTACGATGAACGATTATAATCATTACATTACTTATTTGTATTGATACATCACTCCTATATATTTGTTACATCGGAGCACATGGAGCATGGAACATTATAGAATTGATCTCATTCATCTATTTCTATTTATTTGTTTATTTTTCGAAAAGACATCCGATTGACAAAACGACAATGCCAGTGTTTGTTTTACAGAAAACTAGGACTTGAAAATACCTTATCTTTGAAACAGCTCTACAGCTTGGATCAAAAGGCCAAACAAGAAGGTCGAAAACTTAACAGAGGAGTTGGGCACGTTTCAACTCCTATTCATTTTGTTCAGATATAGGTACGACAATAAGAAAAGGAAACGGTTCATGAATTAATGACTGTCGACTAGGCGATGCACACTCAAAAAGTTTATGCAACAAACATTATTTTTCCTTTAAAGTACATTCATGTTACAAAAATGTTTGGAGATTGAACTGAAGATAGAATAGGAAAGCATCCCTGTAACTGTAACACAGAACACACTCAGAGGACAAATAAATAAAGGAATTTTACATCATTGTACAAGCTGTTTTCTCAACCCAAAAAGGAAAAAACCAGCCATAATCTCAATGTTAAACTCGAGCAATCTTACAAACTCTCATTTTTGGGTCATGAAACCAATTGCCTCAAACTAAGGGACGGCTGTGAAGGACGATAAATTTACAGTAAATACCCACAAATGCAAGCAATAACATTCAACCAAATATCCCTGTAATGTCAAAATTCCCCGGGACTGAGTAGTGCACAATGCTAAACTTAATTGGCTCAAGTCCTAACAATCAACAAACTTTAGAAGGTGCTAGAGGACGGATTGATACCTGTCTGAGAACCACCCGTGTTTGCAGTACTTGTCTTGCTAATGATCCCCTTACCAAAGTACTCGGCAATAACAGAGAACCCATTTTTCGACGTCTTTACCTGCTGGAAGAAATGATCTTGGTCTTTTGAGTTCTGTTCAAGGTTTCTTTTCATTTCTAGAACTGATCTGTACTCAGGAGCACATTCAGGACATTCTCTCTCATTATCTCCGAGGCAACGCTGATGGAACGAATGCATACACATGAAGTGTACAGCAGGGAGGTCAAGAGTGAAAGTGCAGGCAGTGCACTTACTGAGCTGAAAAATTCTTGCATTTGTCCTGAGATCCTCAATTTCTTTCCTCATTGCCATTGTATCATCCTGTACAATTAATATATTTTGTTTAGAGTTTCTTCTCTCTCTCCCTCGTTTTTGGGGATATTAACTCTATCGAGATATTATCTTGTAATTTTTTTATTTTTCATTTAATTTTCCAAACAGGTTTCCAGCACATTTAGCAATATACAATTGAGTGTTAATCTCAGATTGCCAATAACTATCTTTTATTACAAAGATTGCCTACTCGGGCCACCTTAAGGACCTATAATGAAATCCAAAAATTGCCACAAGAAGCCAAAATGTCATGCATATTGTTACCACCTATGACTTTTTTTCCCTGAAAAACTAACCTACCAGTCTTGAACCAATTGAAGGCAAACAGTCTTTAGCTCTCACTTGGTTATATTACACTAATATATTAAATTATCTTCAATGATCCACTATTCAGTGCGAGAATTGAGTCCTTCATATGCCAAAAGCATACGTCCTCAAGAAGCCTTTAACTTTACATTAATTAAAACAGTTTTAGAAGAATTTCAGTTTTAGCTTGTGATATTGTAGAGAACCCAATAACAACAGTACAAGAAATTTGACAAACATTGTAGATTTCATTGTTGCAGAGCTTCAAAAGAAGCTTTAAACAATGCAGAACTAATAGCAAAAAAAAAAAAAACAATGCAGAACTAGCACAATGGGAGAAATGTTGGAGTATAAGCCATTTGTGCAGTTGTTGGAGATGCAAAGGTACCGTAATGAAAAATTAACAAAGACCCTTAAAAGATTAAAAAAAAAAAAAAAGAATACAGCACTGACCTGATACTTCTCGATAGCTCGCCGGTCTTCATCAATCAGCTTTGATTCTTGTTCAAGTTTTCGAGCAATGTAATCCTTAATGACCGAGATTGTCAAACATGGATTTCGGGACAAAGTTTGAAGAACAATAATAGGAGGCAAGATGTCATCCCTTTCTATGTAAGTCAAGACTTCCTTCACTTCTTTAGAGCAATCTTCTCCAAGTTCACCAAAATATTTCAGCAGGTCGGCCCAAAGAGATGGGTCCCCTCCCTTACCCGAATCCCCCAATCTCTTGCAGCAGGCAATCAACCCCTCATGGTCATGGGTCTGCATATAGCAAGCAATCACCTCTTTGTACAGTTTCATCTTTTCATATAAATACAGAAGTCCTTCTTTGAATGCGTTCATTTCACAGAGAATTATTACAAGATCAACATCATATAGAGGATGTTCGAGATCTGATGGCCATGCATCCTTCAGCAATTGCAGCCCCTTCTTGTGTCTTTCCAACTGGTCTTTATCGCTTGTTAAATCTTTGCTATCAACAATTACTTTCCCATTGGACCCAGCTCTTGACACAGCCCTAAGAATTTGGTCAACTCCATTGCTAGCTTGAGAAATGGATGGGAAGTTCAAATCATTTGACAAGTACAACTCCAAGAGCGTATTATGAATTTCTACTTGGGCAGGTGAGTCTTTCACCTTGTTGGTGTACTTTTCAAGAAAGTCCATTAGGGACTGCGGATGATGGATGAAAATGTTGAGGAAATCAACAGGAGAAGGCAGCATAGATAAGTACGATATGTTTGAGGCATCTCCATTAACTGATTCACCGTCCTCTGTGCAAAGTCTCAAGAGGATCTCAATCGTCTCAACCGGCTTATGCTCTATGAGGATCTTACCATACTCTTTGATAGTTGCCCCTGCTTGACTTGGTTCAAGGCTTGAAATGTAGAGCAATGCTTCATCATATCTACCAAGGTCTTCAAGTAATATTTTCAAGTACAATTCATGCCTCCCTGCCTTCTTAGCTACATACATGGCATGCTCATGGTAACCGGCGGCACGACAGACCCTAATTGCAGTCTCCACATCAAACTTGTGTTCTCCAACACCATCCTCGCTTTTTATAAAGACGTTTAACTTGTCAACGTCTTTCAATTTGGTGTAGCAATTCAGCAGAAGAGTGGTATGATCCTTAGAAGCAAGTCCTTTCTCATGCAAATTTTCCAAGTAATTTGTAAGGTTGTATATTCTTTGTGCATCTAGGAACTTCTGTATCACATAAGAAGGCTCAAGGTGGCCGATGGTATGGATATATTGAGCCATGGCCTCATCATAGTCCTGTTTGCTATATAGGTGATCGCCATACTTTCTTAGTACCTCTGCAGTTGCAGCAGCATCAGCTTGCTGACTTTGTACAAGGTTGATAGCTACAGTATAAAGGTTCTTCTTAAAGAGCATATCTAATTTGCTTTCCATATCCTTTTCTCCAATGCATAGAGCAGATTTGTCGGCCATAATAAGTATTATGTTTCCCCATTCACAAAGCATGTGAGAAACTTCTCTAACCACAATACTGTGTGCAATCAATCTGTTCTTGAGGTCATAGATATTGAATGTGTTCATGCCGTTTCTTTGATCTGCAATAACACACAAAAGGTATCCACGAAACCACCCTAGGAATTTCTTCTCTCCTTCAAAAGCCCAGCAAGGGCCACGTCCATCAACTTCATAGAAGTACACAGCCTCAGGACGACCAACTATTAATTCCTGGTTAAGGGAAAACAATGTAAAACCTCAGCACTATAGGAAAACACAAAGGATAAGTAAAACTCGACATTCGATAAATATATTCAAAGCATTACATACCGAGCGATCACTCATCGCAACACTAACAACAGATCCTATCTGATCCAGCATTTGCCGCCTTGGAGGTTGATTTTGCAAGCTGAACAAGTTTACTGAAGTCGGAGTCACAGCAAATAACTGAAGTGCTTGACCATCTGTCCTAAATCCCAGACCTGTAATTGAGGATTGGTTCTTATCAGAAGAATTCTCCACCTCAAGCTTGAAGCGAGTGATACGCTCCCTTGCAATGTCTCCTTTGATGCAATAAATGCAGCCATTATCTAAGCCAATAGCTATTAGCAGTATCGGGGGGGCTTCTTCTAGGACTAAAAATGACGTAATCTGCAAATTAATCATGGTAACTTCAAAACTTTGGCATTGATGAAATAAGTTGACATGTTTTTGCTCGAGTTGTAAACAATAACAAAAAGATGACTTCGTGCAACTACCTTCGCTTCAGGGAACTGATTGGTGAAAATGCGCAAGATTCCGATACAATCGGGAGAAACTGAGCTTGAGCCCTCGGGTTGCATCCTATCAAGGTCAAAAACTTTGAGGCACAAAGCGGATTGCTGTGGTGGAATTTGTTCATCTTCTCCAATGGTTACCAGAAAGTTCCGTTGCTGAATTAACATGGATGAGAAACTCAAATCAACTCAATAGGACTAAGATAATTTAATAATATTTAATTGACCCAAAAGGAAATTAGAACAGATACTTAAACTATTGTCTTTCATAATCATTAATACCTAAAAAGATATGTAGAAAAACCAGGAACCGGATGATCTAATGAATCTTTTCTTTACCTACATTTGCAGAATCAATACAGAATGAAGAAAATATTTACTCCAACCAAGTAGGAACTAATGCAATTTTCAGAACAAATATCTGCTCTGGCATTAGGCCCTATACTCTAACTCCTCTCCTCACGAAGACATTAAGAAAGTGTACGATAAGTAAGGAATTAATAAGAAAAAGCTTCATTTTTTTTTTTAATAATAAATTCTATATTCACAATAAAATCCCTAACTAAGCAGAAGATAAATCTAAATCAACTACCAAAACAATTCCATTTATACCATTTGGACAGAAATGTAATCAAATACTAAAAACTATTGCTTCTCAATCGTTGTGATGAGGCATGAAAAAGAAAAGGAAGTTACTGAATTGAAGAGGAATGAACTTGGAAAAACCTCTTCTTCACATTCATGTCCCACCAAACAAACAAAAGAAGAAATTCACACCAAGCACTTGAACAACTTTAGAATAACCATCACCAAAAATGTTCTCTTATTCAGATTTGTTTTTTCACAAAGAAGAAAACTTAACTCAAGAGCTACAACAGTGCCAGAGTAAAACCAGTAAAAGCATGGAATTTGAACAACATTAGCTCGGGAGAAAGAAAAAACCTTTCCTTACTGAAATTTTCCCATCAACCAAACAGAGACAATTCCAATTCCACATCGATCACTAAAACAACGACACGACCAATCTACCACTCACGACAAAAATTGACGCTAATACACAACCCAACGGAACAAGCTTTTTCAAATTCTTCTCGGAAACCAAACAAAATTAATCGAAACTTTACATCAATCGCTAAACCATTTAGGAATAATAATAAATAAATAAAAACCGCAGCGCATTTTCACCTACATTTTCCCGGCAACCAAACAGGGGAAAGAAAAGACAAGGAAAGGAAAAACGAGGCGAACCTTGAGTTGCTGAAGGAAGAGGACGGAGGAAGAGTGGGCTTGGAAGGAGTAGTTGAAGTTGAGGCCTCTGTCGAGGAGGCTGACGGAGCCGCCATTGGAGCCGATGACGAGCTTCCCTCTGCCGCTGGAGCAGCACTGGATCGTCCCTTCCACTTCGTCAGGAATCGCGCGCTTTCCCGCCAGTTTCTCCTCGAAGAACTCGAACTTCCTCCATTGATACATCGGTCGCAGAAGCAGAGAGAATCGCTTGTCGATCGGAGCTTTTTCCCAAAAAAAAAAAAGGGTGATCGGAATTCAGAATCAGATCGAACTTAGGAAATTTCGTTTCTCTCTCTCTCTCTCTCTCTCTCTCTCTAGCGTTGTTTCCTTTTCCTTCGTTTTCTTTGTTCGGGTCGGGTCGAGTAGTGGGTAGGGGTGTACGTGGGTTGGGTTGGGTTGGATTTAAGATAATTATAGCCCAACCGAAAGACTTCGGGTTGAAGATTTTACGACCCATGGTAAAGAAATAATAATGACAACCCGTCTGAATAAAAACTAGAATGGGTTGGGTTGGGTTGGGTTGTCGGGTTGGTACTAATAATTTTAATTCATATTTCATGTGTTTGAACAATGCTTAGCTTATATTAGATTCTTGAAAAAAATTTCATAAATTGATGAAATGTATAGTCTAACAATAATTGATTAGAAAATTATATATACATCTTTATAATCAAATAGAGAATATAAAAATTGATGAAAAGACAACCTATTGACATATATAGGAAATACAAAATGAGATGATGCGCGATTTTAGTAAAAAGAATGAAAGAAAATGGTTTAAAAAATGAAGATTGAGTCGACAGACAAGTAGTTATATCAATCAAACAAAGATGTTTTTTAAGCAAAACTTTTAAGAAAAGATTAATGTCTTCATATTTTTCATATTGTATTAACATATATAAATTTTAGATAAATATTTTAAAAGTTTGGGTTGGGTTGGGTTGCTCGGGTCCGAAAGTTTAGAATTTCAACCCAACCCATCATTTATGGGTTCAAACTAAATGAACCCGCAATGAAAATTTTTCACTTTTGAACCCGTATTTTCGGGTTGGGTTAGGATGGGTTGGGTTGGGTCTTCGGGTTGCTCGGGTTGATGTACACCCCTAGTAGTGGGTTCTCATGAGAGAAAAGCTCGTAGCATACGACGTCGTTTTATGGAAAGGTGAAATTTGCATTTTCCAATATCTAAATTTGAACGGTTAAAAAATAAGCAAGTTAAGCAATTAGCCATTTTATAGATAAAGTTTGAAGGATTTAGCTATAATTTAACGAAATTAGAGATTTAGTCATAACATATAATATTTTTTGTAACATGTAACATATATACGTATAAAAAATATAACATTAAATGTAATATTATATTTAATGTTACATTTTTTACACGTATATATGTTACATATTATGGCTAAATCCCTAATTTCGTGAAACTATGGCTAAATCATAAAAAATTACCCAAAAGTTTGATTAAATGCCTAAAAAACTCTTAAAAAATCTACAACTAAAATATGGAGAATCGCAAAATCAAGGCGATTCTTAGTGTTACTTAATAATCTATACTCTAAGTACTATACATATTTTGTTTCCACTATAAAATTTGAGGCATAAATTAAAAATGTAACACATATAGGGTGTGCTTGGTCGGTAAGATATAGCAAGGCATTAGATTTAATTGGATTATATAATATTTGTATTATGTTTGGTGCAAATAATGGAAGAGATTATTCAAAATTCCCTCCAAAAATAATCCTACGTAGGTGGGATTATTTATCACATTCAAAAGTATGAGATTACATGGGATATAATAAAATAATATGGGCCCCGCTCCTTTAATTGATTATTTAATTCATTAATAAAAATAAAAGTTATAAAAATAATATTTTATAATTGATTAATTAAATAATTTTTTAATTTAAAATAAATATTATATCTAGTCCAATCTAATCCAATACTACTCCAAACATGCTACAGTATTTTACACAATCCAATCTTATCATATTCAATCCAATCCTACATATATAATCCAATCTAGTGCGCCAAACATACCGATAGGGCATAAGTTATTATTATGCAAAAGAATGACGTTCCTCAAAATCCCTATATATATATATATTGTAGAAATTTTTAGAAGATAAATTGCATAAAGTAAAAGAATGTGAGAAAATAGATAGACATAAGAGAAATTAGATACAAGTTGAGAACGTTTTCCTCATTATCATTGTGTATTATATGTTTTATATTTTGTAAAGAGCACGTATACAAGTATTTATACATGTCCATTGTGAATAGAATAAGGAAACAAGATACTCTAATTTACTGTAGAAATATGACCAATTGCCAACCATTGGTTACAAGGAAAGAAATCTCAATGGTGACATCCACCTTCATTTCATAATACTCCCCATTTGATGTCACATATGCAGATATTAATACATATCTATTGTGAATAGAATAACGAAATAAGATATTCTCATTTACTGTAGAAATATGACCAATTGTCAACTACTAGTTACAACTAAAGAAATCTCAACGGTGATATCCACTTTCATTCTATAACACTCTCCCTTAGATGTCACCTTACAAAGAACACATCTTGTTAAAATCTTGTGAAACTTTCCTACTCTTTAATTATTATGAATATAAAAATAATTCCTCTTAATTTCTCGTAAAAAATGGCGCGTATTGAAGCTAAAATTCATGCTTTTTTTTTAGCACCGTGCGACATCATATAAAACTACATGTAGTTATGTAGTTTTATATCAACCTACAAAAATTGTTGGAGTTTTTCTATCAACCTACATAAAAATTATTATAGTTCTTCATGTGAACTACAACTTTCAAAAATCATAAAAAAATTATACTCATACCTTATATAGTTAATTAATACGAAATTTAATAATTTTTGATAAATCATAAAGAAAATAAATATTTTTCAATAAACAAAAAAAGTATTTATTTATCGAAAAATGTTATAAGCATGCGAGAATCGAGTTATCATCTATCTGGCGTAGCCTAAACAAACTCCCTTATTCACATGCTTTTCTTACATTGTCGAATCTTCTCAGCCATGGTCGAACATTTATCAAACTCTCTTGTTGCTACAATGAGTCGTTCATTAGGACCAACCTCGATGGCACACGAATGTTAGAGACTGCAAGACAAAAGATTGATCAAGATGAACATGGATGTGAACTTCAGAAATGACGTGGCAAGAATTGGAGTGGTTGCTTGTGACATTTCCAATGGTGTGCTTGTGCTCTTTTCTAGATATGCAGAGCTCCACCATCATGTGAGGTAGATTTGTAGGCATGTGAGGTTGCCTTGTCTTGGGCAATTAGAGAGGATAGAAAGGAGGTTGTATCAAGATGGATGCCAAAAATCTATGCAATGCAATCAGCTCAAGAACACCAACCCACAATGGCACTCACTAGCTTTTTGCTTCAGTTATGCAGCTGTCAAATAGCTCTCCTCGTGGTCGGAAGTGGGTCACAAACCACTCGTTCTATTGGCTCCTCTTTTGGATGCAGGCACATTAAATGGGACAAGTGCTAGCGGATCAACTTGAATGGCCTGAAGGAGCTACTTGACGTTAGTAGTAAGGTCTCAATAAACTGTCTTTTGCAACGAGCACACATGGGTCTGCTCTCCTTACAGCTCACTCACGACGAGGGTTCTCTCTGATCAAGTTCACAAAAGAGGTCTCACTATGAAGGCCATTCATTGTCATTGGATCTTCAAAAACAAGTTCAATGCTGATAGCACCATTGCTCGGCACAAAGCTCATTTAGTGGCAAAAGGTTACAACCAACAAGAAGGGATTAATTTTATCGATACCTTCTCTCCGGTTGCCAAGTTAGTAACAATCAAAATGCTACTTGCTTTGGCCGCTTCTCATCATTGGCATCTTGCCTAGCTTGATGTCAATAATGCTTTCCTTAATGGTGATCACTTTGAGGAAGTTTATATGGACTTGCCTCTAGGATACAAACCTCGGGGGGAGTTTTCTGGTTCCAATAGAAAGCTTGTTTGTTGTATTAATCATTCTATTTATGGCCTTAAGCAAGCCTTTCGTCAATGGAATAATAAGTTCACACAAGCTAATTTGAAATTTGGCTTTCACCAGTGTAAATCAAATTACTCTATTTTCACCAAAGGTTTGGGTTCACAATTTGTTGACCTCGTGCACTATGTTGATGATATTGTTGTAGCGGGCCCAAACGATAGTCTAATAACTTAAGTCAAGAATTTTCTACATTCACAATTTCAGTTGAAAGACTTAGGTCCTCTTAAGTTCTTTCTTGGCTTAGAAATTGCACGTTCCTCTGCTGGTATAGTTGTTTCTCAGCGACAATATGCACTTCAGTTACTTGAAGACTTCAATTTTCTCGACGACAAGCTTGTTTCGACGCCTATGAATCCTAATGTGGTTATTACTACCACTACTGGTGAACTGCTTAATGATTCTACTCATTATCGTCGCTTGGTTGGTCGTTTATTGTATTTAGCGATTTCTCGCCTTGGCATAACTTTTGCGGTACACATATTGAGTTAATTCACAGCTGCTCTGCGTCGTCGCATCTTCAAGCTGCTCAACACTTGATATGTTTTGTCAAGGGTCAACCTAGTACATGATTGTTTTTCTCTGCCACTTCATCTTTACAGCTCTGAGCACTTTCGGATGTTGATTGGACCACTTGTCCAGACTCTAGAAAGTCAGTTATAGGGTACTGTGTATTCCTTGGTGACTTCTTAATCTTTTGAAAAATCGAACAAAACAAACCACATTGTCACGCTCTTCTGATGAGGCCGAGTATCGGGCATTGGCGGCAACTGCTAGTGAGCTTGTTTGGCTTCAACAATTGCTTCGTGATTTTGGCTTTTCTAAACTCTTACCAGCCTTGTTGTTTTGTGATAATCAAGCGGCTGTCCATATCGCCATGAATTTTATGTTTCACAAACGAACGAAGCAAATTGAGAACGATTGTCACTTTATTCGTGATCGTCTTCAATCGGGTTGTCTTAAGTTGCTTCCTGTTCGATCTCGACATCAGTTGGCTGATATATTCACTAAGCCTTTGCCTGCTTCTTTGCTCAATCCTTTGTTATCCAAGATGGCTTTCAAGAACATTTTTCGTCCATCTTGAAGGGGAGTATTATGGAGTCATGTGTATCACATGCATTAATTAGTGACTTATTTATAAGTTTGTTAATTAGTTAGTTAAGTCGGTACTTACTGTTTTAGTATGTTAGTTAGTTTTTCTTATTTCCAGGTGTATACATAAACCAGTTGTAATTCATTCATAGAGTAATTGAAGCTCATTTCATTCCATCTTCATTTTCTCTCTCTCGTTAAAGTTCTAATAATAATTTCTCCAAATTTAATCTGCTATACTTTGTCGTTGGTGGAAGAAGGATGGGATTTGATTTCATGCAAATTATGTATTAGACTTCTTTATAACTTTCGATCTCAACTTTTTATTCTAAGCTTTTATTGCTTTTAATCATTGGATTATACAATTTGATAGTGTACAAAAAAATTTACATTGTCCTGTCTTATAAATAAAATGGAAAGTTATATAATATGTGACGATTTTATACACTATAATAGATAGTGCAAAACATATAATAGTTTGAAAAATATATAAAAATAATTTTTTTATACCAAATTAACATATATTGTATTCGTTTTCATGTTATTGATTTGTTTATCAAATTAAAAACTAAAAAAGCCAGTTAAGCAATTAGCCATTTTAAAGGTAAAGTTTGAAGGATTTAGCCATAGTTTCATGAAATTAAGGATTTAGCCATAACATGTAACACTTTATGTTATAGAGAATTTTAAGAAAATAGCCACTGTTTATAAAATAATTTTAAAAAATAGCCACAGTTTCAAAAAATTCAAAAACTAGCCCTTTCAGAAATTTCTGACATGTGTCAGAAATTTCTTACAGCTTATTTTATGTGTAATTTTGTTACTGTCAGAAATTTCTTACAATGTGTAATGGCTAGTTTTTAAATTTTTTCAAACTGTGGCTATTTTTTGAAAACATATAGTCGAAAATGGCTATTTACCTAACTGACCCTATGTTATATGTAATATATATACGTGTAAAAAGTGTAACATTAAATGTAACGTTACATGTAACATTATATATAAGGTTACACTTTTACACGTATATATGTTACATGTAATATAAAATGTTATATGTTATGTCTAAATCCTTAATTTCGACATTTTAGGGCTAAATCCTAAAAAATTACCCAAAAGTTTGGTTAAATGCCTAAAAAACTCAAAACTTAAAATCATGTTCAATCGGGGATGAAAATAAAAAAATAAGAAAAAATAAATAAAAACACAAACATCTTTTTTCATTTTTTTTTCATATATGATTGAACATAGTTTTTTATTAATTTTGAGAAATAAATCGATAATGTGAGAATAGAAATTATAGTGTGCTAATGTGAATATATATATATATTGAGCTATTACAGGTCATACAATATCTGTGATGGCAAAATTATGATATAGTATTCTTATTAAGAGCAGTGGAATCACTAGTTTTTAATTGATTACTTTAAATTAGAAAATTTGACTTTTAATATTTTTGTTGTCAAACATCACCGGTATTGTTATGAAATTATATTCCCTACTAATATAGACTTCATCAAAATCATGTGACTTCATGTTCTATAAACTCCAAAAGATTTGATAAAGATTGCCTGAAAAGTAAATGGAAACGTATTTAACCTTATGAGTACTGGCTGAAGGACTCTCAATGCTTGGTCTCCAATGCATGTGAAAATAGCCAAAATATTGCTAAAAATAATATTTGAGCAAAAAAAAAAGCCCTGATACTATGCTTAATTTTCCATATGCTATTTTTAGTATCAAATTTGACACGAAATAATTAATATGAATATGCTATCTTTCGTGGTAAATTCAACAGCATATAATATCAAAATAGGAAAACTAATTGTTTTGCACTCTATTTTTGTGCTATTTTTCTTAAATGCACATCATTCTACGATGTGTTATAATTTTGCTCATCCAATTTATTAAAACTGTACCAATTTGCGCTTTTCGATTAATTAAGTTTGTTTAGTTTTTGCCTTCGTATTTTTGCCTCCGTATTTTTGAAACTGTACCAATTTGCACCCTCTGTTCAAGTCTCTTGAACCAATATATAGCGAATCAATCTTGCATATCCTCAATCAATACTTAATCGGCAGGCCCTCTAATTTTGCAATAGAGATTTTTTGTTTTTGGTGAGCTAAAATAACGAATTAAGGAGAGGAATAAACTCTAATTCAACCAAACCATCTTCTAATTATAGGTTTCAACAGTTCTTTGTCCAATTTACCATTTTTATTTCTCAATAAGTAATTAAACGAATCATACGGAAAACTAAACATATTTGAACGGAAGGTGTAAATTGGTCAATTTCAATAAATCGATGGACAAAAATATAGGGCATCAAAGAATGAGGTGCTTTAAGAAAAATAAATTTTTAAGGATTTAGCCAAAATTTTAGATAATTTTTTAAGGATTAGTCATAGTTTCACGAAATTAAAAACTTAGACATCTTCATCGTATATCAAAAATTGTTACACACGTATCAAAATTTGTTACACAAGTATAAAAAATTGTTACACGTGTATCAAATTTTGTTACACGTGTATCAAAATTTGTTACACGATGAAAATGATTAATTTTTTAGTTTCGTAAAACTAGGGCTAAGTTCTTAAAACATTAGCCTAAAAAAGACTAAAAACCAAATCATCCCTAAAAAATAGCAAAAAAATATGGTGCAAAGTAACAGGTTTTTTTTTTTTTTGGCAAGCAAAAGGCGCTACTCAGGCGCAACTTTGATTAATTAGCGAAACCACATGATGTGGAAGTTGGGAAACAACAAAAGAGCCCGAAATCAGATCATTCCTAGCCCATTGACATAAAGCATGAGCCACAACATTATCTGATCGAGCAGTCCAAAGTAAAGTGACAGAAGGCCTCAGCCTATAAGCATCTAAAACAGAAAAGAAAGATGGACAGTTTTACCGATCAAAATGCTAACTTGACATGAAAGATAGCACGTGTTAAAGCAATGCTACATATGTCTCAGTATTGGAGAATTGTTTCTTTTATTATCTTTTTAGCACGTGCTAAAGCAAATGCTACATATAGCACAGTATTAGAGCTTTTTTTTTTTTTTGGCTTAAATACAATATTTTAATAATAGTATGGTTTTAACATACGCATTTAACATGCTTTTAAGATCGAGAATAAACAAAACTAAGTTACGATATTTCTGACTTTGATAATTTCATTATTATTAAGAGATATTTCTTATCCTCATCATTGTTTTGGTTAAGTATCATTTAATTAGAGACGTACTGGATCTTCCAGTCCATATTAAAGGAGATAATACAATATATCCTATGTTTTGACTATAAAATGAAATGACCTTTCTCAAGCTGCTAACCATAAAACGGTAATGTTTGTTTGTTTTTTCTATAATATCCAAAATAAAATACATACAACAAAACACTCCTCTTCGTTTTGCTCGTTCATTACACAAACAAAGATTACAATCCAATCCAATCCAATCCAATACATGGTCCATATTTGGAATGTGGATATAATAAAAGTTAAGCACATTTAGTTTAGCTGGTTACAAACTCAAAACAGTCAACGAGTCTATATGTAAAGCGACATTCAATCCCAAATCAAGCTTCAACGCTCTTAAGGGGGTCGAAGCATTCATTATTCTCTGTATCATTGTATGATTATCATATTCCACCATTTGAAATTGTTGTTTTCAATTATAATTTCTTCTTTTTCTTCTCCAAATAACGGTAGCTTCTCTGGAAATTGAGAACTGCCCAAACCAAATGCCATAAACCCAACTCCGGCCAGAGAGCAGCAGGAGAGTACAACGGACAGTTGGCGGTCTGCCAAAGGAGAAAATTGCTGAGGCGCATCTCACCCGAGCTTCGGATCACAATGTCTGGATCAGGCGCTACTGCCATGTACATACGCTTCTCTACATCGACCAGCTTTAAAATAGGAAGCTTCCTTTGCTCATCCGTCGTCGTGTCAGGGCCGTCAATCGAACCATTGCGCATTCTACTTGTGATAATGTCTTCATTGGATCCTTCAACAAGATCTCCACATGGTTCATAAACATCATGAATAACCAAAACTTTGTTCTTGAGCGCGATATTCTTATCCCCTCGGTGTCCATACCTCTCACCATTGCTGACCTTAGTTTCAACAAGCGCTTGAATTTCATCTCGCTTAACTTTGCAAGACTGTTTGACAGCGTGCACAATTTCGTCGCACGATGCATAGGCCACGCAAATCAAAAGAACGACTTTGTTGTTACCGGCAGTCGCTTTCATCGCCTTCTCAGCAGCAACTCTTACATGGTCATCCAAAAGTTTCAAGTTACGATGAAATACACTCTGACGCCATACTGGTTGACAAAGCTTTCTTGCCGAAGCAAATCCTGGATCTTCTCAAGCATGAGATCCATTAGGTACCGAACTTCGTCGGGCTGCCGCTTGAAATTGTCAATGCTGAAGGCATATACGGTTGCATACTTGACTCCCAACTCGTAGCAATTGGCAAGCATGGACATGAGAGACGAATAGCTGGCCTTGTGGCCAGATGGTAGGGCAGAGTTGAGCTTCTTGGCATACCTCCTGTTGCCATCCATAATGAAGGCAACGTGGTCGGGGATCGGCCCGGCAGATATAGCCTTAAACAAACATCTCCTAAGAAAAGAAACCAATCTTGAAAACAGTGGGCTTGTTGCTCCGTCACCAGTTTTCTCCATCATGAGTATGTGCTGCAGCCACAAAAACAAAAGCAAAAGCAAAAGCAAATCAGATTGAGACCCAAAAGATACGGCGTGGTGGTGGTTGTTTGTAAATGAAACCAAAAAAAAAAAAAAAAAAGATGTGAGTGAAGCAATTTATCGAGCAGGTGGAGGGACGATCCATGGAAGTGTGGTGCGCAAAAAAAAAAATAAATAAATAAATAAAATATATATATATGGTTCCACATGATATATATGCTCTCTCTTTTTCATCATATCATATGGGTTTCTGAGTTGTATGTGTCTATATACAATACATGAATATAATTTATATTACTTACTGGGCTCCACAACACTCATCACAAGCACATTTCTGTCTTTCTTTCGTTCTTTCTAATAAATACACCAACAAACCTATATACGTTAGTTATACTCCTCCAACATTTAACTTCAAAAATCAAAGCATGCAACGTACAGTTTTTTTTTTTTTAGAAAAAAAAGGCCTGCCTCGGATCCTACCCACATGCCAAATATTATATTGAATTTGATATTTATTAATGATCATATTCATACTAGAAAAAAAAAAATGGAGAATCAAAGCATTGTTTAGTTGTTCTAAGAAACCATATTGTCCATCCTACTGAAAAGCTTTCAATAAAAAAAAAAATCAAAGAAGAAGAAGAACATGTAAAAAAACATGGAAAGAAAGAAGGAAAAGCTACGTACCTTGTTATTAAAGCTTTCTACACTAACTTCTTGACAAATATTTTGCACGATCACACACTCACACTTGGATTGGTATATATTCTTGTTGTATATAGTTGATTGATGTTTGAGCTTTGAGATGACCGGAGACAGAGGAACGGTTTCTTTCGGTTCGAAGAAAGTTAGAAAAAATAGAATAAAATAGAATAGAATGATTTCTTTTTAGCATTGCAAAAGTAAAAAAAATGAAAAAATATATATATAATGGGATAGAAAAGCAAAGGTATCTATCCAATTGCAAAGCCGCAGCCCACAGCCACAGCACTGAAATCAAATCAGCAAAGAGAGAGGACCTTTCTTTCTATTTTTACAACAAATCAAATCAAATTAAACAACAACCATACGTGGCATTTACTGTGTTTGTCTTGTGTCGGACATCTTCGCTTCTTTAATTATTATTAGGAAAAAATACTCATTTGCACTCTATATTTGTTCTACTTTTCTCGATAGCACCCTATTATTTATTTTCGACATGTTTGCACTCTGAAAATTATAACATCGACAATTTTGCACCCTCCGTCTATTGCTGTTTATTTTTCCGTCAGATTAAGTGGCAATTGAGTAATTTTAGAGAAATTGAAAGGGTAAAATGACGAATTTTGAATTAGAGGCAAGGTAACGTGCTTGGCCGAAAAAAAAAAGTTGAAAAAATCCTTGACTTGGCTTATTTGTTCTCTTCACGAATTTGGAAAATTAGGGCTGAAACTTGTGGGGGTTGCAGGGGTCGGTGGTTCGGGTGCTCGGAAGTGGTCGGGGGTTCGAAGGGTGTCGCGGGGGTCGGGGCAGCCGGGGGTTCGGAGGGGCTCGAGGATTCGGGGGGAGTCGCGGGGTCGAGGATTCGCAGGGGGATTCGCAAGGGTTGAGCAAGTCGGGGGTTCGAAGGGGGTTGTGGGTTTAGGGGGTCGCAAGGGGTCGGGGTTCACAGGGTGTCGCAGGGGGTCGGGGTTCGAAGGGGTCGCTGGGTTCGTCGGGGATCGAGGTTCGTCGAGGGTCGGGGGTTCTCGAAGGTTCGCGGCGGTTCGTGGGGGTCGGGGGGTTCTTGATGCCAGGGGTTTGCCGGGGTCAGGCGTGGTCGGGGTTCACCGGGGTTAGGCGTGGTCGGGGTTCGCCGGGGTTAGGCGTTGTTGGGGTTTGCCGGGGTTAGGCGTGGTCGGGGTTCGCCGGGGTTAGGCGTTGTCGGGGTTCGCCGGGGTTAGGCGTTGTCGGGGTTCGCCGGGATTAGGCGTTGTCGGGGTCAGGCGTGGTCGGGGTTCGCCGGGGTCAGGCGTGGTCGGGCGTGGTCGGGGTTCGCCGGGGTTAGGCATTGTCGAAGGTTCGCTGGGTGTACTATTTGGATTAATTTTTCTGGATTTTTTTGGTTGAGTTTTGTTATTGAATCTGTGGGTTTTTTATTTTTATTCTTTTACTTTGAAATTAGAAGTGAATGATGAAAGATAAGATAAATATGAGATATGTGGTATATGTATAATTTTTAAAAAATTTAGAGGTTGAATTAATATTTTTGTAGAGGGTAATTTTGTCATTTAGAAAATTAGACAGCATTTTTTAGGCCACATCAGTATTTTTCACGGTAAAATAAACAGCAGTAGACGGAGGGTGTAAAGTGGCCAACGTTACATAATTCAGGGTGCAAACATGTCGAAAATAAACAATAGGGTGCTATCGAGAAAAGTAGCACAAATATGGAGTGCAAATGGATATTTTTTCCTTATTATTACTAGTTTTTTTGGCATGTGCATATTTTTTTAAAAACTTATTAATATTATAGAATAAAAAAATAAAGAAAATATTTATTATTTAAAAAATATGATAAATAATTTTTTTAAATAAAAAATAAAATTTAAATAAACGCCATGAAATCCATTTGAAAAAAAGCCACGAAATCCTTTTTAAAAAAACGCACTTAAACTTGGAGAGACTCTTTTCACACACTATATATTATAAAGACTAGTTTTTAACAACTTTTTTTTTTTTCAGAGTTAATGTCTCACTTGGTTTACTTCAGTAATGGGGACTAATAATAAGAAAAAACTTTAATAAGTATTAGAATTATAAAATTCCACTTATTTTATAGTATAAAAATAAGGATACAAATAAAATGTACAATGCAAATGGAGTAAAGATTATTAATGTCTAAAAAAATAGACATTTATCAAAAATTTTATTTTCTCGTTGGAAAAAAAACTATTATAAGTATCACTTAATAATCTATGCTTAAATAGTACGCTCTCTTGACTTCTACCTTATCTTTATAGTGTAAAATGATACATAAATTAAAAGTATAATACAAACATAATATAGATTATTAATGTGTCAAGAAAAATATTCTACCAAAATCCCCTTTGGTTGATTTCCTCGGCTTATGTCATCAAGCAAGTGTTGTGTTGGAGGAACTTAGAGATTGGATCATTCCTCAAAAGAGTGGCCACCGCGCTTTGGATTCGGAGGTTCAATAGCAGAATGGATGGGGCAAACAGTGGGCCATAGTCCAATAACAAAGAATCTATGTTTCCTTTAGGAAAGGATTTCACTAATACATTCAGTATTTTAGAAATTTACATACATAGGGCAGTTTCTATAGAATATTACATATATAAGTTGTTCTATGAAGAATATTACAGATATAAGGTTAGATAAGTAAAAAATTCATTTTTAACCTTAATTATATATATATATATATAATTAAATTTACTTATATATATTATTTAATCCACGTAGTGAGGGCCAAAAGATAGGATCAATCCTATTACTTGTGCGCAGACTTTTGGACTCCCATTTAAAAAAAAAATTAAAAATTAAAAATTCACTAGATTGCCTTATATTAGTTTAATCCACGCAGTCATAGCCAAAAAAAAAAAAAAAAAAAAGCACAATTTATTACTCGTACGCAGACGGCAGACTTTTGGACTTCCATTTGAAAAAAAATTTCAAAAAAATCACTCCTCATTTGTTACTTTGATTTTCGGTGATATTATTTTCAAATTCGAAATTTTTTTGGGAAAAATTTCCTACGAAAGCTTGATAATAGCGGAGCTTTTCTGAAACCCTAAATTCGAATTCCTCATAAACTTAGTTCAAGGCCATCGATTCTCCTCTCTAAAAAAATAGAGAGTTGGATGCTTATGCAGCCAGTGATTTAGACGAAAGATATAGCAATGTTCTTTGTGAAGTTAGAGGATTTTATAATTTAAATTCTAGTCTATATTTCCATTATAATGTATTTTGGGTTTTTTATTTCGCTAGAATTTAATTTATGTTTTTAGTTTATTTTTTATGTTCTCTGAATCAATTGCCGACAAGGTGTTTTTCATGTTTATAAAAAGAAAAATCACTCGTCATTTGTTTTCTAATTTTCATGTTTCTTGTTTCCAGTTTTGAAAATTTTCCAAAAACTCCTATTAGGGAAGATTATATTTTAAATTCTAGTATATATTTTCAGGACAATGTATTTGAGGTTGTTTATTTTGCTAGAATTTAAATTATGTTTATCAGAGGAGTTTATAATTTAAAGGGTTTTTTGCACCTATAGCCCCTGAACTTATCATATTTGACAATTTGGCACCCCATCTTTTTTTTGTTGGCATTGACTTCCCTGAATTTGAAAATCGTTGCATTTTACCCCAAATTGAAAATACCCATTCAAAATTGAACGGAATTTGGCACGTGATTTGCACATGGACGTGAGAGAGAAGTCCCCGGCCAGAAGACGGAGAGGGAAGTCTCCGGCCAATACGCTTACCGCCGACGCCACGGCAGTCACGCGCCGGATCCAGCGTCGGAGCCGACGCCGCCGCTTCCTCTGCTGTTGATGGATGCGCTCCCGCCATCGCCGCCGTCGTTGCCGAGATTCTCGCCGAGTCTGGTCTAAGCTCAAGTGCTCCGCCACCATGCCAGAGATTCCAATGAAGCTCCGCCGATACCCTATCTCCATCGCCATCGCCGAGGAGGATGAGGAAGAGGACGATGAGGAGAGCGAGGAAGCATTATGGCGGTCGAGGAATCATAGGGCGCCGGAGAATAACGGCTTTTCCTCGCGCTTGACTCCGGCGAGGACTCCCCCACGCCGTTTCCGCTGCGCTGCCGTCCACTCCGTGCCGCTCCGCCCTCACAGCACACGGCTCCTGCGAGGCCCGTGCCTCACGCCTCCCCTGCTTGTGTCTCCCCAACACCGCTCGCCTTTCACCGCCCCTTGCCCCGATCACGCCCAAATTGAATCTTCTTCAAAAACCCAAAAAAAAACAAAAAAAAAGTCGCTGGGTTTCTAGCCGGGATGCGACTCTGACAACCGACCACTCCGATGAAATTGTGCGAGGAGCACGCCTCGCCGTTATGCGTACTTCTCGTCTCGGTGCAGACTTGGGTCGTCGGAGGTGGAGGAGCACGTTGATTTGGACGTTTAAATCCATGTGAGAAGCACGTGTTAAAATCCGTTTATTTTTGGACGGACGTTTTTTATTTGTGGTAAAGTGCAACAAACTTTAAATTCAAGGGGTTTAATGCCAAAAAAAAAAAAAGGTGCCAAATTGTCAAACGCGACAAGTTGAGGGGCCATAGTGATAACTCTATGAAAATTAGAGTTATCCATTTTGTCTTGTTGGTAAATTATTGTTTTAAGTCTTGTTTTATCTTGTTTTAAGTTGTTATTAGCTTGATTTTAATGAATTTCTTGAAGACCATATCATAATGTCAAAGTGCTGTTGGAATCATGAAATTAGAATGCTGAGATGTATATTTGATGTCTAAAATCCAGGTGGACCAATGAGGGCATTATGTGGAAACGAGTGAAGATTTCAGAGCAATGCTGGAAACAATGCTATAGCATTGCCACGGAGACAGACCTGGCAGAGTTGAACGTGGCTGAGCTGGTAAATAGGAGAGAAGACACATGGCTGCTGAAATGACAAGATTGCCCACGTTTTATGACCTAAAAATTGGTGCCCTAGCTGAAAATGGTATAAGGGAGGACACAAAGGAAAGAAAGAGATGAGATTCCATCTTGGCCAAGAGGGTGACGGCTGCAAGCTTGAAGAAAAACCAGCAGCTATATTGGGGAGAAGTCAAGAGAATTCATAAGGGGAAGCTAAACAAGAGACTACACCTTTGGGGCTTGTTTCTTCTTTCTTCCTTTCTCATTTATTTCATCCTTGAACTTCTATTTTAGCAATATTATGAATCTATTTAGCAGCTCTACCTTAAACCTAAGTATGAGCTAATTTTCTTTGCTAGAACTAATGTGGATCTTTGATTTGTAATAAACCTCAGTATGCTATAGCACTGTTGAAGCTTGTTATTGTCCAAGTTCAATCAAGTGAGCTTATATTTTATTTCTTGCTATTGTTTGGCCATCAAAAGTAAGATACAAGCTGATTTTAATACTGGAAGGGTTAAAATTAGTGGAACTAACTTGATTGATGCATGTTCTTGACAATGAAAATTGTTGATTAGTAAATAGTATAGGCATATATTATTTACCTTGCAAAACCCTAAGAACTTGTGCTTATTCTTGTGTTGCTGAGTTGAATGGCATAGACATATGTTTAATTTAGCTTAGGAATGCATTTCATGGAATTTGGAAGAATTACATGTTCTGTGGAAATTCTGGTTTACTGGACAGACTTTGCTGAGACTATGCTGTAGCATTCTGAGAAATTGCAGATTGAAGTGAAACATTAGTTCTGGCTTTGTTACCATATATTGCATCCTCAATTGGCGTTCTAGCTGTTCTTTGCTTGCTATTTACCTTAGTTTAATTAGTTTATTTACACAAATCTCATTTTAGCCTAACAACCGTTCATTATTCTCGTTATTTCTCATTTATTTAGCAATTAGATCAATATCCATTTTGCACACACATTTTGCACTAAACAATCCCTGTGGAGACGATACTCTTACTCACTATTATATTACTTGTTACGATTACGTGCACTTGCGTATAAATTAGATTAATACATTGATCCATTAATCGCAACAAGTTTTTATCGTTTTTCAGGTTTTGACACTCGTGTATGAGTGGGACACCCGAACCTTATCTTGTTCCTTTCGACCCCGAGATTGAACGGACTTTTCATAGGAGAAGAAGGGAGCGACAAGGGTTGGCCGAAGTTGAAGAAATGGCCGACCAAGGGGCTGCTGAAGCAGGGCAGAATGCTGAAGCAGGGCAGAATGCTGTAGCATTGGGGGATGACCCAAATAGGGCCATTCGAGATTATGCCGTGCCTATTTTGCACGGACTCAACCCGGGCATTGTTAGGCCGGAAATTCAAGCTCCGCAATTTGAGCTTAAGCCGGTCATGTTTCAAATGCTCCAAACGGTGGGGCAATTTGGTGGAGTGGCGACCGAAGACCCGCACTTGCATCTCGCCTCTTCATGGAAGTGAGCGACACATTTAAGTTACCGGGGGTGACCGAAGAAGCCTTGAGGCTTAAGCTCTTCCCTTATTCTTTGAGGGATAGAGCAAGAGCATGGTTGAACTCACTACCCCCCGACTCGGTGGCTACTTGGGATGACTTGGCGGAAAGATTTTTGAAGAAGTATTTTCCTTCAACGAAGAATGCCCAACTTCGAATTGACATCACTTCCTTCAAGCAAATGGAAGGGGAGTCTTTGTATGAGACTTGGGAGCGCTTTAAGGAGCTACTAAGGAAGTGCCCACACCATGGGATTCCTCATTGGATGCAAATGGAGACTTTCTACAATGGTCTCAATGCTTCAAATCGTACTTTGGTGGATGCTTCGGCAAATGGTGCACTCCTATCCAAGTCTTACAATGAAGCTTATGCAATCTTGGAGCGTATGGCAACCAACAATAGCCAATGGCCCACGGATAGATTGAGTGAAGGAAGGCGAGTAGCGGGCATTCATGATCTTGACGCGGTGACAACTTTGACGGCCCAAGTTTCCTCGCTCTCCAACATGTTGAAGTCTATGAACTTGGCCGCCGGCGTGCAACAACAAGTGGCTGCGATTTCTTGTGTTTATTGTGGTGAGGGACACACTTTTGACAATTGCCCATCCAACCCCGCTTCGGTATGCTATGTTGGGAACTTCAACCGTAACAACAACCCATACTCCAACACCTACAATCCGGGTTGGAGGCAACATCCCAACTTTTCTTGGAGTAATCAAGGGGCGGGATCATCTAGCATGCCCAACAAACCAAATCAACCACCCGGCTTCTCACAGCCCGCTCCTCCTCAAAGACAACAATTTCATGACCAACCGAGCTCCATGGAGAATTTGTTGAGAGAATACATGGCAAAGAATGATTCCATTATTCGAAATCAAGCAGAAATGCTCCAATCACAAGCTGCATCTTTGAGAAATTTGGAGAATCAAGTTGGGCAACTCGCTAGCGCAATGAACAATAGACCTCAAGGTGCCTTACCAAGCGACACGGAGAATCCAAGGCGTGAAGGGAAGGAGCATTGCAAGGCAATCACTTTACGAAGTGGGAAGGAGCTGGAAATGCCTAAGGAGAATCCTATGAGTCATAATGAGCCCTCTTCAATCCAATTGGAAGAGGAGAAGGAAGAACGGGCAGCCGCGTTGAAAAACAAAAATGCTGGAACTGCTGAGTTTGCTACAGCATCGTTTCAGCAAAGTGGGGCAGAGCTGCAGAAAACCAAGCCTCCACCACCTTTTCCTCAACGATTCGAGAAACAACATGAAGACAAGCAGTTTAAGAAGTTTTTAGAAGTCTTGAAGCAATTGCACATCAACATTCCTCTCGTGGAGGCCCTAGAACAAATGCCCAAGTATGCTAAGTTTATAAAGGATGTTCTTTCCAAGAAAAGGAAGTTGGGGGAATTTGAAATGGTGGCGCTCACTAAGGAGTGTAGCTCGATTTTGCAAAATAAAATTCCACCAAAGCTAAAAGATCCGGGAAGTTTCATCATACCATGCTTTATAGGGAGCAATTATTGTGGCAAGGCTTTGTGCGACTTAGGTGCGAGCATTAACTTGATGCCTATGTCGGTGTTCAAGAAATTGGGAATTGGCGATGTGAGACCAACAACAGTGACTTTGCAACTTGCGGACCGATCTTTTGCTTATCCCGAAGGAAAGATTGAAGACGTGTTGGTTCGGGTGGATAAATTCATATTTCCCGTGGACTTTATTGTGCTTGACTATGAAGCCGACAAAGAAGTACCTATCATCTTGGGGAGGCCCTTCCTAGCCACCGGGAAAACACTCATCGATGTGCAAAAAGGAGAGCTCACAATGAGAGTTGATGATGAGCAAGTCACCTTCAATGTGTTCAATGCGATGCGTTACCAGGAGGAGGTGGAAGAATGCTCGGTTGTAAATATCGTTGATAGTGTTGTGAGTGAACAATTCCACAAGAAGTATAGTGCGAGTATAACGGGCATACCTTCACTTGAAGGCCTTGAGGAGCAAAGTGAAGATCAAGATGCTCAAGTGACATGGCTAGATAAAAATCAGCCCATTAGTAGGCGAACAAAACAATTTGAGTCTTTGGAATTGTCGGAGAGGATCTTCAAACCCTCTCGACCATCTATTGAAGAACCGCCCACTTTGGAGTTAAAGACTTTGCCTACTCATTTACGTTATGCCTATTTGGGCAATAACAACACGTTGCCCGTGATCATTTCGGCCGCCTTAAACAGTGAGCAAGAAAAGAGCTTGATTGAAGTGTTGAAGAAATACAAGAAAGCAATCGGGTGGACTATCGCGGATATCAAGGGAGTTAGCCCATCCATTTGTATGCATAAAATTTTGCTGGAGGAATGCTGCAGCAATTCTGTGGAACAGCAACGAAGACTCAACCCAATCATGAAGGAAGTGGTCAAGAAAGAGGTGATCAAATGGCTAGATGCGGGTATAATTTACCCAATCTCGGATAGTTCATGGGTGAGCCCCGTTCAATGTGTGCCCAAGAAGGGAGGAGTCACCGTTGTAGCCAATGACAACAATGAATTAATACCTACACGAACCGTAACCGGTTGGAGGGTATGTATGGACTACCGAAGGCTCAACAAAGCTACAAGGAAGGACCATTTCCCTTTACCCTTTATTGATCAAATGCTCGATCGACTTGCGGGGAAGGAATATTATTGTTTCTTAGATGGATATTCAGGTTATAACCAGATTGCTATAGCACCGGAAGATCAGGAAAAAACGACTTTCACTTGCCCTTATGGAACTTTCGCGTTCCGAAGGATGCCTTTCGGACTATGTAATGCCCCCGCAACTTTTCAGCGATGCATGATGTCTATCTTCACTGATATGGTGGAAAAATTCCTTGAAGTTTTCATGGATGACTTCTCCGTCTTTGGCGACTCATATGACGATTGTTTGAGAAACTTGGAACAAGTGCTGCAGCGTTGTGAGGAGACCAATTTGGTGCTTAATTGGGAAAAGTGCCATTTTATGGTGCAAGAAGGAATTGTGTTGGGTCATAAAGTCTCCAAGACCGGCATTGAAGTTGACAAGGCCAAGATTGAGGTTATTGAGAAGCTACCACCGCCTACATCCGTGAAGGGAATAAGAAGTTTCTTAGGCCATGCCGGGTTCTATAGGCGATTCATTCGAGATTTCTCAAAAATTGCCAAACCTCTTTGTACTTTGTTGGAGCAAAATAGATCTTTTGTGTTTGATGAGGATTGCCAAAGAGCATTCACGGAGTTGAAAAAAGCACTTGTGTCGGCACCGATCATTGTAGCTCCCGATTGGGCTCTTCCTTTCGAGTTAATGTGTGATGCAAGTGACCATGCCGTGGGTGCCGTGTTGGGGCAGCGGAAGATGAAAGTATTCCACTCGATCTATTATGCAAGTAGAACACTATCGGAGGCACAATTGAATTACACCACCACCGAGAAGGAGTTTTTAGCCGTTGTGTTTAGCTTTGACAAGTTTAGAGCCTATCTTGTGGGTACAAAAGTAACGGTGTACACGGATCATTCGGCTATCAAATACCTTCTAGCAAAGAAAGATGCTAAGCCGCGCCTCATCCGATGGGTTTTATTGCTTCAAGAGTTCGATCTTGAAATCAAAGATCGCAAGGGAACCGAAAATCAAGTGGCGGATCACTTATCAAGGCTTGAAGAAGGCAACAAAGAATCAAGGGAGCCTATTCGAGAGTCATTTCCTGATGAGCAAATATTGGCAATTAGTCAAGCACAAACACCATGGTATGCCGATATTGTCAACTTCCTTGTAACCGAAAGGCTCCCGCCGGACATGAGCAAGCAACAACTCAAGAGGTTCTTCCATGATGTCAAATCTTATTATTGGGATGAACCGTATCTCTACAAGCAATGTGCTGATCAAATGGTGAGGCGTTGTGTTCCCCAAGAGGAGGTCCTTAGCATTCTATTGCATTGTCACTCATCCCCTTATGGAGGGCACTTTGGTGGTCTTAGAACAGCAGCAAAAGTCTTGCAGTCCGGGTATTATTGGCCGACTCTTTTCAAGGATGCTCATGAATACGTAAAGACTTGCGATAGGTGCCAAAGATGCGGAAATATATCGCAGCGGCATGAAATGCCTTTGAACAACATTTTGGAGGTTGAGTTGTTTGATGTTTGGGGCATAGACTTCATGGGCCCATTCACTCCATCATATGGAAACTTGTACATCTTGGTGGCCGTTGATTATGTTAGCAAGTGGGTAGAAGCCGCGGCTTTCCCCACCAATGACTCAAAGGTGGTGATAAAGTTCTTGCAAAAGAATGTGTTTACTCGGTTCGGAACGCCACGAGCCATTATAAGCGATGAAGGCACACACTTTACAAGTAAAGTCTTTGACGCTTTGTTGGCCAAATATGGGGTTAAGCACAAGATTGCTGTAGCATACCACCCACAAACCAATGGGCAAGCTGAAATTTCCAACCGTGAAATCAAGTCAATTTTGGAAAAAGTGGTGAATCCTAATCAAAAGGATTGGGCGATTCGACTAGATGATGCCTTGTGGGCATACCGAACAGCCTTTAAAACTCATTTGGGCATGTCACCGTATCGACTTGTTTTCGGTAAAGCTTGTCATTTACCATTGGAATTGGAACACAAAGCGTTTTGGGCCACCAAGAAACTAAATATGGACCTCCAAGCCGCGGGAGAAACTCGTTTGCTGCAGTTGAATGAATTGGAAGAGCTTAGGTTCTTCTCCTATGAAAATGCCAAGTTGTACAAAGAGAAAACCAAGCTATGGCATGATAGGAAGATACAGCAGCGGGTTCTTGAGCCAGGACAGCAAGTTCTGCTGTTCAATTCTCGGCTAAAACTCTTCCCGGGCAAGCTTAAATCGAGATGGTCTGGTCCATTCCAAGTGGTGAAGGTGTATCCTCATGGAGCAGTGGAATTAATGGACATGAAGACTGCAAATAGCTTCAAGGTGAATGGACAGCGAGTGAAGCACTATTGGGGAGGTCCTGTGGAGCGATCTAAGACCTCCATCACTCTTCGCGAGGCCTAAATCATAAAGAGTCGGGCTGAGAACAATAAACCAAGCGCTACTGGGAGGCAGCCCAGCAGAGAGTTTTCTTTCCCTATTATTTTTTTTTTATATATTTGCACTTTGTCAATTTTTGTTTATTTATTTTACTTTGGTTTTCAATTCATTTTATCATTTTTAGTTTTATTATTATTAGTATTTTACTATTAGCTCTATTTTATTTTCTTTCTTACTTGGATCTAGAAGTTAATTTTTGCTTTATGTGTTGATGTCAAGGTGTGAACAAATTGAAGAGCAGTGAATGAAATGGAAAAAAAAAAAAAAAAATTTGGAAGCTGCAATTATGTGCCTGGAGCTAAATGCTGACAATAATGCTATAGCATTGTTTCAGCATTCGATTTTGCTCGGGCAATCAGGTCTTGAGCTGCTGATGTGGACCAGATTTTAAGTCCAATTCTCGTGGGGCCCATTTAAAAAAAAAAAAAAAAATTTCCCTTCTCCTCATGCGAAGTGGACCCAATTATACTAGCCCTAACCCCACATGAGAGCCCACACAGCACACCCCCAAACTTAATTTTAGTATATATTTTCATGATAATGTATTTGGGGTAATTTATTTTACTAGAATTTAATTTATGTTTGTAGTTTGTTTTTTATGTTCTCTGAATCAATTGCCTATAAGGTGTTCTTTCTCTTTATTAAAAAAATAAAATAAAATCACGCGTTATTTGTTTTCTAATTTTCGTGCTTCTTGTTTCCCGTTCTGAAAATTTTCCAAAAAATCTCCTATTAGGGAGATTATCTTTTAAAATATAATATATATTTTCAGAACGATGTAGTTGGGGTTGTTTATTTTATTAGAATTTAAATTATGTTTTCAGTTTGTTTTAACCCATTGCCTCACAATCACTCGTACTATGGCTTGAGTTGTCTTCTTATACTTAAACGTTTGGTAGTATTGTGTTCGAACTTTAAATTCTTTTTCAACTAAGCTTTGAATTCAAATATTTTTTGGGATATTTTTTATACTAAGATTGCATTTAAATATATTCTCGAATTTGTTTTATACTCAATAGGCATTTTTCGTTATTTATGTGTCTTTTTGATTTGGTTATCTATTAATATCCAATATATATACACTATATACTGTTCTTTTGGGTATTCTATGTTCGTAAATATAATGTGATGGTTCCTTATTAATCTAGATATAGAATGTTTAAATTTGTTTGCATGGTTTTGTTCAGATTTTGTATTGTCACTGTTTGTTTTAAAGTTAATTTAAAATATAATCTTAAATGAAACTGCATGCATTATTGAACACGAGAAATGACAATCCGGACAAAAGTAACTTCTCGATGTCCAATAGATTTGCGATTGAGTCATGTACAGCGAAAACCTCAATCAAATTTACCTACTGATACATCAATTCTGGATAATGCTATCAAGAAGAAAGGTGTGCAAGAAAAAGTCATACAAGATGATGACTCTGAGTATCATGATTAAACAGAAGAAGAATCAGATAACAATGAAGTACGTAGTCAATTTGTAAATTGTTGTTCACTTTATCTAATAATACAACTCCTTTATAGCTCTATATAATGTAAAATTTGTTATAGTAAAGTAAGTAGGAATAAAAGGAAGTTGAAGGGCGAAGACATTATACCTGTTAATAGTGATGATAATGAAGATGACGATGAGGTTAGTTGATTATACATATTTAAAATATATACTGGATTATAAATTACATGCTACTTTTATTAATTTATATTTTTTGTTAGTATTAGAATGTTTGTTCTCAAACTAATTCTGACTTATTATAATGTCAAATTACTCAGGATTAAGAAAGTTAAAAGAAAAGAAAGCTGAAGGGGAGCAAGATTTATGACTGTAGTGATGATGAACCTTTAACTCAAGAAAATGAAATTGAGGTTAGTAAAATTAATGTGATTTAAGCCCTCTGATATGAATTTAAATTATAGAGTGGAATATAATTATTTATAATATATATACTCATCTTTTAAATAAATGCTGCTTTTATTTTCTTTATTTTTGTTTAGGTTAGTATTGAAATGTGTGATATACATTGATTTTCACCATAAAATAAAACAAAAGACCTTTTTGTTAGTAGTGGAATGTTTGTTCTCAAACTGCCTTATGACTTACTACAAATGTCAAATTACCCAGGATTGAGAAAGTCAAAAGAAAAGGAAGCTAAATGGGAAGCATAAGATTTTTGATAGTAGTGATGATGAACCTTCAACTCAAGAAAATGAAATTGAGATTAGTTAAATTTATGGAATTTATGTCCTCTGATACAAATATAAAATATAAATTGGACTATAGTTATTTAAAATTATATACCCAATTATAACATAAATGTTGCTTTTATTTTTTTTTGTTTTTGTTTAATAATAGAATGTATGTTATACACTGTTTTTTGCCATAAACAGGACAAAAACCTTATTGTACCATGAAAAGATTGGCCCACAAATATGCAAAAGATCAATTGTTACTCTAAAGTCATAGCTTTAAAGACACTGAAGGATGTGGTCAAGGTTGAAGATCTTGAACTGGTCAGATTAGGGTATTTCGGGCATCTTCTTGACATGCCATTTAATAACTTTATAACACAGCTTATGCGGCATCTGGCCCTCTATCAATTGAATGATGGTGGCAATAATGAGTTGACTTTCAATTTGGAGGGTAAGAAAATCATTTTCGGATTAAAAGAATTCGCCACCAAAACTGGCGTAAATTATGGAAAAGTACAACCCGCGGACGTTCCAAAAAGTAATAAGGGGGAGTTATTACAACGGTATTAGAAAAATTAGACTTCGTTATTAAGGGATGATTTTAACACGAAGTTTACAAGTAGAAAGGAAAAATAGCCTACTGACTACTGAGTACAAAGATAGAGCTGCTAATTTATACATATTATTAAATGTAGTCTTCGGCAAACAATCAACTACAAAAGTTGATCTGTCTTACATGGCTATGGTTGACGAAGATGAAAAACTCCACTCTTTTCCATGGGGTTCGATTTCACATAAGATGACAATTGAGTCGGTGAAGAAATCCATTTCGAATTTGGATAAAAGAAATGTATGGTCTTGATGGTTTCCCCATGCACTATTGATATGGGCTTATGAGGCAATTCCTCTTCTACATTTACGAGGTTATGTAACTAAGTCTAGTGACAATATTATGCCATGACTACTAAGGTGGTCAGGATCATCCCAACATTCATTTAATACTCTCGATGCCGATGTGTTAAGAATAGGTTTATAATATATTTAACTATTGAATTATGTTATATTATATAAATTCTTGGATGTAAATTATATTCCTGGATATAAATTATACTCTAGTTTTGTTAATAGTTTAATGCAGTGACTATGTCTCCTGCTGATAAAGAGTTGAAAATGCCATATCTTTGCAATGTTAATAAAGCAACAACAATGCCGTTTGAGGTGGAACACAACTTCAACTTGCATGTCAATCGCCATCACCAACACATGAAATAAAAGAGATAACTCGAAGCAGCGATGGACTAGGGGTGCTTATCGGGCGAGCGGGTGGGTGCCGATCGCTGAATTGCTCTATCCGACGTCGGGCAGGTGTAAAAAAATCTTCATCGATTTTCGACTGATGGATGGCGGGCGGGTGGCGGACGGGTGGTCGAGTGGCCGGTCGGGTGTGCGGGTGTGGTTTTTCTGCTTTCAGCTATTTTCTTTTGTGTTTCTGATACTCAATCTCCAGCTCTCACCCAACAACAAAACTCTCTTTCTCATCTCAGCCTTGATGTAGAACCGCCACATATTATATATATATATATTTTGCAATTGTAAATTTCTATTTGTAACAAATTTAAATAGTGCGTCTCTTTTTAATTATTTATTTTTCTTGTTTTGGTCATAATACATTTGTTAAACACATCAAGTCATCCACCTTAGAGCATCACATAGCTCATCCTCTCAATTCTCTTCTCAGCCTGTTGCTAAAAAGTAAACACACACTTCAGGTCCATATTATCCCCCTCTCTCACACACACATAGAGTTTGCTGGTTTTTTGGACTCAAAACACGTCATCAATGGCGTTTGGAAGACAAGAAGACTGCATCGAATCCAATGGTGGAGGCGCAATTATGAGAAACTAAAACAGAGGGAGGGAGGCGATAGAGTAGTGGCAAAAGAAATATATATATGGACGTCGGACGGGCGGGTTTTGCCCGACGAGGAAATACTCTACCCGCCTCCCGCCCGTTCATAGTGCACCATCGGGAGGGTGCCGCCTGAGACAGTCGGGGTAGGGTTTTAAACCGCCTGTTTGGGCGGGTGGACGGCCGGGTACGGCGGGTGGACGGTCGGGCATAGTTTTTGTGCAGCCCTATGATGGACTTTGGAAAGAGATTATGTCCATAAAAAAAGATTGTAAGAGCCATGTACATGAATGATTGTCAAAGAAATAATATCGAGCCTGACACGTCACTTTTTGGTGATGTAGAGAAAAGTAAAGATAAGGTATAAGGACAATAAGTTGATTAGTTGTTTTATATTTTGATTTTATGGAAATTTTGAAACAATCTTTACTTTTGTTTGGTGGGTTTTGAAAATGCTAATCAAGGAGAAGACTCATCAGAGAAGTTTGGATACCATGAATTGGGCCCACTATGTGCTCCGCCATTATTCGGGCAAGATGAACAAGTAGTAATTTATTGGATGATTTAATTTAAATTCCAGTTACTGTAATACATTATATATATATATGGGTAAATTCTACGAATGCCCCCTCTATAATAGGCGTTGTTTCACATTGTCCCCTAACGTAATGTTTACAAGCAACTTTGTTGTGCCCGCTTATACCACAACGACTGCAACGATATTGATTTTTTGATTTCTCCGAGAAAGATTTTAACCTCTATGTTTTAGGCCTTCAGGTGCTCTAGTTTGTGTTGGGGGCCTAACATCCACGTTTCCGATATCACTAGGCTTTGCCCATTGGTCCTTCATCCCAACTGGATAAACAATGTCTTCGTAGGCAACTCATAATTCTTATGCATGTTTTCATTGAAAAAAAAAAACATGTTATGAAAAATTTGTTAGAATATTTTTTTAAAATGACATAAAAATAAACGTAAGTGTTAACAACAATAAACTAACAATTGAAAGTGATAAACAATAATAATAAAAACAGAATAAATAATTTTTAAAATCATCTCAAAAATGCCAAAATTTAAAAATATACAATAGTTAGTGCAGCTGAGGTGGGAACCGAAAAATATATAGACTGGTGGGAACAATTTCTAGAGTTTTTATTAGAAAATAACTAAGGGTGCTTAGAGTTTATTATGCACCAATATGTATTGAATTGAAATGAACCTGAAAAAATAAAAACAAAAAACAAAACTAAACAAAATAAAAACCCACTACGCACAGCAACAAAAAACCATGGTCAATTGATCATCTCATCCTTGCTCCAAGGTCAATCAATGGCATCTCAAATGGCCATTCTTGGACGCACCAAACTCTATTATCACCGCACGTCGTCGCCGACCACAACACGTGCAATGTCCCCGTCATTTTAATGTGCCAGCCGCCGTAGCTCTTCTGGCAAAGCACGCAGCTTGCACCGCCATCTCCTCCACTAGCGGCCGCACGAACGCCGCCGCGTACTAGACGGCAACAGTGTGAAGGACCAAACGGTGGCACAGGAAGACGTCGACGAGACCAAAGGGCGGTAGCACTAGACGATTCACGAGAGGCTGGAGATCGAGCACGTCTTGACAATCTAGTCGTCGTACTCGCTCTGCTCTATATGCTCTCGCCGACGAAGCTTGCCTTCTCAGCCAAAACTGACACCTTGTGGACGCCACCGTTTATGTGGCAGATTGATAGAATCGTCACGCTCATCATCAGCTAACGCCTTGTCATCGTCGGTGATGCATGCACGTTCTTGAAGAATAATTCCTAAGATGAAGATGGATTATTTTTTAGTGGTTCTAATGAGGATTTGCAGCTCTTTTTTTTTTTGTGTTCATTAGGGATTTGGGAAGGAGATCAGTTGGGAAGAAAGAAGAAAATTATTCTGTGATAAAGAGTACTTTAATTTCTATACACCTGCTTTAAGAGCTAATCACATTTGTTAACATTTGTTCCGATCATTGAGTTTTTATTTTGATTCCCACTACAAAATTTTTCATTTTAAATGCGAGAATATAAATTAAATCTGGGCAGTTTAAATGATCCTTTTGTTTATTATGATTACCGCGTATGCATGTTCGCAAGGGATTATGTCATAAGTCCAAACACCGCATTCGCACGTCCGTTTCCTTAAACAGACGTTATAGTGATTGTCACTTGAAGAAACAACTACAAACAAATCACTGCTGACCTGACGAACCTGTAAATATAATCAAGTATTCACATTTATCGTAAATTTTTAATATAGCAATTTTCAACTTTAAACGAAAATTAATTCCTCACCACTGAAGTGCCACAATTTTTAGCACGTACTCTCAGTAGCTTTTTGGCTGATGCTGACAATGTCGTAAATGTTGCTGATGCAGCTTCTCGTCTCCCCACAAACCATTTTTGCAATTTATCTCTTTATGATTGTGCAATCACAACAATAGGTTCACCTTCACCCTCGAATACCATGTTTATGGACTCCGAAATATTTGATGTCATCAAATTGTATATGTTGTATATCCTATAGCATTGTGCCTACTTTCAACACCAGCAGGATTAATTTCTCCCAAATTTTGCATTAGTCAATGAAAATCTTCTTTTTGATAAGATCGAGAACATGCCTTGAAAAAACTAATTGCATGGCTATCATAAAATCGGGTCATTAAGTTTTTCTCCAGATGATAAACATAAAAACCATGAAATGCCTCAGGGTATACTATCTCAACTGCATTTTAGATGCTGTAATGATGATCGAATACAATAAAAATCTCATCACGCAAACTTATTGACTTACGAAGGTTATATCAAAACCACTCATATGACTCATCATTCTTCGAGTCTACAAGCGTCATTGCTAAAGGAAATGTGATATGTGAGACGTATAATGTGCATAGTGCCATATAGACACCATTGGTCTGCAATGTTCCTACCCTTGAATTGATGCACTAACCGCCATATAAAAATATTTAAACCATCCAGTGTCATCCACCAAATAATCAGTAACAGAACCTAAAAAAAAATATGCAAAGTGAATATAATATATATTCAAGAATATATTTGAATGAAACCATGTATAAAAATATACTAGAGAACATATTTTGAGAAAGCAAAATGCTTAAAGAAAAGGAGAATAATATATATTCAAGAATTTATTTCAATGCAATGGAATATAAAAATATACTCGAGAATAAATTTTGAACTGCAAAATAAATATAAATATATACTTGAATATAATAATAATTGTATGTAAGTTAGCAAGATTATGCTTCAGTAGTTCGTGCGCAAAAGGAGGTACGTAGCAAAGCATATGAATCGATGGAGCTCCCTTGAATTTGGTCTAATGTATATGCACGGGATCTCCAAGCCTTCTGATAACTGATTTCAATTCCATATTGTTTTTTGAACTCCTCTCCAACATCTTGAACATTTTTTATTTTCCCTGTGCTAATTACAAAGTTTTTGACAGCTTCTCCAATCACAATAAATGATGCTTGTCGATGCCCAAAACGCATATAGTCCAAGGAGCAAGTGTGTTTGCGAATATATTTCCTTATTATAAATCCTTTAGACCCAATAATGCTACTCGACTTCATGACCTATTGGCAATTTGGGTCAACACATTGTACGTTAAATTTCTTCATGGTAGAATCTAAAATCTTAAACTGAAAATTATTCTTGAAGGTAACTAACTAAATGACCTTCTGAATATCAAAAATTGTATCGAACATCATATAATCATGTACATCATAATCATTTGAAAGGTTTACATCGTGAAATACTCAAATACACGGGATGCCGTCCTCCAGAGCATAATTCTCACTACGCTCATGCGTCGTGGCCGAGTTGGAACTATTCGGCTCAATATCAGTAACTATAATTGGGATACTGCAGTCTCTAATATTTCGGGCCAAGTTTAGATATCACAGAACATCCTTATCGTTTTTTAATTCTATTATTGGATTCGGCGTAGAACTTGAATTAATCTTAATATACATTCGCAAATATAACGTTAAATCAAGGCTGAGATCATTAATTATCGTGTGAATCAACTGTTGAAAAGAAGACTTTTCATCAAAAAGCACCCTATGCATACGGTGATTTTCGCACGTGTTCACCTCTGACCAATACCCACCCATCAACACGAATATAATTTTTTTTTTACATGATTGTACCTATAAGCACAAGAAATCACTAAGGATTTGACGATGCAACAAAAATTGATATGCTATGAACTATATAATATATGACAGAACATAATATATTTTCAACATTATTATGTCGAATCTTGCACGTGCTGAGATTTTTTTTTTGTTTTGGTTTTTGTGAGCTAAAATAACGAATTGAGGATATGCTCTAATTCAACCAAACCCTATCCTAATTAGGTTTTGGCAATTCTTTGTCCAATTTACTTTTTTTTATTTCATAATAATTACTTAAATGCCACTCAATTAGACGGAAAACTAAACAGACTTGAACGGAGGGTGTAAATTGATCAGCTTCAATAAATCGAGGAGCAATAATGTAGTGCATCAAAGAGTTGAGTGCATTTAAAAAAAATGGCACAAAAATAGAGTGCAAAATTGCATTTTTATTGATCAAATGCTAACTTTGACATAAAAGATAGCACGTGCTAAAGAATGTTACATATATCATAGTGTTGGAGAGTTGTTTCTTTTAATATGTTTTTACCACGTGCTAAAGCAAATGCTACATAGTACATATAACAGAGTATTAGAGCTTTTTTTTTTTCCTTTTTTTTTCCCTCTTAAATACTATATTTTTTTTCTCTTAAATACTATATTTTAGTAATAGTATGGTTTTTAACACACTCATTTAACATGCTTTGAAGATCGAGAAAATACAAAACTAAAGTTACGACGGTACTCCAAAAACGCGTGTAATATTTAAGTGAGGACATGCAAACTTGTTTACAGATCCAAATTTCTGACTTTGATCATTTCATTATTATTAAGAGATATTTCTTATCCACATCATTGTTTTGGTTAAGTATCATCTAATTGGAGACGTACTGGATCTTCCAGTCTATATTAAAGGAGATAATTCAATATATCTGTGTTTTGACTATAAAATGAAATGATATTTCTCTAGCATTGTTCACATCAGCTTCACTTAAGCTCGTGAATTATCCACTTTTGTGATTGATTCATATTTGCTTGGCTTGTTTTGCTAACTGGTTTTTTGGTGGGTCCAAGTTGCACAACATTTTTGAATTCACTTAATTCTCTATATAAAAGTCAGAGAAACTATTTAGCTAGAACATAATATATGCATACACGTATTTTATTATATTAACCTTAATTAAGTCCCGTCAAGCAACGGCATGGTGGCTAATCATCTACAAGGGGTAAGACTTTTTTGTTTAACTTGATGCAGCTAAGTCAAAGATTTGACTTTTTCGATCGCTTGTCATTACTAAATACGCTTTGACTTTTCAAAATGTTCATATCCACTTTTCTCATCATCCCCTATTCATGCTAAGATCAATAAATTTCATATTTTAATGAGTAGCTACATTTTTGTAGAAGTAATATACTGCTAAATGATACGACTAATACGTATTAAATTCATTTTTATATATAATCTTGTACTTGACTTGAACAAGTTTGGGCTGTAGTTGCTTTCCCTTACATTACTTGAGTTGCATGATTTTATTCAAAATGACACTTTAAAAGGGTAAAATGCTATTTTTCAATATTCAAGTAACATAATTCTTAAAAAAAAAAATTTCCAAAAGTATTATATGTGATAATTGAAAAAAGACGCTACACAACTAGATATTTTGACGAGAAAATGTGATATTAAGTAAATAAATACAAAAGCATAATTATTCATGCATGCGTGTATTGTATCCGATAAATAACCGACCATTATTCTGAACAATTATATTTAGCATTTCTCATCTCTTATTGGTCCGACAAACTAATTCTAAATAGCACTCCCATTGAATCACATCCAATTACTTGATAATTTGTCATGGTGGGACCTTAATTCCTAGCTATGGAAAATGAGATTTCGGCCAAAACTTCTTTCATAAATTGATTGTATAAAACATGCCACAACCAGTTAAAACTTTCAACTCTATTTAATACCCTTCCTCTAAATTTCTCACATTCCCAATAGCAATATGGGATCACACTTGTTCTCATTCCTACTTCTTCTTCATTGTATCTTTATCACTCATTGTAACATGTTCTTTCCTCTTGTGCAGCCACTTTGCATTGACCATGAGAGGATTGCCTTGCTGCAACTCAAGGCGAGCCTCACCGTGAACGAATCCGCTTCTCAGGATCCGTCCGCCTACCCGAAAGTCGCGTCATGGACGGGTGACACAAACAACGGTACGATCGATTGTTGCGTGTGGGACGGAGTCGTCTGCGACGAGACCACCGGCCATGTAATTTCTCTTGATCTCAGTAGTAATTGTCTTTATGGTACCATCGATTCGAGTAGTAGTTTATTCAACTTTACTCATCTCGAAAGGCTTAGCCTGGCCGATAACAATTTCAACTACTCTCCAATCCCGTCCGAATTAGGACGCCTTTCGAAATTGACACATCTCAACCTCTCTTCTTCGTCTTTCGTAGGCCTCCCGCCAGAAATTTCGCTCCTCTCCAACTTGTCATCGCTCGACCTCACTTACGTAAACATGTCCTCGAAATTTCCTGATTTTTTTACGAACTTCTCGTCTTTGACTCACCTCGCCATGAAAAATTGCGGAGTGCACGGAGAATTCCCCGAAAAGATCTTCCATCTTCCCAAACTCGAGTTTCTCAACGCACAACACAATCAAAACCTTTCTGGTCGTTTCCCTGAATTTCAGTTAGGTAGTTCACTTAAAACACTCTGGTTTAGCCGTACAAACTTCTCGGGGAACATACCTTTTTCGATCGGAAACCTTGAATCCTTGGAATTTCTCAGCATTGCTAGAGCCAAGTTTTCGGGGATTCTTCCATCTTCCATTGGTAAACTAACCAATCTCTCCTATTTGGACCTTTCATACAATAGTTTTAATGGCGAAGTACCTTCTTTTCTTCGAAACCTCACTAAGCTAAACATCTTATGGTTTGGCGGGAATCAATTCACCGGTCAAATTCCATCTTGGATCGGAAACCTAACCGAATTAGCCGTTCTTAGTCTTGCAAGGAATAAATTGTACGGCCCAATTCCACAATCCTTGTCAAGGCTGAAGAATCTTCAAACCTTCAATATTTTCGATAACGATTTGAACGGCACTTTGGATTTCGATTACATGTTTCGCTACATGAGAAATCTTGCCGAGCTCCGGCTTGATGGCAACAAATTATCCGTGATCACTAAAGCAAACAATACTGTAAATGGAACTTTTGGGAAGTTTGAGATATTGGGGTTGAATTTTTGCAACTTGAGTCGATTTCCCGATTTCTTACTGTACCAAGACAAGCTGAGGTATTTGGATCTTGGCGGGAACAATATCTATGGTCCAATACCCAGTTGGATATGGAACACAAGCAGGGAAACCATGGCATATTTGGCTCTCAATGATAACTCCTTGACAAGCATTGGCCAATCTTCAAGTAAAGTTGGTGACGAATTCGAAGGCGAAGAGATTTCAAGTTTGTTTTGCAATCTAGCTTCACTTCAACTTCTTGATTTGTCTAACAACGTATTGAATGGAATGATGCTTCCAAAATGTCTTGAGAGTCCAAAGAATTTGCTATCTGTATTGAACATCCGAAACAACTCCTTTCGCGGTACCATTCCTCGAATCTGCTCGTCGAACAACGGAAGCTTATTGAAGATGCTTGATCTAAGCTATAATCAGCTCACCGGTCAAATCCCGAAAACAATGTCGAATTGTGTGATGCTAGAAAGTCTTAATGTCGGGAACAATCAACTCGCAGATGTTTTCCCTTCGTGGCTCGGGACGCTTCCAAAGTTGAGGCTACTCATACTCCGATCAAACCGCCTTCATGGAGTGATAAGCAATCAGATTTCCATGAATTCCCAATTTCCCAATTTGCGAGTCATCGATATTTCTACCAATAACTTCGCTGGCAAGTTACCATCCAAGTACTTCGGAAGTTGGAACTCCATGAAAGTCCCCGACTCTAGCAATTCATATCTCAAGACGGAATCAAGCTTTGAAGCGGTGAAGCGTACTTGGTTCTCGGAATACACTTACTCCACCACCATTACAATCAAAGGCTCGGAAGTTCGGTACGGGAAGATCCAAGAAGTCCTTGTCGTCGTAGATTTCTCGAGCAACGGGTTCGAAGGAGAGATTCCCGATTCTATCGGGAGTTTACAAGGGCTTAGAGTACTCAACCTTTCCAACAACTTTCTAAGCAGCGAAATTCCATCCTCTCTGTGTAACATAACGAAGGTCGAATCTTTGGACTTGTCGAAAAATAAGCTCTCGGGAGAGATTCCTCCGAAGTTCGTGGAACTTACTTTCCTTTCGTTCTTCAACGTCTCCCACAACCGTTTGGTGGGACGGATCCCGCGAGGGAACCAACTCAACACGTTCGAGAACAGCTCGTACGCAGGAAACGCGGGATTATGCGGCGATCCATTGTCGAAAAGGTGTGGCGATTCCGCGGAATCGGCGAGGACGGATTCGAGTTTCGATGGAAATCGGGGGGTTCAATCGACGTCTCTGTTTCGCAAGGATCATTGGATCGCAATCGGGCTTGGATATGGGGGCGGAATAATTGTTGGAGTAATTATTCAGAACATTTTTTTGACAAAAAGGCAAGAGTTATGGATAAAGAAGACATGCTTGCGCACAAGAAGGAGAAGGAGATTCTGAATATGTTTATGCTGTTTGTGAATTGATTTTATTTTGGCGGTTTGGATAATGTAATACGTGTAAATATTGAGAATGATTTTGTCCAATTTAACATCCGTTCACTTTATATTTTAAAAGAGTTTCATTTCACTCTTTTTTTTTTTGGGTCTATTTGTAACGTAATTTGAACATGTAAGAGTAACATGTTACCAACTATCAGGTTAAGTTGAGAAATTAAACAGTTAATGGAATTTGTACGCGGTGAAAACCCAATTTAAATAGTTGCAAAGTAGAATAATGTTTTACTAAAGTTAAAAAGTTCTCTTTTATAGCCACACACAAAATCTATTTACTAAAAGTCTGAAACAAAATGCCAGAAAAAGCTATAAACAAATCTCACCAGAAATCCAACAGAAATGCTAGAATCAATCTCTCGGGAAATATCCACATATAATTCTCTCGTTGGGAAATATTCACAAATAGTTGAGTGATAAAGGAATTTACAATTCACAGCCACGTTAGTTCACATTCGGCAAATGCAATCAAAGAACTCAAATAAATAAGTTATCCTATAGGTCTACAAGTCTAGGGACCAATTTCGGGTCGTCAATTGTGAAATGAAAAAACAAAACAAAACAAAACAAAGTTCAAGTAACTGCAAGAGTTCCACAAATTTAGGTACCATTCATAAAAAAATCAATACCAATACCCCTCTCCGCCCAAAACCGAAACCTCTAAAAAAAAATAGGACAAATTTTACGTTTGCCCCCTGAATTTTGGGGTCAGTTTCACTATGCCCCCTAAACTTCAAAACGTTAGATCCGTTCCCCTTGATCTTTGAAATTTCGTAAAAATGCCCCCTCCGTTAAATATTTAACGAAAAATGCCTTAAATTCATGTTTTAAGGTGCTTTGAGGTTAAAAAAAATATTAAAATTAATGTTTAATCTTTAAATTATTGTGGGGTAGTTATATTTTAATAATTTTAATAATATTTATATACAAAATTTATAATTAAATTCATATTTATATGCAAAATATCATATCTTAATTTTTTTGAGAGAGAAAAAGTATGAATTTAATTATAAATTTTGCATATAAATATTATTAAAATTATTAAAATATAATTACCACACACTAATTTAAGGATAAAATAATAATTTTAGCCTTTTTACCAACTTTAAAACACCTTAAAATATAAATTTAAGGCATTTTCCGTTAAATATTTGACGGAAGGAGCAAGTTTAAAAAATTTCAAAGATGGAGGGGAACGGATCTAACGTTTTGAAGTTTAGGGGGCATAGTGAAACTGACCCCAAAGTTCAGGGGGCAAACGTAAAATTAATCCAAAAAAATAATGGTAAATTGAAAATTTTTTGGGCAGTTTTGAGTTTTATTGAAATAATTTTTGGGCGATTTTGGATTCTAAAATTAAAATTTTGGTTTACCGAAACTGTCCAAAAACTTTTAATTTTATTTTTTAATTTCTTTTATTTTATTTTTTTATTATTATTTCTCTAAAAACAAATCTAATTAATGCTTTTACTAATTAATTTATGCTTAAGTCTCATATTATTGTTTTTTGCTTTTCACATGTAAAAAATAGTCTAAAAATTATCTTTTATAAGTAGTACATAGTAACAAAATAACTAGAAATTTTTTTGGTAAACCGGCCATAATTCGTCCAAAACCGACATACCAAAAACGAAACCACCCAAAAATCTTTTAGGCTCTTTTGGGTTTGAGTTTTAAACTTTTTGATTGATCTACCAGAAACCAAAACTGTCTAAATACTCAAAAACCGCTCAATATTCACCCATACTATTAACATAATGCTAATTAATCTAAAAAAAAAAAAAAAGAAGGTCAAAATAGGACTGTTTGATGATTAGCCATTTTTAATCAAAACAAGTATGTTGATAATTGACCATTTTTAGGCAATATTTCAAAGAAATGACCAACGTGTCCCAAATCAAGAAATTGGTATACTTGGTATTAAGCTATTTCTTAGTTCATGTTTTAAGGAAATGACAAATATTTTCAAAAATTAAGTTGTTAACCACTAATACATTAGAGAACTAAGGACATAAAGGTAAATGCACATTATCATATAGTTAAGAAAATGACTAATTTCTTAATTAATCGAAACGTTAGTTATTTTCTTAAAACATCATTTAGAAAAATGGCTATTTACTCAATTATCTCGTTAGAAATTAGTCACTATCCCATAGAAAATTAAAGATATAAAGGTAAAATCACAGCTTCATGTAATTAATGAAATGATTATTTTCTTAATTATTATTATTTTACTAAAATATCAAATACTTATTTGCTAAATAAGATTTCTTTAAAACTCATTAAAGATTATCTCATGCATAGTTTTAATAAGAGTTTAATAAATATTGATCTTGTTTATATGATATAAGCGTAATTTATATGATATAAGCGTAATGAATATTGTTGATGCAGAATCTCGCACCAACTAACACGTGTAAGATAACGTGAAAAATGTAAAGACAAAAAAAAATATTGGAGCTCGAGAAGAATTTTTTCTCGAAATATTATTGATCCTTTTTATCTCTTACAATCATTGGCTATTTATAGCCGTACAAGATTGTGTAAAATATCCTCATTAAAGTCGGAGAATCTATTTATGGTTTGTTCTCGCCATTATTGGTTTGGCGGAAATTGGGCGAAGCGCAGCAAACTCGGCATGAGCGGCAGGCAGCGAGCGGGCGGCGGGCCACTGCCCCTGACGGCGCTAGCTGGCGATATCGCAGTAGGCCGCCCGAGATTATGTTGTCGGCTTTTTGCATCGCGGGCCGCCTTCTTGGTTCTCCGATGTCGTCCTCACTTGGACTTTCGACGGGTCGACTTCTCGCCAATCTCTGAGCTTGGAATCTTTTGGGACTTGGGCTTTGGATAAATTTGGCCCATCATTAGCCCCTCAGTTTCCGTGTAGCGCTAGCCGCACTAAGGAAACTAAGAGTGTTTGTTTGTTTTTTTTTTCGTAACAGGTTTTTTGTTACCTACTCATAGTAGGTCCTTTTCTTTTGCCCAATTGTAGTAGGTCTTTTGGTGCCCACCCATAGCAGGTCTTTTGTTGCCTACCCGTATTAGGTCTTTTTTATGCCTATCGGTAGTAGGTCTTTTTTGTGCCTACCCATAGTAGGTCTTTTGTTGCCTATCCGTAATAGGTTTTTTTGTGCTTACCCATATTACGTCTTTTATTGCCTACCTGTAGCAGGTCTTTTGTTGCCTACCCGTAGTAGGTCTTTTTTGTGCCTACCCATAGTAGGTTTTTTTTGTGCCTACTTATAGTAGGTCTTTTGTTGCCTACCCGTAATAGATCTTTTTTTGTGCCTACCCGTAGTAGGTCTTTTTTTTTTCCTACCCGTATTATCTTTTTTGTGCCTACCCATAGTAGGTCTTTTTTTTTGCCTACCCATGATAGGTCTTTTTGTGCCTACCTGTAGTAGGTTTTTTTTGTGCTTACGCTTAGTAGGTCTTTTTGTTGTGCCTACCTGTAGTAGGTCTTTTTTGTGGCGCCTACCCGTAGTAGGTCTTTTTGTGCCTACCCGTAGTAGGTCTTTTGTTGCCTATAGTAGTAGCTCTTTTTTTGTTGCATACCCGTAGTAGGTCTTTTTTGATTGCCTACTTGTAGTAGGTTTGTTTGTTTGTTTGTTTTTTTATTTTTTGTTTTTTGTTTTTGCCTACATGTAGTAGGTCTTTTTTTATTTTTATTTTTATTTATTACGCACGGTAGCGCGCGGAGGCGTACACGGCGGCGCACGCTGCGGTGCACACGACGGGTGCTCTACGTGCACCAATTTTCAGATCTGCATGATTTTTTTTATAAATATTCTTAAATTAAAAATGTAAATACAATTTAGAAGAGGGACAAAATTGTCTAGCAAAATATCTCTATTAATCTATGTCCTATATGTATTGTATTTTTAATTTATACTTCAAAATTTACACTATAAATATAGAGTGAAAACAAAAAGAGCACATCATTTGAAGCATAGCTTATTAAATGAGACTAAAAATGACATTATTTTGAAATTTCCCCTACAAATAATTACACGTTGTCTATAAACTACAAAACAACTTCAGCATCATTAATGGTCCAAGTAAGTACTAGAGCATTAAGGCAAGAGATATTTTAGTAGGTAGTCTATTTTGTAGACTATATTAAAAAAATGTCCATAATTTTTTTTTAATTAGGTGAACGGCCAATTTTTTGTAAGTAAACAGATTATGATAATGAATGAACGAAATAATCATTTTTAGCTCATATTTTGTCTACTAATTATGGTAAATAATCTATATACTATAAACGATTTTTTTGATAAACTGACAAATTACAATAGTAAATGGACGAAATATGACTATTTTTAACTGGTAATTTGTCTATTACCCATAATAAATAATCTAAAGACAAAAAACACACATTTACATAAAAAATAAAAATTATGAATATTTTTTTAAATGGGTTAAAAAATACGACCATTTAGCTACAAACGTCTTTTGGAAAATGCCTTCTTTGAATCAATGGCTAATTAATAAAACAGGTACTTTGAAAAGGTTCATTTAGCTAAATTTCTCTATTAATATATATATAATTATATAAAGAAATCTAAAACGACGTCGTGTTAGCAGTCACACCCTTACTTTTCTCTTAAATTCTCGCTCTTCATCTTCTTCGTCGCTAAGGGATCTCCATAGCTTCCCCTTGATTTCCTTCCCGTTAGCTCGCCATCACCGCCGTGAACCACCTCGCGTCAGCCCTGAGCCCTCGCCGCTGGCCGTCTGAATCACCTCTGCGAGCACCGCCATCCTTCGCACGCCGACTCGAGCTATCCTTTTCGCTGTTCGCTGCGAGTCGCGCATTGCTCTCGGACTCGTCTTGTCCGTTCGCTCTTTGCTGTGAGTCTCCGATCCACCGACGTACTCCGAGTCAGTTGAATCGGTTCGTGACTTCGGTATTTGTGTATTTTGGTATTTGTTCGTGTAGATGCGTATATATATATATATCAATTTATGAATTTATTTATTTTTGTTTTTACTTTTTCGCTCTTTGGTATATCAGATTAAAATAAAATTTCGTACGCAAACTACAGAAACTAGGGAACAAATGTATCACACACACACATTTATATATCATTTCTATTAGACAGTGAGTGAATTTTGTTGGTTCTTTCCAAGCAACAGAAGAAAAAGGAAATGCCATTTTGAAATTGATAATTGGGTTTAAATTAGATTTTTGAATTGTTTTTTGTATTAATTGATATAATTTGTGTTTAATATATGCTAATCAATGCCTGCAAAACTATGAAAAGAGAAGTCCTCCAGAAATGGATGACTAGCAAAGCATAATATATACAATAAGTACAATGCCATAATTCATGGTTGTGATTGTTGTTACATCCGTTACCCCGCCCGGGGCGGGTATGGAGGGCGTTTTCCTTGAGGGCAGGTGACGGAATTGAGCGCTGTGCCCCATACCCGCGTCCCTTTGCCACTCCTAGTTTTGAGATGGTATCGATGCTGATTTAGTTATTTGCAGAGAATCAGAGATTGCATAAGAATGCTTGGGATTGATGGGGAAGGGAAGGCTATGATGATGTTGATAAGCATTTGTTTCTTTCTTCTTCGGTAATGTCTCAGGTAAAATGGGTTTGTGGACGCTACTTGAGGGCTTTCTACTTCTTGCAAATGCACTAGCAGTGTTAAACGAGGACCGGTTTCTCACACCTAGAGGATGGAGCTTCTCGGAATTCTCGGGAGGCAGGACAAAGTCTTTGAAGGGACAGATAATTGGTCTCGTTTACGCAACTCAGTACTTGAGAGTTCCTCTCATTCTGCTCAACTCCATCTTTATCGTTGTGAAGCTGGTATCTGGATAATGCTTCGATGAGGTGAGTCATGAATTTCTGAGCGTTAATACTTTTTTGTTTTGGCCCTGTTTTGATTTAGTTATTGACTGGCCTGGTGCATAACAGTTGAAGTTACAATGACTTGGTGATAGATAGTGTAGAATTAATCAACACTCGATGTTTTGTCTGAAATGTTTTATAGCAGTAAAAATCATGAATTTAAAGACTTTATGTACAGGAAACTCTTTGGAAAATTTTCCAGGAAAAAATTTACCACCTTAAGTAGATCTCACTGTAATGGCGAGAAGGTCTACAAACTTGCACTGGGTTTATGCAGAAGAGTATAATCATTCTACGGTTTATCTCACATTTATGCTATTCCGATTGCCCATTTAGTTTTTTTTTTTTTTTTTTTTTCCCCCATTGATCTCAAAGTTACCTTGCTGATTTAAGACTGCCCGTCTATATAGGCCATCCCTGACTCGATCTTGTCCCTGAAATAAAAGTGTTAGATTTTAGTTAATCTTTACTGTTAATAATCCCACTAATCATATTTTGTATGTCCACCCTGTTACTTCAAAACCCAAGTTAAACTGCCAAATAACTCCACCGGCATCCTCTTCCCGCCTCCTAATAAGGATTTAGAACCATAATAGCCTCTGGAAACTCAACCCTCTTACCAGTGATAGTATCTCATATTGCTCCAACGCTGAACATTCTGCGGACTCTAGCTCCCAAAATTGAAAAAGTTCGTTTTGCAATCTAAAGCACTCACTTGGTGGTCACTTATCATTACACAATCTCTAGTTTTCTTTGCCCTCTTAGAGAGTGCTCAACAATGCGGTATAGTCTTGATTAGTGTTCAATGCGTGTTGTGTGTATATACGAGTATAAATTCCTCTATTGACTGAAGAATTCTTCGTTTTGTTTCTGATGCAATAAACTATTCCAGCTACAACGAAGACAAAAGTCCACCAGATTGACACAGTGCGAAGAAAAGCTTTTATGTGGTTTTTTTTTTCTTGTTGGAAACTGCCAAAAGATTGGGTTTGGCAGTGTAAGTTTTGTGTTGCTCAAATGGTGGTGAACGGTTTTGTTCAATTATTTTGGGTAATTGACACTCTTTATTCTTCACGCATCTCTACTAGTCCCAAGCTTGTAACGAGTTTTATTAAGAAATAGAGCGAATAAGAAGTAAAAAGAAGATTCTCGGGAATTTTATGATAGGGTACGATTCTGAATTGTTAGATCAATCTTTTTAAGCAACGGGACCCACTTAAAAGGTAAATATAACGATTCAAAATCGTTCTCTAAGGCCCTTACCACATAATCTCCCTAAGAACTATTGATGATGAGGAAAAAGTAAAACAATCCAAAATAAGAAATATAGTTTTGGTGGTGAATGGTTTTGTTCATTTTATATTTTGGGTACTACGTCTCTATAGTCCCAATCTTGTAAGGAGTATAATTAAAAAATAGTAGGGAATAAGAAATAAACTATTGATAAGGAGGAGAAACAATCCAAAATAAATGGTAATTATAAAGAAACTTACTAAAAGTACAATGTGTATCCCGTGGGTAATTTTATGTTCTGTCATCTTATATTCTTATGGTCCAAGGGCACGTTAACCATTAATATAGGATTCTAACACCGGCCTTTTTGGGCTACATGTTAGGTAGGGAATTATGAAAAATATCAATTTTAAACAATTTGTTTCGAAAATTATTATTTAAGAAAAAATATATATAGCAGTTTATGACTTTTTTAGTAGTGAATTTAAAGAATTCTCATTTTTCTACGAATAAAGACAAAGAGAAACGATAATAATATTTTACTAATAACAAAATTGTCTTGATATGCAATTGACTAATTGAATGGTGTGAATTATCTTTACATATTTAATGTACCACCAAGTGTTTCAAAGAAGTTTCATTGCGTTTTTTTTTTTTTTAAAGCGGGCTCTTTTTACGTTTTTACATGTTTGTCGGAGCAAGAAAAAAATGTTTTTCATTTTTGTTGTCGTCATATTATTTGTTTGTTTACGCTCTTTCTCGACACATACGGACACACGTCTCTCTCTCTCTCCGCGCTTTATGAAAGTTTCCTCCGGCGGCTCCCATTCTCTCTGTTGTGTGTTGGAGCTCAATAACTACGCTGCCTATCTATTTCTTCACGTTTATCTTTTGTGTGTCAAAGTCCCACTAGTTGACGAGATGCCAATGCAATTTGCATGCTGTAATAACAGGCATTGACCGAAAAAGCCTTAAGGTGAGAGAATTTGATCGATTATAGGGATATTAGGGAAAAAAGAAACTTTTCCTTTTTACATTCTTAAAGCGCCACGAGCGTTTTCAAAAGGTTTTGCAATGTTTTTTTAAGGGTTTCTTTTTCTTTTCTTTTTTTCCCTTTTTTTTCGTTGTTTTTGCAAAAAAACATCTTTATTGAGGAGTTAAAATGAAAAAAATCTATAAATTTTTAAAAAAATGAAGTCCAAGTAAGAATATTACAAACTTTGGGATTAGAAATAATAATAAATAGAGATAGAATAGCAAAAAATAAGGGACTGAAATGCAAATTTAAAAAGGGCCTAATACACGCTCTTCGACGCACATAAAAAGCGCGTGTCGAGCATGCGCCATTCACGCAAAGTAGTGCGTACGCAGCACATGCCCATGTTCTTGCTCTCTTTCTCTCTCTCAACTTCTTTCTTTTTCTTCTCTCTATTAAGTGATTCCCACCACTCAGATCTCTCTCTTTAACACACTTTCTCCAAAAAATTTCATCTATTTTGCTCTGCTTCATGCCTAATCTCACTTTTCGTTCTTTTTTATTATTTTCTCTCCTATATATAAATGTAATGAATAGAAAGTCTACCATCAGACGTGTATGGATCTCAGCCGTCTATTGCCGTAAGCCCCCCAACCGTTCATTTCTGTAAACCCCACATGGGACCCACCATGAGGCCCACGGTAATGAACGGCTAAAATCCGTCAGACGAGTCTGATAGCAGCAGTCTGATAGTAATGAATATATTGACAAGAATACGCACCTACGGAGAGCGTGACTATTAAACTTTTAAGCTCAAAGTACGAGTGGATCACGTTTTCCCTATTAATCAACCATCATGATTATATGCGCGAAGGAAAAAAAAAAAAAAAAAAAACTCATCTGGATTATGCTATACTAAATAACTTATTTTAAACTTTATTAATTTCACTACTCTTCCTGTTTATTCAATATATATTGCTTCATCCAAAGAAACGCCAACTTAGTTTAGTGGTCATGGCGTAGAGATGCAAACGAATGGGGACTTTTTTTTTTTTCCTTCCACAAGATGACGGTTAGTTTGACGAGTTGCAAAGCAAAATATTTCAAAATTTTGTGTTGAAGTTTGATTTGATTCATGAATTTGATTTTGACTTTCAAAAGAAGAAAAAGGAAAAGTGATTTATGCACATGCGATAAAGAAGAGGGGTGTTATAGAAACACGTCATCAAGGTCGTTATCTTACGTTCTTTTTATTTTATTTTATTTTTTATTTTATTTTTTGAAGATTCTTCAATAGTGCACGATATTTTGCACTATCGATAGTGCATGGCTTATAATAGCTTAAAAATACATAAGAATAAAAAAATTTCGTACACATAAGCACATTACATCCTCTATTTACATATTATCGATTCATTTCTTTAAGTTTAACACAAAAAATATGTTTAATCGGTTATGAAAAAGATGAAAGGAAAAAGTTTGTCATTTTTATTTTTTTCTTATTTTTCTTTTTTAATGTTCGATTGAGTATAATTTTAGTTTTAAATGTGAGAAATGAATTGATAACATGAAAATAAACGATGTAATGTACTTATGTGCAAAAAAAAAATATAGTTTTATGTATTTTTTAAGCTATTATAAGCCGTGCATTATCGATAGTGAAAAAAATCGTGCACTATTGAAGAATCTTTTTTTTTTTTTAATATCGTTAATGTCTACTTATATGGTTTCTTACTCTATGTTTGGGCAAACCATTCCACTCATTCCATTCCATACTATTCCAAACCATTCAACTTTCTAATCCTACAAACCATTCTATTTCATTCTATTTTTTTTCAACCTTTTTTTTTTACTTTTTAAATATCTATACAATATCTTTAAATCTCAACCATTTATATCACCTCGAAATTCGCAAAGTCAAACTATTCTACTCATTCTTCTAACCATTTTGCAAACCATTTTGCAAACTATTTTTCAAACCATTTTGATTATTCCAAAAAATGAAGTGGAATGGGCAAAATAATTTGTCCAAACATAAGCTTACTTTCTTAGTTCTCACTTGGTTTTATCCAAGTATCATTAATGACAGTTTAGACATTACATGAAAATTTACAAACTCTTGTACAATATAAAAATTATAAAAAATAACCATTTTTCTTAAATGATTTAAAGATATGACTAATATTCTAATTATTAAAAAAATAATCATAAAATAATCATAAATAATAAAGTTTATTAATGCATTGGGTATGTTGAGCCATGATTATTTTCTTATTTTTATTATTATTATTATTTTTTTGGACAAAAGATGGGATTTTATTAATTAAGAAGCCGTACCGGCATTTATAACGGCATATTTTCTTAAATTTTTGAAACACCAACTAAAATTTAAAAAATATTTTCTAAAATAGTCTATTTAATTAATAAAAGTCTAAGGCATACGTACTCTATTATTAAGGAGTTCCATTTCCTTTGGCTTGGCCTAGACAGAAAGTCAAATTTGAATTTTTTTTTTTTTGGCAAGAAAGTCAAATTTGAATTTGAAGTCTCACATTGGCTGCTCTAGAATCCGGACCGCTACAGAAACCATATACGTTGCCAAGTGGGTCCCGATGGGACACCACAAAATGTTAGTGCTCAAAACTTTTTTTAATGGATAAATCATAAATGACACTTCATTCAACTTTTAATAATTCATTTCCTTCATTCTCATCCAAACTCAAACCCTTTTTGGAAAAAAAAAAAAAATGAAAATCCACAGCTTGTTCCCACTGATTCTCCACATAACATTTCTCAGTGCTTCCAATTTTCCATTCTCCACTGAGCAGCCACTTTGCCATGACGACGAGAGGACAGCCTTGTTGCAACTCAAACACAGCCTCGTCGTCGACAAATCTGCTTCTCGCGACGCTTTGGCTCGTCCAAAAGTCTCGACATGGACACAGGGTGATTGTTGCTCGTGGCAAGGAATCGAGTGCGACCAAGAAACAGGTCACGTAGTTTCACTCAATCTCAATAGTAGTTGTCTTTTTGGCTCTCTCAACTCTAATAGTAGTCTTTTCCGTTTGTCTCATCTCAAGAGACTTAACCTGAATGATAATCACTTCAATTACTCTCTAATCCCATCTGGATTAGGCCGTCTTTCCATGTTGGTTAGTCTCGATCTCTCTTCCGCTTTTTTCACTGGAAAAATCCCGTCCGGAGTTTCAAATCTCTCGGGTTTGTCGTTGCTTGATCTCAGCGATAACGCCTTGTCCTCGGAAGTGCCTAGATTCTTAGCGAATATGTCGTCGTTAACGCGCCTTCGGCTAAGAGATTGCGGTTTGTCGGGAGAATTCCCGAAGGAAATTTTTCGCCTCCCGAAGCTTCAGGTTCTTAGCGTAACGCGAAACCAGAAACTCGGGGGCTCTCTCCCGGAGTTTCTCCCGGGAAGTTCTCTTATAAGACTAGAGATTAGCAACACAAGTTTCTCCGGTACTATACCGTCTTCGATCGAAAACCTTCGGTCGCTGGAGTATCTGACCGTTGCGCGAGCCAAGTTTTCGGGGTTGCTGCCATCTTCATTTGGAAAATTGCGTAACCTCACGCATTTGGACTTTACGTCCAACAGTTTCAGTGGTCAAATCCCTTCCTTTCTTCAAAACCTTACCAATCTCGGGACCTTATGGTTTGGCACCAATAACCTGACCGGTCAAATCCCGTCCTGGGTCGGAAATCTTACCAGCTTGAAGGTTTTAAGTCTGGCCGGGAATAACTTGTTTGGCCCTGTTCCACAGTCGCTGTCTCGACTAGTGAATCTCCGAACTCTGAATCTGTATGACAATGGATTTAATGGCACGTTGGACTTTGAGTTCTTCGTTCGCGACATGAAAAGTCTTGCTGAGCTCCGGTTTGATGAGAATGAATTATCGGTGATAACGAAGGCCAGCGATGCGAATTCAACTCTCGGGATTAAGTTCGAGATATTGGGGTTAAAAAAGTGCAATTTAAGTCATTTACCGGCTTTCTTGAGGAGCCAAGATAAGCTGAGATATTTGGATCTTGGGGAAAATAATATGTATGGTCCAATACCCAAGTGGATATGGAATACAAGCAGAGACACTCTGGCATATTTGGCTCTGAATGATAACCTCTTGACAAGCATTGGCCAATCTCCACCGTTCGATGACGGGTTAGAAAGCAGAGAGATTTCAGATCTGTTTTGCAGTCTAACTTCTCTTCAACTTCTTGATCTGTCCAACAACATGTTGAGTGGAATTATCCCAAAATGTCTCGAGAACCCCAACAACTCGCTCTCGGTATTGAGCATCAGAAACAACTCTTTTCATGGTATCATACCTCAAATGTGCTCAAACAACCGAAGTCTGTTAAAGATGATTGATCTAAGTTATAATAATCTCAATGGTTCAATGCCTAGATCAATGAGAAACTGTTTGAGCCTCGAAAGCCTTAATCTAGGAAACAATCAGCTCGTCGATGTTTTCCCTTCTTGGCTAGGAACTCTTCAAAATTTGAGGCTGCTTATACTTAAATCAAATTATCTTCATGGCGAAATACGTAACCCTACTTCGAAATCCCAGTTCCCCAGTTTACGAGTCATCGATCTCTCCAACAATACTTTCACTGGCACATTACCATCCGAGTACTTTCGAAATTGGAAAGCCATGAAAAGTGTAGATCCTAGCACCTCTTATCTCAAGACGAAATCAAGCTTTGAGGCACTACAACGTAATTGGACTCGAGAATACGCTTACACCACCACCATTACGATCAAAGGAATGCAAGTTCAATACGGTAAAATCCAAGAAGTCCTTGTCGTTATCGACTTCTCGAGCAACAAGTTCCAAGGAAAGATTCCAGATTCAGTCAGTAGTTTAAAAGGACTTCGAGTACTCAACTTTTCAAACAACATTCTCACTGGTAGAATCCCGTCTTCTTTGGGGAACCTATCGACACTCGAATCGTTAGACTTGTCACATAACAAACTCGCTCAAGAGATTCCTCAATCGCTCGTCGGACTCACAGCCCTTGCTTTCTTCGACGTCTCGAATAACAATCTCTCGGGACGAATTCCGCGAGGGAACCAATTCAACACGTTTGAGAACATTTCTTATCTAGGAAACGTCGGACTATGTGGCTCTCCATTGTCGAAAAAGTGTGATGAACCAACGGATTCTAAGGAGCCAGAAAATGAAGATTCAGAATCTAGTATATTTCATGAGTTTAATTGGATCACAATTGTTCTTGGATTCGGGAGCGGTTTAGCTATCGGCGTCATTATTGAGAACTCTTTTAAGGCAAAAAAGCGAGAGTTGTGGTTAATGAAAGCTTGTTTGAGTAGAGAACCAGAAGAAAGCGATGAGGAAGAAGAGGAAGAAGAGGATGAACAATCATAAAACTGCAAAATTTTGTATTCCACTTTGCATTTTGTATATGTGTAATTAGATTTTGATTTATGTTAGTAAATAAATCAGCCCCAATCAATTTCTGTGATATATGGTTCAGTGGTTTGTCTATTATCATGGTCATATTGGCCATGTAGTTTTGGAGCCAACCCAATTGAATTATAAAATATATCTAAAGACTTGTAGAGATCATTAAGGGATCAATAATTATTATAATGAGCTAGGTTCGTTTAGGATTGCAAACACGTCAACTTGCTTGCAAAGATTTTTGCGAAGTAAATCAAGGTTCTAGTTATGATTAACTTTATAATTTATTTTTTTTGTTCTAAAAAGTAAAATTGAAAAAAAAAAAAAAAAGTTTGTCAAGCTTAAGAAGAAGGACATAGACATATTGCGCGACTTTTCAAAGTACATAGCGTAGTTTTGACAACCAAGGTAACGGATGTAAAGGCAAAATGTGTAAAAGCTCAAGAGATGGTTTAGTGTCTAAACAAAGGATTAGCCAACCTTACATATCTGCCAACGATGAGCAAAATAGGGAGTGAGAAACATGGACTTGAAATTCACACAATCTGAGACAAACACCTTAAAAAGGAACGACAACATTCGACAAAGCTCATTGTGCATCATCGAAGCAGAAGACGCTTCGACACACATAAGAAACGGATTAGTAAATCGTCAATAACAGAGGATCTTAACCTCAGACTCGGGTGGAAATATTAGGACGACAAATCAATGATATGTTCAAACACCCTAGGTAAGTACCTCAGGTAACAGTTCCAATTCTATTCGTCATCAATGTGGAATTAAGAACATATTAGACAAAATTGCTTTAAATTGTTAAACTTGGTCAATCAATTAGATGGTCTAAAATTCAAGTCTAAAATTCAAAGGATAACCATTCCTAAAAGGAAAGTCAATAGTAAAGTCATGGAGATTGTTGTATCTTTTCAGAGTGATTGTATATCTGTGAACTATTTTAAGAATTTATCAGCCGTTTCATCCACGCGAGGCCGAAGCGTTTCGGCCCCATTTTTTTGGGCATTTTTTTTTGTTCGAAACGTCAAAAAATGAGTATTTTTAGGGGTAAAGGGATTTTTTTTCTCAAAAACTAAGTCATTATATAATTTAATAAAATATTAAGGAGTAAAGTGCAATTAAATAAGATCAAAATGCAAACAAAAGAAAAAAAAAAAAAAGACTTGTGTGCAAAAAGAAAAGCCCCTGACCCTGCCCTGCGTGTCACGGGCTTTTCCACTCTCTCTTCTGGCGCATGCATTTTTTTTTTCTCTTTTTTCTTTTTTATGTGTTTTTTCTCCATTTTCTTTTTCTTTTTTTTTCTTTTTATTGGAATATTTTCTTTCTCCTTTAAAATGTAAAAAAAAAAACCCTTTTTATGGTAAATAAATTTTAAAATATTTTTATACTTTCTTATTTTAATTTTTTTTTCGAAAATTTAATATATTATTATTTAATTCCTTTTTTTAATTTCAATTAATATATAGAAATGTATAAATAAATATTGAGAATTTTAAGAAAATAGCCACTGTTTACAAAATGATTTTAAAAAATAGCCACAGTTTCAAAAAATTTAAAAACTAGCCATGTAAGAAATTTTTTACAAAATTTTTGCCTAGTGTCAGAGATTTCTTACAGTTTTTTTATGTATATTTTTGTTATTGTAAGAAATTTCTTACAATTTTATGGCTAGTTTTTAAATTTTTTGAAACTGTGGCTATTTTTTAAAAACACACAGTCCAAAATAGCTATTTACCTAACTGACCCATAAATATTTTTTATAATTTATGCTTGATTAAAGATAATATTAATAGAATAATTTAATAAATTTATAATACAAAGAGTAATAAATATATATATATACGGTTTTTTAAAATAAATAGTCATATTTTTATATATGTTTTTAGCAATTAGTCTATGTTTATTTTTATTAGTAAAATAGTCATACATTCGTGCCTAGATTTTTGAGACTGCAGTCATTAATTTTTTGAATTCTGTTTTTGTTGTTTGTTGCAGACAATATTGTCTAAAATTTTGTGTCTATAGTCATGAATTTGGTTGCATTTTCTTTTGTTGCTATTTATAAAATATTTTTTATTTAGTAATAAGTTTTATGAAATTGGTTGTATAGACAATCATTTATTTGTGAGTTGGTTATTTTGTTAATGGATTTTTAAATTTTTTATTGTGTTTATTGCAAATTTTCTGAAATTTTGTGACAGTAGTCACAAATTTTATGACTGTGTATTTTATTTATTTAGTCACAAATTTTATTTCTTTAGTCATGAATTTTTAGATATTGACCTGATGGCTATTTTGCTAATATTTCAAAACATAGGCTATATCTTTAAAACATATATGGCTAAATCCTTAACTAACCCTCTATATATATATATATATAAATTACCCACGTTATAACTAGTATTCTCTAAAGAAACATAATATACGTGGCTATAACTAGTATTCTCTGCGCAAACTCAATTCAAATTTTGATAATCTTCAGAGTTTGATAATATACTTAAAATACTATGAGATTCATATAGACATCACTAGGCTTAAATAACTAAAGACAACTGAACAAGCCTTAAAACATTTATTTTTTTAGACTTGACTTATGTATTGAGAATGAAAGGAAGAGAAAAGCAAGTATTTATAGATGGTATAGAGACAAGTCCTCTCATTTTCAATCAATGTGGGACTCTAAAACTGCATAGAATTGAGCTTATAACCGAGCTTGTAAACGAGCCAGTTCGCAAGCTTTTACGAGCCAAATATTAGTGAGCTCAAGCTTGGCTCGGTTATCAAACGAGCCTTAAAATCAAGCTAAAGCTCAGTACGTTTACATGACGAGCGGAACACAAACGAGCTTTTATCGAGCTGAGTCTTGAGTAGCTCACGAGTGGCTTGGTTCGTTTATACCATAGTAAGTATGTAAGCAAGTGGTATTCATCAAGGTGAACATCATCGTAGGTATTGGAGTGGTGGAGATCAAAACATTGTCGTAATTTAATTTCTTTGTAAACGTGATTCAAAGAGTATTAAAATTCACCTTTCATCCCTAGTGTGGCGATCGCCCTAAGATTTTTTCCATTCATAGGTTTTTGGCCATATACTAGATTCATATCCGTTGTCTTCGACTTTTTATTGTTAATATTCTTTAATTTTTTATTTGCAATAGATTTTGCATTGACCCGACTTTTCGAACCGTTAACTTACTTAACTTTCTTTTATATATATACCAGTTTTATTCACACGCTTTGCGCGTGTGAGCTACATATTTTTTCTTCTTTTTTTTTAATATAAAGTTATACATGCATAATTTAAAATTTTAAGCATTAGAAAAAAAATAATCTAAAAAATAATTAATTAATAAAACAAACTATATTTCTGTTAAAATTCTAAAAAAATAATAAATATAGTTTTTTCATTTTGACCGATGAGAAGACAATTGTGTTATTCAATAAAAATACGTGGGACAATTTTGAAACCTTGTTGAACAAAAATAATAAAAAAAACAAAGAGAAAAGAAAAAATGAAATAATATTATAATAAAAATATGTATATCATAATGAAAGTAAAAAAGAATGAAAAAAAAAAACCATGTGAAGAATTTTTTTTTTTCCAAGATCCTTACGGTATAACAAACGAACGTTGAAATGATTCAAACAAAAAAGAGTAAAAACAAGAGAGAGATGAGTGCAAAAGGCCCTTAGAATTAAAAGATAATAAAAAATAAAAATAAAAACAAAAAACCGTTCAAATTTGTCAAAAACCCCAAAAACAAACCTCTTTACAAAAAGGGTCATTAACATATATAGTCATTCTAGAACCAAATATTACATATATGTTCAAGGTCCCTAAAATATATTAAATATATTCATCCGGTTAATTAATAAGATTGAAATACCCCTTTTATTCTATATTAGGTCTTCTATTCTGTACCGGGTCTTTTAACCCATTTTTTAAATTCAAATACAATAAATATCAAACCAAAATAAAAAAAGGGAATTTGAAAATTCAAAACTCAAATACAGAAGATACGAACCTCTCTCTACTCCCTAACCTGATTTAAAATTAAAAAAAAAAGTATAAAAAACAATAAAATATTAAAAAACAAAAGACAAAACCTACACTCAATAAACCACAACCGAAACCCACTCCCAAAAACCCACTGCCAAAACCACTTTGACAAACCCACCGGCAAATCCCACAGGCGAAACCCACCCCCAACACATTTTCCCTCTCTCTACGTACCTACCCTATCACCGGCGAATTCTTCAAACTCCAAACAAATCCGCCCCAAATTGTTTGCTGAAAATTCCATTCTCAGCCTAAAAAATTTGCTTAAAAAATTTGTTGAAATCGGTAAAAATCTGACAAATCCCAACTCCGTTGCTCACACCAACCAGACCGAGATCCACAAGATGACTACTACACGACGGCACGAGTCATGTTCACTCCGTAATCAGGGTATTCGAGTATGACGAGAAAACGTTTGAGACATCCTCAAACCGAAGACAGACAAGATCTTTTTCGGCAATCAACGAAAACATTATCGAAATAATGCATGGATGTAATTTTTGTCCTAAAAAAATTAGTAAGCTTTTAGTGTTTTTTTTTTTTTAAATTATTTCAACACTGTCGATGCTTTTGAATATCGTATTTCAAAATAGAATATGATATATGAAATTTGGAATATGATATTTGAGTATGAGTAATTGGATATTTTTTATGCTTTTTGAATATGATATTTAGATTTGATATATGATATTTGGATTATGATTATTTGAACACCTCTAATGCTTTTGAATATGCTTTTAGAAATATGATATATGAATTTGAGTATGATATATGAATTTGAGTATCATAGTACGGAATTTGATATATGGGATTGAGAGAGACGTTAATATTTGAATATTTATTACATTATGATATTTAAATAATTTGTTATCTTGTATCAGTTAACTGTCATCTAAAAATCAGGCACAAGATGAGGATGAATTAATCAGCTCTAACAAATCCCACACAATCGGGTATATTATGATATTTCTTTGTTTGGAAATTAAAAAAAAAAGTATAATCGGATATACCCAGATCTAAGGGGTAAATATGTCCAAAAAAATATACCACGTAATCAAAATGAATAGATATAATAATACTTATAAATGTTGAACATATATGTAATAAACGGTAATAAATTGACTCATCGTGTAGAGGGGGTGGGGCAATAAATAACGGGGCATGTAGGCCCATCGTGATTGATCATTTTTAATTGGTGGCTTTAATAATAATTATTTTTGAGAAATTTATAATTTATTTTAATTCAGATTATGTATATCTCTATATTAACAATACCACACACCAAAGTAAAACTAAGTCACATATAAATTAGAAATTATTACTATTAAAAAAAATACAATTATCTTTAAATTTTGGTAACTAATTAGCACTCAAACGAAAAAATATAAAGTTGACACGGTTAAAATAGTCCATTAAGGTTGAACCATAAAGTTTACACTAAATAAAAGTTACCATTGTTATAAATAGAAAATAAATAAATAAGAATAGAAATAAATGCTAATTGAAGTGTTTTTCAAAAGCTCATAATAAATTAATTTATTTTACAAAAAGTGAGTATGTAAAAGATGTCTAAAAATATTAAAAAGGTGATATAATTAGTGTTTCGAGAAAAATAGCAAGAGAAAATTTTGTGTAAAAGAGTATATTAATATATTTTTTAATGTAAAAATGTGGGGATTAGAATATGGGAAAAAGAAGTTTGGCTTAGAAAGTTACAATAAAAACTCAAAAATAAAAAATAAATAAATTATAAATAAATTAAATGCTAAAATAATTATTGAGGGTTAAAAACAAAAGTAAGAGTACGTGGTTAAAAAAAAAAAAAGGGCAGTTAGTCAATCAGAGAAATAGAAAAATAAAAAAAAAGGACAACAAAGACATAAATGACAGAGAGAAAGTGAGAGTTGGGTTTGCCAAACACACATAAAGAAAAGAGAGTGGGGAATGAATATGTAAAAGTGAATTTAGGGGGAAAAACAAACACAAATAAGGACAAAATAACTGAACTCTTGAATGGATAGTGACATTGTATGTACACAGGAAATACACTGAGCTTTATATTATAGTTATAGATTTATGAGAAGTACTCAATTTTTTTTATATTTTTTCATAAACAAGCAAAATCAATTTTCATAATTAATACAAAGGGTCCCTTAATTTTATTTTATTTTTTTAATTTTTACCTTACTACCACCACTATTAAAATGTTAATCAACTTAATCTCTAGCAACACGTTCCAATGTTCCAATGAGAGATTCTAGATTCCATTGGAGGTTTACAAGGGCTTAGAGTTCTCAACCTTTTAAACAACATTCTTAACGGATATGTTTCAATGGCGCATAATGCCACTCAATCCAAATAGTTAGGTGAAGTAGAAAATACCCCGAATTTATATAATAATAAAAATAAATATCCAAATTTTTGAGATAATTGAGTTCCTAGTCATCGTTAATTACTTGCTTATGTTTTTGATAACTAAGTTAATTATCACCACTTATCACTATGTAAGTAATTGAATCACTTGGGTTGTTTGTTATATTTTTCAAAGGATTGAGTAATTAGATTAGTTGTTAAAAATTGGGTATTCACTATAATATAAGAGAAATTATAGTGAATACCCAATTTTTAAACTTAATTCAAATAAATAGCCAATGTTTTGAAAAATACAACCAAATACTCAAATGATGTAATTAATTACAAAGTGATGATTGGTGGTAACTAATTTAATTACCGAAAAAATGTGCAAGCAATTGGGTAATTACTCAATTACATGAAAACTATGGGTAATTACTTCTATTATTTTATAATTTATAGGTATTTCCCTACTAGGAATTTTAAGAAAATAGCCACTGTTTACAAAATGATTTTAAGAAATAGCCACAGTTTTAAAAAATTTAAAAACTAGCCATTTCAGAAATTTCTGACACGTGTCAGAAATTTCTTACAACAATTTTTATGTGTAATTTTGTTATTGTCAGAAATTTCTTACATTGTGTTATGGCTAATTTTTAAATTTTTTGAAACTGTGGCTATTTTTTGTAAACACACAATTCAAAATGACTATTTACCTAACTGACCCTTTCCTACTTCACCCATTTATATTTTGCAATATTAAATACATAGATTAAATATTACTCTCTTAAAAAAGAAGCCACGTTATTTTACTTTCATTATCCATATTCTATTCGAAACTCTTGCATGTGGTTAGTTCAGTTCAAGGACTAATCAGACCCTGTAATATTTTCATTTTTCATTTTTCTTTTTTAATAATCATTACGTGTCCGAATTAGTTTTTGTACATCATTGATTCTAAGGTGTCCATGAATTGCATTCTCGAAAACTTCTCTAAATGGATAGAGATAAATGATTGGTTTATTAACATAACAAGGAAGACACCTTTCAAGCCCAAAGCTATACAACTAGGTCAATTCCTTCAGTACATATTTCACTTACCACACTTCTCCAGAGTAGTTATTTTCATAATTATATGTAAAATATTGTTTTTTTTTTTTGCTTGAAAATAAAATATTGCTTTTGTACTCTACAATAATCTTGATGTTCTGAAGCTTGTCACATGGTTCAGTGGTCCAAAGTTTCAGAGTAAATCTTATAAATGAAGTTCTTGGGATTGTGAGTGACAAAACATAATAATGACAACGGCGATCATTCTATATCACATGATATGTGTAACCATTATACAATTAACATGTTCATCTTTATTTACCAAAGCTGTCCGATTTTATTTTTACAGCGGCGAGGAGTAATGTTGATACAGTGAAATCAATAACCCTTCCTCAAAGCATCAAATTGAATATTAGTCAATGCATTGATGTTTACATCACAAACTATTCACTGGCAAAATGTGTGTTTTATGACAATTATTGACCACTTGTTGAACTAAACAGAGAGATTAAGCGGCGAGAAGTGGTGAGAAAAAACACTCAGTTTTCTTTTCCCAAGTTCATAGCCCGGATGCCATCGAAGTTGAGGGTTCTTAGAAAAGCAAACTCGCCCAAGCAGCAATGAAAGCGAACCCGCCAAAAGGTGCCAAAGCAGAATACTTTCTGTCCTCAAGAACCGCCACAGCATAACACCTACAAAATCCATTGCACGTGCGCATTTCAATTCCTAACAGCAAAAGTAAGCACGAAAAGTATTCCGATGAATGATAAGTTCTTAATAAAAATACTTTAATTATCTTATACAAAACGGATAGGAATGTCCACAAGCATTTACTATTTATTTTCCCACACTTTCACAGTATCATTTCACACTCTCTCTAGTGAGCAATGATGATAGACCGAGCAGGGTCTCTGGAACTTGAGCCATTGTGAGAAAAACATTTGCGTCTCCGAAAACATCGCATATAGCCCAGCGTTGGTAGAACTGAATGCTGAGATGCGTATCTAAACTGATACTTTTTGATATAGAACCCACACAAGTTTCGTGATACAGATGAAAAGAAATCAAGTCTATAGAGGACTTGTGATCAGATGATGATTCGACAAAAGGAAGTATACTGAGAAGTACGTGCATTTTATACAGTGAACTGTGATTGTATTCAATAATCAGCCACTCAATACTTTGTTTAACATGCATAGACTAATGGTATACCAATGCAGGTCTGCTTGTTCATGGTATAAGTTTATCGTATTGTATTAGATAACGTGATACAGAGTTTGGCATATTTAAACCATCATATTAGTGACATGAAAAACAAACTTAATTTGATACAAATATATTGCCTAGTAACAAAAAATTCTATGCATTATACATCTACTCTAAGTCTCTAACATCTAAGACTATTTTTCTACTCTTTTGATAGAATATCTTAAGATAGCATATGACCAAAAAATTATACAAACTCATAAAGGACAACACAAACGCGATACAATACAATACAATATGGTGCACCAAATGTGCCCTCCTTAGCATCCGATGCAATACGAATTTCTTACAACTACGTATAAGCCGTTTATCAAGTTTAGAATATCTATGGATGTAACACAATATTGCCTCCACCATATCCTCTCCATGAATATCCTAGTTAAAAGACCTAAATCTAATTAGCAGTTCTCAAGTTTTTAGACTTCATGGCATCGTAATAAGTAATAACACTTTTAACAAACATATCAAAACCTTTACCATAAGCCAACATGCCTAGTCAGCAAGACCCTATTACTTTGAAACTACAATAAAAAAAAAAAAAAAAAAAAAAGACTCCCCTTCATGTGACACATTTCTAAAGCATGATAAATGATGTACAAGGGAAGAATTTTGTTGCAAAATTTAATTTCCAAATACACAAGAGTCTCATAGAAAAGTAATTCAGCCTATATACATATATATTATTTCCATTGATGGGCAAAGAAATGGCACTTACGTCCCAGAGAATGCCACAATGCCAGCAGTCAAAAGACCTCCAAACTGAAACACAAAACCATTTTCATTCATGTAAAACAACAAGAATGCTAATCAAAGAAACATTCCAAATCTCATAATTATTCACACAAAAAAAAAAAAAGGTATGAGACTCACAATATTTGGGTGTTTAGTGACAGGAGCAGCAAGCAGAGCGACTGTGTGAGCCAAATGGTATACAGAAGCTGTTTGCCAAACCTGCCAATTATTTACAACAAACACTAAGATATTTATGAATAAATAAATAAATAAATAAAAACCAAAAAAATTTGGGCATTTGGGAAACAAACAAACCTCTTTGTAAACTGGGTTTTGGGGCTTGAAGACATGGGAACCATAGGCTCCCAACCCAACAGCTGCCGCTCCTTTTTTTTTTTTTCCATCCAAAAAATTGTGATTTAGGCTTTTTTTTTTTTTTTTTTTTGAAGAAACTACGAAACTTATTGGTTAAATAAAAAGAAAATAAAATTGATGGTAATGACACAAAATGGATTTAAGGATATTTACCAGAGATGGCAGCTACTTTGTGCCAGTGAAAAGGATCCATTGGTTTCTTCGGGGCTCTGGTTTGGTTGGGATTTTGGGTCTCTGGGTTCTTCCGAGGATCAGAGTCAACTCTTTCAGGTTGTTCTGATCTGAGCAATGGGTGACGCAAAGCGACGTCGTTATTCGTTTCTTCTATTGTGTCCATGGCTAGTTTTTAGGTTGTTTTTACTTTGACAGACCGTTTGGGAGTGTTGGGAATTGAGTCGACACAATCAAATGAAGAATTTTGCTAGCGTCAGACGCGACAAACGCATCGCAGCCGTCCATCTCGGTGGGCCCTATTGTGGGACCCACCGCGATGGACGGCTGCGATGCGTCACGCGCGTCTGACGCTAGCACACCTCTCAAATGAAATATTGAAATGAATGCATATTTGAGTAATTTGCATCTTTCGCCCTGAACTTATTGCATTTTCGCAATTTTGTCCCTGGTTTTTATTTGACAAATTTGAAGTTAGTTTCGACCCCTCTTAGCAGTTAACACTTAGCGGTCCGAATTGATGTAATTTAAAACTATATTTTACTGTATGTTGGTGTGGAATTTGAACCAACGACGAGATCCGCACCTCTAGGATATGATACGGCAATGAAAATGAAAAGATTCATAGAAAAATAAAAAGGCATGAGAGTTTTAAAGTGGTTCGGCCCTCCTATGGAGTAATGGCCTACGTCCACTGTTTATGGGATTTCATATTGAATATTTTTACAGAGTATTTTTCCCTTGTTTTTTCCTTCTTTTTCTTTCCTCCTCCGTTCCCCCTTCTTTTATAAACGAAGAAGGAGGCTACAGTTCAATGAGACAAAACGTCCCATCCCTCGAGTCACGAGTTTGGTTCACCTAATAAAGCTGCACATCTGCCGGGAGCAGTCACTCTGAACTTGGCAGGAGAGAGCTGTTGTTACAGTAAATTCCCTGCTCGGGTCAGAAAGGGCGGGAGAATAATTGAGATCTGTGATGTCGCGGACCAACGTTCTATGACCGAGGGTCGATGACTCCGAGGGCCGATGACTCCGAGGGCCGAGCTTATATCGGATGATTCCTCGTTCGCGGCAACCTCCTCAGGGATGGGTCACCTTCGGGGATCCTCAATCCTTATATGCCGGCCAGTCGTCGAGGGGCTTCCCGGAAGCTCATTCTTTTAGCGGCACTCTATCTCCGGGGATATAGGATCGCGGGTCATCTTCGATAATCCTTGTCCGTCTTTATCCTGAGGGGGAGTTCTCATGATGTGGTGACCGCTTGGTTCGGTGGAGTCGGGGGTTTTGGGTTTCCTCGACCGTGCCCGGGAGATCGCCGCTGGACTCATTGGCTGGCGAAAAATTACTAACAACACTGTAGCAATATGATTTAAATTTGACAAACGAATATAATTTATACTAAAAAAAAATTATTCGAATTACAATCTAAGATATTGATATTTCATCAAATTGAGACCGATGATCATAAATTCGGAGAGTTTATTTTTACACAATATGGAACCAAGACTTTGGAGGATAAATCTAATCACAATATTTTTGGTGTTAATACATGAACAATTGATGGATTATTAAATTTACTAAAAAAAAAAAACAGAAAGAAAAAATGCATCAATGTTGTGAAAATAATAATAATGTAGTACTAAAATAATAAAGCTAAATATTAGAACCAAAAAAATAAATTAATAGAGAAGGAGAAATTTTATTAGTCACTCTATTTATATTTCTATACACATATTTTCTCCTCACTTCTCTCTACTTTCTTTCACTATTTCTCTCTACTCTCAATCAGCCGTATATCACTTGAATTTGGCTTCAATTGGCTGTGTATTACTACAATGAAGGCAGATGGTGGTATTTATAGCCCATGTGTGAGAGAAGAAATCTATTTGCCCAAAACTTGCCCAAAACATCTTCTATTTGCACTTTAGATTTCTAATAAAAATGGTCGGTACATTGTAGCTAATATGCTCAAGTAGCATATCATATTAGAATATATGGTGGCATCTATAATATTTCCAATAATCAAATGTTTTTAACATGATTGAAAATTTCCTCAAGTACTTCCAATATTTTCCTAAATTTTTTTTTACAAATTCCCGTGAATCGTGATATTTGAGAACTGAGTTTTGTTCTACAACCAAACATTATCAAAATTTTAGCGGTGCCATATTCTTGGAGAGCTCTTCTATCTTTCGAAACTTTGATATAATAAAACTTAGTTATCTGAAGATAAATAACATGCCATAATTACATTTTTCTTTTCTGCTAACAAGTGTTTTTGTGGAATCTCTTAAGAAATCAGCTGCAGATCGAAATAGCTAAAGGGTCTTTCTTTGGTCCCATAGCTGAACTCCGATTGCTCGACTGTGGCTTGCACAAAGTCAACTGGAAACTCAACCGAGTAATTATGACATTATCCTATAAAATATAAAAGTCACAACAATGACAACTGCCGGCTTTCCGCATTTTGACAAAGCGGAAAAACCACCATGGGGTGGATATGGCCTCGCCTTATACCTGCGGTTACGAGAGTGATTTGCCGTTGAGAAGCAGGTCTGATCTGCAGTGACGTAGAAAAATGATACAAAAAGATAGTTGAAGAGGGAACAATTATACATAATGTTGTCAGGTTTTCGGCAACGAACAACAATCTCAACCGTAATTTTTAAGGTCGCCATCGATTTGGCAATCTCATTGTACCTAAATACGAGTTACAGCAACTACGAAAGAAATATAACTATGATTGTAAACAAGCAGTCAATAGATTTTGAAATTCTAATGATGAGTTTTAACGCAGCCTCTAAAACCACCTCCGGGGGTTAAATGTTGCAATGGCCTCTAAACCAAAGTGTGGGCATATTTGTACAGTTAAAACCTAAGTTTGTTTAAAGAATGCTAAATAGTTGAACTCGCAAAGTGAATTCGCTTCCCTGCTTTTGGCTCTCTGTGTGTTTCCCCGCCTCAGTGCGCCTCCTTAGCAGCGTGAAGCAGATCGTCTGGGGTTGCAGCGGGATCGAGATCCCAACATTTCTCTGGCAAACCGCTCCCTTCTCCCTTGAGCAACCAGGACGGCACCTGGTGCGAAAAGCGCAGCATCTCCCTCCTCGGAATCCATCGTATTGCATCCTTGTCAGCAGTCCTGCCGTACACTGTCTTGAAACCTGCCACTTTCACCAGGGGAGAGACACAAACGCCAAGCTCTTCGGAGTACTCGTCGAGGACCTCCACCATTTCGTACTGGTGCCTCACTTCGTCCGGGGTCGATCTGTCCCACTCCGTTGACCAATTCCTGTAGACAGCCCAGATGTCTCCGCATCTCGGGTATATCCGAACACAACCTCCTCTCCCAGCCTTTTCCCGGCTCAACACATGAGAGAAAACATTAACTTGGTCAACAACATCAGAGGTCCAGGCTCTGAAATTTCCACAAGACTTGGTAAACCCATAATACAGCCAGTTTACTGCCCCAAATTCAGTGTCAGTCTTTGAGTTCAAGTACGTGATGAGGATCTTAAATGGCTTAACTGAGATCACTTCACGTATCAGACAGTACAAACGAGGCATGCCGTCTTCTTCATCGTACAGAGCCCATATTTGTTTTGGCTTGAAGCATTCCTCTGATCTGTCTTTGTCAAAATCATGGAAATCAGGGTCAGGTACAGTGATAGAAAGAGGCGATTTATTTCCATGTAACTGGCGACCAGAAATCTCTGGGTCTGCTCTCCCATTTGTTTCTTTGGCTTTTTCGTCTTGACCAACTTCAGCCCGAGCTTTCACGGTCTTAGCTGCGGCTGCTGCTTTTGATGTCAGCTTCATCTCTTCCAATTTCTTCAGAATCTCTGTCCTCGCCTTGTCAATCAACAACTTTCTAGCATCAAAAGCCGGTGCAGAGGAGCATCGTCTTGCTGGAATTTCACCAGTGCTAGGAACTTTAGGATCCTGGCCAACAGCACCATTTCCATTCTCCAACTTTGTCTCCAAAGTGGCTTTTGATTCATTTTCAAGATACCCATTACGGAACTCGGTGTCCACAAGAACTTTCCTTCTCTTATCAGGGGTCACAGGAGGTGGTCCAGTGGACAGATTTGAATTTACATTAGTACCAGTAGTTTTCATGGAACGTTTTCCATTGGCTCTTGATTTGACCTTGACTCCAGCTATGTTGACATTCCCATGACTGTGATAAATAGCATCAGGGGTCACAGAAGATGGTCCAGTGGGACCCATAGCTCCAGAAGTTCCAGAGAAGGAGCTCCACTGAAACGACACATTTGAAACGTACTCGTATCCATGTCCAGAGTGATATCCCGAAACCCCGTTTCCTGGAAAAAAGGTGCCATTTGAAGGAACATATGTAACCCCATCATATCCATGGCTTCCATACCCATTATTAGGCACATAGGACCAAGGAGTGTAAGGGAAAGACCCATTTGCTGGGGCTGTACCCGTCTCCACAGCTATGAAAACACCGCGACAGTTTTTGCAAGAGAGCCTCTTGTTCACGTACTTCCGGAGATACTCGTACTGAACTTTACAGGAGGTGCAAACAGTCCAGAAAGTATCAAGCCTAGGACCATGAGAAGCTGAGGAGTTGGAGCAATTATTGAAACCCGTAGTAACACCAGTGGTATGAACAGAAGATAAATTTGTCTGGTTAACCACAACAGTCCCAGATTGCTGTTTGCTTCTCTGGTGATCATAAGACTTTCTCTTGGCATTATCCGACAGCACGGTCCACGCCTCTGAAACAAGCTTGAAAGCGCCATCAGCTCCCACACATTTGTTCTTATCAGGATGTAGCAGAACAGCCATTTTCTTGTACTGTTTCTTCACCGCGTCTTTATCCGCAAAGGGCTTTAATCCGAGAACTGAATAGTAATCCACTTCGCCATTGAATTTAACCTCCGAAGCAATATAAACTTCAAAAGTTGCCACCATTTGAGATATGCCCTCGAGCCCTGGGCACAGTGTTTTGGCCTTCAAAGCATAATTCTTAGCACCAGCAAAGTCTCTCTCCGAAAACCGCTTCTCCGCAATTTCTTTCGATTTGAGCGCCTCTTCTTTGTTTGCTTCCATCGGGACTCAGATCACATAAAAACCCAAAATGCCAAAGAAAAAAGCTATAACCAACCCAACTTGCTCCGCCGCTGAAGAAGCCCGATTCTTAAGCGTACCCAGGTTTTCATTTCTGCCAATAATTTTGCAAGAAATTAAAATCAATTTGAAAATTTCAAAAAAAGAAAGAAAACAAGGCATATGTCTCTGAAGCTTGAACATTTTTCAAAAAGAACTATACGATTGACCAAGTCGTACGTTTTTCCACTGGTTAAGACTTAATGGTAATAAAAGCAGAAAAGATATTTCCTCAACGCTTTTCCTCTCCAGCCAAACAAAAAAAAGTCCAAATCTCAACCCAATATTTACGCTAATTGAACCCAAAATTAACAACAGAAATCAAAAAGTGTACAATCATAAGCAAGATTTGAACTACATATCTTCCTCCGATTCACAAAAAAATAAATGCAAACAAACGAAGAAAGGAAAAGAAAAAAAAGGACAAAATCTCATTTTCCGTCATTTATCTCGGTTTCTCCAACAACCCAAAACCAATCCACAATCAAAATCAAGCCCATTTTCAAAACCCCACCAAAAAACAGCGAAACAATCAGCTCAAATATCCCAAATCAAGATCCAATTTCGAAAGAATGCGCAGAGATCGAAAACCACAAAATTACAAACTCGGAGCTCATATTCCACTCCCGAAAATCCACAGTACAGCACTAGCGATTTTCTATTAGCCCCGAAATTAAAAAAAAATTTAAAAAAATTAAAATTATAAAAATTAAAATAAAAAAACTCACTGAAAGTTGAGCAGAAGTGGAGAGAGCGAAGACGACGAACCAGATCGCCACGTGTACTTGGGAGCTCGAGCTAAATCAAGCTCAGCTAATCGTGAATCTCACTGTACCTTAAAGCACAAACACAGAGAAATCGCATTATATTTATATATTTACACAGATACACATATATATACATATAAACAAATACACATATGCTTTAGTGGAGAACTAGTACCAAATGGTGAAAAGGGTTTCTAGGGTTTCGGAGAATCGGGTCGAAAATTTTCCGGCTAATCGGCGGCGACGAATTGGGAATTCCGTCGATTTAGCCGATCGGAAATGCGAAGAGAATTACTGGTAATAAAAATGATTTTGATTTTTTTTCTTTTTTTTTTGGCTTTTTTTGGGTTTTTTTTTTTTGTTTTTTTCTTTAGGGATGAGAGTAAACGGTGTTGTTAATAGTGTTTAATGGGGGAGAGTTGCTATTTTGCGCAGTGGTGCGTTATGGGCATATATTTTGCTTTTTTGTGTTTGTGTTTAGAAGGGTATGTTTGGTAGTGGGTGGATTTGAAATAGACTTAAGGGTTATAATTTATTTATGTTTTTTTTAATATAATATAATAATAATAATTATTATTATTATTTTGCAATTGGATCATCTCATTATTAATGGGCTAATATTAGGTGAGAGAAAAGTGAGCTATGAAAATGGCAAAATTTATTCCCTTTTTTATTTTGCTTTTACTCTTTTTGAGAGGTTGGTTCTTCACTTCTTTTTATTTTATCTTTTGTTTTCTTACATGATATGCAAGCCATTATTGAGAAATATTCCTTGAAAAAGGAGCTTAATTTCCATTACTTTAGCACCATTTATGTAAAAATAGAGAAAAGAAATTCGTTTTTCTCATATGGGATGGAAGACACTACATAACAACATTCCTTGAAGAGACTTTAATTGCTATTATTTTCAGGACTTTTTGCAATATGGTTATTTGAAGTCATTTACTATATTTGTGTAGCGTATAGGTCTACAAGACTACATGAACAATTACAAAGTTATCAATGCCACATCAACACAATGTTTTTTGTTTTTTTTTTCGTCAAAGCAAAATCAAAGTAAATTGTCACATTATTGGTTTCAGTTCAGTTATGCTTATCTTGTTCCTATTTCAGTGGAACTAATGAAAAATTGTGGATAAAGTTCATTTGGCCTACCAAGTCACAATGCGGCTGAGGTATGGGCAACTTTTGTTAGCAAAACAGAGATATCCTCACATCCCAATGCAACTTCCAACTGCCTTTGCAACTGTGGAGACTTGGATCTATAACTCAAGGTTCTATTTTTGTCTACATGTAAACTTCATGGAGTGCTTCTATTGTAGCCTTGTTAGAGGCAAAGATGGTGTTTTTACCTCTTCCATTAGTCTTGGACTATATTTACTAGCTTGTAATGAAGCTAGAAGTGAATAATACTTCAATTTAAATGCTATTTTTTGAAATCTAAATCAAAATCACACTAATATCAATTTAAAACTCTACAGTTTATACTCTCTATTCATTTAAATTATTGAGCTAAACGGACGGGTAATTATACATATTGTCATTATTGATGTTGAAGTTCATGTTCTTGGAAACAATTGAGAAGACAAACAAATCAACAAGTAACATAAATAGAGATTTTTTTAGTAAATATTTATTTTAGGCGCACTTCCATTAGAAGGATAATTGTTGTAATTAATCACATCAAAGGCAAAAAAAACTTAAGGTGATAGAGGCGAAGTAACCCCAACACGCAAGCCAAAAGGGAATGTCAAACTCAATGAGGCAATCAAAGCCAAAACGGATGCGCAATGAGAATTAGCCCCAACAAGATATCACGAAGCCAAGGTCATGGATGCCTAAACATGATAGTGTGAACCTATAGCCGGCGTAACTAAAAGGCTCATACAGCCTTGAACACCAAGGCCGATAAGCTTCTTTTGCCAATGTCCGCCTAAAAAAAAAGGACTGCCAAAGTACATGCAAAAAGAAATAGGAGAACGTATTTATTTGTATTTATCTGGTTCAAACATCTCAAAGAGATATTAATGAAATCAATGAATGTATGTGTCAACATCAATTTAATCACTTAAAAATCTTTTTTTATTTTTCTTTAATTTTTATGTCTTTAATCCCTAATCTCACTGTGAGCCTTTAATAACATTGCTACAGGAACTAGCATGTCAAATTGTCAATAATTGGTACCAGGTCTACAACCACACAAACTGAATCCAACATGTATAAATAACCTATAATCCAACATGTATTAGGAAAAAAAAATAAAAAAAATAAAAATAAAAAACCTATAGACAACCTCCCAGCTTTCCAACTATATAGACATATACATAGAAGGCTGCAGCAGCAATCGCAAGAAGCCCATTCAAACCAGGTTCTCCAAGAGCCTCCACCTTAGATTTGCGTATTGTGGTTGGTGAAATATAGGTGGTCATTAACAAGCTTGTGGGAGTAATAAGTCAAATGAATGCGACAAAACAAGTCCCAACCCAACTAGAAGTCACACCTCAAGTTGCGCCCCATTGGGATAAGGGATGAGCGGAAAGAGGACTCTCACCTCAAGGAAGAGACGTGCAAAGCCATGGCAGTTATACCTACTTGAGTTACTCGGCTTGGAGTGGACAGCGTAGATACCACCGTGACTGCTGCAATGGCAGAATGAGAATACGAGGCTTGCAATTCAAATAAAAAATATCGACGACCTTGGTCAAATTATTCTTTAGAATTATCCAATCCAAGGTAGCATTGCGACAATTTTGAAAGAAAAAACCCTGAACAAGTAGACGATGCCCTTGAAATCATGTCTCCTTCAAGTGAAAAAGTCATGGTTGCGGCCTAATCTTATGGTATTAAGATGCCTACCAATTTCTCCTACAACCACACACATTGAATACAACATGTATAAATAACCTATAGTCCAACATATATTAGGAAAAATAAATAAATAACCTATAGACAACCTCCCAGCTTTCCAACCATACAGACATATACATAGAAGGCTGCAACAGCAATCGCAAGAAGCCCATAAAACCAAGTTCTCCAAGACCCCCCACCTTAGATTTGCGTATTGTGGTTGGTGAAATATAGGTGGCTATTAACAAGTTGTAGGAGTAATAAGTCAAATGAATGCGATAAAACAAGTCCCAACCCAACTAGAAGTCACACCTCAAGTTGCGCCCCACTGGGACAAGGGATGAGCGGAAAGAGAACTCTCACCTCAAGGAAGAGACGTGCAAAGCCATGGCAGATATACCTACTTGAGTTACTCGGCTTGGAGTGGACAGCGTAGGCACCACCGTGACTGCTGCAGTGGTAGAGTGAAAATGCGAGGCTTGCAATTCAAATAAAAAAAATGATGTCGACGACCTTGGTCAAATTATTCTTTAGAATTATCCAATCCAAGGCAGCATTGCGACAATTTTAAAAGAAAAACCCTAAACAAGTAGACGATGCCCTTAAAATCATGTCTCTTTTAAGTAAAAAAAATCATGGTTGCGGACCAATCGTATGATATTAAGATGCCTACCAATTTCTCCTAAAACAGGGAAGGTGATCCCTAAGATCACCAAGATACATTCACTGACTAGATGGAACTCCATACGGTATTAGACCATGAAAAACGTCGAGTTTTCTCCATTATACTGATAAAAATGACAAGGGTCACTCTTTATCACCAAATTTCAACAATTGCATACCTATATGACACCACAATAAGACTCATCTCCATCAAAGCAGGGGAGGCGGTAAGCTTAAAGGACTACCTACAAGGTTTAATGACAAAATGGTACGTACCAAATGGGTGACAAATATGGCATCCTTTGTGCTATAATGGGCAGCCACTACGTACATAGCAGCTATTAGAAACTTTTCGTCAACTTTTGATAGAAAGGTTGAATTGAAAGTACTTCAAACCATGGATAGAAGGTAGGGCTTTATACTGATAAGCCAATAAAAATATACACAGGCGCAAGCCATAGAGCCATAAGGAGTTTAGGATGTGCACCTAATAATACGTCAACATAGAGGAATCAAAGCTTTTTGATTTCTTGGCTCTCTTTTTACTTAACCCTTAACAACCATATTATTAATAAAAACACATTTTATTTGTAATTATCAACACATAGGCTAATTTATGACATAAACCAACAACCACCTCTTAGACCTGAAGAGAAAAGTTCTTGCCATGACGAGCAACAAGGCCTAGTTCATTATTTCCCAAAATTATAATTCACAAGGTTGAATCAGAACAGGGAATATATCTTAAATGCCATAAAAAAAAATCTTGTCTTGCTACCACTGTCTCTACCTTTGAAAAGTGATCCTTCTAAGAGAGTTCACATGTTGGTACCATAGTGACTATAAACATACCACCAACTAGTGTTTCAAATCGACAGAGCATATAGAGGATCTAATTTAAAGAGAGCATCTTGTGGAATTCACGAAAGCATCTGAGGAGTGCATTGGCTACCAAAGGCACAATGACAAGAACGATAGAATAACACGCCGCGAAAGCCACAACCTATCAAAACTATGGAGACCATTGTTTGTGAGCCCTACATCAATAGATATTCAAGTGATTCATGAGGGCATTACATATAAGAAGCAAAGAAAGCGCCCTTGGTCAATGTGATGAACATAGATTCTGTGTCAATTCTAACATTCCAAAGAGAATACAATGACGTAGTCTTCCAAAGTAGATGCCAAATTTGTCCACCACTTTTATTATGATGCCTTAGTGTTAGAAGCATAATTTAGAGATCCCGCAATGAAAAAAAAAAAAAAAGTTTCGATGAGAAACCAATATTTAAATTTTGAAAATTTTCACGAGTAAGATTTTCATCGTGTTATACCTTCTTGTAGAAATTTCTCAATGGGCTAAGACTATTGAGTACGGAGTCAACTAACCATTGTCTTTTGTGTTAAGTCTTAGGCCGAACTTTCAAGTGTGTGTATCAATAATGTGGCTAAGCTTAGTTGATCAAAACTCTATTTGTGTTTCTCAATGTGCACTGTACTCTCTTAAGCTTTCTTCTCCCATGAAAGATTTATGTGTTTTTTTTTTTAATTTTTATAAGTAAGGAATGAGTATCTATTAATAGAAGTGTAGAAAAGACAATCATAGTCTGATTTGGACTTGAAAAATTCAACCCATATAACCCTAAGGTGGCCAATTTCTCTGGCAAAATAAGAGAGAGATTATCCTTTTTTTGAAAATCATGTCTAGTGTAATCATAATGTTAATCTTTTGAGTTTAACTATCCTAGTATGTGAAATAATAAAATCTTATGTTTTTAGGTTCCGAATGGCCCGACCTGAAAAACGGTTGCAAGAGGTTTCAGAACGGCCCGAGGGGCCTAGAGGAGGTCAGGCAAGAAAACCATCACATATTAAAATATAAAGTTCTGAAACAGTCCGACAAGGCCAATGGTTGCAAGAGCTTTCAAAATGGTCTGACGGGGCGAACAAATACAATAGGTTCCAAATGGTCAGACAGGGCCAATAGTCAGAAGATATTTTAAAACGGCCCGAGGGCCTAGAGGAGGTCAAGCAAGAAAACCATCGTTATTGTAAGATATGAGTTCTGGAATGGCTCGAGCGGCCTAGAGAAGGCCTAGTTCATAAAAGGCATACTAGAGTCTTGAAACAGCCTGAAAGAAGGCCTAGCCAAGAAAGGGGCATATTAGAGTTCTAAAATAGCCTAGAAGGAGGCCTAATACGGATGATGTCATATTAATGTTCCAAAATGGCTTAGAATGAGGCCTAGCCTACTATGAGGTACACTAGCATTCTAGAACGGCCTGAAAGAAGGCGTAGATATAGCGTAAAGGGGGATATTGAAGTTTAAAAACGGCCTTGAAAGTGGCCCAACAAGGGCATAGCCCAAAAGGGAGCACACTAGAGTTTTAGAATGCCTAACCCACAAGGGTGCATATTAAAGTTCTAGAACGGCTCAGAAGGTGGCCCATACTAGAAGGAGATACATTAGAATTTTGGAATGATTAGGAAGCAGGCCTAGCCTAACATGAGGCATAGTCGAGTTCTAGAACGGCCTAAATGAAGGCCTAGCCCAAAATGGGAATTGTGAGGTTTCTAAATGGCGCAAATGGCCCAAAAGGTAAATGTTGTATTTTATAAGATGAAACTTTGAGTTTAGGAGACGAGCTTAGTTGGGATACAAAACGAGGGAAACTTTATGTCAAATAAAAATGAATATTTGAAGCGACTTATGATTAGGCCGAGTAGCCTTGGAAGAAAAAAAAAAAAAAAGCCCTTAAATTGTATCTAGACCACGAGTCCTCTAAAGAACTCAAATAATTACATTTAAGTACATCCTTCGTAGCATAATTTGCTTATTATTCACTTATTTGTTTGTTCGTGTCGTAGGTAGGCAAAAAGTGGAAGCTCGAGAACTAGACGGCAATGATAGGAGGATGATGAGTGCATATGGCTGCGACCTTGAGTGAGTTATCAAACCACTCGCTAAGCTTTTGAAGAGTTAAAAGTTTTAAAAAATTCCGCACTTTAATCTTGCTATATATTCTATTTCCTTTAGAGTGTAAAATAATGTCTATTATTTCTCTCGACATGTGGAATCTCTTAAACTAAGAAGTTTTAATTTTCTTTAAATTTTTGCATGTAAGTTTTGAACTAAGTTTATGTTTGAATTTTTTGAAGTATACATCGCTTATGAATTTTGAGACTTGAGTTAGATCGTTACAATGGTCCCGCACCACCTCCATTAGATTAATATATATGCTCATAAATAATTGATTTGTTCAATTATTAATGAATTTTCTCACAAATAAATTTATTACATTATAAATTATTTATTATTTCATGTAATAAAATCATTTACATGAGAATACACCATAGGAAATTTGTTTCCTCTTGTTAACACCTAGTACAGAGAAGAAGAGAGAGAATTTTTTGTGTTAAGCTATTTTAATAATTATATTATTAAAACATCTAATGTGAAAAATATGTGAAATTAATTTATTAGATTAGTTAAATTAAAATATCATATATTTGTAGATATTTATCCATTTGAATATGGGAGAAGAAAAATGTGAAAAACTCTAGATTGTAGGGATGAAAAAGTCACCCACGCTCATATTTTATTCTTGGTTTGGAGGATCGGTGAGGAAGACTGCGGTATGAAAGACCCTGTCATGACCGGTAAATTTTTTTGAGCGTACACAATTTCTATACTTGGCGGTCTCAAAACATTTGGTGCCCTTGTTGTTTGGCTTTTATTCGTGATCTTGCATCTTGGGTATAAATTCTAAACAATTTCGTTATATTTATATTCATGTGATAATTGTTATGCTTGCACAAATACTATGTCATGTTCATATTTTATTTGTAAAAGATGTTTTTATAAAATAAAAAAAAAACAATTTGCAAATTAAAATCAATTCATTGGTTGGTTATAACTAAAATTGTTTTGATTAATTAATTAAATCAAAATTGTTTTGATTGATTTGATTCAAAGTCGTATAAATAAAATTAAAAATTTTCATTGCGTAACTTGTTGGTGATGACAAAAAAAAAAATTGCAAATATATTAAATGTTCATGCGCAGTTGAATAAAAAAAGATTTTCTGATTCAACAATTAGATTTAAAGCATGTCATGTAGGTTGTAAAAAATTCATAATCTTCAAATTACAACCAAAGCATGTTCATATTATAATAAACTGTAAAAAGAACAATTGATTCTTTCTCTTGACATCGTACGCTACGAGTTCGCTAAGACTGGGCAAGTGATACGCTAGTAACGAGTTTATGGATCTTATTGGAATCTCTTTGACATTAAAGCCTTTCTCTCCGATTTTTCAATCAAGACTACAATGAAAGTGTGAGCTCGCTCTTATTTTTCTTACATAACAAGTAAGACAAAATATTCTCTCTTCATTGCTCTAGGGTGGCCACCGGTTTTAGGAAAGAAGAGAAGCAAACAACAATTTTTCTAACTAGGGTTTTGAGAGAACTTTTTTGCAGCGATTTGGTTGACCACAATAGGAATGCTAATGATATATGCGATTTGGTTGACCACAATAGGAATGCTAATGATATATAATGTGTTACAATGAACACATATCAGTATGGCAAGGGGAGGGTGGTGGTAGGCCTAGGGTTTTGTATTTTTGGGAATTAATCAACTTTCGAAATTAGAAAATATCACATAAAAATCATTCTAAAAACACAATAATTATCTTATAATTATTTAATTGTCAAAATTAAAAAAAATTGAAAATTATTCATTCCTAATTTTGCTCGAAGTTGGCCAACCATAGGGATCAATTTTTGTGGGATTTATTCAAACAATAAATTCATAAAATTATAACCATAATCATATGATATAAACATAAATTATACTATGGTTCATATGATATAGTTTGCACGAATTTATGTGTTTTCTGTATGAGAATAAAAATTAGATTAATAGACAATTTCACTAATTTTTTTAATAATTTTGTTCATTTGTTGCAATTTTTTAAAATATCCTAAAATTGAATGAATGCAAAATGGACATTTTAATGTACACATCCTCCAATATGTAATTATCTAGATTAGAATTCCTTAAAATATAATATTAGGCCTATTTGGTATTTGGTAATTTATTGGCTTATATTTTAAGAAAATGGCCAAAGTTTTCAAAAATTAAGTTATTAGCCACTAATACATAAGAGAACTAAGGGCATAAATGTGATTATGTAGTTAAAATATGATTAATTTCTTAATTAATCGAAACATGAGCTATTTTCTTAAAACATCATTTAGAAAATAACTATTTATTTAATTATCTCTATAATAATATTTTACCCAATTGTGTGTTTATATGTAATTCTCTTTTATTTGTGTAAAAGCCTTATAGCATTGTATTATTGGTCATTATGCTAAAATGAGAAATTCTCAGGCGAGGGCTTTCATTGGTTGTGAACAATTTTGAACCTTCAGATATTTTTGAGTAAACTTTATTTTTTTTTTAAATAAATCTAACTATTAAAAATTATTTATCATCCCATATTTAGAAATTTTCTCAAAATTACCACATAACAGTATACGAGAGTTAATTCTCAATATCATTTATCGTTAAAAATTTAGTTTCCTTAAGGATATTCTTGGCCTTTCCTAAAAGATTTATTTTCCTAAGAAGTATAATTTTATTTTTTTTAAGGATTAGTATGTGGTGAAACTGTATCAATAATATGTAGCATGCTTAGAGTTTGGGCTTTTGGCCATCAAAATCAAAGCAACACCATTTTCTCGTCGTTGATCCCAACGCCCGAACACCGTCAACGGTGATGTCTAGTAGCACAATAGATCCACGAATGGTGCGAGTAATTTAAAAAATAAAATTATTTTCTTATTTATTTTTATTATTGTTTATTGCGCATAAAATAAAAAAAAAAGAAGGAAGAACGATCTGTTTTTTCCTTTTAAATCACTATAAATTAAAAATCAAAGGGCAACTATATAAATTATCAAATTTCGGATCATATTTAAGAGAATCTTTACAAATTTCATTTTTTAATGTTCAATGAAACTTTGATATATCAAATAACTCAAAAAAACTGATTTAATAGATTTGTGTCGTAAATTTTTTAAGAAATAATTGAGTAAATAACTATTTTTAGTGATGTTATAAGAAAATAACCAAGTTTTGATCAATTAAGAAATTAATCATATAGTAACTATATGATCATGTATATTTATCTTTATGCATTTAGTTCTTTTATGTATAATGATTAATAACTTTTTATAGACACAAAAATAATCAAATGCAAAATAGTCTCTAATTCACTCACAAATAGACATTTATTTAGAAAAAAAAAAAAAGAAAAGAAAAGGAAACTGCTGATGCACTCAAAAATAATGATAAAAACAATGCACGATCTGTTTTCCTTGTTCTTTGAAATATTCTAAGATTAATTTTTTAATTTGTAAAACAAGAAAAATGATTACACAAAAATAGAACCACTAATCAAAAGGGGGTTTGACTGCCTAGAGCCTAGAGGTGATCATATTAATGGACATTAAGATTATACATATATTTTTTTAGAAGTTTTTACACGATCAGTCAATATTGCATCAAATATTATACATTTGTTTAACATTTGCAATTATTATCATATTGATTCATTGTGCTTATGTGGCACTTTTTTTAAGACAATTTTACCCTTTAGATCCACATTATATATCGGATAATCCAAATTCCAAGTTAATAAACCAATTTAAATATTCTTTTAAAAAATTAAACCATCTAATTTTTTACGTAGCAGCCAAAAGTGTGCAATTAAAAAACCCAAACTTTGTTATTCGTATTTCAAATTGGCAATCAGATCAAGATTTGAATTTTTCCTAAAAAAAATAGAAATAAACAAGATAATAAATAACCAAATATTCAATTTTCTTAAATATACAGAAATTAATATTGACTTGAACTTTCAAATTTTAAATTCAATATAGCGAATTCAATATTTGTGTTTAATCCTAGCTATTGGACACTCAAATATTCAAATATTTTTGACAATATGGCGAATTCAATATTTGAGTTTTTTTTTTTTTTCATGTTCATATATTCTAATACTTTTATTTTAGAAAATGAATAATTAAAGGGCAAATATTGAATCTAAACAATAATCGATTATGATATTCGAATCCAAATATGATGTTCAAATCAAAATATGATATTCAATTCCAAATATCAAATCTAAAAAATATTTGATTCATCACATCTAATTATAAATGCATTTTCAGATTCACACTTTTAGTGAAAAAAAATATCACGAAAAACATTTTCAATCAGTTATCTAACCAAAAAAAAAAAAAAAACATCTACATAGCAAAAATTGTCTACAATGAAAAAAATTAATACCATATTATACATTCATACTTCGTTGTTGATATCGTTTATTGCCGGACTTTCACATGCCATATACAGCGATCATATCCGTCTATGATTCGGGGATCTGGTATGGCGGCGAGCGGCGAAGGTGTAGCGGTCCTGGTCGCGTATCGCGATTATTGCGATGGGGTTTGTGAGGTTATACGACGAATTTTGTAATATGATATTCAACTCCGATAAATCGAAGACGAGTTGTTTTGCGAAGTAAGATTTTTTTTTTTTTTTGGCAGGCTTTTGAGGAATCAAAGGGTAAATTTCAACAAAGATTTGGGAAAAATTATTGTGGACATCTGACGATTAATCACTATGAGGAAGAAAGAGATGTGGGGAGGGGAGGGAAATGGGTTCCTATTTTCTCTCGAACATTCAAATATGAGTTCATATCATTTAATTTTCAATTTTTTTATTTGGTTGTTAATGCCTTAATTTTAGGCGGTCAGTTTTTAACTTTTTATTGATTCTTTTTTATTTTTACCAGTTGTTATCCGAGTTTATAACCGGATATATCTTAATAAGGGTATAATGGTATTATTAAGTGGAGGAATGAATAGATTTAATATATCTTATACACTTTGAATATATATGTAATATTAGACCTCAATTTGACTATATATGTTAATAGCCCATTTTTTTTAAGTGCATGTAAGAATAAATGTATAATTGACTTCATGATACCAAATACTTTTATTTGCCCCGACACCAAACTATATTAAATTTCTGTTTAAGTATGAATTATTTTTATTTATAACGTGTGGTTGTAATTTTATAATGAGTTATATATACAACTTGTGGAAGGTGGATGATTTTAAGTTGAAAATTGATTTTATCTACTCCCTTGTCTGATATTAAGAAATAAAAAAGATTATCAAAACAGTGTTGAGAAAAATATTTATGCAACAAAAACATGAGACTACTTAGAGTTTTAAGAAGTAACTGCAATCGAGTATGGTAAGCAATTTAGATTAAAAAAATTGATTAAATTATTATTGTAATAGTATAATACTTTTTGGTAAAATACTTAAAATTTTCACTTTAATTATATAACTTTTTAAATTTCAGATACAATTTTTTTTCTTATAATCTCAATTTAAATAATATAATCAAATTTATATCCAACATTAATTGAATTGTAAGATTCTGTCAAGTAATAATTTAAATCAAAATAAAGTAAATATATATATTTTTCTGAATTGCTTAATAAACGAGCTGTTATATAAATTAGGAGACTATTAGCGGTTGAAACATGTAAACTGGAAAATGAATGGAAAAATAACATAATTAGTCAATGATCAGCTGTGTGATGGACCACACTGTAGACAATCAGCCTTATCCAGTCTCAATCAACAGTTTTGTGGCCCATATCAGATTTAATATATAGCACAAACCGAACACCCTTTTGTCATTTTAATTCTATTTTTGTGTTACCAATCCATTGAATTAAATTGGGTTATAGCTGGCCCAAGCACTAGTCTCATAATTTCCTTTCATTTATGGCCTGATTGACTGATTGAGATCTAGGCCAACAAGTATTAAAATTGTTATTAATGTTCATTGAAAATTTGATGTTCCATTAAGAATGACTTTGAAACTAATATGACACTGAACCTAAATTCTACATTAAGAAAATAAACATATATATGTATATATATGTGTGTATAAGCAAAATGTAGTTTGAAACATTATTAGATTCAACACAAGTAGAAGCAGGCAGATAGAGAAAAAACAAGAAATCAATAATCTCTTTCATATTCTATTGAATGTGACAACGAATAGCACTTAATTGCTAGATTTTTTTTTTCCTTTTCAAAAAGAGAAAAAAAAAAAAAAAAAAAAGGTTCCACAGGACCTAGGACAAAGATTTCCTGGCGAATAGAAACAAAAGGACAATAAAATTCACTGAATTTTGGCACAATGAACCCTCACTATCAATACCCATTTGGCCAGCTAAGATGCTTGCTTTCACTTTGGTCTGCATATGCATATACTTAAAATATAGACCCTTCACATTATTTTTACCAATTATAAACTATAAAAAAATAATAATTGAAAAAAAAAACATTAATTTGATGGAACTCATAAATGTAGCTTATAAGCTATGATCTTATAGCTAGGGGCTGGAAAAGTAGTTGTTGTTGTTGTTGTTTTTATTTATTTTATAAGAAAAGTTGGTCTTTTTTTTTTTCTTGGTTTGGTTTTTAAGAAACGTAGGTCTTAATGTACTATATCTGTAGCAAATCATAAATAACATGACAAGATGAATACTGAATAAAAAATCACTGTTTCAAATAAAGCTGAAAATTATTAAAGATCTATTTTACTTGGGACATTTACAAATGTTTAATTAGCCTATACAAACAAGAAACTTTGTATAAGTTAAAACTTTTAACATTAGGAAGTAGTTGCTAATGGGTGTCTTCTATATATAGAGATCAGAATGTTGGAAAGAACAAAAAAAATATATATATATATATAATAATAATAATAATATAAATACCAACTGTCACCATTCTGATCTTTATATATTGCACAACTTCAAAAATAATATAGCCAAACAAAAATAGAAAAAGAAAAACTGGTATTATCAAATGTCATCCCACTCGGAATTTATTTAGAGAAAATACTAATGAAATTATGCCTTTTAGGACTATTATGAATAATTATAGAGTAGAATATATATATATATATATATATATGGGCCTTTTTACAATACTCCATTTAGTGATGTGCTAATATAATATTAAAAAAATATGTAATAATACTATTAAAATATATACATTATATCTCTCTTACACTCATTGATGGAACACCGATGGGTATGGAGCATTAGGGTATGGAGCATTACAGTATTAGCCTATATATATATATATATATATATATATATATTTTGCTGAAACAATGATAATTAATGACTTCAACCATATGTGCTCTTTTCTTGCATCACTCGCTACACTCTTAACTCTCCAAAAAGTCAACACATTTGACTGAAGACCATACGGGGCGAGGAAGATGCTTCGCCAACAAAATATATTTCTGCTTAAGCAAATAAAAATAAAAAAATAAAAAATCCCAAATAATTAAAAAATTAATAATACAGTACTCTCTCTCGCTATTATCACAATTTATATCAAACTAGCAAAAATATCACATAATAAATTAGGATGAACTCTTTGGCATATCATAATAATTACAGTAATTTCACATCCGGTAAAAAATATAGAGCTAGTAGCCCCACTCTAATTAAAGCCAAAAAAAAAAAAAAAACCCCAGCTAACCAAGCTTCTCTTAATAAAAAAAAAGTGTAAATATAAATATATAATATAACAAATCAAATATACTGTAATAATATGATAAAGAATACTGGCTTCCCATTTATTCGTTTTGCTTGCTTTTCCCATCGCATGTTCGATCACTAATCACTCTTTCTTTCTCCACTAATCATCATCGGTCAAACTTCACAAAAATAAGAAAAAAAAGTCAACACATCAGACGTTCACCGGCTTGCAGAGGAACATGAGCGACGGCGACGCGTCACCGAGCTTCTCGAGCCTCTCGTAGTAGTCGACGCAGAAGAGCGAGAGCGAGAGCTGGACCTCGTCGCGGCTCGTCCAGACCCGGCTCGAGCCGCCGCCAACGCCGCCGAGCCGGCTCAGCACCGGCCTCACGCAGACCATGTAGAGGCGCCTGTAGCCGCCGAGGGCCGCAACCACCGCGCGCAGGGGCGGCGGCGGCGGGGGCGCGTGGCGGCGGAAGCAGAGGTGCTCCCACAGCGCGTCGTTGCGCGCGACGGCGCGCCACAGCCGGCACACGCACGCCGCCACACCAAGCGACGCGCCGTCCAGCCGCTTCAGCACCTCCGCGAGGATGTCTGCGTTGTCGTTTATGCAAAACGCCTGTCGTTTTTCCTCCGCCTCTTCTGCGCTCTGCTGGCTCTGCATGGTTTTAGAAGAAAATCTTATGCTTAGAGAGAGAGAGAGAGAGTTTTAGTAAAGACTTGAAGAGTGTTGGAGTGAATATATAGAGTGGTGAAGTGAAGTGGGGTTTTGAGAATTTTGACTTCTACATGAGAGAGAATTATTGTTTATAATGTTTGTTTGGTTGATAAGAAAGTTTCTGTTTTTTTAATTTTTAATTTTTTTAATTTTTTTGAGTGTGTGTGAGAGAGAAGAGAGATGGGGTTGGGGAGGTGAGAAAATTAAAAAGAGGGTATCGAGGGAAGAGAGAAAAGAGCCAAAGGGTAAGTTCCAAGGCACAGATAACTTGAACCAATGCTCTGTAGTCTCTCTCTTTCTTTCTTTCTTACTTTCTTTCTCTGCTTTAAGACATTTTGCTTTTCTTTTTGTTGCTTTTATTATATAATATTGTTTTTAGGGCCAAGCAGGGTTTTCTGTTGTTTGTTGTTTTTGTTGTTGTTTTGCATACTTCAAGATTGTGCGGTTCCTTCCAACTTGAAGAGCTGGCCGTTGTGAAATGTAAAAATTATAAACATCCCTAACTTTGGAGAGTGTTAATATATATATATATATATATATTCATTTTTACCGAGATAAATTAATTAATAGTTTTGTTTTTGATTTTTGGCCATGCATCGATATTTATGCAAAAGTGTGTGATGAGTTTGGTGTGCGTATAAATTATGGTGAAGATGGGGTTGGCCCATATGTCGTAGGGTAAATAGTATAGCCATATGGGTTTGGCCCTAAGTGGCCACGTTGTAATTTTCATTCATTTGGGTTCAAACACAACGGCTTCCTAGTTCCTAGGTGTCTAGACATCAATGTTTGTCTCACTAGATTTTGGTCAGAAAAAGCAAGGTCATTAGCAAGCACATGCCATGAGCGTGACTATTTTATGTTTATCAGTTATTGTCAATCTCATGTATTTATAGCTGTAATTCAACTAAATTTTATGAATGTTACGCTTATTACAAATTCTTTTATATGTTTTATTTTATGAAGTCAATAAATTTAATTATTTTATTAATATATAAGGACAATTACAGAGCCTGATCGACAATTATGCAGAGCAGCATCCCTGTCTGCAAAAAAGATAGGTGGCTCACAGAAGAAGCTCGAATTCGTCATATAAGTTTAAGTACTTTTCATAAATAAAAAAAATCTTATTAAACGTTTAATAATAAAATTAACAAATTTAATTATTTAATTCTTGTTCTCATGAGAAGATGACTCGACTACAACAGACTCAGTTAAAGAACATCTAGATAGCTCGGTTAATAAGTGTAAAACAAGATTGGTGGCCAAGGGCTTTAATAAAAAAGTAGGGTTGAATTTTAATGAGACTTCTAGTCATTTTTTTTGAAGCATACAACCATTAGAGTAATTCTAATAGTTGCTCTCTCTTTTTATTTGAAAGTGTGATAGTTGGATGTGAACGATGCATTTTTAAATGGACATCTAGCTAATGTAAGAAGTTTATATGGTCCAATCTCAAGTCTTTGAAGATCCAAAGAATCCGTCTCTAGTGTTTAAGCTACACAAATCATTGTATGGGCTTAAACAAGCTCCATATTAAACTTGGTTTGATAAAGTGCAACAAGCATTGCTCAAACTTGGATTCTTCTCTTCCAAGGCTAACCAATTTCTGTTTATCTGATTCACGCCTCTCCCCACTACCTTTGTACTTGTATATATATGTAGATGACATACTAGTCATTGGTTATATCTGTTTTTTTTTAATAATTCCGTACATATTTATTTTTAAAAGAACGAAAAATCACTATTCATCGATCAATTTTAAAAAAGAATTGAAAGAGGAGCTAGATTTATATGTAAAATCTTATTTTGTTGTTGTAAGTTTTAAATAAAAAATGCAATTTTTTTTTATAAAAAAAGTTAATAAATTTTACTTCTAAATTTATAGGCACATGATTTTGCAGTGGTCACCGTAAATGACATTGAAAATAAGTAAAAAAAAAAATAAAATATGGTAAAACAGTCAAGTTGTCAATTCAACAGATTATAGACAACTTAGAATACATGGATCAGTTACTACAGTTTTAAAATGTTTGATAATGGAGGGAGTCATGGATGAAAAGATAGAGAAAAGTAAGAAAAAGAACCCAAGCAAGGTAAGTAAATCTCCCAACAAACAACATATTATTCAATAAATAATAATAATGCGTATATCTTTCATAATACTTAATGATTTTGTATTTTCAGATCATTCAACCTCTGTTACACATAAAAGTACATAAAGATTTCAATGATCTAATTCAAATATCGGTTGAGCTAAACCAATAGATTTTAATTGGTGGGGCTGATGTGGGCCTAAGCATGAAGAGACTGGTCAAAGAATATGAATACGTATGTGTCTATTTCCACTTTTTTGTAGCTTAGTGTTTAGATTAAAAAAGATTTAGTTTTACAATTTTAAATTTATGACCTGATATAAATTTTGATATATATATTTTAGTTTGTTTCTCTTATATAATTTTAGCAATCTCCTGTCTATGTTTTTTATTATATTTTCTGACTGCTAATAAATAAAAAATGGCGGGAACTCATTAATATTTGGCGTTGTTGAAACTTTCGTAAAAAATGGCGGGAATTCGCCAAAAATGGCGTTTATTTCATCTTAATGCATGAAATAAACTTTAATGTTTCAGGTAGTAATGTTAGGCTTAATTTGAAGTTTACATATTCGTATCTAACTTAAACTTCTTGGATCAATCCATAAAACTTTTTCATGAATATGTTATCTTTTGTGTTTAGGATTGTACTAACTTATTTATATTTAATTACAACTATTTATTTTAATTATTCTATTTTACTTTTAGAATATAGCTTAGTAAAACTATCGAATGACATTCATATTTAATTTGAAATTTTGATTGTTTCTTAATGAAACTCCTAAATACCATTTCAAATTCATAATTTGATTTATTTGTTCGGATTTTCTATTCGAATCAAACAGTCAATTTTAATTCATCTCCCAAACAAGCTTATTTCTTCCTACTCAAACTAATATTAAAGGACATGGACTTAACTCAACAACTAATAATTTATATTTAAATTTTGTGAATTTTTTAATAATATATAGAATTAGTGGACTCAACTTGTTCACTTCTTCAAATAATAACCGTTTCTTTTCTTCAAACAGCTCATGAAATTCCTCTTTCAGTCTGTGGTGAGACTTTTCTAACTGTTCAAATTGCTCAATCCTCGATTTTAGTCTTTCTTCCACATCAATTTTCTCTTCTTCTAGCTTCGTGATCACCCTCTCCATCGCTTCAATTCGTTCTTCATTCAATAAATAACAATAATACGTATATCTTCATAATACTTAATGAATTTGTATTTTTAGATCAATGAACCTCTGTTACACATAAAATTATATAAAGACTTCAATGATCTAATTCACATTTTGGTTGAACTAAACCAACAGATTTTAATTAGTTGGGCTGATATGGGCCTAAGCATGAGTGGTAAAAGAATATGAATAAGTATGTGTCTATCTCAACTTTTTTGTAGTTTAGTGTTTAGATTAAAAAAAATTTAGTTTTACAATTTTATAATTTGTATAATGTAACAAAATGACTATATATATATATATATATATATATATATATATATATTTGGTAGATCACCCAAAATCCGCCCAAAATCGATATACCAAAACTGTAACCGGTGGTTTTGGGTTTGAATTTTTATTTTTTTATTGATCTACCCAAACTGAAATCGCCCAAACACCCGAAAACTGCCCAATGTTCACCCCTACGTAAAACATTGTTGGTGTAGAAACACTCAGTTGGAGCATTCTCTATATTTAGACTATACACGACTTAGATTGACTCGTCATGAAGTATCATTTAAGAACCGTTATTATACTCGTGACGAAGTCACAAGATAGTTACATGAGAATTGATCTCAATCCTGAGTTGTCTCAATTCAACAACTTCTTTGCCTTGAAAGATTTAGGTGCTCTCAACTACTTCCTTGGGATTCAAGTTAGAGAACAAAGGAAGGGTTTTAACCTCTATCAGGAAAAATACATCAAAGACCTATTTGTGTAAGTAAAAAATGCAGTATGCGAAGGCCAATTGTTCAACCCCTATGATAAGTGGTTCAAAATAATTCGTTTCTTTATCTCTCTCTCTCTTCTTTCGTAACATATATATTTCTATATAGTCTATACGTAGGCTTAATCACTTAATTACACAATTAATGGTTTGATCCCCAAAGGTTTGGACTTTGAATCTTGAAATGTTTTGGTCATAAACAATCTTTAATTGTATGGTGTTAATTACATTCTAGATTACAATTTATGTTCAGTTATAGATCATAATTTGAGTTGGTTATCCTTGTTCTTGCTCTTTAAGTGGGCTATATGGTTGCTAAGATCTCCAATATTTTCCGAGAAAGGAATGGCATGTGGACAAGTTTGCTTCTATGGCTTTTTCATCAAGTGGTTGTGATTGGTGGTTTTGGCTTCCAGATTTCATTCAACCTTTCGTCTACAGCTAGCGCAAATTTTTTTTATTTTTTTTTCTACTAGACTTTATGGTTTTTCTTATCTTTTTGAGCCAAATGTTAATGGGTACGTACTTTAAGATTATTTCTGTTTTTTATTCTTTTTTTTTTAAATTATATATATATATATTTTTTTTTCTGAGTCCTAGTCATTTTTTTGGAACTTCTTTGTAATTTGATACATTAGGTAGAAGGAAGTATCATAAGATGTCGTGTACGTGCCAACTTAATTAGAACGTACGTACCCACGTTTCTAAATGTTCATATTTTCTAGTGAAAATTTGTGCATCAATTACTACTTATAATAATGTATTGATCATGTTCATATGAATGGGAATTACATGTACGCAACAGATGTTACTCTTTTTTTTTTTTTGAGGAACAGATGTTACTCTTTTGAATGAATGATAACTAAGACTTCATTAAATTTTTTTTTTCTAAAAAAATAGGTAAGATAGTGGTCCTACGCTCAAATTTTAGTTTATTTTTCTTTCTATCTCTTCAAGAATCGAACTTAAAAATATATAGTTGTAAACATTAATTATTTATTTCTAAGTTATGCCGCTGGACAAAAGTATGACTTTAATTAAAATTAAAAAGTTCAAATAAAAAAAGATGTACACATTTTAGGGAAAAGTAACGTAAATATCTTTGAGTTTCCCAAAAGAAGTTCACAATTTTTTTCCGTGTTTTAAAAAATATAATGTATTGCCTGTATTTTACAGTAGTGCTCATTTTATCTCCTCTCACCTAATTTGGTAACCTTTACGAAGCTGTTCGGCTGTGGGTAAAAAAATAGAAGATTTGGCTTTTAACCCTTTTTATGTTCAAATTTAGTCATAATTTCACGAAATTAAAAAAATTAGTCATTTTTATATTTGATATAGGTATATCATATTTTAGTACACGTGTAAAAAAATATGATACACGTGTATCAAACATAAAAATGACTAATATTTTAATTTTGTGAAACTAACTAGGGCTAATCTTAAAAAAAAAACCAAAAATTTGATTAAATCTTTAAAAATCTCAAAAGAAAAAAATCACTATATTAGTTGGTGAAGGCCGACACAAGGACGCATCAGTAATGAGAGAGAAAATCTTGTTTATGTCAACAAAAGTAAATAAAAGTGTATAAAACAAATACTATAGTTTATAAAACCATAGGAATACAATTATATATACGGTTTTTTTTAAATAAATAGACATATTTTTATATATATTTTTAACAATTAGCCTATGTTTGCTTTTATTAGCAAAATAGTCATACATTTACGTTTAGATTTTTTAGACTGCAGTTATTAATTTTTTGAATTCTGTTTTTACTATTTGTTGCAGACAATATTGTTTAAAATTTTGTGTCTCTAGTCATGAAATTTGTGACTTATTTGGCTGCATTTTTTTTTGCTATTTATAAGATATTTTTTATTTAGTAATAAGTTTTATGAAATTGGTTGTTTAGGCAATCATTTATTTGTGAGTTGGTTATTTTGTTAATGGATGTTTAAATTTTTTTATTTTGTTTATTTCAAATTTTTTAAAATTTTGTGACTATAGTCACAAATTTTTATGACTGCGTATTTTATTTATTTAGTCACAAATTTCTTTAATCATAGATTTTTAGATGTTGACCTGATGGCTATTTTGCTAATATTTCAAAACGTGAGCCATATCTTTAAAACATAGATTGCAAAATATTGCTTGAAAACACATAAAATATTTTGCAATTTCGGAAAATTCATTTAATATTTTGTCATGTTTTCTAAACCCTTAATAATATGGGTCTGTTTGACATCACACTTTTCCAAAATAAATATAAGCGTTTGGCCAAACCCTCTAAGAAGCAATTAACCATTTATGTCTCTACATAATATAAATTGAGAAGTAGGGTAAATGCATTTTTTCTTACCAAAATTATTATTTTAATTTAAATTACTAAAACATTCTTAATTAATAATTACCAATCTTCTATAAACTACTAATTGTCAATTATCGATTTGGCAATTATATACATCCATAATATAATTACAACAATTTAAAAAAGAGTAAAGTAGGAAAATACTCAAAATTTATACATCAATAAAATAGTCAGTTAGGTAAATAGCCATTTTGAACGGTGTGTTTTTAAAAAATAGCCATAGTTTCAAAAAATTTAAAAACTAGCCATAACACTATGTCAGAAATTTCTTACAATAGCAAAATTACACATAAAAATTACTGTAAGAAATTTCTGACACGTGTCAGAAATTTCTGAAAGGGCTAGTTTTTAAATTTTTTGAAACTATGGCTATTTTTTAAAATCATTTTGTAAACAGTGGCCATTTTCTTAAAATTTTCTCAATAAAAAATATATACTCAAGTTTTTAGAGTATAATTGAGTAACTAACCAATTCATTAATTACTTGCACATGATTTTGACAACTCAATCAATTACCACAAATTATCACTATAAAAATAATTAAATAACTTAAAAATTTTATTATATTCTTCAAAAGATTAAATATTTATTTAAATAAAGTATTAAAAATTAAATACTCACACCAATTTCTCTTTAAAAAATAATACAGTCTACCAATTATTCACGTCCATAATACAGTGGACATGACAGTAACTAACAGTAAGACGTATCGTGAACATATGTAGAACTACCTCTTCTCAACCATTAATTAAACATATATATGTATATATTATATATATATTTTAAATATCCCTCATGTGCATGAAGTTAGAAATTCTAGCTAAGGACGCTGATTATAAGGAAAGAAAGAGCGTCGTACAAAGAAAAAAGATGGCAAAGCTGATTGCGTCTTCATCCAAAGAATAATGTGTCATTTGCTACAAACCAAAGCGATACAAGACTTTCAATGATGATCAGACCACAGTGGTACCTATGCTCTTGTCTTCTTGGGTTTGGCCTTTATGTCCGTAAAAGGAAACCCAAAGTCCTCTTTGACAAAAAGTATATATATTATTATATATATAGTCTGTAGACAAAGGGCTCTAAAAATTTGCATTGGATTTTTGAGAATTATTATTTGTAAGTAATACCAGTCATGCAATTGTTATATATACAGGATGATCTGTTGGCGTTATACAAATGTTATTATATTTAATAATCTTTTTCCTTTATATAAAAAATGAAAACATTTATGAGTTATTCATGTCAATTGGACCCCTAAAATTATGTTTTTTTTTTTTTTAACAATTACGCCTCCTCTGTCAAATTGGATAATTGCCACAAAGCAGTATATTTGATGGATAATTAAAAGCCAATTTATTAAAATGATGTTAGAAATATGCTCTCAAAATCAAAGGTAATAAATATATATATATTTAAAAAGAAGTAGTTATTTGTGAATTTTATCTGTTATATTTTATTATGAAATTGAATGCTTATTAAAATCCAAAATATGTGAACTAAACTATGATTTTAGTATGTAAATAGTTTAACATACAAGATGATTAAAAGTATAGGTTAACGTATTTAAACTAGTCCGTGATAAATCATACAATAAGAATCTCTTTTATCGGTATTCACTATGGCGTTATGATTTATGAACATGACCTGATGACCGTCTGATCTGGATGGTCAGTGTGAATGACACTATAATTGAAGTATTTTATTTAATATATAGTATATAGGATAAGGACTGACCATATTCTAGAATATTTATTTACGCATTGTTACAAAGATTCGAAATTTGGGTCAATAGATTATCACGTTATAGTTTACCTAAATCTTAATTAATTTATAAACTCCTCCTTTGTATTGACGGGTTCTTTGATTTGCTTGTTTTAGCCCAAAGGACAACTGGGTCCAATACTTGCATTTTAGGCATAAGCAATACATTCGCACTGATAATGTGAATTACAAATATAAAATTCACAACCACATAGTTAAAGTTGTTCCCTTACGTGTAGACTTTTGGAATTAAACGATTTGAGCGCCTAATTCGTAAGTAAGTACAAATTAACTGTTTACTAGTGAACTCAACGGTACTTAAGGATAAAAAAAAATAATCGATGGGTAAACCAGTAATTTCACCTAGCTCTGATAATGAATTATTAGTGAAGGATCGACTATCATACTATAATTATATCAGTGGACAGTTCACAGAATTTTCGAATAAATAATATTCGTGTAATTCAAGAGTTCAGTCCCAGATTTTTAGTGTAGTAATTACGTAATTAATAAAAAAAATTAATTAAAGAGTTTTAATTTAATTTTTCAAGTTTATTAGAGCTCGGGTTGATGATCCCCGCTACGTCTCAATAAATTAAGCTAGAATTCAGTGAGAATAATTAAGAGTTCATTATTTTATTTCTTACAACTATTCGTATTTGTATTTTGAACCACATATATATACGAAAAATATCAAAGCATTATCTAGTTAAGAAAATGATTATTTCTTTAACTATTAAAAACGTGGACTATTTTCTTAAATCATCGTTCAAAAAATAAGCTATTTCCTTAAATACCTCATATATAAATATGTGATGCAATATACCTTTCATCATAAGATATAACTATAATAATATCTGATGATTAGGGAATCATGCTGATAATGTGTTGTGAAGATTCGAACACCGAAACAATAAAAAAAAATACTAGACAACAAAAAATCAGCTGAGGAGAAGAAATATATATGAAACACTATATAATTTCTTTACTCTCATATTTTCTTAGGTCAGCTAGGTAAATAGTCATTTTAGATTGTGTGTTTTTAAAAATAGCTACAGTTTCAAAAAATTTAAAAACTAGCCATAAAACTGTATGAAATTTCTGATAATAACAAAAATACACATAAAAATACTGTCAGAAATCTCTGACACTAGGCAAAAATTTTGTAAGAAATTTCTGACATGGCTATTTTTTAAATTTTTTGAAACTTTTACTATTTTTTAAAATTATTTTATAAACAGTGGCTATTTTTTTAAAATTTCCTATTTTCTTCTCATTTCTTTACGCTACCAGTTCCTCCACATTTTTCTCATTCTCTCTTTCTTATCTTCTCACCGTAGCTAAAGAATGATTTATTCTTGTTATTGTTGTGTTCATTGCTCATTGAGTGCACTTTTTATTGGTGTCTGGCCGAGCTCTTGTAGTCGTTGGTGCCTTGCATCAAAAAATTGGTTGAAGGCTGTACAAGAAAACCGAAAATTCGGTTTAAATCGTTTTCAAAAACCGCACCGCACCGAAATTCGGTGCCACGTCAGCAAACAGAATTTTCGGTGTGGTGACCGCACCGATTTTGAAGAAGCGGTGCGGTTTTCGGTTTTAGAAAATGGTAATCGGTTAAAACCGAAACCGCACCGAATATAACATATATTATTTTATTTCATATTTTATAAAAAATGCATGGTGGCTTAGTGGTCTTCACGCGTGTTTTCTTCTCTCCTCACTTGAGTTCGAATCTCATTGGTGGCGTTTTTGTTTAATTTTTTTTCAAATGTTTAAAAATCAAGCAATAAAATGTGATGGAGGGAGTTTGAACCCTGGTCTCCTTGTTGGAAGGCCTCCCACACTTCCACTGAGCTACAAGTGTTGATGTGCATTTTATTAAATTATTTAATATATAATGTAGTTGTTTTTTTTTTTTTTTTTTTTTTTCAAAAATCGGTGCACCGAATTGAAAAACCGCACCGCACCGAATAATTCGGTTAACCGAAATTCGGTTTTTACATGTTTCGGTGCGGTTTTCGGTTTTGGATTTTTAGAAACCGAAAATTCGGTGACCGAATTATTCGGTGCGGTTTTAAACCGCACCGCTTTTTGTACACTGTTTGTCATATAGGTGGTGGTGAAACAACAAAAGCCATGGATTCCATAACATATCTTCAAGTTCTCTCCAATTTAAACCCATACTATTTTTTTTTACCACGGTATAAGAACCAATTCAATAGTTATTAATTGTACATGATACCTAGATGTTTCTCTAAAATATTTATGTGGTTTTAGATGGGTTTAAAAAGTGGAGTTTGATCATGAATGTTGTTTATTAACACCATTTAAATAATAAATTGGGTCGAATTGTCTAAAGTTGAAGTTAATTCTAAGGGAAAATCCCTAAATAATCATTAGGTTTTGCAATAATTCTCGTTTCGTCATTGTGTTTTTGAAAATCCCAAAATAGTCATTGTATTTATTATGTTTGACTCCAAAATATACCTTGAGGTAAATTTCAATTGATTTTTTTGTATAAAAAGACTATATTACCCTCCAATTTTTATTTCATTATATCTACGTATTTAAATTTTTAATATTACCTTATTTCAAAAAAAATTCAAAAAATATAACACAATTATATACAATCTAACCAACTAAAAAACTCATCAAAACTCAAAAATTAGATGGCTAAACTTTTCAAAATTTTAATAATACCATAATTTAAAAATTCTTTAAAACATTATATGAAGAGTAGCTTGGGTATTTTAACAATAAATCAATTGAAATTTACCTCAAGGTATATTTTGGTGTTAAATGTAATAAACACTAGTACTATTTTGAGATTTTCAAAACACACAAGGACAAAACGAGAATTCTTGCAAAACCCAAAGATTATTTGGAGATTTTCCCTAATTCTAATTCTAAAATTGCAAATCTAAACTGAAAAACGAAAAAAAGATTGAAGAAGGAATAAGCAAGCCAAAAAAAAAAAAAAAAACCGTCAGACGCTTGCTTGACTTCATTTTAAATTTTTTTTTGAAAATTATTGGACAAATATTTATTTTTGAATAATATTCAAAGAAAATATCTAACGTTTTCTTTATTTAAAAAAATAATTTTTTTTAACTATATACTGTTGTAATTTTATCTTTATGTCATTAATTTTTTTAAAGATCTAATGACTGATTTTTTAAATTTTAAAAAGATTAATCATTTCTTTAAAACATTGACAAAAAATAATCAAATATCAAATAGATTTTAATTTTAGAAAAAATCTCTGATAGAAAATAATTGTGGTGAACAACATTTTATATCATCAAATTTATCTTTTTAATAAATCCTATATAATAAAAAGATACATTTAACAATCCAAAATTGTTATCTAACCACAATCGTTTTTCAACCAGAGACTTTCTTAATTTTGATCGAACCTATTTCTCAAACATGGTTTAAGTAACGATTCATTCACAGTAGTTAAAAATCAATAAAATAGATGTCAAATGTTTGATAAAAGCCTTCCGTGTGGGAGTGAACTTAGGTCAGCCTGGCCCACCACTTTGCATGTATTTTGTGTATGAGAGAGAGAGAGTGAGAGAGAGAGTTTGGAAAGTTGTTTTGTATTGCGTTGGACGCACATTGAGAGAGTGCCGAGGAGGAATTTGATAATTGCAAGATTACAACAAGGAAACCCGTGAGCGATCACAAATAAAAAGGGAAATTTTTATTTTTAATTTTTTAATTTTAATTTTTAATTTTTTTTTTCACTCACAAGTCACTAGTCACTAGACCCAACGACCATCCAATTTTGTACTTTGCTGTTTGTAAAGTATGTATATGCCACGTGCAAGTAGGTCAACAGGGTACGTTTTTCACTGTTTATCTATACAAATTCGGGCCTATATAGGTCATACAATATCTGTATTCAGTGCATAAATATTAATAATACAAATCTCACTAGAACTGCCAAAATTCCACGGCTCGTTATGTCATATATAGTATCATGATGCTTTTGAATTTCCAATCTCTCTGTTTCTGTCTTTTTGCGTTTGATTTTGATTTGTTATAAGGACTTTACATTATTATTATATTATTATATATATGGGTCAGTTGAAGAGGAACTTTTGAGGCATTTGGAACTTATTTGTTACCTGTCTGTCACTCATAAAATTTACCATCCTTGAATTTAGGGTGAATTATTGATGTAAAATGGCACGCAGGGCAATGCGAGATTAGGTAGTCTTAAATATATATATATAGATATATATACGCATTGTATAGCAAATGAAATATGAATGGAATATAATATTGTAGAGCTTAATTATTTGTTATTGGTTGTGTTTTTAACGTGTTGTTTAATGGGAAAACATGCTTGATCAGTTGATCTTGTGGTCATGTCACCATGACTATCAATGCTCAATAATAAATTATAACTGTCAATGATAATATTGGGGCGTATTTTATTTCTTACAGTATTAGAGAGCTTTTGAATATAACAAGGGTTTGAACTTTTGAAGGTTAAATTTTGTGAAATTTGTTCATTGTAAGCAAACAATAATTAACTAAAGATAGATGGATAAATTTATTTTTCCATTGATTCGTGAATTTTTGTTAAATAAACCATTTCACGGGTGATCTTTTAAATAATAGAATTTCAGAAAATTAAAAAATAAACAGTACCAATACGAAATTCTATTAACATAATAAAATATTTGCAACACATTGGCAGGCTCAGTCAGCGACTGTCGATCCAGGACATGACACGGCCCAGCACCGCGGCGATCAATTTCTACGTTCAAATCGGCTATTAATTGCTCATATGGAAGTTATGTTTCTACATTAATATGTAATTTTTAATTTGCACCGAAACAGATCCAAATCAAAATCTCAAAATAGTTTATCTTTAATTTATCTTCAATTTGAGGAAGGATGGGTAGTGCAATTTAAAAAAAAAAATTTATAGTGAATATTCAATTTTTAACACATAATTTAAATTATTACTTAGTTTTTTAAAAAATATAACTAACTACTTAAGTGATTCAATTACTTATACAGTAATAAATGATGGTAATTAACTTAGTTACCAAAAGCATATGCAAGTAATTGACCAATTGACTAGAAACTCAATTACTTTAAAATTTTAGGTATTTATTTTTATTATTATATAAATTGTGGGTATTTTTTTACTTTACATTTTAATTTTTAATGTGCAGGACTTAATTTCCTCTGAAATGATCTCCACCTGGCCGGTAAGTAATATAGGCCTCGTATAAATGTTTGCAAAAAAAAAAAAAAAAAAAAAAGAAAGAAATAGGTCCCATATAAAGGGTACATCTGTGATGGATTTTTTTGTGTGGTGAAAAATAATTCTGGATCGTTGGATTATCTTTTTCGGTGGTAACGCATCTTAAAAATGTGAATCTGACAATTTGAAATTATTTTCCACTATAAAAAAAACCCACTACAGAATTTTTCCCATATAAAAAGGACAAAAAACAAAACAAACATTTTTTTTATTAAATAATTTCCTATTATATTTCTTAAACAGTAATGTTTTAAAATTCCTATGGGGTCAGAAGTACAGGAAAGTCAAGGAGAATAAATTAAGCAATTTGTTCGATCAAGATGTGGAGACACATTGGAAGTCTCCTTATAATTAATCAAGCACATAGTGATAAGTGCTTGGAAACAATTTTGGATCCGAACAAACAAACAACTAAGTACAAGGTAAACACAAAAGGACTTGCAAGAAAAACAATGAAATTACGGCCAGAAAAGGGGTTTGTAGTAAATCGGTTTAAACACAAATGACATACAATTCCCTAACTGCTCTCTTAGCTATAAGTGAGATAATATGGAATCTGATGGTCTCGTTGTTTGGATAATTTAGCTATTAATGCTTGTAGTCTTTTATTTGGGGTATTGTACTGTCCTTAAGGGTTTCTTTGATCTAATCATTGAATTTTGAGGGTTTTGTTTTCTTATAATAAATCCCCTCTGATTAGGAATATTTAACTAATTGTCTCTTCAAAATGTTAAATGTCTCTTTCATGAACTTTGAAGGCTTGAAATTGGTTGAACTAGCTCTAATCATGCATGTACTGACATCATAAATTTTCCATCATAATCTTAAATTATTTATTGGAGGGGACTAAGATCCAAATTTTAAAAAAAAAAAAAATTTAGATTATTCTTTTAGACTTAGTGTTAATTTATGATCAACTTTAGGATTTGGTAAAAACTATTTTTGACTTCACTTTTTAATAATTTGCTATGTATAAATTGTTACCTTAACAAAATAAGATATAAAATTTACTGTAATAAATTTTTTACAAAGGTAATAAAATTTATGATTTCATTTTATTTTTTAGGGCTTTTCTCAACTTGGAGTCTTACGCTATTGAGAAATTTTGAAAAATGCCACTTCTACACAACTTGTTTTTAAAAATGTCACTTAAAAAAAAAAATTACAGTTGATGTTACCTTTTAGTAATGAATTTGACCGAACTTGCCCCGATCATATGACGTTTAATATATATATATATATATATATATATATATATATAAACACACTCTGTGATGTCAAAATGTGTGGAAGATTTAATATGTCTATATATGACAATTTTCACACTCTCAATATATAACAGCGTGACTTTTTTTTTCTTTTACAATTTTTTATTTATTGATTAGCTATTTTGATATTACTTGTAATCCCCAGGATACTCTCAAGTTTTCTTAAATGAAGATTAGAGTCAATATTTTGCATGTAATTGTTAAAATAAAAGGCAGCATTTCATTTTTTGTGCCAAATATAGTCTTAAGAATAGAATATATAATGAAAGGTGATCTAAGTCATCGATCATTCAAATTACTAAAGACGATGTTTAATTGGAATTATAACATTTGACAATGGAATAGCGAAGATTTTGTACAGATGAGATAGGTTTCACAAACTAGCTGAATAATTGATATGCAAGAGATTCTAAGAAATATCTATCAATCATATAGTTGAAGTCAACTGTATAAGGGACTCTTCATACACAAGGTTTTTATTTATTTATTTATTTTTTTTGAACTTTTTATTTATAGCAGAATGAACGAAGAAGATCAATGGAAGGAACAAAAGACTCAAAAGCATTAAAGCGCATTACAAAAACTTCACTTTATTGAAAGACATAACACAAAATCAAGCAGTCACAAATTCAACATAAACAAAGCATAGCAATTGTTTTGACACACAATTGGGAACTTCAACAACAAACTCTAGACAGTATACAAAGACAGAGAAATAGCTGAGTTGCAAAATCAACACCTTTGTCCTGCCCCGCGCTTCCTTTTGATCGATCGAAAATTCTTTACGCGAAAAGTCATGGCAAACCATCTTGGCCTTCTTGCAATCACAGCTTTCCCAGCAAGTAATCCGACTACAAATCCACATCCATATCCTATCGCCACGACTTTCCAACCAAACTGGAAAGGAGACCACGAGTCTTCTTGCTCTTCTTCGAAAGATGGAGGCAATGGTTCTGAGGCCTCGGGCTCTCCACACTTGTTTGGCAATGGGATCCCACACAATCCCAAATTTCCCTCATATGAAGTGCTTGAAAGGTTCCAAGTTGGTTTGCTTGTGGTATAGGCCCTGTGAGACGGTTGTGGGAGACATTGAAGTGTTGAAGAAAACTTAGTTTGGTCAGCACTTGAGGAATATTTCCCGAGAGCTTATTTTGAGAAAGATCCAAGGATTCCAGGTTTGTTAGGCTCGCCAACGATGATGGTATAGGACCACTAAGACTGTTGTTTGAGAGGTCTAGAGAACGAAGCCCTTTCAGGTTCCCAATAGTTTCTGGAATTTCGCCGATGAACTTGTTGTTTGAGAGGACCACGATGGAAAGATCTTCGTTGATCGCCGCATAGTATCTCTTCACACCTTTGATTTCGATTGTAATCGTGAAAGGATATGCCAAGAGCCAATTTTGAGAGATTCTGCTTGCATTCGAGTACTTTGCTTGCTGCTCTGTTGTGCTTGCTTGCATAGCTTCCCAGCTTCGGAAGTATTGAGATGGCAATGCGCCATTGAAACTGTTGTAGGACAAATCGATTATACGCAAATTTGGAAAGTGAGTCGACTCCTGTTGTTGTTTCCTTATTTGTCCATGAAATCCATTTGATCGTAACACAAGAATTCGCAACTTCGGAAGAGTCCCCAACCAGTACGGGAAAACATCATTGAGCTTATTGTTTTCCAGACTAAGGTATTCAAGCATCCTACAATCAGCTAGAGACCGTGGCAATTGCCCTTCTAACTGATTATGACTTAGATCAATAGCGATCAATTGGCTTTTACGTGTGAACGTTTGAGGAATGCTTCCTGAAAAGAGGTTTTCTCTGAGACTCAAGAATGAAAGTGAAAAACTGAAGTTTCCCAAACACTGCGGAAGCTTACCGCTCAATCTGTTATTGGACCAATCGATAAACACAATAAAATCCAATCTGCAGAATAAAGATGACACTTCTCCAGTGAAAGCATTGCTCGCAGCGTCGTACATAATTGTGGATGGTTGGGGAATTGGAAGTGGTCCCGTTATCAAGTTAGAACCGATCATGAGTATTTCTAGGTTAATCCATGGAAGGACTGGTGGAAGATTTTGGAAGCCTGTGAAGAAGTTTCCCTTGAGATTTAAACTTAGCAAAGTTTCCGTGCTCACGTTCCACATCCATTTGGGAACTCTTCCACCTATTTGGTTGTAGTTAAGATACAGATATTCGAGTCTTGTTTGGTGCCTAAGGAAGTCGGGGAACTCAGTTATATTGCACCAGCCAAGTAGCAGAGAAACGAATTGTGGAAGTGTTTTGTTTATGCTAGGTTTTGTGATCACAGAAAGTCCGCTATTATATAGACTAAGATCGGTAAGATTTTTAAGGCTAAGAAACATGTCGAAATCAACTTCTCCACTCAAGTTATTGTCACTAAGCTCAAGGATTTCTAGATTGACAAGTCTTGCAAATGAAGGTGGGATCGGACCGCTAAGATGATTTCTTTTAAGCTTCAATTTAACGAGTTGGGTTAGGTTTCCGAGGGAAGGCGGGAGAGGACCGTTTAAATTTGATGCCCAAACGCTCAGATTGGTAAGTCTGGTGAGACTACCAACCCAAGATAAATTGCCACTATCAAAATCATTTTTGGATAAGGAGAGGTATTCCAGTCGGGTAAGGTTTGCCAAGGAAGAAGGGATTTGGCCCCTAAAGTTGTTTCGAAAAAGGTCTAGATAATATAGATGCCTAAGTTTCCCTATGGAGTATGGAATAACACCTGAAAAGTTACAGTCATTAGCATCAAATATGTTCAAGGAATGAAGATTTTCTATTGATGATGGTAGCTCCCCTGAAAAGCTTGTCCCTGTAAGCCTCAAAACCCTCAGTGAACTGCTATGCTCTAGGGAAGGCAAATGTCCACTTAGATCTTGGTTATATTGAAGATTCAGAATTTGTAGGCGAGGGAGTTGGAAAATTTTGACAGGAAACCGACCTTTTAACCTGCAAGCCGTCAGAATGAGAGACTCCAATAGAGAAAAACTGGCCAATGAGTCAGGCACTTCGGATGATATGTCAACATAACCGAGATCGAGCTGCTTGAGGCTCGTCAGGTTTTGAACAAGGCTGTGAAAACTGGGATATTTTAGCTCCAACAGCTTTGCTCCTGAATCTCCATCGACGTTGAGAGACAGATCGAGGGAAGACAAGTGGGAGAGCGACGAGATCTCGTGTGGGATTTGGCCCCAAAAGCGGGCAGCGGAGAGGTTGAGGTAAGCGAGATTCACGAGATGCTTGATGGAAGGAGGAATGCGAGAGTAATTGAAGTGGTTGTCCGCAAGGTTGAGCCTCTCAAGGTGAACCAAGCTGAAAAGGCTACTATTGGAGCCGATCGGACCGTAGAGAAAACTGCTGCTTAGATCGAGGCTGATCACGTGCCCGGTGTCTTCGTGGCATTGAACTCCGTCCCAGAAGCAACAATCACTTGGCTCTCCTTCTTCAGTCCAAGAATCAGTCTTCGGATACGCAAAAGAATCTGTAGAAGCAAACTTCTCAATAGTGAAACTCTCCTTGAATAGCAACAAAGAAGACCTTCGTCGTCATGGCAAAGTGGCTGCGAGACACAGAAACACAGGGTGGTTGCGAGAATGAAGAAAAACAATGATGAATATGATCCCATAATTTCTATGATCACAACTGGCTTTTGTTTATCACTCTTTCATGATCTAATTAAGAAGTGAAACCTCAGTTGCAGTTTATACGTGAAAAAGTTTGTGAGTGCATTACTATAGGTCACATGCAATTATTTCCAAATTCACCTAACTTCACAAAAAAGTATAAGGTGTTAGGTGTTTTTTTCCTTCTTTTTGCTAATAAAGGTGTTAGGTATTGACTTCAAATCAAGTCCTAGTCTTCTGCGTTAAGTCGCTCTATATATGTAGTTGTACCTTAAAATTCATCAACATGTATTTTTAGGAACATCTAGAATAATGCACGATTTTTTAAATTATTGATAGTGTACGGTTTATAATAAGTTAAAAAATACGTAAAAATAAAAATTTTCCTTATACATAAGCACATTACATCATCTATTTACATGTTATTGATTCATTTTTCATATTTTAACAAAAAATTATATTCAATCAGAAATAAAAACAATGAAAAAAGAAAATTTTCTTTTTTTTTCCTTCTTTCTTCGTTTTCATCTTGGATTGAACATGGTTTTAGTTTTAAATTTTGAAAATGAATCGATAACAAGTAAATTGACGATATAATATACTTATGTTTGAGAAAAAAATTATTTTTATGTATTTTTTAAGCTATTAAAAGCCGTACACTATTAATAATGCAAAACATTGTGCATCGCTTCCTTTTTTAGGATATTTGACCCATTTAATAACATGTATTTAGGTAAAGGAAAGTAACAAAACAATCACATCTATGGTCCTGTTTAGGCCTGCACACAAGTTTTGGTTTTTTGACCCCGACATTAACCCGACCGAAAGCTCGGCCACCACCACTGCCTGACAGTACCACGGTCGAAAGCCGACCGAACATCACCTATTGATGGACGGGTTTGGGTGGTCGTTGTGAAGGCCGGTCGATACCCAACCCCGATCGAAGCCCTTCGTTGATATATATTATGTATTTTGTCATGGTTGTACACCGACGGGAGCTCTTTTCGCACTGCTACAACTTCGATCGCAGCCCTTCTAGGCTCTCATCCAAGCTCCACGCCCTGAGCACCGAGCTCTCCCCGTCGTCCATCACAGGCTGTTGTTTCGTGAGGGCTGCCACCACCTCTGACATCGACAACCCCAGCTCCGACTATGTCAGGAACTCCAGCCCACCACCCTGCGACTAGCGACGTCTTTTGTGGCGTGCCGTACTCATCCCCGATCGATACCCGACCGATACCCGAAGCTCACCCAATCGCGTCTTCTACGATCGGATTCACGACCTATTTCACATATACCCAACCGAGCTCGGGTACGAGAAAATTCCCGTCGACACCCACTCGACCGCCCAATGTTCACCATAGTCTCGTATGATAACACTTTTATTTTTTATTTTATTTTTCTAATTAAAAATTTGATTAAAATTCTTAAAAACGCATTTGATAAATCTGTTTTCGTTTTCTATTTTTTTTTTAAATTGGAAACAATTTTTAGAAAATAGAGAAAATAAAAAATTCTTGTTGTCAAAATTTTTTTAGACAAAAGCATCAAAACTTTCAAACTTTTTTGTGTTTTTTTTTTTTTCAATTATACACTATTCTCATACTTCTTTACATTTCTTATCTTTTCATTCCCCCTTCACTAGTTATAAACTATTATTTTGTGTTTTTAATTGTTTAAAATAAGTAATAAATAGTGATTACTAAACATATTTTGCGTTTTTTTAAATTTTGAAAACAAAATAGCAAAAACACTTTCAAATTTTTGTTTATAAAAAAAAAAAACATAAATGTTATCAAACATAGCCAAAGACTTTCATAATTACATTTCTAGAGCTTTATAAAAATGTTACGCGATGCGTCGGGGCCATCCATCACTGTGGGTCCCACGATAGGCCTCACGGTGATGGGCGGACCAGCTGCGTCAGACGCGTCTACACTAGCACTGCTCCTTGAGACAATTATCTTCCACCAATGTTGAAATGGAAAATCAGACTCTTGTTCATTTTTGGAAGCTGAAGGAATATGAGTTGCATCAACTGCTCTGTCTTTGTTAGTTATAGTCATCTGAGTATCCATAAGAATAGCCAATGGCTATTAGCCATACCATAATAAATAGCTCATATCCACATTTAATTCCAACTCCACTTCCAAATAATCCGAATTGGTAGCGTCAAATGACTTCATGGCCCGCCATGCTTCGAAGTAGTTAAATGGCAACAAAGTACCCGAGAAGCTATTGTGAGAGAGAGATCAATAAAGTGTAAGCTCGGAAACTCAGAATCAGAGTTCCTAGCCAAGAAGGGAAAACATCATTTAATTGGTTGTTTCCGAGATTAAGAATTATTTCAAGCTGCGTGGAATTGGCCAGTGTTGGTGGGAAATGCCCTTGAAACCGATTATGGTTCGAGGCAATCGCGCGCAAAGAATTTCTAGGGGAACAAAACCGAGCAACGCTTCAATGAAAATCATTTCCCTCCCAAAACAAGGCCACAAATTAGAGTTTCCGAGATGTCGAAAGCAGTTTGGAATCAGACCAGTGAACATGTTATTGGACAAATCAAGAACTTAAAGCAAACTCAATAGCTATTAAACATCCACTGTCTATTTATTATCTGTAACATCGATAAATTCATGATTTGATGATGAAGAAATTCACGACGACTGCTCGAAACCTGTCAAGAAGTTGTTCGCAAGGCTCATAGTCACCACACTAGTTGCGCTTGTGTTCGCTAACCATGCGGGTATTTGGCCATAAATCAGGTTGTGACCAAGTCTAAGAAACATTAATTCATCTTGGTACAATATGAAATCAAGATAATTCCTCAAATCGCACGAGTGAACCCCTAAAAACTTAAATTTTGGAGCAGTATGACTTGAATTTCTATTGCTAATACTGGTAAGAACAACTAGTTTGTTGGCTGATAGTTCAACTACAGTAACATGTTTCAGGCTAAGAAACGTCTCAAAATTCACAGTGCCACTGAGTTGACTATTGAAAAGATTAAGATATTTGAGGTTAAATAATTACCGTCTAATCTTAAGGTAGCTAGTTTGAAAGATTATGAAGCAATCTGACCCTAAAAGTTGTTATAAGAATGGTCCAAATAAGTGAGCGTATTTAGTTAAATTTACCTATAGTTTAGACAAATTACCACTGAAGTGCCAGGCTGAAATTCAGGAAAACGCCCAGTTAGACCTCCATTGAGATCTAAACTAAGATGTTCCAATTTCGAAAGTTTAAAAATACCATTATGAAGTTCATCAAATAGTCTACAAGAACTAAAATGATCAATGGAATTTGGCCACTGAAGCATGAAAAAGAGAGTGTTGAGATATGCTAACCTCGGAAGGTCTCCAAACTGAGAAGGGATTCCAGATAAGTTGAAATTATCGTCAGCAAAAATTCAAACTTCGGAGCTGAGAAAGTTCGAAAATTAGGCGGATCATGTTGGTTCGTTGATCAAATTAACCATAATATATAGCTGCTTTGGAACCTCCACTTTCCTTGAGCATTCCTGTCCCACATTTTCTTATTATTTCGAAGATACTTTAGAGCATTGCACAGAGACCTATGTGATTTTTATTTTTTATTTTTTATTTTTACTTTTTCATGATGATAAATAAAGTGATAATGCTCAACACAACTTATTTTGTTGAATCCATAAACTCCTATAATACACGTTATAAGACTATTAATGACCCAATCAAATCCAAACGACCCGTAAATAACTAAATATATCATTAATGAGTAGGAATAAAGGCAGTGTATATCGAGTTTTGTAGTTTCTGTCCGCTGTGTTTTTAGTAACCTATGTGCACTAATAAGGTCGGCCACCCCACTAAATCAACACACAAACGTAATTAACAGAAGAGAGTAATTGTAATCAAAAGATGAAAACTTTTTTCTGTGAGTTCAATTGCAATATGTGCGTATTGAAGGGAAAAAAAAAAAAAAAAAACCCTGCCCAAAAGGAAAAAGCTGAGTGTATATAATATATATACAAGAAAGTATAAGAAACTGTTGGAATTTTCTATATGCACTAACATAACTACTAGCATAATTTCATAATCTCAACCATTACTATAGTGCCTATTAATGTATTAAATATCATAATAGGATGATTAATTATACTAATTACAATTGAGGCATATGAGAGCACCTAATTACTATGAGTTGGCCTATTAAACTATAGTACACCTTAGCATATTATTTACAAGCCAAACAAGCCCTTATTCTCCCCTTAGGGAAAATATATTTGTGTATGGGTATATGTTGTAGTGTGTGCTTGTGTGAGAGATGTGTGCAATAGTGTGGTTGCTCATTAGTCCTCTTGCACCATTTTGGTTTTCTCTTTGTCTTCTTGAAGGCTTGAATATGTTGGATCTTCAAGAGCACAAGAATGATGAATCAAGACACAATGCCCAACATTGGAGGTATTCATTTCTCATCCAAAATACTCTAGAATTAAATGATGATCTTGGTTGGTTGTTAAACATTTATTGTTTAAATCATTGTTGTGATTAAATCATTGTTTAAATTATTGTTTAAATGAGGCATAAAATGGGGTTTTTGGCCGTGGAAATGCCGAACAAAAGCTTCAAAAATTTCCCCAAAACCGAGCACAAATCCATCCGAAAAGAGTACAAATCCAACATCCAAACTTAAAGGCCACATTATCACTCCAAACAAATTTGATTTGGCAAAATTTTCATTCCCAAAAATCGAACCTCAATGCCAAGAAAATTATGCACGAAAAATAGAGCAAAATGCTTGAAAAAATTTGCCCGAAAATGGGTTTTTAGAATGGGTATTTCATACATTATTATTGCTCCAACCAAATAAGATTTTGAAAAATCTTTGAGCCAAAACGAAGCAAAAAACAGATTCGAAAATTGCCCAAAAAAATTGCCCGAAAATCATATTTTGAAAATAGGTGTTTCATATTCCAAAACCCTAGAATCAAATGTATTTGGCTCTGATACCAATTCTTAAATTTACTTTGAGTATAACAATAACCATCACAATGATTAAACAATAATTGATGCTCAACAAACCAAGATCAATATTTAATTCTAGAGTATAAATGAATGAAAAATAAACTATTAAATGTTCATACCTCCAATGCTTGGAGTTCTGTCTTGATTCATTATTCTTGATACTTCACCAACTAGCAATTCCTACAAGCTTTGAAGTAGACAAAAGCCAAAGAGAAGAAAATTGTGCAAGAGGACTAATGAGAGCAACCATACAACAATGACAATACACCTCTCATCAAAACAACACAAAACCCTTATATACACATATTTTCCCAAGGGGAAGATAAGGGCATGTTCGGCAACACATAATATAACGTGCACTATAGTTTAATGAGCCAACACATAGTTAATTGGTACTCCCATGTGCCTCAAATGTAATTAGTATATTTAATCATCCCATTATGGTATTTAATACATAAATAGACACTATAATAAGTGGAATTATGTTAGTGATTATATTAGTCCATATAGAAAATTTCAACACAAAGTACCTGAGAAGCTATTGTAAAAGAGAGATCAATAAAGTGTAAGCTCGGAAACTCAGAATCAGAGTTCCTAGCCAACAAGCGAAAACATAATTTAATTGGTTGTTTCCGAGATTAAGAATTATTTCAAGCTGCGTGGAATTGGCCTGTGTTTACAGCAAATGGCCTTGAAACCGATTATGGCTCAAGTCAATCACGCGCAAAGAACTTCTCGGGGAACACAAACGAGCAACGCTTCCATGAAAATCATTTCCCCCCCACAAAACAAGGCCTAACTAATTAGAGTTTCCGAGATGTCAAAAGCAGTTTGGAATCAGACAGACCGCTGAACTTGTAATTGGACAATCAAGAAATTAAAGCAAACTCATTAAGTGTTAAACATCCCCTGTCTGTTTATTATCTATGACATCGATAACTGCATGATTGGATGATGAAGAAATTGACGATGACTGCTCGAAACCCGCCAAGAAGTTGTTCGCAAGGCTCATATTCACCACACTAGTTGCACTTATGTTCTCTAACCATGCGGTTATTTGGCCATACATCAAGTTGTGACTTAAGTCTAAGAAACATTTAGTTCATCTTGGTACCTTATGAAACCAGGAAAACTCCTCAAATCACATGAGTACAATCCTAAAAACTTAAATTATTAAAATAGGTTGTGAATCGAATTTCTATTGCTAATACTGGTTAGAACAACTAGTTTGTTGGCTGATAGTTCAACTACAGTAACATGTTTCAAGCTAAGAAACATCTCAAAATTCACAGTGCCACTGAGTTGACTATTGAAAAGATTAAGATATTTGAGGTTAAATAATTATCGACTACTCCTAAGGTAGTTAGTTGGGAAAGATTATGGAGCAATCTGACCCTAAAAGTTGTTGTAAAAAAGGTTCAAATAAGTGAGCTTAGTTAGTTTGCCACTGAAAGTACCAGGCTAAAATTCAGGAAAAGGCCCTGTTAGACCTTCATTGAGATGTGAACTTGTGAAGTTCAAAAATACCATTATGAAGTTCATTAAATAGTCTACAAAGAACTAAAATGATCAATGGAATTTGGCCACTGAAGCATGAAAAAGAGAGGGTTACGATATACTAACCTCGAAAGATCTCCAGAGACAGAAGTGATTGCAGATAATTTGAAATTATTATCAGGAAAAATTCAAACTTTGAAGCTGAGAAAGTTGACATAATTAACCATAATATATATCTGCTTTGGAACCTCCACTTTCCCTTGAGCAATATTCCTGTTCTACATTTTCTTATTATTTCGAAAGATACTTTAGAGCACTGCACAGAGACCTATGTGTCTTTTTTATTTTTTATTTTCTAACTTTTTCATGATGATAAACAAAGTGATAAAGCTCAACACACCTATTCGTTGAATCCATAAACTCCTATAAAGGTTATAACACTATTAAATACCCAATCCAATTCAAACGACCCATAAATAGATTATTAATGAGTAGGAATAAAGGGAGTGCAATATGTTTATTATCGCATTGTATATTGACTTTTGTAGTTTCTGTCCGGTGTGTTTTTAGTAACCCATGCGCATTAATAATGTCGGCCAACACACAAACGTAATTAACAAAAGAGAGTAATTCTAATCAAAAGATGAAAAGTTTTTTCTGCGAGTTCAATTGCAATATGTGCGTATGAAAAAAAAACAGCACTGCCCAAAAGGAAAAAGCAGAGTGTATAATATATATACAAGAAAGTAAAAGAAATGGACTAATATAACTACTAACATAATTTCATAATTTCAACTATTATTGTTATACAAACTAGTATGGAATTGACAAAATGCACAGAAAATAATTTAAACAAAACTGAAATAGAATTGCTAAGATATAAACGAAATTTAAACAAATGTAAAAACACCTCAACCGGACAATGAAAAGGAGAAATGTCGAGGCCCGTTAGACGGTTTCCTTAAAGCGTTATTGCTCTCCCTCGGGTGCGGAAATGAACGAGCAACCGCTTCCCAGGATACAACGACGAGCTAGCGTGAGCACCGGGCACCGAACGGTCAAGGCTAGCCGAACAGAACCTGCGAAAACTATCACCGGAAAAAGCAGAAACGAAAAAGAAGAAAAAGACTCAGAGCTTTGGGGAATTTTCGGATTGATTTTCTGATGCCTCAAAGCTGTATTTTATAGGCTCAGCAAAAACGTTTTTAAACTGTTATGATTAATAGGTATTAATCAAAATTAATATTGAGCTCAAAACGTCTGAAAAAAAATAAACCGTTGCTGCAACGTTTTAATTAATTCCGAATTATTGCAATTAATTCGGATTTTCAGAGGGCCAGGAAAGCCCATTCCGGTCCAGCATTTCGCGTCGCCCACGAGCCCAAGCCTAGAAGCTCAGTTTTGGTCCGAGGATTTGCACCCCTCCCCCCTGCGCACGCGAGAGAGAGCCTCTTGACCACATTACTTATCCATATATAAATGAAGGCTTGGTATATAAACTCTTCCACATGAAGTTACATTTCCAATGTGAGACTTTTCCTTTTGCAATTTTCCTTATCATTGATCATTTCAATGACTAAACTTTGAGCATCAATTTCTCATTCATCTCAACACCGTTTTGGACAAATAAATAGCCGATCTTATACTACTCCGAACGGAGAACAAGAATCCAGCAAGACCCGACTTATCCGTTAAGTGGGTCCCACTTAAATATATGCTCCAAAATGGTCTTTCACATGGTTTTAACAAACCATTTTTCCAACAATTATTATAGTGCCTATTAATGTATTAAATACCATAATAGAATAATTAATTATACTAATTGCATTTGAGGCACAAGGAGCACCTAATTACTATGAGTTGGCCCATTAAACCATAGTACACCTCAACATATTATTTACAAGCCAAACAAGCCCTTATTCTCCCCTTTGGGAAAATATATGTGTATGGGTAATTGGGTATTATGTTGTAGTGTGTGCTTGTGTGAGAGGTGTATGCAATAGTGTAGTTGCTCTCATTAGTTCTCTTGCACCATTTTGGTTTTCTCTTTGTCTTCTTGAAGGCTTGAATATGTTGGATCTTCAAGAGCACAAGAATGGTGAATCAAGACACAATGCCCAACATTAGAGGTATTCATTTCTCATTTAAAATACTCTAGAATTAAATGATGATCTTGGTTGGTTGTTGAGCATTTATTGTTTAAATCATTGTTATGATTATTGTTGTTATATGCTCATTAAAATCAACGGACACAATTCTCATTAAAAAAAAAAAAAAAAAGTAGAAGAAACAGTGGTGTGTGAAATGTGGTTCCGGTTGGGTTGTAAGATTTGGAGTCATAATCTAAAAAATAAAAATAATGAAGTGCGCATCCAGCAAAGAGGTGTGGAAAAGGAAATGATGAAGAAGGGGAAGAAGATAGAGAAGAAGAAGGGGAGGAGGAGGAAATGATGATAGACACTAAGTGAGTACGCAATTTTTAGCTGCCAAACACATAAAAAAAAATTAAAACTTTTCAAAATAAGAGCAGTAAGAATCCCATAAAAAAAGAAGACAATATAAACATATATATCAACTATTCAATAACCATCAAATGCCACGAAAACAGGAAGGATAAAATCATAACTGATCCCTTAAAATCAGGTGAGAATTTAAGGGTCTTATTTTAGATATATAAAAAAAAGAGTGTAAAAGTGTATACTTATATCCAGCTACCCATGTTTATAAAACGGGTACATCAAGGGTAGAAATGTCTTTTAAAATATGCCATGTAAGCACAATGAACTGTTGTAATAATGTTTGTAATTGTTAGACAAATATGTAATATTTGATTATAATTAGACTAATGGTGTAAATAGTTCTTAATATAAGCGTTAGGCCCAAATTTAACTAAAATCCCAGGCCCAAAACTTTACCGAACAAGTCGATGACCTTATGGACACAAGATTGGCCCAATGAAGAACTTAGGGCGAGATGGTGGCCGGCAACCTATCGAGGCCCTGGGGACCAACGTGGGCGGCCAGCAGTTGCCCGAGGCCCCTGCACGCCACTTTGGGCCCGACGTTTGCCCGAACGCCCAGCGGCCAACAACCGCCCCGCATACATACGACGCGCGTTCATGCCGAATTTTCCGCTATCGTTATTTGTCCCCAATCTCATTGCTGATTTACACAAAAAAAATCAAGCCAAATGTTATTTTGTTACTTTTTATTTTTTATTTTTTATGATTTCTTGATTATGCATTGTAGTTTCTAAATACCTAGTTTAAATTTCATGGATTGTTTGAGTCAATTTAGCATATAATCATCATGTAAGTTCGTCGTATGTAAGAAGAAAAATGGATTAATAAAAGTTTTCATTGTTTACTTTCTTATTTGAAATTTTTGCGTTAGTATGAATACTTAATTTTTCGACGAGGGCGTGATCTGTGATGCCTAATTTTCCTAAAACATTCTGTGGAATCAAGTTGCTAAATATTTTTCATTTTGGCTATTTGACGTAATAAACAATTTTTAAAAATTTTGAGCTATGGCAACGCATCCACATGCTTATTTCTTATGACTGGCAGAAATATTAGATCGTTGCAACATATTTCTAAGCATAGTCTTGGCCAAATTTCTAGTTATCCTTTACATTACATATTGCAGAGATAAGGACAACAAAAATTATTTGGCTGATAATTGTTCTAAAAGTTCTATAATTTACAGTAATAGACTAGATTAGTGTACATTCAAATTGACCAATTTAATAGCATAAGCTAGTACTAATTAAACATTTCAGGACAAGATACTAATCACGGGGAAGTAATTCAGTAATCGTTACGCCATATTCCGACACAAGAGAGTCTTGTCTCACCATGATCGGATTACAGTCATCTTCGTCGGAGACAAAGAATGCCGGCCTTGAAGGCGCCGTGGAGGGGACGGTGTAATTATCGAGCATCATAACAACCTCTGACATTCTTGGTCTGTCGATCGCAGCTTCTTGAACGCACAGTAATGCCATGTGGATACACTTGAGGACTTCATGTCGAGGCCACTGATCGTCCAACGCCGGATCCACGAGCTCGAAAGGAGTTCCATTGGCCAAATTATGCCATGCCTATAACAAGATTGATCAATGATTACGATCAGTCAGTAAATACTTTTACAATAACAAGAGCACCTAAATACTTACATGACTTTGAAGATTTGTCCCATTGCGAAAACTCGAATTCTTTCGACCAGCGATGATTTCTAGAACCAATACGCCGAAGCTATAGACATCAGATTTTGTTGAGAAATTCCCGGTTTTGGCATACTCCGGAGCCATGTATCCGCTACAATCCATTGAAAAGACAAGTTAAAGGGATATGTTACTGAAATCGATAAACGAAGTTCTGGCACGCGGAAAAACATTTATAGGGAAGGCTTTTTTGTGTACAATGTCCCGGAAATTCGACTTGTGTTGCCTTGAGTCTGGCTTCCGGAGAAGAGTTTCGCTAGACCGAAGTCTGAAATTTTGGGATTCATGTCTTGGTCTAGTAGAATGTTGCTCGCTTTTAGATCACGATGGACGACCCTGAACTGAGAATCTTGGTGCAGATAAAGTAGCCCTCGAGCAATGCCGACAATGATTTTGTACCGCCTCTCCCACTCCAAGCAAAATTGTCTCCCTTTATCTGTGTAATCGAATTTTCAACCTAACAACTTATCAAGAACCGACTAGTTATGAAAAAACAGAAAGGTTGTTAATTACTCTCAAAACAGAAAGGTTGTTAATTACTTGAGAGTCAAAATAAAATCGAAAAACAAGAAGCGTACCAAATAAAACTTTGTCCAAGCTCCCATTAGGTAAGTATTCATAGACAAGTAGTTTCTCTTCATCTTCTAAGCAGAAGCCCAGTAGTCTTACTAGATTGCGGTGAAGCAATTTAGCAACTAACTTAACTTCAGTTTTGAGTTCCTCTAGTCCTTGAAGCGAGTTATTTGAGAGCCTTTTAACTGCAATTTCGTGTCCATCACGAAGTTTTCCCTTTCGAACAGATAACAGCTTAACATCAATCATTATGAACATGAGAAGAAAATCTCCACAACTTGTTAGATAACATCCACATTTTATTTTTAGGTGAATCATCCTTTTTTTTTTTTTTTTTTCAATAGACAATATACCATGGTTAGTAAACAATATGCCCAGGACGGTTACGAAAATATCCACGAGTTTTTTTTAGGTGAATAGTCTGTTATTCATCTGATATATAAAGAAAAAGTTGTTAGAAAATTTTGGTAACAAGTGATCAAATTAGGTCATTTAGCTAAAGAAAAACCTCTAATTTCAAAAATATACCTTATACACTGGACCAAAACCGCCTTCTCCAAGTTTGTTGGCAGTGGAAAAGTTTTTCGTTGCAACTTTAAGTGTTGTTAGTCCGATTGAAAGCGACTCAATGCCGGCAGTTTCATTATCATAAACAACATCTGCTTAGAAAAAAGATAAGTTTGCTACATTTGATATAGCCAGAAATAAACAAAACTATATATGTTAAACATTAGTTAAGGGCGTAAAAAGATAAAAGAACTCTGAGAACATGATTGTTACCATCTCTCTTTTTCTTGGCCTTCCTCAAAACTAAGCAAGCCCATATGGCACATAACACCATAAGCGTTATAACTACCGGGATCGCCACCACGAAAGCTACTTTTGTGGTATTCTTCTTCCCTGCACAAAAGCAATATCTTGTGTTTCTAATTAAAGATTCAGTTAATTACAGATGACAATGAACATGTACACCATTTTTTGCGAAGGTTTAATAAAATCTACACTGTTTGATTATTAGTAAAACGCGTCGCAATACCTTCAAGATTTGTTTCGTTACTAGTTCTTGTAATTGTCAAATTTGGCTCAAGCAATGAAGGAGGTGGCGAGAGTAGTTCTGTCGAGACAGAGAATGAATACACTTCATAGCGGAGATTACAACTCATCGAGTAAATTTGACACCCTATTTTGCCACCACACCAATTAGGTATGTAATTCACAATGTCATCAAGACAAGTCAAGCAACTCGGTTGCGTCAAGTCCCTAGTACACTGCAGCCTAGCATACAATCTGCCACCATCATCTCCAACGGCGAATTTCGAAGGATCGGATGCAGCCTCTGAGGACAATTTTTCGACCAAGTTTACCAAAACACGATTGAAAATCGCTTGATCACTCGCGTTGCGGAGGTTATATAAGCCAAATCGAGGAAGGCTATTTACGGTGGAGAAGAATCTCATATTGGAGTAGTGTATCGCACAGTTGTCGTATCCTATAAAAGCGTCTTTTTGGTTGGAACAATCTGTCCTTATCCTCGCAGCCGCGGTGCTGGCACAAGTTTGGCAATCTCCCCCTGATATGTCTCCGCTGCATTGGACAAGCCCATAAGCAACATCGGGGCTCTGACCGACGCTGGCAGTGTTGAAGCCTGTTTGAGAAACGTTGGCGAGAAGGGAAGAGAGGACAAGCTCTATGTTTTGGACATAGACACTGCCAGAAGTGTAATTTCCTGAGGTGTTATTGCAGTTGCTATACATGAAGATTTGGGCTTCATTGAGATGGAAAGTTTGAAGTGTACATGAAAGAAAGAGTAGAAAGAGAAGGTAAGAGGAAAGGGATTGCATTGTATAACCTTGGAATTTGGAAAGGACTAGTTCTAATGATTCAATGTTGATTTGTGTGATATAAATAAAGTGAGAATTCCATAAACTGGGTCTGATTTTCTCTATTAGTTAATGATTTGATCAATATTTTACTAAAGGGTTATCTACATAAACGCCCCCCAATGTTGTGCTATTGTTGCAGTTTGCACCCTAATGTTTAAAAACTATCATTCTTGCCCCCTAAAGTATTAAAAACTTATAAACATGCCCCCTCTGTTACAATTTGTAAAAAAAATAGATTAAATTAATAGCATAACATTATTCTGTTGGCACCTGTACAATTTTTAAAGATCAACTGCCTTCAAATTAAGAAAATTATAGTAATTAATTCTATATTTATTTTCATAAACACCCCCTTATGTCGTCTTTTCTTCTCAAAATGCACCTCGATCTTTTAAAATTTTGTATTCATACCCTTAAAAAATTGTACAGGCACCAACAGATTAATATTACGTAATTAATTTAACCCATTTTTGTTACAGATTATGACAGAGGGGGCAAATCTATAAGTTTTTAATACTTTAGGGGGCAAAAATGACAGTTTTTAAACATTAGGGTGCAAACTGCAACAATAGCACAACATTGGGGGGCATTTGTATAGATAATCCTTTACTAAATGATTTTTGGTAAAAGTTGACTTGATAATACGGTCAAAATAAGCAGTGTATTTTTCTTAGTTTTGTGTTTCTCTGCCAAAGAAGTTCCACAGATAATGACATATACATTTTTTTTTTCAGTCATAGCAGTTCATTTAAAATTGAACACCCTACTTGACCAACCATCCATTTAACAAACAATACTCTTACAATAAGAACAACAACGTTTGAGTTATAAAGAAACAACTACTGTAATGTAGACAAATCCACATACTACAGAACTATAGAGACAAGTAGAAAAGAAAGAGGGATAAGCAACAAAAATATTCTACAATTGTCCATATGGCTCAAGTCTCTGCCGGCTTGGAGATAAAAAACAAAAAACAAAACAAAAAGACAAACTCATAAATTTTTCTTATAATCTTTAAAGTGGTGAAGTATGAATATATTCAAAATTTACACAATATTAAAAATAAAGATCAAAATTTTAAAGTAATTGAGTAATTAGCCAATTTATTAAAAGATTTATAAGGATTTAGTCAAATTTTTGATTATTTTTTTAAGGATTACCCATAGTCTCACGAAATTAAGAAATTAACCATTTTTATCGTGTATCAAAATTTGTTACACGTGTATCAAATTTTGTTACATGATGAAAATGACTAATTCCTTAATTTCGTGAAACTATGGCTAAATTCTTCAAACATAGGCCTAAAAATAACTAAAAGTCAAATCTTCCCATTTATTAATTACTTGCACGTGATTTTGATCACTCAGTCAAGTACCACAAATTACCATTATGTAAGTAAATAATTGAATCATTTGAGTATTTTATTATATTTTTTTAATTAAATATTTATTTAAATTAAATGTTAAAAATTAAGTATTCACTATACTTTTTCATCATTTTAAATAGTATGTAAAACAGTTTGCAGTTGATGCAAAATTTTACCGAATAGGTCGAGAAAAGCCCAGTCCAATGGACGTAAGATCGGCCCGGTGAAGAACTTAGGGCGAGATGGCGGCCGACAACCTCTCGAGGCCCCCGGGACCAACGTGGGCGGCCAGTAGTCGCCGAAGGCCCTTGTGCGCCGCGTTGGGCGCCTGCCGGATGCCCAACAGCCAACAACCGCCCCACATACATACGACGCGCGCTCATGCCTAATTTTCGGCGATCGTTATTTGCCCTCAATCTTGTCGTTGATTTACATAAAAAAATCAAGCTAAATTATCAGGGAGATTTAGGTTGATTACTCCCATTCTCGATATGAAAATTCCAAGGATGCAAAACTCATTTCATTTTCACCCCTTGATCTCTATTATAAGTAGAGCAAAATTTTCAACTGGGGTTTACGTTCACTCTTTGTAACAAATTATCTAAAATAACATCAAAGCCTTAAAAAAAATCATTCTTTATACGTGATATGAAAATTTTCATTTAATTTTTTTTTAAAATTACAATTAGGGAGTGCAAAACATATTAGGGATGGCACGAAGCATCTTTGTTTGGATAGGATTGTAATTGAGTTATGCTATCATTGTAGACCATCTCCAATGCAAATGTCAAATGCCAATGCTAAATTTAGCACTCAAAAATATAAAAATGCTATATTTGACATTTGATGCTCTAATAATATTATTTCAAATGCTATTTTGTTATTTTATTATTTTTTAGTTGCAAAATCCAGTAAAAGTAATTGATGCTAACCAATAGTAAATAAGACTACAAATAGTCATAATGACTTTTTGATAAGAGGGAACTTTTTTGAATAAAATATTAATTTTTAATTAAATGCTTAAAAGTTGACCAATCAATGCTCTACTTCAAATGCTAAAATTTGGCATTATGCTATACTTGGTGCCAAATTTGGCACTATGTATAGCATTTGCCAAATTCAATGCCAACTTTAGCATTGCATTGGAGAATTTTTTTATGCCAAAATGCCAAATTTTGGTAATGACACACAAATTTGACATTGCATTGGAGATGCTCTAAGAATCAAGATCTGTTGTTCTCAAATTAGTCTGCTTGTTATTGGCCCACAATAAGATGTGCCATATAATCCAATTTCGAAGACAGAAAATATTTGAAAATTAAAATAGGGGAATTTTGAGGAATGCCCCTCTTTTGCCACAATGATAATCTATGTCATAGATGTGTTGCACTTCTAATTTATGCCTCAAAATTTACACTATAAACATAGATAGAGTGGAAACAAAAAGGGCACATCACTTGAGACATAAATTATTAAGTAGCACTAAGAATGACTTTATTTGGCAATTCTCCCATTAAAATATTATTACAAAAAGATTATGTGCTGTGTTTTTATTGCGGGCCGGGCAGCAACGAGAACACTAATTTGGGAACAACATATCTTGGTCCCCACTATAGACCTATTTCAAGAATTTTAAATAGTACTAGAGAATCCAACTATGCTCGTTTATTGTCATTTATGCTCATTTAGGGTATGTTTGGTAACAAGGAAGGAACGGGATATGGATAGACTACACTCTACGTTTGTAGTGTAAATTTTAAAATATAAATTAAAAATGCAACACACATGTGACATAAATTATCATTGTGCCAAAAGAGGATCCCTCAAAATCCCCATTTCATAATATACTAAAATGAAGACCTATATCACTGTAGTATCTATATGACAAAGTCAATTCCAAAATTGTCCCTCTTTTTATCTTATTGTTTTTGGCTTTGATTGGCTTTTTTTCGGTTTTTCCCATCCCCTTAGCACCTATAAATTTACTTTTTTGCTCCCAAGTTCAATATCTTTTTTTTTTGCTTTCTTTTTTGCTTTTTTCTTTTTCTTTTCCCGATGCCAACGTGGAGTGCGTCTCTTTCTTAATCTTGTAAAAAAGGAAAAATGCTAAAAGATAAACTGTTACCATTTCTGTTAAAAGCGGCAACGGTTAACCATTACCAACAAAAATGATAACGGTTAACCGACTGTTAACGCATTTTTTTTTAAATATGTGTAATATGCATATAATCATGAAAACAAAAAACAAAAACTAGGAATTTACAAGAAGAAAAAGTAAAAATATACTCAATCTATCAACAAAATCTATTATGGCGTGCCTTTATTTTATTTAGAGTATTGAACAAATAAATAAAAAATATATCACTTTAAACAAATGAAGGAAACAAAAAAAAAAACAGTGATTAATCATGGGTAATTGGGGAATAATATTATAAAAATTTATATAAACATTTTTTTGGAATCATGACTTGTAAATTTTAGGGACGATTATATAATAAAAGTGTTTTAATAGCGAAGGCAATAGGCCTAATTCTTATCAATTATAATATAGTATATGCAATTATACCCAAACAAAAAAAAAAAAAAACCACGTATATTAACGACGCATATGTATTAGCTCTTCGTCCTTGCATTCTCTAATTGTGATGCCCATTGCATTACCAGCCATACTAGAAGACAACACATCACAACAATGCCTTCTTGGCGCCTGCAACTAAAGATTCAAGTGGCTACAGTATCATTATCATACTCCCTAATGAAAATTTAATATAATTAAGTCAAAACTATCAAATTACAAGAAATATATATACATTACAATTGAAAACTGGAGGATCAATTTTGTATTCTTGGAAAACAAAAGTAGTTTTGTTTCTTTTTTTTTCTTTTAAAGGTAGGAAAAAGAGCCAACGTCTATTTTTTTTTATTTTTTATTTATTTTACCTATATCTCGGAAATCCAAAAAAAAAAAAAGTCTTCTTATAAAGCAATAAAGACTCAACAATTGTACAACTTGGCACCTATAATCGCTGAGCTTTGAAACATAATTAAAGTGCAGGATTGTGTGTATATATATATATATATATATATATATATGAGGGAATCGACAATATAAATGGAGGAGATTGTTACGGGCAATGTCTAGATTTTTGGAAAAACCATCTTGACAAACTTTTATTTTAATTAGAAAACAACTCTATAACAATGTACGTAAAATTCTATATCTTTATAATAACTTAAATAGATGATAGATTATGTGATTGTAACAGTAAATGCATTTGTAACTTTGAGTGAAAACCGAACAAATACCTGCTTGATATCAAGGTCCAGCTTCTGAGAAAACACCCTGACCTCTTCAATCTTCGTCGGCGAATTCGCATCGTTCGAGCAATTGACAAATGATTTTCTGTACGTAGTTTCGATTCCGCCACTTCCGGAGGATGTCACGCTCTCGAGAAAGAACACCGTCGGAAGTCGACAAGGGTACCGGTGAAGCTCCCTCGTTGCGAAAGTATAAATTCCGGAGAGAAGATTTTTCTCGTTAATCCATTTCCTGAATGTCTTTGGTACATGAAGTAGGTCTGGCAATTGGACATTGTAGCCATATATTTGGACAGAATAGCCCCACGAGACGACGATCGTCCACGAATAACGTTTGTCATAGCAAATCGATTGTTGCAAAATCCGTTGCGAATCGACATTCGCGGCTTTGAACAAGTGTTGGAGGGCTTCCTTGGGAGAGGTCTTGTTTGGGAAGATGGGATTTGTGTGATCCAAGTGATGGAGGGATAGCAAAGGCGTGACCGGGTGTGAAGCCAATATGCCAAACATGTCTCCACGGATGTCAATCTGAGTGTACATCAATTTAGGGAAATCCCAAAAGGGTCAAAAGTCAAAATGCAAATAGAAACGGAAACAAAATTGCCACAAGTGCAAAGGCTGCTCAATAAAGATGGTAGTATTTTCTGGACTAGACCAAGGCTATGTTTGGTTGGGATGACAGAAAGTGTAAGGGCAATTCTCTTATATTGCTTGGCAAAATAAAAAAAAAATAAAAATCATTCTCACTTTGTGCCAGTTTGAATTGTTGTACTCATATAAGAAATGCTGCAAACTGTATTGAAGAAAGAAATTGCTGCAATTATAAGCAGGTGGAGTGTTTGGTAAACTATTTTTTTAAAACTGCTGGTAATAGCAAAAGCAGCATTTAAGTGTTTGGTAAACTAAATATAAAATTGTTGTGAACATATATAATTACCAAAATGGTCCTATCATTGAAATTATTTTATAAAATTAATATTTATTATTCATTTTAATATATACATGGAGAATACAATAATTTTGTTATTTTATAAAAATACATGTATAGCTTTAACAAATCTATTATCAACAATAAATATATATATATATATATATATAATTAATTGTTACTTCATATTATATATATTAGGGGGCGGAAATCAAAAGTCAAAATGCAAATAGACGGAAACAAAATTGCCACAAAGTGCAAAGGCTGCTCAATAGAGATGGTAGTATTTTCTAGGCTATATTTGGTTGGGGAGACAGAAAGTAAGAGTGCAAGAGTGATTCTCTTATATTGTTTGGTATAATAAGAAATAAAGAAAGAAAAAGAAAGATCAATCTAACTTAATAGTATGAAGATGTAACACAAAGCAAAGAAAAAAAATATATTGTAACAAAAGTTACATTTTCAAGATAATATATATATATATATAGCTATAAATTTGTATGATCAACTTTTGTTGAAAATAAATAAGCAATGTAGACTTCCAATCTATCATGTCTAAACGGATAGGTCAATACATTCAATCCTCTTTTTAGTTTGAAAGGATGTAAAGTTTGTAAAAACGGGTTAATAGTAATTCTTTACTTTTAGGACCAATGTTCTCAAACTTCTCTAGAAAAATGAAACAGGGGAATAGAGACAAATAGGCAATTTTTTTTTTGGAAGAAAAGAAAATGGCTTATTTGTCTAGTAGGCTAACTTAGTAGTATTAAGATTTTTAGTTGTTAAATAATAGTCAAAGTTTCAAAAAATAAAAAAAAATGGCCATATAACAAATAAGATCTTCTTACTATAAGAGAATTTGATATAAATTATTCTGTGTAATAATAATTAGCAAATTTATTATGACCTACTTTTTTAAATTTTATAATATTATTTTTTAATAACACTTTGAAAATGAGCATTTATTATAATTTCTCATAATAACGTTTATAGATACTCGAATTTATAAATTTGACCTAAATATAAAAAACTTCTTTCCTCGTAAATCCAGAAACCTACTATAAATATCGTTGGGAAAATTATAATATTTATTAAAACAAAATTTTAATTAGACAGGTTTTAACACATAATCATTCTTTCCTTATTTATCTTACTCTTTTTTTATTTATTCAGTTACCCTCCCTTGCTAGGTTGTTGACTAATTTTAATCTGGTATTTCCTTATTTAATTTCTGATGTTGAATCATGAATGACATTAGAGGAAGATAAATAAAAAAAGGGTGAAGTAGGCAAATACCCAGAATTTATATGGCAATAAAAATAAATACTCAAACTTTTGAAGTAATTGAGTTTCTAGTCAATTTGTGAATTACTTGCACATGCTTTTGGTAACTAAGTGAATTACCACCACTTACCACTGTGTAAGTAATTGAATTTGGGTAATTGGTTAAATTTTTCAAAAAATTAGGTAATAACTTACATTAAGTTTTAAAAATTGGATATTCACTATAGTTTCTCTTAAAAAAAAAAATTACTGTGTCAACTTCAAACAAAAAGAAAACATATATATATATATATATATATTAACACAAAGGACAATTAAGCCAAAAATAAAATACAAGTATAAGAAAAATTACATACATATTTGGTATGAGAAATGAGAATATCAGTTATATACGTAAGAAGATATGTAGTAGTAGATCTGCTCAAGAAGGATTGACTTCTTATTTTATTTTGATATTCTGCACAAGTTCGTAATATTGTGACAACCTTAAATGTTTTTAACTTTTATTTATCTTTTTTGCTTAGGTCCTTAAAGAAAATAATGAACTAAACAATATTGTATACACTACTTTTCTTTTTATGTAGTCCAAATCTTAAACAATAACACTATTCAGTATTTACCATTCATCACGCGCACAGGTGTAGCCAGATAGTATTTCCATAATTTAAAAAACATAAATAAAAGAAGAAAGAAAAAAAAAAACCCTAATAATAGTTGATTGATCGTACCTGATGAAAACCGGGCTCGCGAGTCAACCCAACGCCAAGCTCTGCCACACAAGAGTAGACTCTCGAATCACTTCCATAGACATGAGGATATCTCTCAATACATGAGTCAAACAATTTGGCCAAAACCCTAGCCAAAGGGTAACTTATGGCAAAACCAGCTTCACCAAAAGCCATGCCAAATCCATGAAGAGCGTTTTGCTCATACACCTCAGAGTTAGTCTGTAATGACATGAATTTAATTAATTAATTAATTTGTATTTCTACCTCAGTTGTTACCAATTTGTAAAATTGGTCAGTTTCGTCAAATCTGATAATTTGGAACTATGAGAGAAATTATGAAATTAGCATGGTTATCTTACAATCTTAAAAGTTAGACGTGTTAGGAATTTATGTTTGATTCGAAATTGATATTTAAATTCCTAAGTTTACGTTTTTAAATAACGTGTGCAATTTTAAAATTTCTCGGAAAATTTGTTGCATTTTCGTGGTCCATTTTTTTTTTATTTTGCCATTTTGGGCCCATTTAGCCCAAGCCCATTAGGGCATTTTCTTTCTCCCTTTCTTTCCCCCCACAGCCGACCAAGTCCCCCCCCTTCCTCACAATTTTTTTTCTTTCTTCTTCTTCTTTCCTTTCCTCTCTCTCTCCCTCTCTCCGCCGGCCGACTAGCCTCCCCCGCCGGTGCCGCCGCTCCTCCGCCCAGCTCGCGTGCACAGCGCCGGTGCCGCCTCGCCGCCAGCACCGCTCGGCCCCGAGCTCCAGCCCGCGCGCGCAGCTCCGCCAGCGCGAGCCCCGCGCCTCTCCCTCCCCTCGCGCCCGCGTGCGTCCCCGAGCAGCAGCGCGCCTCCCCCTCCCTTCCGCGCCCGCGTGCTTCCCAGCAGCAGCGCGCCTCTCCGTCGCGCTCAGCTCAAGCTGCCCCTGTCGCGCGCGCTCAGCCCAAGCTTCCCCTGCCGCGCGCGCAGCCAGCCGAAGCGCCGAGCTCCTCCGCGCCGTGCTCCTCCGCGCCGAGCTCCGCCGCGCCGACCCAGCCTCCGAGCACCTCAGTCCGGGCTCCTCCGCGCGAGATCTGCCCGTCGCCGGCTACCACAGGTCCGGCCACCGCCGCACAGCTCCGGCCAGCCCCTCCCGCACGGCCGCGCAACCACGCCGACCCTCGTCGCGTCGTGGTCTCCTCCGGGCAGCAACCGTGCTCCTCCTCGCGTTAAACCCCTTTTCGTACATTGTCGTTGACGCCGACACCGAGGTAAGCTTCGTGTCCGCAGCGTTGACGTCGAATGTTCATTTTTGAATCTTTAGTTTCAGCGGGTTAACTCTCGTTTTCGTTTATGTTGTGAGCTCGTCGTCCCTTCGCTCCGCCGCTGAAATTTCTCGACAGCCGCAACGCGCTTCTTTGAGCCGCATTTTCTCAAGTTTGGTGAGCCTCGTTACCTTTGTGGTTGTTGTGAAATACTTGATTTTAGTCGGTTAGGATTTGACGAAGTTTTATCTTGTCTACCGCTTGTTTTCGTTAGGATCGTAATAAAATTTATGTTCGAGTTGTGAGTGAACGAAATTATTTTCGCGTTCAAGAATCGTATCATTATGGGCTTGAACTTGTTAGACGCCTAGAGGTCGTTTTTAATTCGGTTTACCTTGAGTTTTTGACACCTTGAAGTGTGCTAATTTAGTAGCGAAAAGATGGGAATTCGTTTTTGTGCGGTAAACTTCACGCGCTTAAATGTTTATTTTTCGCACTATATTTGTAATGGTTGAAATCCCGATTTATCCGTGCTTAGACGAGCGGGAACTAAATTTTCTCTTTTAGACGCGGTTTTGGAAAAAATAAAAATAAAAATAAAAATAAAAATAAAAATAAAATTTCCAAGTGATATTATTTTGAAAGTTTCATTTGGAGTTTTGGTTGTCTAAAATCAAATAGTGAAAAAAAAAGAGAAAATTATGCACGTTATTGTTTATTTAACCGTGTGAAGTTGTATTTTGGCAAGTAGGCCATTCAAATGTGAATGAGTTATAAATTGGGTCACAATTCCGAGTGTTTCCCATCGTGTTGCATTTAGTTCGAAAATTTATTCGATCATTTTATTATGCCAAATTGTGCAGGATCACCACCGAAGTGCTTAAGGACGCACGACCCCTCACCGTCGTATACTAAAGGTATAACCAAGCGGCCAAAAATCGAGTTCTTGTTGTAAAATGTTACGACATTGGAAGCGTGACTTGAGTTAGGATATTGTTGGAATCCTTGAGAATTATGCTACGAGTTTAGCCTTTGAGACTCGAGAATAATTGTTGTTATGAAATTTTGGAAATGTCTTGATATTATGTTTATTGACTCTAGTTGTTGATATGTTGGATTGTGACCGAAATTAGTTTGGTGCTGGGTTGATATTAGGTGAAGGCTTCGGCCGGGATATCCGAAAAACAGGGGAAACTCTGCCGGATTTCCGGCTCGAAGCCTAGGCACTTTTATTGATTTAATCATGGTACGAGTAAGGCTAAGAACCTATTCCTCACATAAACAAATCCAATGACAACAGTTAGGACGGAAACAAACTTAGATGGGCATTTTTTCATAAATTATTAACCGTTCCACTAACTAGAGTCACATTCTTCGAGTCCACCAATTCCAAGTTCTTCCTCTCCTGTATTTAGTGGTAAACCTTGGCGTTGATCATTAATTGCTCGTGTGGAACAGAAGCATCTCACACAAAGCACGAGAAGAGACGCCCCTAGGGAAAGGATTTCGAGGACCGAAGCGAGGAGCTTAGGACCTCAAGTAAGTGGATCTCCTCTGTAACACGAGTAGGCTTTACCTTGTTTGATTGTTTCTCTTTCTTGTGATGTCGTGAAATGTCACTTGTGATGTTTAGTTTCCTAGGTGCGTGAGTATGGGCTCACGTGCTTATACCCTGTCTTCTAACTCGCAATTATGGGGTTGCGAGTCTGCATATATTTTAAGTACATGTGTGATTGCGTGCATGAGTCTCCTGTCTGTGGGTATGGGACCGCAGACATAAAACTATTTCTGTTGTTGTTGAGAACTTATTGCAGGTAAGAGAGAAACTCTAAGACAAGCTAAGAGGGGTGAAAACACTGTATGTGTGCGGGTAGGGCCTGACGAGGCCGCAAGTCATGATCGGTCCCGAAATAGCCCGACGGGGTCACTTATCATATTTCGGGGCGGCCTGAGAGCCTAGGGGAGGTCGGTGGACGACCTTCCTCTGTGTGAGTACCTTGCTCATTTGGGTCGGGCCCGACGGGGCCGCGATCATGATTTGGTTCCGAAATAGCCCGACGGGGCCAGCAGCCATGATAGATTTCGGAACGACCCGAAGGACCTCGTGGAGGTCAGCGAGCTATTTTTCGGCATAATTCAGCGGGCCCAGTAAGAGTTAATAAGGACCCTTTAAACATGAAAGTCGTGTGTACACGTAACTCAATCAGGGAGATTGAATTCTAGAGTCTTGTGTTGAATCCAACATTGGATGGTCTTGAGGTATAATCATGATCGAGCCGCCGGAGGCTCGATTTTAGAGGAGGGTAGACTTATTCTGACTCAATTATAAATTCTATGCGCATATGTTTAAATAAGTCTCGATATAAAGTATTATACCTCTTTAATCCACTTATTGGGCTATTAGCTCACTAGTGTGCTCGTGTTGCAGGTAAGTTGAAGGGGAAGCTGGAAAACTAGGCGACATGGAAGGATAACGGCGAGTGCATACGGGACCGACCTTGGGAGAGTCGGGTATACCGCCGGCTAGCCGTTGGCATTTATTTTGAGAAGTTGTTGTTTTTGTTTTGAAAATCCCACGTGAAAACTCTTTTGATGGTCGTGTGGTCACGGTTACATTCCGTGTTAGGCATTTAAATGTATTTTCTTATCGTTATGTAAAAAGTTTCAAATTCTACCGTATTTTTTGGGACTTGAAAATTGGTAAATCTCTTATGATTATTGTGAATTTATATTTCCTTTTACGTGTTAGTTTTTGGGTCGTTACATAGTCCCTATGTAGTACCAAAGCCGGTGGTCGTACTTGGAGAGAGTCTTGGCCAAATTCTCGGGGAAGAACACCGTGTCATCGTCCCCGAACACGAACCACCTCACGCCCGGGAGGTTCAGCGCCACGGTCTCGGACACCATGCGAGCCACGCGGATCGCCGACCTCTGTCCTCCCCGGCCGTACGTGTAGCGAAAGCGCGTGGTGTCCTCAGAGACGCATAACGGGGGGAGAGAGGTGTTGCTGCCTCCTCGGTGGCGTTGTTCGAGGAAGACGCAGCCCCGCGTCTGGCCCGGCTTCCACCATGTGGCGACGTAGTCCTTTCTGCTCCGCCAAGAGCTGTTGCTCGATGCGATACCGAACGCAATGTGTCGAAGAGCGGTGGGCTCGCGCGCGCTTTGAGAGGAAAATGGCGTGGTGATGAGCTCGGTGCGGAGGAGGAGTAGAGAGATGATGAGGAGATAGAGTAGGCACAGGGAAGATATGCTTATGAGAAGGCTTGTCACGCCAGGAGAGTAATATGGTTTTGAAAGTAACTTTGAGAAGTGCATATTTCTTGATCTTGAGAGAGAGAGAGAGAGGGGTTTTAGGAAGTGAAAGCGTTTAGTATTGTGGACTTAGCTCTATATGAGATCTCTTTCCTAGAAAGATATGATATTGATATTGATATTGAATTAGGAGATTATTATATCTAGCTAGGGTCACTTAGGAAATTTTAAGAAAATAACAATTTAAAAAAAATCACAGTTTCAAAATTTAAGAAAATAGTCATTTCATTTATTACCTTGATAAGACGCAGCAAATTTTATGTGTAATTTTGTTATTATTAGAAATTTCTTTATCTATGTAAGAAACTGTGACTATTTTTTAAAAACACATAATCTAAAATAGCTATTTACCTAATTGATCATAAAATAAAATTGTAACTTTATGACAAAAAGAATAAAAAAATTAAACCGTCTAAAATTAATTCATATATAATTAGAGTATTCATATAAAGTTGAGTAAGTAAAATATCTAATTTAATTAAAAAAAATCGAATATTTATGAGAATATATATTTTTTTCAAATACTTTTTTAATATTGAGTCAAATGTGTATAGTATTTTTATTATTTAATTTCTAATGACTAATAACGGAAAGCAAATTTTGTTAAGGTAGCTGAGATATAAACTTTGACATTTTATGGAAAATGGTTCCTAAACTTTTGTTTTTTGTTTTTTTGTAACTTTTTCAACTTATATAAATGCTACTAGAAGTTTGATGGTTAATATTATATAATTATAACCATCCTAATTAATATTCATTTAAAATTCATTTACTAATTTTTTTAAAATCAAATTTTCACTAAAGCACTTTTAATAAGTTTAGATTTTTCACATTGAATTTAAGTTTAAAAAGATTTTTAGTTGATTATTTAACGAATGTTATTTACTGTGATTATACAATTTTATCATCAAGCATTTATTCAGATCTCAATTACAGTTCATTTTAGCTGAAAAAAAATGTCCCAAAAAATAGTTATTAGGGGACTATATTTTATTTAATTTCAAAGTCGAAAAAATAACAAATGATAGATTCCACGGTTTTTATATGAAATAGTCATTCATTTATATTAGTTTTAAACATCTAGCTTATATTTATTTTTATTAGTTAAATAGTCATACATTCGTGTCTAAATTTTTGAGACTGCAGTCTGCAGTCATTAATTTTTTTAATTCAATTTTTATTGTTTATTGCAAACAATATTGTCTAAAATTTTGTCACAAATTTTATTTCTTTAGTCATAAATTTTTAGATATTGATCTGATGACTATTTTACTAATATTTCAAAACGTGAGTTATATTTCTAAGATACAGATTGCAAAATAACGAAATCCTTAACTGGCCCTAAATTCTAAAGTACGAGGTTTAAACTGAGAACTTTATATAGAACAATTTTAAAATTAACCCAAATAGTAAACTCTCGATTTCGTAAGCTCAAGAGTTAATGGCAGCGTAATCTGCGCTTCTAATGTAAGGATCTTAAATTGTGTTACATTCAAGTGTGGAACGAGCATTTATGGCTGGTAAGTAAATTAAGAAGGCCTCCACCACCGACGAGGTGGTATAGTGGCAGGGAAGTCCATCTAGGCTTCCCCACCCTGCAGGCCAGGGTTCGAGCCCCCACACCCCCAACTTTCTAAAGTTGGATGCACCAGAGACCCCAATGGTCTTAGGTGGAGTGTGGTGAGCCCCTGTCCTGCAGATTTCAGGGACTTAATGGTCTCGCGTGGAGAAGCCCTGATAGACCCCTGTCACTCCTCGATGGTCCCCGGGACTGCTATGAATGCCGATGGGGCGTGGGGGCGTGAGCAGCACCATCCGGCATCCGATCCCCCTTTTTTTTTCTTCAAAAAAAAAATTAAGAAGGCTTCCAAATATCAAGCAAAGAAAAAAAAAAAAAACACGAAGGCCTCCAAATACATTTTTAGAAAACTACAAAAACAAAAAAAGAAAATCTAAAAAATCAATGGCCAATCATATTCTTCCACTTAGTGGGTTTACTAACTTAAGTCAAACATTCTTATTACGTTAAGAATATTTTTGGTATGAAAGAAAGTGAGAGGATAAAAAATGTAAGATAGAATTTGGGATGAAAATTTAGAAGTTGGGCTGTTTGGTGAAAAGAAAAATAAAAAAGAAGAGAAAATTGGATAGGTAAAAATAAAAGTGGGGACCACATTTTTTTTTTTATCTTGGAAGGAAAAGTTCTTTTGTCCATTATATAATTATAAAAAAAATAAAAAAAATAGATAAAATGGTAAATTTGCATATCAAAAATTTTCTTCCCCTTCTATTCTACCAAACAACAAAAGGAAAAAATAATTTCTTGTTTTTCTTTTTAATTTCTATCACCTAGACACCTCTTATTTTCTTTTGCATCTAATTTTCTTTTTTTCTTATCAAACATGTTAGAGGGCCATATTATACATGGGTAAGAAAGGATTTTTTTGTTTTTTTTCATGACCAATAAGAAAGGACATGATCTGTTCAAATTTGTACATGACAATGTTACACGATTAAAATGTTGTGACATGTACTTGTGAGTTATAATATATAATTATTAATGCATATATTTTTATGAGCTTTGCTAAGCATAGAAACGCGTGTGGCGTCTGTTTAATCACAACCATCTATGATGATAGGTCTCATGTGGGGCTTATTATGGGACCCACGCATGTGCTTAACATTTTTCTATTTTTATTTAGGCCAATAAATAAGTGGCGCATTATTACTATTTTTCTTCAAAACATTCTAACTACGTATACTTCTCTCTTTTAAAATATAATTCATACTATCTACACAAGCTCACAAGTATGTTACACAAAATCTTGTAAATAAACAAGTTTGTAAAGTTGCGCAATACTACTCGGCCAGACATGCGTGGAATTTGCCTGAAGAAGACGACAAGACATATTTTGACGAATCAATAAAATGCATCCATTCATTTAAGATTTATTTATGGTCAAAATTGAATAAGTATAATATTTATTTAGTATAGAATATAAACCTTATCTATTCTAATTATAAACTTATAAACTGACAACTCATTTAATTTTTTATGTAATATATTTTTTATAAACTTATTCTATAACTAAAAAGGGTAGTTCTGTGTTGAGAAATGTTAAAAAAACAGACGGATGGGAAATATATACGCCAGCCATTAATTTAAAAATAAAGGGTAAATGATGTGAAAAGTGTAAATTTTTAACTTGGTACAGAGTGTATATGATTTTCTTTTATAAATGAAACTCAGCTTTTTCTTTTATTTATTTATTTATTTTTAATCTTTCTTAGCTTAGCTTTCTCCCTTCACTTTCACCGAACCACTCCACCTCCATAGAGCCCATCTCTTCTTCTTCCTTGCTCTGCACAGGATTATTTTATATCACTAATTCTTTTGCTTTATAATATTAATTTTTATCAGATTCACTAATCTTTTTCCTTTTATAGGTTTTCTCTCACAACCCAATTTTTCAAATCCCAACACCCATCTACATTCCCAATTTTCAAATACACAGCCCAAAACCCATGTAATACCCTAATTTAATTCCAACGAGCGTCCACGAAGGTTGAGAGGAAAAGTAACAAGCTTCTGGTGGTGGAGAAGTTTTTGATGATTGGGTGCTTGTTTGTTCTCGATGAAGGTGACGACAAATATCTTGTAGAAGCCCGAGAATTCTAGATGTTTTGGCAGATCTGAAAAAAAGAAATGTTGCATATGTGAAACAAGCCTAACGAGTGTTTTGTTATAATATGAAAAAAAAAAGAATTTAAAAAAAAAAGATTTTTTCTCTGAAATTGATAAACATTAAGGTGTCTGGACCCGATAACGACGATGAAACGTTAAATGAATTGCCAGCGTGGTTGTAGAAGCTAAGAGGTTGGCAGCGTCAAGGGCGAGGCAGAGATGGTCGTCGTCGAACGACTTGATTTCTTCCTTTTGTGTTTCGTTTTTTCTTTTGTTTTAATATTTTTTAATAATAGATTAAGTGTGGCGATAAGTATACTAATTTCTGTGTACTCTCACTGTCATCTATTACGGAGTCATGTGTGTATCACGTGCTCTTGAATTAGTTAGTTAATTATTAAGTAGTTATTAGTTAGTTAAACATCACGTTTTAGACGGATAGTTAGTTTTCTTCTATTTCGACTGGTGTATATAAACCAGTTGTAATTTCTTTCGTGAATATATTTTTTGAAGCTCATTTTTCATTTCCTCTCGTTCTCTTCTTCTAGTTGCAATATGGTATCAGAGCGAAAAATTCCGCCATTTTTTTTCGAAGTTCGAGCTTTGATTTCTGAGAGTTGATTTCTGAGCTTCTCGTCTTGTTGTTCGTTCTCTGTTGCTTTGAATTTGATTTTTAATCATGGAGATTTCAAAGGCTAAACAGACTGGACAACTTAATTCTGGAGGTTCTAATGGCAAGTCTGCCATTGATGATCCGTTCAGTCCGTACTTTCTTTATCACTCTGATAATCCTGGTATGGTCCTCGTTTCTCAACCTCTGATTGGCGATAACTACGCTTCTTGGAGTCGTTCGATGACCATAGCATCATTAGTGAAGAACAAGTTAGGGTTTGTTGATGGATCAATTGTGAAACCTTCAGGTACTGATCTTCAACTCCTTAATTCTTGGATTAGAAATAACAACATTGTGATTTCTTGGATCTTGAATTCGGTCTCAAAGGACATTTCTGCTAGTATACTTTTCTCGGACTCCGCTGTTGAAATTTGGAGTGATTTACGTGAAAGATTTCAACAGAGTAATGGACCTAGAATCTTTCAATTACGCTGAGAGTTGGTTAATCTTAGTCAAGATCAGAATTCTATTGCTGTGTATTTTACCAAACTCAAATCAATTTGGGAAGAATTGAGTAATTTTCGGCCAAATTGTTCATGTGGCAAATGCACTTGCGGTGGAGTCAAAGACATGAATGATTACTATCAAAATGAATATGCGATGACTTTTCTAATGGGATTGAATGAGTCGTTTACACACACTCGTGGTCAAGTCTTGTTGATGGACCCCATTCCTCCTATCAACAAAGTGTTTGCCTTTATTGCTCAAGAGGAAAAACAGAGATCTGTTAGTAATATTGGTACAGTGGCTGGAATGGATTCTCCTCATGCTCTTGCAATGTTGGCCAAAGCTGATTCTCGTTTGGGTCCTAAATCACAAAAGAAAGAACGACCAGTTTGTACTCACTGTAAAGGACTTGGACATACCGTGGACAAATGTTACAAGTTACATGGATTTCCTCCGGGGTACAAATCTCAAAGGAAAAGTCAAGCGCCTGTTGCTAATGCTCATTCTTTTGATGACAAGCAAAGTGATGGTCATTCCAAAGACATGAATCATTCTATGTCTTCACTCATGGCTGATCAATGTCACCAGCTCATAGCTATGTTGTCCACTCATCTCAAATCATCAGTGACTTCTACATCTGCAAGTGACGTGAATTGTACTTCATTCAATGCAGGTACTTGTCTCACTGTTAGTGTTAATTCGGTTATATGTCAGCAACAAGCTTGGATCTTGGATTCGGGTGCTTCACGACATATTTGTGCCGATTATTCCTTATTCACAAACTTGCAATCTTTACAAAATTCCTCAGTTATTTTGCCCAATCATGCTGTTATATCAGTGCATTTTTGTGGTGATGTCCAAGTTCATAAGGATCTTATCTTGCGGGATCTTTTGTTCGTACCGGGTTTTAAATTCAACCTAATTTCTGTGAGTGCTTTAACCATGGATTCAAATTTGGATCATTTGTTTTCGAATGATGGCTTTGTTATTCAGGACATGAGCAACAAGAGGAGGATTGGCAAGGGTAAAAGACTGGAGGACTTGTTCGTTCTTTATGTTGACTGCAATGCTCAAGTTCTTTCCTCTGTCAATCGGGTCTCTGCTCAAGTCTGGCATGATAGTCTTGGTCACCTTTCTTTCAAAAAGTTGCAGCCTTTGAAGAATGTCCTGGATTTCACCGTCTCGCAAAAGGATCAACCATGTTATATCTGTCCACTTGCTAAACAGCGAAGGTTACCCTTTGTTTCTCACAATCATTTGTCTACTAAGCCATTTGATATTATGCATTGCGACATTTGGGGTGCTTATCATGTAACTTCCTATGCTGGACATAGATAACTTCTTACTTTGGTTGATGATTGCACATGTTTTTGCTGGGTGTACCTAATGAAAAATAAATCAGATGTTCATCAGTTGATTCCTCGATTTTATGCGATGGTACATACTCAATTCGGTACTCCGGTGAAGCTTTTCAGATATGATAATGCTAGGGAACTTGTCTTTGCTGACTATTTTTCCTAAACCGGTACTCTTCATCAATTTTCATGTGTTGAATGCCCCGAACAGAATTCTGTGGTAGAGCAAAAGCATCAACATTTGCTCAATGCCGCTCGTGCTTTGTATTTCCAATCTCGAGTCCCCATTCGATTTTGGTCCGAGTGTATTCTTACAGCAATGTTTCTTATTAATCAGACACCATCTCCCGTGTTGCATGGTCGATCTCCGTTTGAATGTCTTTACGACAAGCCAATTGATTATTCTGGTCTGCGTTTTTTGGTTGTTTAGTTTTTGCCTCCACTTACTCGGCACATCGAACTAAGTTCCAACCTTGTTCTCGCACTTGTGTGTTCTTGGGCTATCCACCGGGGATCAAAGGCTACCGTTTATATGACATTGTGAACAAGGAAATTTTGGTTTCACGCGATGTTATCTTCCATGAAACGATTTTCCCATTTCACACTGTGGTTACTCAAGAATCTCTTCTTGATCTTGTTTTGCCAATGCAACAAGCTACTCACAGTACTCCTCTGCCGGAATCGCCTAATCTCGCGCCTAATAATACCTCCATGTCCATTTTGACCCCTGGTATTTCCCCTGTTGCTGCTGGTAATTCCACTGTTGTTGCTGGTGATTCCTCAGACGTCATTTCGATGGCTTCTCCACCGCCTCGCTCTATTCCTATTGTTGATCCTCCGTCTACGGTTCGTCGCTTGGCCCGTATGCCTATCAAGCCTGGCTACCTTAAGGATTTCCATTGCAGCTTCGTTTCCACATCGCCTAAATCGGTTCAATTGACTTCTCCATATACTCTTTCCAAGGTTGTTGATTATTCTGCTCTTTCACCTGCTTATCGTGCTTTTGCTCTCTCTGTTTCGCTTGACTTTGAACCTCAGTTCTTTCACCAAGCTGTGAAACATGACCATTGGCGGGCTGCGATGAAGGAAGAACTCGATGCCATGGAACGTAATACAACTTGGTCTATCGTGCCATTACCAACTGGAAAGAAGTCAATTGGATGTCGTTGGATATTCAAAAATAAGTTTAATGCTGATGGAACCATTGCTCGGCATAAAGCACGTTTAGTTGCGAAAGGCTACAATCAACAAGAAGGCATCGATTTTATTGATACCTTCTCTCCCGTGGCGAAGTTAGTAACTGTGAAACTGTTACTTGCTTTGGCTGCCTCTCATCATTGGCATCTTGCACAGCTCGATATTAATAACGCCTTCCTCAATGGTGATCTCTTTGAAGAAGTATATATGGACTTGCCTCTCGGGTATACACCTCAGGGGGAGTTTCAAAATTTGATGGAAAACTTGTTTGCCGTCTTCATCGCTCTATTTACGGTATTAAACAAGCTTCATGTCAGTGGAATATTAAATTCACACAAGCTATCTTGAACTTTGGCTTTCGTCAGTCCAAATCTGATTATTCTCTTTTTACCAAAGGTTCTTGATCCGAATTTGTGGCTCTTGTTTTGTACGTTGATGATATCGTTGTTACAGACCCCAATTTGTCCATTATCAATGCTGTCAAGGCGTTTTTGCATTCCCAGTTTAAGTTGAAGGACTTAGGCTCGCTTAAGTTTTTCCTTGGCTTGGAAATTGCACGATCTTCCACTGGTATTGTTGTTTCTCAACGCCAATACGCACTTCAGTTGCTTGAAGATTACGGTTTTCTTGATGCTAAGCCTGTTTCAACGCCAATGACTCCTAATGTCACTCTTAACAACACTACTGGGGATTTACTTGATGATTTCACAACTTATCGACGTTTAGTTGGTCGCTTATTGTACTTGACCATTTCTCAGCCTGATATTACATTTGCGGTACATACGTTGATTTATTGCTGCTCCGCGTACCACGCATCTTCAGGCCGCTCATCATTTGTTACGCTTTATCAAGGGTCAACCGGGCACTGGTTTGTTTTTCTCGGCTACTTCATCCTTACAGCTCAAGGCATTTTCGGATGCTGACTGGGCTACTTGTCCGGACTCACGCAAGTCTGTTACCGGATATTGTGTTTTCCTTGGTGACTCCTTAATTTCTTAGAAATCGAAGAAGCAAACCACGGTGTCACGCTCTTTGGCAGAAGCGGAATATCGTGCTTTAGCAGCCACTGCCAGTGAGCTCATCTGGCTTCAGCAGTTGCTTTGTGACTTTGGTTTCACTAAGCTCTTGCCAGCCTTGTTGTTTTGTGATAATCAAGCGTGCATATTGCCTCTAATCCTATGTTCCATGAACGTACGAAGCATATTGAGATTGATTGTCATTTTGTTCGCGATCGTATTCAATCTGGTGCTCTCAAATTGCTTCCTGTTCGGTCTCGACATCAGTTGGCTGATATGTTCACTAAGCTATTACCTGCTTCTTTACTCACTCCTCTGTTGTCCAAGATGGCTCTTAAGAATATTTTTTGCTCATCTTGAGGGGGAGTATTACGGAGTCATGTGTGTATCACGTGCTCTTGAATTAATTAGTTAATTATTAAGTAGTTATTATTTAGTTAAACATCACGTTTTAGACGGATAGTTAGTTTTCTTCTATTTCTACTGGTGTATATAAACCAGTTGTAATTTCTTTCGTGAATATATTTTTTGAAGCTCATTTTTCATTTCCTCTCGTTCTCTTCTTCTAGTTGCAATATCACCCAATAGAATTTTATAGATCGTTTCCTACTCGTTTGTTTTTCTTTCGTTTCCCATTACAGAATTGGCGACTAAAAATATGAGAAAGACAATTAAAGTGACAAAAAATTAGGACGTCAGATTTTTTCTCATGTGTTATTACCTCTTTTGATCTAATGTACATTATATCAATTATTAAGAAAAATTACTTTTTTTCGCACTATATTTTCTAAAAGCACCGTATTCTTTAATTTCGACGTGTATGACTATTTATTTAAAGTAGACCATTTGGCACCCTCCGCCAAGACCACCTTCGCCCCTCCGCGAACCCAGCCTCTCCGCCCCGACCCCGCGACCTCCTCTGCTGCCCTTAGGCTCCCGCGAGCCATTAACATCACCCGAGAAGCCGGCGTGAGACCTCGCCGAGTTGTGCCGCCGCCGTGAGCTCGTCGGTGTACTAAGCCAGCGTCCCATGGGCTAGGTGAGTGTCTCTCTCTCTCTCTCTCTCTCTCTCTCTGTGTGTCTTTTGCGATTAAGTTCGGTGGCTAACTCCACGAGGATTGCGGTTTGATCGTGGTGAATCGCCCGTCATGGCAGCCCCGAGCTCAAGACGGCACCGTCATATAGTTTTGTTCGTAATTTTTAAGTCTCATCGTGTTTCATAGTTTTGCGAATATAATTACTTGTATTACGTGCATAATCACGTTTTGGTAGCACTAGTCATAAGTGATTTTATAATTTATAGTTATATATTGTAACTCTTTTATAGGTCAGTCAACAATTTGGAGTGCAAAGTGTTTGTGGAAATTCCCCACTGAGTTTGTTGCTGTCTGAGTAGCTTTACGGGAAACACAATGAAGGCCGTCGGGTTCGGTCGTAATTAGTGTTTGTCAGTTTCTTCGTTCTCGGCTTTCAACGAGGTCGGTGCTGGGTCTTTATTGAGAAAAAAAAAAAAAAAAGATCCATTTTGATTTCTTATGAGCACAAAGTTTGGATATGAATGATTGATCGCTGCAAACTCGAACTGTTTCCATCTTATGAATAAATACATGTTTCGTCGGTTTTCAACTGAGCCCATAGTTTCTGGGATTTTGAGAAGACGGAATTGGAATCCAATACCAGTCCCCCACAGAACAATACCTGAACCCAAAGGACAAGACCTCGATTTTGTTAATGTTGCACATAGTCATCTAATTCACTCTGACTGGGTAAAGCTCAACTCTTTGTCGAGTGGCTTAACAGCATTTAGAGTAAAACATGTGCTTTTAAAGATTCAGAAGGACCATGTTCTTTCACTTGAATTCTTCAACTGGGTGAGATGTCAAAATCTCAGTTTACATACCCTTGAAACCAATTCAATCATGCTTCACATTCTCACAAGAAACCGGAAGTTCAAATCCGCAGAGTCAATTTTGAGGTCCATTCTTGCCTCAGATTCAATAGAGTTGCCTCCTAAGTTGTTTGAGGCAATTTTATATTCGTATCGGCTGTGTAATTCGTCTTCATGTGTTTTTGACTGTCTTTTCAAGACATTTGCACATATGAGAAAATTTAGGAATGCCACGGACACTTTTTTTAGAATGAAGGACTATGGGTTTTTGCCAACGGTTGAGTCATGCAATGCGTATATGAGCTCGTTGCTTGAACTTCATAGAGTTGATATTGCTTTAGGATTCTACAGGGAAATGCAGCGTTATCGGATTTCTCCTAATGTATTTACACTTAACATGGTTATTCGTGCTTATTGTAAAGTGGGGAAACTAGATAAGGCTGCTGAGACTTTTGCTGACGCCAATAGAATGGGTTTTAGCCCTACTGTCATATCGTATAATACGCTGATATCAGGATACTGTAATAAAGGCCTTATGAGCTCCGCTATGAATCTTAAAACTTTGATGGGGAAGAACGGGTTGCAGCCTAATGTTGTAACTTTTAACACCCTTGTCAATGGGTTCTGCAAAGAACAAAAATTACACGAAGCAAATAAGCTTTTCAATGAGATGAAGGTCATGAAGGTGGATCCTAATACTGTAACGTACAATATTTTGATAAATGGATACAGTCAAGCGGGAAATTGTGAGATGGGTAGCCGACTTTACGAGGAGATGTCAAGGAATCGAGTGAAAGCAGACATCTTGACTTATAATGCCTTGATTCTAGGGCTATGCAAGGAGGGGAAAACAAAAAAGGCAGCGTATCTGTTTCGGGATCTTGAGAAGGAAAACTTGGTCCCGAATGCGTCTACGTTTTCTGCCCTTATTAGCGGGCAATGTGCGAGGAAAAACGCTGACCGTGCGTTTAAGCTATATAAAAGCATGATAAGATGCGGCTGCCATCCTAACGGACGTACTTTTGAGATGTTGATATCTACTTTTTGCAAGAGCGAAGATTTTGATGGAGCAGTCCAAGTCCTGAGGGAAATGTTTGAGAGGTGTGTAGTTCCTGATTTAGATATGTTTAATAAGCTTTGTACAGGCTTATTGGAAGCTGGGAAAGATGATTTAATAACGTCTTTGTGCTCTGAGATGGAAGAAAGACGCCTCTTACCCAAAGGTTTTGACAGGGATACAATTACTAGCTCTGGGCTTAATAACCAAGATCATAATGTTTGGAGGTAACTTTTTGTGTGCCTTTGGTTTTTATGTATTAACTCCAACATTTTAGTGAACGTGATATTTGTACATTTCTTTGGAGTGTTACTTTTTTAGTTTGCATATTTTAAGTTATGATTGCGTATATAGAGAGATGCAAGTTTTACGATCTTTTCTCTTGGCTGAGAATTTTGCTAAATGATTTGGCCTAATTTTACTTTGATTTAGATCAAGGGTGTGATAAACAACTATACGGCATGTTGATTTTGTTGGAAAAGTAAATATGCATTTGTTCTTCGTAATCAAAACTAGTGTTTTTGTTAAAATTCTTTTGATAAAAGAGCTTACTGTTGTAGAAAGGCAACAGGTCGATGTTTGGTGGGGTAAAAGTTTTATCTCAGTTCATGTTATTGTTGGCCGATGCGATTTTTTTTCTCGATTTGTGCGTATCATCCTTGTGCAAGGGCCATGCTAATCTTCTGTGTATCATTCCAATTTTATCGGATGTCCCCGAAGGGACGCCAATGTGATATTCAATACACCATTTTCACTTCTTGCATTGTAGCAGAATCTACTGTCTTCGGATTTCTTGTTCTGTTTTGTTAGTTTACCAATTCTCCCAAAAATTTAACATATAGGCCAGTGAAGGGCAAACATGTGGGTAAATTTAGGGCTATTAACATATATAGTCAAATTGAGGTCTAATATTACATATATATTCAAGGGTGAAGTAGACAAATACCCAGAATTTATATAACAATAAAAATAAATACCCAAACTTTTGAAGTAATTGAGTTTCTAGTCAATTTGTGAATTACTTGCACATGCTTTTGGTAACAAAGTGAATTACCACCACTTACCTATGTGTAAGTAATTGCATCTTTTGGGTAGTTGGTTACATTTTTCAAAAGATTGGGTAATAACTTACATTAAGTTTTAAAAATTGGGTATTCACTATAATTTCTCTATATTCAAAGTGTATAAGATATATTAAATCTATTCATTCCTCCACTTAATAATACCATTATACCCTTATTAAGATATATCCGGTTATAAACTCGGATAACAACTGGTAAAAATAAAAAAGAATCAATAAAAAGTTAAAAACTGACTGCCTAAAATTAAGGCATTAAAAACCAAATAAAAAAATTGAAAATTAAATGATATGAACTCATATTTGAATGTTTGAGAGAAAATAGGAACCCATTTCCCTCCCCTCCCCACATCTCTTTCTTCCTCATAGTGATTAATCGTCAGATGCCCACAATAAATTTTCCCAAATCTTTGTTGAAATTTACCCTTTGATTCCTCAAAAGCTTGCCAAAAAAAAAAAAAAATCTTACTTCGCAAAACAACTCGTCTTCGATTTATCGGAGTTGAATATCATATTACAAAATTCACCGTATAACCTCACAAACCCATCGCAATAATCGCGATACGCGACCAGGACCGCTACACCTTCGCCGCTCGCCGCCATACCAGATCTCCGAATCATAGACGGATATGATCGCTGTATATGGCATATGAAAGTCCGGCAATAAACGATATCAACAACGAAGTATGAATGTATAATATGGTATTAATTTTTTTCATTGTAGACAATTTTTGCTATGTAGATGTTTTTTTTTTTTGGTTAGATAATTGAAAATGTTTTTCGTGATATTTTTTTTCACTAAAAGTGTGAATCTGAAAATGCATTTATAATTAGATGTGATGAATCAAATATTTTTTAGATTTGATATTTGGAATTGAATATCATATTTTGATTTGAACATCATATTTGGATTTGAATATCATAATTGATTATTGTTTAGATTCAATATTTGCCCTTTAATTATTCGTTTTCTAAAATAAAAGTATTAGAATATATGAACATGAAAAAAAAAAACTCAAATATTGAATTCGCCATATTGTCAAAAATATTTGAATATTTGAGTGTCCAATAGCTAGGATTAAACACAAATATTGAATTCGCTATATTGAATTTAAAATTTGAAAGTTCAAGTCAATATTAATTTCTGTATATTTAAGAAATTGAATATTTGGTTATTTATTATCTTGTTTATTTCTATTTTATTTTAGGAAAAATTCAAATCTTTATCTGATTGCCAATTTGAAATACGAATAACAAACGTTTGGGTTTTTTAATTGCACACTTTTGGCTGCTACGTAAAAAATTAGATGGTTTAATTTTTTAAAAGAATATTTAAATTGGTACAAATGGCAATACTTTCCTAACTTGGAATTTGGATTACCCGATATATAATGTGGATCTAAAGGGTAAAATGGTCTTAAAAAAAGTGCCACATAAGCACAATGAATCAATATGATAATAATTACAAATATTAAACAAATGTGTAATATTTGATTCAATATTGACTGATCGTGTAAAAACTTCGTAAATTTAACTAGAAAGCCCAACAAAATAAGAAGTCCGAAAGATAATTAAAGGCTTTACATGTGGACAATTTTTAAATGGGGATAAAGAGTGCAATTGCAAGGGTTTAAACTCAGGATCTCTTGCTATAATACCTTGTTAGTTTACCAATTCTTCATAAAATAATTATATAATGTACATAAATGTTAAGCAGGCCTGTATGTTGATGATAATTTTCACATAAGTTCTGAACTTCTTATTGATGGCATCGATATATGCGTGTTAATTATCTAAACTTATAATTGTAAAATATAGTAGTGACATAAGTCGGGATGTTTTTATACAACAGACATCCTGTATTATAGTGAAAATTAGATATTATAAAGAGAAATTATAGTGAATACCCAATTTTTAAAACTTAATATAAGTTATTACTCAATCTTTTGAAAAATGTAACTAACTACTCAAATGATTCAATTACTTACACAGTGGTAAGTGGTATTAATTCACTTGTTTACCAAAAGCATGTGCAAGTAATTCATAAATTGACTAGAAACTCAATTACTTCAAAAGTTTGGATATTTATTTTTATTGTTATATAAATTTTGGGTATTTGCCTACTTCACCCTATTATAAATATGTATAAGCAGATTCTTAGGAGTAGAAAGAAATATAAATATTGAGAAATCCACCATCCTACTGAATATATATATATATATATATATATATATATATGCGTGCGTCTATGTAATATACATATATTTATGAAAAAAGTCAAACTAGGAATTTAGAATTTGCATGAAGAAAAAAAAAATCTATTATGGTGTGGCTTTATTTTTATTTAGAGTATTGAACAAACAAATAAAAAAGATACACTTTAAATAAATGAGCTAATAACAGTGATTAATCGTGGGTAATTGGAGAATAACATTATTTAATGTATATAGACAATTTTTAACACATAATCATTCTTTCCTTATATATCTTACTGGTTTTTTTTAGGATATATTTAAAAGTCTATATAATTAAATTATTTTCTAAGGTATATTTAAAATAGTCTATATATTTAACAACTTATTTTTGTGACATGCTAAAAATGTCGGAAAAGAACAAATAGAATTATAGCGAGAGGAAGATAAATAGCTCGCACGGCCAAGTCTTTTGCGTCGAATCAGTTTGATAAGGTAACGTACGTACGTATAATTATTTAAACTAATTTGTATTTAATTAAAAATATTACAATTATACTTCTTAACTAACAGAAGACAGACGTGCAAGGACGACTACAGAGCTCAATTGACAATGACTCGAGCAACATTGTAAAAAAGATAAGTAGATACTCAAAAATGTTGAATCTTTGTAATTGTTAATCGATGATCATAACTAGTAAATGTTTTATTTCGCCATTTTCTTTTTCAAAAGCTATTGGTGAATTCCTAGTATTGCGGATATGCTTAAATAAATGTCAAGTTAATCTGGACGGTAACATATAAGAAGCAAAAGAATAAACTAATAACATAATTATGTAATTAAACTGTAAATTTATTATCTGATAAAGAGCTGAGATTGTCAATACAATTATAGTCCTCTTTCCCAGCATAATTTAATTATAATTAATCACTATGAGCCAATCCATGGCATAATTTCCACTAGTTGTATCCATTATCATTGTCATACCAACAGTACCCAAAACAATGCTGAATTACTTGGAGTTGGATAATACACACTCTTTCATTTACCAAAACATTTTTGGATTATGGATGAATATATATTAGCTCTTCTTCCTTACATTCTCTAATTGCGACATTCATTACACTACGAGAAGCAGTAGATAACACATCACAACAATGCCTTCTTGGAGCCTGCAACTGAATATTGATGTGGCTATAGTATTAGTATCATATTTTGCTATAGCCAAAAGCATTAATAACGTGGAACTTGATAATTAAATCACCACTTTCATAGAAAAAAAAAAAAAAAAAGCACTAAGAAGAACTTGATAACAAAACAAATGATCATGCATTCCAAAATAACGTGATCAGATCATTAAATTAGTCAGAGCATCGATTTAGCCATTTCTCACGTCATTGAACCCAATGTACATTAAATTCCATGATTCCATTTTTTATATTTTGTTTTAAATGAAGTTTAAGTTTTTTTATTTAGCACATGATCATCGTTTACTCTTTATAATTTAGGGTGAAGTAGGCAAATACCCAGAATTTATATAACAATAAAAATAAATACCCAAACTTTTGAAGTAATTGAGTTTCTAGTCAATTTGTGAATTACTTGCACATGCTTTTGGTAACAAAGTGAATTACCACCACTTACCACTGTGTAAGTAATTGCATTTTTGGGTAGTTGGTTACATTTTTCAAAAGATTGGGTAATAACTTACATTAAGTTTTAAAAATTGGGTATTCACTATAATTTCTCTATAATTTATATGCTAGTTTGAAGGGTTTTTTCTTCTTCTTCCTTCTTTTTTTTTTTTTTTTTAAATAAAGCTCGTAACAATGTATGATTATGTAATTGTAACTTAAATCATGAGCATCTTGTTTTAATTGTCTGTGATAAAAACTAAGTACCTGCTTGATATCAAGGTCTAGCTTATGGGAAAACACCTTGACCTCTTCAAACTTCTTCGGCGAATTTGAGTCGTACGAGCAATTGAGAAAGGACTTCCGGTACGTTGTTTCGATCCCGCCCCTTTCAGAGGACGTCACGCTATCTAGAAAGAACCTGATCGGTCGTCGACAAGGGTCCGGGTGAGGCTCCTTGGTAGCGAAAGTATACACCCCGGAGAGAGGAGTGTTCCGATCATTCCATTTCTTGAATGTCTCTTGCACATGAAGGAGGAGGTCCGGCAATTGGACATGGTAGTCATATATTTGGACCGCGTAGCCCCAGGAGACGATGATCGTCCACGAGTACCATCTGTCGTAGCAAACCGACTGTTGCAAAAGCCGTTGTGAATCGACACTCGCGGCTTTGAACAAGTGTTGGAGGGCTTCCTTGGGAGAGGTCTTGTTTGGGAAGATGGGATTAGCGTTGTCCAACTGATGGAGGGAAACCAAGGGCGTGACCGGGTGTGAAGCCAATAGGCCAAACATGTCTCCGCGGATATCAATCTGATCAGTCCATTCATTTTAGCAAAAATCCCACAAAGTGGAAATATAACTAACAGAAGGGAAAGTCAAATTGCTAAATCAAAACAAATTCCACAATAACGTGGATGGTATTGGACTAAACGATAATGGAATATGATGCTAAGACTTAAAATTTACTTGAGTAAAAGGTACTTTTTCAAATTCCCAATTGGCGGTTTTTTTTTTTTTTCTTTTTTCTATGGTATAATCAAACAACAATGTATTTTTATAATCTAAATACAAAATTGACTTTTTTTTCAACTCAAATCAAAATGCTCTATCCCTTAGATTAGAGCAAGTTCCAAAATTAATATTATCTAGCCATTTTAATTTCCTGCGCAATTTATCTAGTTTATAGTCAAATCATTAGAAATCTTGACTTGTTGACTAAAATAATCTAAGAAATTAGTCAAGATAAGAAATTGGAAGGGTAAGTAAGAAAAGCATTGGGAAGACAAAGAAAGTACTACTTGTAAATTTTCTTCATTGTTTGTTTTATTAGTTGAAAATGATATCAAATAAAACGGAGAGAATTAGTTAATCTCAAACAATAACTCTTAATCAACTTTTTTTGCAGAGAACATCTTAAATCCATTTTTTACAACGCACATGAAGTGTAACCGAATAGTAAGTATTTCACTAAACCCCCCCAAAAAAAGTGTTACAAAGCAAGGCCTAAAAAAACATGTTACAAGCTCCCAATGGATGCCTCAAGAACGAAAAAAAAAAAAAGATAAAAGATGATTTTGAACTGAATTATCTAAGAGATGATAAATTATTGATCGTACCTGATGAAAACCGGGTTCGCGAGTCAATCCAACGCCAAGCTCGGCCACGCAAGAGTAGACTCTCGAATCACTTCCATAGACATGATGATATCTCTCAATACACGAGTCAAACACTTTGGCCAAAACCTTAGCCAAAGGGTAACTCATGGCGAATCCGGCCCCCGAAAAGGCCATGCCAAATCCGAAAGACGCGGTCTGCTCAAAGCTCTCGGAGTAAGTCCCTACGTAGTACCAAAGCTCGTGATCGTACTTGGAGAGAGTCTTCGCCAAATTCTCGGGGAAGAACACCGTGTCGTCCTCCCCAAACACGAACCACCTCACGCCCGAGAGCTTCAGCGCCACGAGCTCGGACACAACGCGCGCCACGCGGATCGCGTCCCTCGGTCCCCCCTGTCGCGAGTAGCGAAACCGGGAGGTGTCCTCGGAGATGCACACCGGAGGGAGGAAGGAGGCGTGGCTGCCTAGTTCGGGGCGTTGTTGTTCATGGGGCGGGAGGCCTTCTTCGAGGAACACGCAGCCTCGCATCTGATCCGCCTTCCACCATGTGGCGACGTAGTCTTTTCTCTCCGGCCAAGCGCTCTTCGTCGAGGCAATACCGAACGCAATGTGTCGCAGATCCGTCGGCGCCGCGGACAGGTCTTGCGGCGAAAGCTGCTTGTTGGCGAGGTTTGTGCTTACAAGGAAAAGGGCAAAGAGATAGAGTAAGCACACAAAAGATGTGATTATGAGGAGGTTTGGCAGGCGAGAAAAGTAGTTTGGTTTTGAAAATGCGTTGAGAAGCTGCATTTTTCTTGAGCTTGAGGAGGAGAGAGAGAGAGAGAGAGAAAGTGGGGGTTTTAGGAAGAGAAACGATTAGTGTTTTTGGTACCTTATGAGACCTCTAATCTAAATGTTGTGATATAATATAGTTTGATTTTCTAGTAACGGCATCGAGGGAAGTGTAGAGTTTACCGCTCAAGGATCAATGGGTACCAAAACCTGCGCTCTAAGCTAACATTAAAAAAAAAAAAAGAAAAAAAAAAGAGGAGAGATTGATAAAGAAGTTACATTCCCACATGTGGAACTAGAGTAAAATGTTGGCATTTAAGCAAAGTGAATAAATAGTGTTATTAATTAATGGTAGACAAGGACTTTGTGAACCTAAAATTTGATTATGGATCTGATCCAAGACTAATATAGTATTAAAACCTAGGCAAAATCTTCGGCTGTATGTCATCAACGTTTTAACACACACACACACACACACACACACACACACACACACATATATATATATATATATATATATATATGCACACATTATCATGATAATCGTGAAATAAAGTCTCATCACAGTGATTGTCACGGTATGTGACAAAAGGCGTTAGTGCTAAAAAGGTTTAATTCAAAATTAGGCAAATCCAACTATCTTCGTCACTGGAAAAACTGCAGACGCAATTAAAATAATTATTAAAATAAATAAATAAAGAAATTTGTTACGCAAGGTTAAAAAGATTGGTCGAAGCCGTAAAAAAAAAAAAAACAAACAAACAAACAAACTTGAAAAAGCCGTTGCATATGTTAGTTGCTTTTGGTCTCGGTCTCAAGGTTTTAGAATGTAACGCACAAATGTTTCTTGTGGTGTATGTCACAGTTTTTGCACCATTTAAAAACTCTGTTCTCTTTCTTTTCTTTTCTTTTCTTTTAACAAAATTTTCATTTCTCAGCTAAGCCATTCCAAAACTGAGAAGAGTTTTGCTCCATTTGATTTATGATCTCTGATACCATTGGCCGTCTTCAACATTTTCCTCTCCTGTTGGAAAAATAAAATAAAATAAAATAAAATAGAACTATTAACTTTGTGTACAAACAAATGACTCATAAGAAATAACATCAACGAAATTACAACTAGATAAAAGCATCATATTCAACGTACTCGCTAACTGGGGTGTTAGATTTCGTGAAGATTAGACTACTTTACCAAATCAATGTTTTGTAATGTGTAAGTTCATGAGAAAGCAACATAAGAAAATAATAAATAAAACAACTCTGATATTTATAGGCCAATTAAGAAAGCCAGGTGAAGATTGCCAATGCGGAATCTGTATCTAGCGATTGATGGTCAATTAATAACGAATATAACTTATTAGAAAACATACAAGGAATCAGTAAAACAAATTAGCGATAATGATACTTCATTACTGAGTTAAAACACTAATATCGAGTTAAAATTAGGAAGTGAAAACTTGGTACTGAAGAAAGGTAACTGCAAATCTTTCTTTGCAAAAAAATAAAAAAAATAAAATAAAAATAAAAGAATAAAAAAAAAAAAAAAACTTGAAAACATATGTTTTGAGAAATATTTCGGTATTAAATGCACAGATAATTGCTATAATTGACGGACCTTTATGTTTGGAACTTAGATTTAAGAGGGAAAAAAAACTCAGAGAACTATAACGAAAGAAAATCAGAATTTTTTATCAGTGTTTAGAACTGAGGAAAAAAATAGAGCTAGAAACACCAAAAAAAAAAAAAAGGAAAAAAGAAAAAAAATTCAGAGACAAGAGTTTCTTGACTCTCCAATGGCTGTGGTTATGGCCTATCAGACCAATATTTCTAATTATACAATTTTAGGACTGAGAAGACCGGCATCGTTTCCCCGCCATTGTCGTTGTAGAGAGCTCAAGAACGGAGTTCGACTTCAAGATGCTAACGGTGACGGCCGAAAGCACCTTGTTGAGTGCATGTCAACAGCAGAAGCATGCATCTCAAGCGGAATCGTGCTGTCCCCAACATTGGTGCCGGAGTAGTCCTCTACTCCAATCCCGTCGGCTTCCGCGCACTGAAACCCTAGCTCCGGCCAGCTTCTCCACCTTTCCAAGTATTTTGATTTTCCTCACCTCATTTGAGGGAAATGATAAATCAATGTTTTTTTTTAGTAATATTTTCCCTCAATTTTGTTTAAAAAAAAAAAAAAAAATTCTCCTGCCTCTTCTTGGTTTCAAACCCCAAAAAATTAGAATCCAACTAAATTTCTTTTTTCTTCCCTCCCAAATCTGGGTTCCAAACAGACCCTAAAATTCAGAAAGCAGAAAAAAATCATCTAGCTGAAAATCTGAAGTCATTATATCCCAAAAAGGAATCACCATCACAAGATTTACCTTATAAACTTTCAATAAGATGATCAAAGAATAGCTTTTCAAGTTTTTTGACATCTGCCCTGTAGTTTCATCTTTTCCAGAGCCAGTACTCCATGAGAGAGCTAGGAGTGCATAGAAATTAACTCGTCAACCCGGCATTTCCTTATGTTAATAATCATTGATTCGTTAAAAGCAGGCAAAACGTCACAGCACTGTCGACGCATAGCCTTCATCTGGAAAAACAATCAAACATTAGCAAGATATCACATAGACCAAACGAAGCATAAAAGCTTCAAACAACAATTTCATAGAACACCAATTCCAATACTACCTCTTCAATATCAAGCTCAAGCTTCTGAGAAAACACTATAATGTGGTCCAAATTTTTTATTGCCTTGGCTTTGGGGCAATTTCCCACGCTGGATCTGGCATACTTGCTCTGAACACCATTGTTATTAGTTCTGACACTTTCCAGGAAAAACACTGCAGGTCTCTTACATGTATCTCGTGGAAAATCTCGAGTGTTAAACATGTAACGAGTCGCATCAAGATTGATACCCCTCCTCCACTGCGTGAATGTTTTCTGAACAGTAAGAAGATCTGGGAGAAGCACGTTGCCCTGATACACCTGAATAGCATAACCCCACGCAATAGAAACAGTCAAGGAATGAGAACTATCGTAACAGACCGTCTGCTGTAGAATCCTGGAAGGGTCTACGTTCACGGCTTCAAAAAAACGTCCCAGAGCTTCAGTTCGGTTTGTATTGGGGAAGATCGGATCCACAGCATCCAAATGGTGAAGCGAGAGCAGAGGTGAGAGTGGATGAGCAGACAGCATTCCAAACAAATTCCCTCGAACGTCAACCTGCTCCATTGCAGGCAATTTCACGTGTTAGGATCAGAATTAAAATCCCACTTCAAAACAAGTTCTCTGCTAGATTTAAAAACCATGCTTGAGCTAAAATCAAGCAATGGGGGCAAGACTCCATTAAAAGGGTAGAATCCTAAATTGGACCTCACAGCCCATCTCATCACATGCTAATCTTTAATCGAGAGAGGGTAGTTTTAAAGTCGTCAAACTCAAGTTATTGCCTTTTCTTTTCCTGTTTTTTTTGGTTCAGTTTCTTCGAGATCAATCCAGACAATAAAAAATAATTACTACAAGTAGTAGCAGACAAAATCTTGTGAGCCCTTATTTGGCATCATTTCAGTATTATTATTACTATTTCTTTTTTCCAACTTTCTTCTTTTAAAACCAAAATGGTAGAGTTTACCTTAAGCAACATGGCACAAAGATCTTTACAATTGATTTAAACCTCTGTTCATAACAACCAGAAACACACATTTTCACAAACAAGTCCCTTAGAAACATGCCTACTTATTGAATCCTGTTTTCCTACTCAATTAATAGTTCCCAGTGGTCCAAGCTTCAAAATCTAGTGTGCCCATTTTTCCTTTATACCTTCACAACCCAAAAAAACCCTCCCTCGCTCGCAATTCATGACTAGAACTCAGTCCAAGTACCTTCAACAACCTCACAAACGCAAGACATAAAAAGTCCTATATTCATTGACCCATTCAAAACCACAGTGCAATGAAAGTCCCATTTCCATTTAATGCAACAATATCTCATCAAGAAGTACAATTTCACATAAATGAATTCATAGCGAAACGAATGTCCTGACCTGATGAAAGCCCGGCTCGTGCGTCAACCCAATGCCGAGCTCGGCGACGCAGGCGAAGACCCGCGCGTCGCTGCCGTAGAGGTGCGCGTAGCGGAAGAGGCACGAGTCGAAGACCCTCGATAGAGCTCTGGCGAGGGAAGCGCTGATGGCGAAGCCGGCGCCGCCGTAGGCCATCTCGAAGGCGTTCCGGTAGTTCTGCTGGAAGCTCTCGGAGTTGGCTCCGACGTAGAACCACCGCTCGTGGTCGTACTTCGCCAGAGTCCTCACCAGGTTGTCCACGAAGAACACCGTGTCGTCGTCGCCGAACACGAACCACCTCACCCCCTCGCCGCCGGCGCCGTCCGCCGCCTCCTTCACCGCGCGCGCGACGCGCACCGCGGATGGAAGCCCGCCGGGGAACGTGTACGGGAAGCGCGATGCGTCGGCGGAGACCACCGCCGGCGGGACGGTGGGGTCGGCGCCGGCGGTGTCGTTGCGGTCGAGGAAGACGACGGCGCGGGTGGAGTTGGGGGAGTACCAGAGGCGCACGTAGGGCTTGCGGCGCGGCCACGAGGCGGCGGAGGACGCCACGGCGAAGAGAAGGTGGCGGCGCTCCGTGTCGGCGGCGGCGGCGGAGGAGAAGCCGATCCCGGCGGCGGGGTCGGAGGAGGAGAAGAGTGGGGCCCGGGAAGAGGACTGGCGGAGGAGGAGGAAGAGGATGAAGAGGAGAGAGAGGAAGAGGAGGAGGGTGTTGAGGAAGGCGATGGTGGGCCTGGGCGTCATTGATCGGCGTCGCTTGCTCGGCTGGTTTGGGTTTGGGTTTGGGTTCGGCATCACATCGGAGCCGGAGAGGGCGGTGATCGGAGAAGAAGCTCTCTGAGAAATGGCGGCTTCTCTGTGATCTGTGACAGCGAATCGGCGAGCGGATGTGAGAGAAGAGAACAATGGTGTTTTTTTTTTTCTTCTTTTTATTTTTTATTTTATTTTATTTTTGCTTTTTTTCCGATCTTGCTTTTATTTTTAATTTGTTTATTTTATTTCTGATGCGTTAAATTTATGTACAAAATTATGGTTACTAGGAGGTTGATTATTTAATAAGGTAGACCTAGAATTTAACGATATAATCGGTCTATCTTGTAAGCGTATTCGGCAACATAATTTTCCTTTTGTTTTAATGGATAGTGATTAGGGAAACCATATCCTCTCTCTTTTGTCTTTTTTTCTTTATATTATGAAGATGCTTTTATTTTAAGGGCCATTTTGTACATGATAATATTCAGTAATACGATTTTCTAAGAATAGACGCGCAATTGCGTCTGATCTCAATCGTTCATAATTGTGGAACTCACGTAAGGATTAAAATAAGAAGAAAATGAAGCGAAATGTAAGGTAAATTGTTAAAAAAAAAATTGATTTTTTTTTAATGACCAAATTGCATTCTCATCATTTAATAAATTCAACCTTAATATTTTGTAAAATTTCAGTGAATGCGATTGTTGTTAGGGTGCTCTCGATCTTGCTTCTTCTCTCCCTTTCTCTTTTGTTTCTTCTCGCCAAGGTTCTAGGTGGGTTCACGAATCAAGATAGGTCGGCGAGGTTCGAAGTTCGCAAGTTACCGGGGTTAGGGTCGGGGTTCGCTATGACTTCGAATTACGAGGTCAAGGTTTGGGGGTTAGTGTTTGTTGGTGTTTGGAGTTTGTGGGGTTAGGGTTCAGGGGTTCAAGGTTCGCTGCAACTTGGGGTTTGCGAGTATGGGGCCGGTCGCTAGGGTTTGGAGTGCGCGGTTTGAGTTTGTCGGAGTTTGGAGTTTGCGATTCAGAGTTTGCGAGGGTTTTAGGGGATTAGGGTTTGTTGAGGCTTGAGGTTTGCACGGTCGGCATTTAAAGGGTTGAATTTGTCGGAGTTTGTGGCTTGCGGGGTTGAAGTTCACCGTGGGGTCGAGGATCAGAGGTATCCAAGCTTCGTCATTTGAGAATCGATTGTAGGATTTGGGGTCACTTATGTCTAGGGGCGCAGGACGTGGTGGTTAAGAGGTCTAGGAGATCTTATAGGTCCGAAGGTAGCAGGGTTCAGGGGATTTCACAATGGTTTGGGTGATCGGGGGTTATGATTTTCATTTTGATTAGAAATATTGATCTGCTATTTGATTTTGATTTTGATCTGAATTTTTTTAAAGGTCTTTGATTTTTATATGAATTTTGGTTTAGGTTTCGATGAATCTGAGTTGTTTGTTGCGGATTTATTAAACTAGGGCATTATTATAATTTTAAAAAATTTATCCTACATTTTTCAGTCTCCCACTTGTCTTTCATGACAAACACACTATTAGAGATCATTATTGGCATCATGCCATCTATTTTAATTTTGAGTACGGCGATACCCCACAAAAGATGATATAATTACTTAATTCTACTTGAATGGTGGGCTACTTTCAATTTAATTATCACAATTCACAAGTGTCAATGCCACAGAGTCAAACTTGGGGTGTGATTTGTGAGAAGGATAGAGAGGAATGACGATTAGAAAGATAACGGGAGTTAGAATCAACTTGTTTTAACGAAAAGGGGAGATTAAAGGAGGAAAGGGGAGAAGGAGACGAGAGGAGGGAGAGTACGTCCATCTAATCCCCCTAAATTGCATCCTTATGTGAAAGAGGTACAACTTCTCCACAAATAATAAAATGCACAATAGTATAATACAAATAACTACTATTCGGCTTAATAAAAGCTCGTTCGTGTTCAGCTCGTCATATAAACGAGCCAAGCTTGAGTTTGATTTTAAGGCTCATTTGATAAACGACCCGAGCTTGAACTACTTAATACTCGACTCGTAAAAACTCGCGAGCTGGCTAGCTCACGAGCTATGCAGTTTTAGAGTCATATTGATTAAAAATGAGAGGGTTTGCCTTTATACATTCTATAAACACTTACTTTTTCATTCATTTCATTCTCAATACATGAGTCTAAGTCTAAAAAGATAAATTTCTTTAAGACCTATTTTATTGTCTTTAGTTTTTTTTTTCAATTCTTTTTAATTTGGCATTCTAAATTATAAATGCGTTATAATTAGTATTATCTTTTATTTTTGTTTTAGTTTCTTAAATGTTAGTATTATTTTTTAATTTTTGTTTTAGTTTCTTAAATAATATTTAAATACTAATATGGTCTTTATAATTATTTATATCATCATTTGATAATAAAATAAATTAAATATTTTATTAGTTAAAAAAAATTATTATAATTTTGATTAAAATTGAGCTCTAAACGAGCTATATTTGAGCTCGAACACTAAATGAGCTAGCTTGGAGCTCGAAATCGAAAAAAACTCGAACGAATTTCTTAATCGAGTCGAGCTCGAGTTTTATATTTCAAATTTCAAGCTCAATAATTTTATGCCGAGCCGAGTTTGAGCTTTTCAAAATTTGACTCGGGTCGACTCGATTCGGCTCGATTGTACTACCCAATCTATTTAGTGGCTCTCAATACTCAAAAGTCACTTTCCTTTATTTTATTCAGGAAGAATGATACAAATGCTCTCGACTCTTTTGCTACCGTGTCAATTTTCTTTGAAACGAATTTAACGAATTTGACTTCTTACCAAATCTCAAGGTTAAAATGAGACGTTTTGACTATTGAGTAGGTGGCGCGGTAGAGCACAAGATGGGACTATTTTCTGAGCATTTATGTAACTTTCTTCTATTTCTTTATTTATATTTGTTTTGTTATGATAGATGTGAGTATAAAAGTGTATTTTTACATATGATTGGGGATGGGGAAGAAAATTAGTTTAATAAGGACCAAATAAAGGCTTTAAAATGATTAGTTTAACAATTTACGGATTCCCTTAACATGAGAAAATATTAAATATCGTGTCTTCTATATGTTCAAAATACTAAGATCCTCTTTCTATCTCTTTTATTTTTTATTTTTTAATACTTAGTTATTTTTTAATCTATATTTTAAGAAATAACCATAGTTTTAAAAAATTAAGAAATTAGTCATTAGCCAATACAAAATTAAGGGTATAAAGATAAAATAAATGCGTCATGTAGTTAACAAAATTACTATTTTCTTAATTAATTGAAATATTAACTATTTTGTTAGAGAGATTTTTATTGATATAGTCAAATTTTAGACTAATGTATTAGGGATTAGCCATAGTTTTAGAAATTTAAGAAATTAGCCATTTTTATTTTTTATTCTATCACAGTCGATAAAATTTTTGGTAATAGTAGGTTTGGTTTGCTTTTTTAAGTTGAAAGAGCCGAATTTTTCGGAGATTTTTTATTTGATTTGAGTAGTTTTTTTAAGTAACAATCGTAGATACTTATGTCCATTAAGATACTTAATGGCTATTTCCTTAATTTTGACATTCTAGGGCTAAATTGTCACGATGCGCCCGGAACGGGCCGCGACCCTTTTTAGTTCATAAACCATGCTTACATTTTATTTTAGGACATTATAAATTCGAAACAGGAAAATAATAATAATACAAGATGGTCATGACTATTTTAAGACTTTAAAAGACATAATACATAATGTCCCAAATACGGCGGAATTTAAACTTTTCTCTTTCTGTCAAGAGAATCAAAATAACTTTAATATGCTAGGTGCCGGTATTCCAAGGCCTTCACAGGTCGGGTCCATATGTAAATTCACCGGCTCTCTCGACTTTCATCCGGCGTCCTACTCCATCTTCGATCGCTTACCTGTATCTACAACACAAGAAACACCTAATGAGATTTTACTCAGTAAGCGGAAGTCTATCTACCTTATTCGTAATGCACGTGAAAACACATCATTATGCAACACATGATAATCACACAAAAAGGATCTAACAGTCTCATACCAATAGACCTCTGCACTTAAGGTAAACATCATTGAACATACATTATCTTTCTTTCTTAATTAAGTTTACATATCAACTTGTTCAATCTAGATTCTTGATGCTTCTATGTTTGTCTCAACTGGTTCAATCAAGATTCTTGACGTTGTTTAGATTTATCTGGGATCTACTAATGGCCACTGCAATCATAATGCGCCAGTCGGGAATGGGCCAAATTCCCGACCATAAACTCCATAGGTGTTGGGGACAACTCACTGCAAACACATATGCTCGGGACATACCACCGTCGGCCATTGCCCGAGACGTACCACTGTCGACCATTGGGAGTATCTGGCGGTGTCATCGATAATTTCATATTTTATGCAGTTTTATTCGTGTAATCATTCTTCAAGTGGATTATTATTTCACGAATGACATAAAGTCCTTTAGGGGATTTACCCGCTCTATACAAGCGGGTCTTAGAATTAAAACCTTATATTTAATCCACATTCATAACTCTGGATAATTATCATAATATCAGGTCCAGGGTATCTCAATTATTTTCAGTTAGCTTAAGCGGGTAAAAACTAATCTAACTTTTTAATTATCAAGGGCGTTGGATCTGTTGTAAACTTTTCATCTTTACCTGGGTTCGGCCTAGTATCTAATTATCGTCGGACAATCAAGCATATCAAAAAAACATAAATAAGACGATAATTAATTATTACAACACTAGGCATAAAATACACAATAACAATCATAAAGCAAAACATCCTTGTTCTTGTGTCGTAGATGCCGGTTCCACTTACAAATTGCCGAATCGGGGGTCTCAAACTTCGATTTGATTCCAAGGTCGTTCGTACGATACCGGGCTTTAAATTCTTTAATAATAAGAATATTTATAGATTAAAAATTCTTCAAATATCCCAAAAATATCAAAATTTGGGTTTAGGTCCTCAAACGGGTCAAAACGGGTCTAATTATCTTGTTTTGAACTAAAAAAGGCTTAATTGGGCCTATTGGGCCCACGATGGCTCGACCCAACACGGTGGTGGGCGCACGGCACGTCCCTGGTGGCGCTGGGCATGCGGGAGGGGCGCTGGCGTGCGCACGGGCTAGCAAGAGGGGCGCAGGGCGCGCGCAGGTGCGCAGACGTGGCGCAGGGGGCGCGCGCGCGGCGCCTGGCAGTGCCCATTAGCGCGTATCTTGCCTCATTGCGCTCCTCTCGGGTATTTTCTAACCTTAACCAATTTCAATTCATCCTGACATGCTTAAACACTATTTTGGTGATTCAAATACTTAAAAACGCTCTAAGACCTATTCTTTTCGTTTTATATTTTCCAATCAAAACAATCCTAAAACTTGCTAAAACATCGACCGTTACGAGAACGAGTGTTAAAACTTGTACAAAACTCGTATTGACACGAAACCAGTGGCTTTGAAAAGTATTTTCATACATCTTTCAAATGAGATATGCTTGCTAGGTTTGAGCTTTTTCAATTATTCCAAAAATGACCTGAAATATAGGTGTAATCAAAAAGGTTCCAATAGGCAGATTTTTAAGCAAATTTTGAAAAATCATTTCTAATTGTAGAAAAATTATTTTGGGGGTGATTCTTAATCTTGAGGAAAGTTTAACAATTCTAGTTTCAAGAAAAAATAATATGAAAGCCAAAAAGCATTTAGAACTACACTGAAAAATTCAGTTCTTTTCACTGTTTTGTCAAAACGTGTCAATTTTTGTCCTTTGAACATCCATCATCAAAAATCCGTACAAAAATCATTATCAACTTAAGGTTCCATCTTTAAACAGGAACATAATCATAACCACATCTCTATCAAGTCTTAATCTTGTAAGTTATTTCACTTTGCCAAAGTTTTTTCATATTTAACTCGTGCATTTCCATGAAATATATAAACTCGAGCTTAGGAGTGGATTTTACCTTAGTTTCTCCTTGGTTGAGACTTTCCTTTGTTTAACCTCAAAAATACCTACAAACTTCTTCCATGAAAATGCTAATTCATAAACTCTACCATCACTAGTTAAAATAATTTTTTAGATTTCCACTCCTTATAGTTAAAATAATTTATCTTTTAAAATCTTTAAATTTACCTAAATTAAAAAAAAAAAAACATATTCGACCCCTTATATTTTTAAAATCTTTAAATTTACTTCACATATTACTAAATTTATTTTCTTTAATATCTCTTACCTCACTATTTTAATACGTCTATTTTTCTTATATAATGTTATTATGAATGAAATTTGATATTTTTAAAATGAATAATTTATCAAAATAACATCATTGTTATTTAATATATCTTATTTTATTTTTTGCTTTAGTACACGAATAAAAGAATTTGGCAAAAGATAGATACAACCTTGCAAGTACTAGGAAACATCTTATATATGGTGATCATTCAAATTTCAATGAATTTGGGACACGGTATACTTGAAAAGCAATTTTGACTTCTGGGTCGTCATTACTTGGCCACCAAGCAAACTAATGACTGAGACTATTATAAATATACATACCATCCATTTCATTTCTCACAATTTACTTAAATTTTGTACTCTTCATTCCTCTATAGTTGATTCAAACGCTCATTGATCCGTTGTTAAACAAAGGCATACATACAGATGGCTCTTTTCTCAGCCCTTATTGACTGCTTTGTGCCTTCTTATAGTTATAATTCAGCTCAGGTATCGGATAGTGTTGAAAATTCTGAGAAGAAAATGGCAATATTGTCATACAAACCGGAGAAAAGCATGATTAGCAAGTCTAAAGCTCCTATAGTAGTTTCTTACTTCCCTGTCAATTCGTATCTCTCTCGCTTATAGTATGATGATGATGATGATGATGATGTACCGCCAATAAATAATTGGAATATTATGTGATCGTGTGATATTTTTTGAATTTCATTATAGAAGAGATTCTATATATGTATGAGTTTTAAACATTTAGATGTAATGTGTTTATTTTGATCAGTAAAAGCCCATCAGCACACTCCAAAATCTGCAAAAATTCTAAATTCCACGTCGACCGAAATGCAGACCCAGATCTTGACCAACCAAAGTCAATCCTAGATGCGTTAAGGCAACCCAACGTGTGAAGCTGGCCCACTGCACTCGGCGAACCACAGCGAACGACCTCCGCCAAAACCAGATCAGCACAAACATAGATATTAAAGAAAATAAGGAAGATGAATTGAAGAAAATACGAAACAATCAACATAATAATTTGCGTGGAAAATTCTCAAATCGAAAAAAACACACGACGCCATTAGAAAAGAAATCTACTACATGAAATTTTTTTATAGTCACCGCCAACACTTTTACACAAGTTTAATTGTTTATGATTACAGTAAATTTAAACAAAAGTCTTAGAATTTTTATATAGCATAAATTAAGACCCTTAACCTTTGAATCTTAACCGATATGAGACCTTTTTTTTTTTAATTATTATTTTGTTTGGTCAAATTCCCAGCATTTTGCTATTCCCAAATTATCAACGTGACAAGAACGACATTGATTGGTAAATAAAAAAGGAAAAGATTAAAAAAAAACAGAGAGAGAGAAAGTGAGTGACAGGAGAAGAGAAAATAGTAAAGGTGCGGAAAAAATCATTATACTTTACGTGTACTCATTTTTAAGAGCCAATACCATTTGAATTATCAGATTAATTTTTTTAACACTAAAAATTACTAAAAAAGATAAATCGAATGATAATTATTCTTAATCATAGGATAGGGTATAATCTGTCACAGATTTTTTGATAAAATTGTTCTCCAATGATAGTTTTTTCTGTTAGAAAAAATTTGCAATAATACGCAAAAGTTCTATGTAAGGCGGAAACATAGTATTCTAAAGTTTATAATCAAACAATTTGATCAAACCATCAAGAACATAGAACAATAATCTTTCCATAATTTTATTAGAAAAACAAACAAACATACGAATATGCACAAAATTTATTTCATAAATAAATTATAGAGATCAAGAATTTTACCAAGAAGATTCTAGTGATTTACTTATTCTCTTCACGCCGTGTGTTTCGAGACCGCCAAGATTGGGTTAAGAGAACGCTCGAAACGAACTTATCGGCCTTTGGGAATCCTCATTTTGCCAATACCACAATCTTCCAAACCGTGCATCTGGATCGGGAAGAGACGAGAGTGTGGGCTCACTCTAATTTTTATCACACACTGGCAATTGAGGGAGCTTTTCTCTCTAAAAATTCTCTCAAGGGGCTTATGAGCTTGTTTGCTTGGTGTAGCAAAATTAAGTTTTTCTCTCTAGAATATGATCCTATTTATAAAGAGAATAAGAAGGTGTTTAATAGGCATACTCAAAGTCCTACTTGAATTCAAAATATACCTATTTATTTTATTTATTTTAGACATATTAAAATATTATATATATATATATATCTATATTCTTACATATAATCGTATATATAAAGTGGCCGAACTTTTCAATATCTTAGAATTTGATAACAAATATATATCTTATATATAATATAATATATATCTATATATATGTGATTTAATGAATTTGAAAAAGTTGTCGAACTTAAAAAAAAAAACAAAAAAACAAATGCGATTTTAACTTTACTTAAATATAGGGTGAAGTAGGCAAATACCCAGAATTTATATAACAATAAAAATAAATAGCCAGACTTTTGAAGTAATTGAGTTTCTAGTCAATTTGTGAATTACTTGCACATGCTTTTGGTAACAAAGTGAATTACCACCACTTACCACTGTGTAAGTAATTACATTTTTGGGTAGTTGATCACATTTTTCAAAAGATTGGGTAATAACTTACATTAAATTTTAAAAATTGATTATTCACTATAATTTCTCTAAATATATACGTAGATATAAGTATATATATGGGTCAGTTAGGTAAATAGTAATTTTGGACTGTGTGTTTTTAAAAAATAGCTACACTTGCAAAAAATTTAAAAACTAACCATAACACATTGTAAGAAATTTCTAACAATAACAAAATTACACATAAAATGTGCTGTAAGAAATTTCTGACACGTTGCAGAAATTTCTAAAAGGGCTAGTTTTTAAATTTTTTGAAACTGTGGCTAGTTTTTAAAATTATTTTGTAAACAGTGGCTATTTTCTTAAAATTCCATATGTATATATAAATATATATCGCATATATATAATTTTTCAAATTCAAATACGATTTTAACTTATATATTATATATATTATTTTAAATCAAATCCTAAATAGAATTTAATTCTATTTTAATATCCAAAATAAATAATTATCTAACCCTTAGATAATTAATAAGGATGAGTTATTTCAAATCCTACTCCAAGTAGGATAACTATCCTTATTTAAATAAATTTCTATAAATCCTAATCTAATTAGGACTTCTACAAAATACCTCCTTTTTGATTTATTTATCTAACTCTTGGATAATTTAACAATTAAATAAAACTCTTTTACTTAAATTGCTTGCCTCCTAAATAATTCAATTTTGGCGGGAAACTACTTTCATAATTCCCTCCAAAATTAATTTAGATTAATTTTAACCATTATTTTTTTAATAATTAAATAAATAACTAAAATTATTTATTTATTATCGAATTAACTATTAATCCAATAAATGTGAGAAAAATATAACTAATCACCATTAATTATTAGAGTATCTTTATCGATCTGATGGAGTCGATCTGGGGACCATGGACCCAATAATTCAAGCTCCAATAAATATAAATAATTAACTAAAACTCTTTAGTTAAAAATCTAATTTATTAATTCCGATGTTACTCAACTAAAAATCCGAAATTGCACTCCTGAAATTGTTAGAATAATTTACTCGGGGAGTTGTCCATTGATATAATCATTTCATGAGATTCGACCCTCCAGATTAGTTCATGATCTGAGTTGGTGAATATACCGTTTACCACTCAGATCATATCTTGTTCCTTAAGTACCATTGATTCACTAGCAAACAATTCATTTATGATCTTATTCATAAATGTGCGCGCAATTGTTCGGTTCCAGAATTAACACATTAAGGGAACCAATTTTAACTTCTTTTTTATCAGAAGCTGGATTCCATATCTATGAATTTCCCAGTGATCATATTCCGAACCTCTAAAATGCAAGTATTTAGCCCAGATCAATCATGGACCGTAACGAACAAATCAAAAAGCCCGTAAACATAACCTAGGGGTCTGTGGCCACTCAGGATTAAGATCGATTCTCATATGATCATCTTATGACTGCGAGACGAGTATCGTAACGGTACTTAAACGATACTTCGATATCGAATTGGTCCATGTCCTATATAATTTAATTATATAAAATGCTTCCACTTAGTGTTACCACACCGACAACCCAGATAAGGTTATCGCATCCAATATGTCAGTGGACCGCATATATGCTTTTACATCAAGTCACACACTCTTGATCAATCATGGACTCATTTAAACATATTAACCATAATTCTAATATTTTCTATATAACAAACTTATATATTAGAATTTCAGTTATATAATATGTTATGGATATTGATAAATATTCATAAATAAAATAAAGTCTCAAATAATTCATGACAAATTTCTCTTATTTTATTAATCAATAAATTCAAAATCATATAAATAGTCTCATTTATTAGCACTATTCTAACATTTTCTTCATTCCCAACGGAGACGTACCGAATTAAAAATATTGAACAGACAAGTATATATGTATGCTTTTGTTTGACAGATACTGACATGTTTGAATATTCATGCATTAATACATACATGTCTCTGTTAGTTTTTAATTGTGTTAATACGAAAAGAAATAAAGGAAAGGCCATGGCCCACACAATCACATCATACACGCTTTAAAGAATTGAGCGTAGTGATTTCAACAACTAGGAAGCATGGAGAATTGTATTCCAAGAGGCAAGAACTAATTGGGACACATGATAGATTGGTTTTGACTTTTTTTTTTTTTTTTTGGTATTATGTTTGCCTACCAATGAAATTGACCAATTAACTGACTATTACCCTTTGTTTGGGGTGGGCATTTTGCCGAAAAAATGGTTTGAAAATGGTTTTGAATGGTTTGAAAAAATGATGTAAAAATAGTTTGACTTTGCTAATTTCGATGTCGTATGAATGGTTGAGATTTAAAGATATTGTATAGGGATTTGAAAAGTTGAAAAAATGATTGAAAAAAAATGAAATGGAATAGAATAGTTTGGAAAATTAGGAAAGTTGAAAAAAATGAAAAAATGGAATGGAATGGAATGGTTAAAATGGGTTATCCAAACAAAGGGTTAATTAGTTGTATAGGTGCTCACCAAGAAACCAATGACAGATAAGCAAAAAGGAAAATGCTCAAAAGATCCTTGTGTTCTTGAAGAATAAAAAAGTGTCCTCGGTGGGTTGGGTTAGGTTGTCGGGTTGGTACTAATAATTTTAAGAGTAATTGGCACCTATGGCCCCTGAACTTGTCGGGATGCGACGCTTTGGCACCTTCTTTTTTTTTTTTAGGCATTAAACTCCCTGAATTTATAAAATGTTGCATTTTGCCTCAAATTGAAAACGGCCGTCCAATTTTGGACGGAATTGTGCACGTAACTCGCACATGACCTTTTTTCCAAGGGCATATATGTCAATTTATAACAAAATTGAAAAAAAAAATTTCTTCCCCTAGTTTCTTCTTCGTGAGCAATGTACACTCCAAACAACAAAATTCATCAAAGTTTAATAAAAAATTTGTACAAAGAAATAGAAAAATCTGTTTATATTCTCCACCAACAACCAAAATTTTATTCTCTTCTCCAACAAAGATCTGGTCCTTTAGGGAGCAACTTATCACCCCAAAAATTAAGAAAAAGATTAAGAACAAAATATCAAAACTCAGAACAATACAATACTCAGATTCATCCCCAACAAAACTCGAACCGGAGAAGTTTTTGCTTGGCTCACCCAGATTCATCCCCAACAAAGAACAATACAATACTCAGATTCGTAAAACACAATACAAACAAAACTCAGAACAAGTAAACATAGCCAACAAACCCACGGCGAGGAGATGAGGCGGCGAGGAGTCCAAAAAAGTGAAGACCTGTGCTGCGCGAGCTCGAACCAGATCGAGCATTGTTGCGCTTCCACCGCCGCGTGCGTGGATTTCGTCCACAGTCCTCTCCTTCGACGAGAACCTCTGCCCTTTCAAGAACGCCGAGTTCTTCGACAACGTCGACCGGTCGATCTCTCTCTGGCGCCACCGCTCGACCGCTGACCTGTAGGGTCAAGGCCATCGAGCTCCTCAACGACGTCGACGAGCTCGAACAGAGAGTTTGGCACCGCCGGAGCCAAGGCGGAGGAGTCATCAGAGGGGATGTTGCTTTTGCGTGGCGACCGACTGCTGAGGACGGATCAGAGCCTCTAACCTCGTCGTTCGCCGCCTCATCGAGTTCCTCGCCGCAACTCAACCCGCACCCAAACCAAACAAAGCCGTTCGTCGGATCTAGGATCGTGGAGCAGCCGCTCGACTCGTGGCGCAAAGATGAGGCGGCGTGGGTTCGAGCGCGATGGCGCTGGGTTCGCCGCCAAGCCGCCCCACGTCGTCTCGCTGCTCGGTTTCTCCTCCGACCGCAAGTGCCGCCGTGCTGGTCTTGCGCTCCTTCCCTTATCCGCCCCACTGCAGCCCCTACTCCGCCCTCCGCTGCGCCACCGACTCGTTCTCCCTCTCCCGCCGCTTCGGCCAAGGCGGCTTCGGTCTCGTCTTCCGTGGCTCCCCACTCAACCCTAAGAGCACCGTCGCGCCGGAGATCTCCGTGAAGGTCTGGAAGAGGAGAGGGTACTGCTGGAGGAAGCGCACGACCTTGTGGCCGTGCTGGAAGCCCAGCTCGAGGTGGAGCTTGCCGGCGTAGTTGAGGCGAAGGACACGCTCGGGCTGGCCGGAAAGGTAATGCTTCGACCGGACCACGAACCGGCGCTCGGCGTCGCGTGCGAGGAAGGAGGTAGAGCGGCTTCGTCCTCGTGCTTTCTTTCTTCTTGCGCTTCGTCCGAAAATTTTGGGGGTTTTAGTGACGAGGAATGAGGTGGAGAATTGGGCGGCAGAGAGAAAGGGTCTGGAAAGTTTATGATTTAGAGTTTGTGAATTGTTGCAGAGTAAGAAAATTTGGGGAAGTTTTTTTTTTTTTTTAGTTTTATTATATTTTGTTTATCAAACTACGAAAATGCCCCCAAATAAAATTCCACGTGAGAAGAACGTGTGAATTTCCGTCCGAAGATGGACGGACGTTTTCAGAAAGTGCCAAAGTGCAACGATTTTCAAATTCAGGGGGTTTAATGCCTAAAAAAAAAAGAAGGTGCTAAAGTGTCGCAACTCGACTAGTTCAGGAGCCACAGGTGCCAATTACTCTAATTTTAATCATATTTCATTTGTTTAAACAATGCTTAGCTTATATTAGATTCTAAAAAAAAATTCTCATAAATTGATGAAATGAATAGTCTAACAATAATTAATTAGAAAATTATATATATACGTCTTTATAATCAAATAGAGAATATAAAAATTGATGAAAAGACAAACTATTGACATATATAGGAAATACCAAATGAGATGATGCGCGATTTTAGTAAAACGAATGAAAGAAAATGGTTTAAGAAAAGAGTGAATCGACAAACAAGTAGTTATATCAATCAAACAAAGATTTTTTTTAAGCAAAACTTTTACGAAAAAATTAATGTCTTCATATTTTTTATATTGTATTAACATATATAAATTTTAGATCAATATTTAAAAAGTTTGGGTTGGGTTGAATTGGGTTGTTCGGGTTCGAAAATTTAAAATTTCAACCCAACCCGTCATTCATAGATTCAAACTAAATGAACCCGAAATGAAATTTTTCACTTTTGAACCCGTATTTTTTGGTTGGGTCGAGTTGGGTTGATCTGGGTCTTCGAATTGCTCAGGTTGATGTATACTCCTATCAAGGAGGGCCATCACTACAAGAAAATGACGTATCAATGACCATACACAATAGTCACTGATAATACTATATTGGCGACCATTATTGCTAGTCTCCAAAAAAAAAAAATAAAGTTGACCAGTTACAAACAAATCAGTTGATAACAGAACTAGAGCGACTAATGGTTGCATATTACTATTAGCCAACAAACCTTACTTTGATTGGCATTAGGTGACTAATTTTTAAAATTGAGATGACGTTTGCCATGGTCCACATAGCATATATAATCAACTTCTATGAAGCCTCTGATCTTACTATACTTACTAAGAGCATCTCCGACCCACTCTATTTTAGAGTAGTTTTAGAGTAAATGAAGCCAAAAAATAAAGTTAGAGCACTCCAACCCAACTCTAGTTTGGTACTCTATTTTAGAGTTATGAATAGTGATACTCCAAATATAAAGTATCACTATTCATACTCTATTTCTTTTTTTTAAGCTTTTTTAATATTTATAATATTAGTATATTAATCTTCTTGACTTTTAAAATGCATAAAAAAGTAATAAAAAATAGGAAATTTTAAGAAAATAGCCACTGTTTACAAAAAGATTTTAAAAAATAGCCACAGTTTCAAAAAATTTAAAAACTAGCCTTTTCAGAAATTTCTGACATGTGTTAGAAATTTCTTACAGCACATTTTATGTGTTATTTTGTTATTGTCAGAAATTTTTTACAGTGTGTAATGGCTAGTTTTTAAATTTTTTGAAACTGTGGCTATTTTTTGAAAACACACAGTTCAAAATGGCTATTTACCTAACTGGCCCTAAAAAATAAAGATGTATAAGAATATGAAGAGAATATTCTTTTTTAGAATGAAAATAGAGTATTAGATTGGAGATAAATTACTGTTTGATAGTGACATTTACTCTATTTTAGAGTATTGTGTACTGTATTTTAGAGTATGGGGTTAGAGATGGCCTAAGGCTCAATCCGTTTTTTCCAACTTTATCAAGAAACGTGTATTGAAAGGACGACACATGACGTCCCCTGCAGACGACACGTGGCATCCTCTATTTTTATTTTTTTAAAAAAATTTTTTATTTTAAAAAAATTACATTTAGAGGCTTATTTTAGAGGTTTTTAAGAAAATTTGAAGGGTTTTTAAGAAAATTTGAAGGGTTTTTTCGTAAATATAAGAGGTTTTTATTACAAATTCATAAATTTAAGAGGGCTTTTTTATAAATTCTCTTTCTCTTTTTTACTTTTTTGTTTCAATCATTTTAACAGCTTTTTCTTTGATGTAATGATCTCGATTTTTTTTTTTGCACGGTTGGATTCAGAATATTTTTCTCAATCTTTTGACACCCATTGTCATATATTTTTTTTAAACGTAGCTATTTTTTATTTATTTTATTTGTTCTAAGCTTTTATTTTTATTTTTTGAGTTTGAAAAAATTTACAAAAAGCCCTTGTACTTATATTAAATGATAAATTTAACCCTTTAATTATTAAAAATTACAAAACTATCAAATTTTTTTAAAAAATTAAACAAAAATATACTTTATTATTTTTGGGTCATATTTTTCAGGCGTTATATTATTTTACACGTGCTCTACATGTGCGTAGCGCGTGTATAAAAAACTAGTAAATTTAAATGTACCAATAATTTGGGACACGCGCATGATAAAGTTTTGGTTTTTTATTTTTTATTTTTTTATTTCTTCTAGTCATTTACTTGCTGATCAAGGAAATTAATTAAAGAACTACACGTCATACCCGTGCTCAGCAAGAAAAACAATAAAAATATATTGAAAAAAAAACACATATAATTATCGGCACTCTATAAATATTCCATCCATTTTATTAATTTCTCATAATAACAAGCACAACACACCTCTAAATTGCCCTTCAAACATCAAAATTTCCAGAAGCTAATCCCTCAATGGCTCTTTTCTCATCCCTCTCTAGATGCTTTGTTCCTTCTTCGTCGGCTCGGATATCTGATAATGAAGAAAAGTCAGCCAAGAAAGTGTCAAAATCATCATCCAAATCGGAGAAAAACAAGATCAGCAAGTCCAAAGCGCCTATAGTAGTTTCCTACTTCCCTGTCAATTCGTATCCTTCTCGCTTATAGCATGGCTTGTGGCGAATCGATAGCCGGAAAATAGTCGGAAGATCATGTGATGTTGTTGTGAATTTCCATCTTGAATGGCTTTTGGAACAAATCATCATTTGATCAACATGTATAGAACTAGCTGAGAAGAAATGGTTTATCTGATGCGATGATTTTTCTGGCTTCCAATAATTGGCCATTAGGCTCGACCTACCTCTTTCGACTTTGCTTGTGCGGACGAGAGAGTAATTGGTGGATTCTACTTGGTCTATATAGTGTTTGTATTTTCATTTTCATTTTCTTTTGTTCTTCTACGCTGCTTTTTCTATTCCCTTTGTTCCCTTGATGTACTTGTAAATAAATTGTAATTGCGGTGTTTTGTTTTGTTTTGTTTTTTTGGTTTTTTTTTTATTTGTTTTTCTGCTGCATTTGACGATCTTATAATTGCAAAATAAGATCATTATTAGTGCCACTTAATAATCTATACATCAAATAATATGTTCTATTTGTTTTCGCTCTATGTTTATATTGTAAATTTTGGGATAAGTGCAACACAGATGAAATATAAATTATCTTTGTGGCAAAATATGGGCATTTCTCAACATTTCCCTATTTAAGATGGTAATTTTTTCATGGCCTAAAGGCTAAATCTCTAGGATATATATAGGCTTGTTTGATAAATGGATATGGATTTGTTCTGGGTCATGCAAACGAATTTGTCAATTTGAATCGTTGTTTGAAAACTTTTTTTTTTTGTGGATAAAATTCAAATGGCCAAAACTCATTCAAATCTTTAAAATTCAAATTCTACCCACCTTCAAATTTCAGCAGTCTGAAATTTAAATTCATTTTCACTAGTTCTTTTTCATTTGACATTTCAACAACTTTTTTCATAACTCAAATCATATATTTCTATATATACACAAATAACAATTCAAATAATATTTTAAATTTAAATTATTTAAGCCAAATAATAATTTAAACTCTTCATTCAAATTACACAATTCAAAATTTTAAATTCAAATGGAAAAATTTTAAATTACCACAATTTATACTCGTTTGCCAAACCACATAGCTAGTCTCCAAACTCAAAATATAATAAATAATTTTATGTGTTCATTAAACATATAATGTCAGCTTATAAGCCAATGAAAAAGAAAGTTAATATGGTTTTTAATTAATCATTAAATTCAAACCCTAATTTTGTAAATTTTAATAATCACATTTATATAGCGTAATTGATAGAAAACGTGCCTGGATGCATGATGAATTTTGCAGAATAAATCAATCAAGAATAACAACAATTTCACTTTAAACCTTACTTTTATCAAAGTGAGTGCTCTCAATTGACAAATAAAAACAGATAATTATTAAATCATAATTTATTAATAAATTAATTAATGGTATTTATTGAAATATCACTTAAGTGGCACGTGGGCCACCAACTAGGAAGGCGTTTTTTTTTTTTTTTTTGCAAGCATTGACAGTCGTGTTCAAGTATCCGTGGTTTTGTTTAATAAACATCATCATGACACGGATTCATGTTTGAGTTTTCATGCGATGCATGACATATTATGCATGTTTCCGCCTGTTTGTACTTACGTTTTTATGTGTTATTAAAATTACAAATCTATACTTGTCAGACTTTCTAAGTTTCTTTTGGGTTTCCATGCATTTTTTTTTTGGATTATTGGGATATATGATCGTATTATGGAGGTGTCGATAATTATTATTTCTCAAAGAATATTATATTTTCAAGAAACTTATGAGTATTTATTGTGTGGTCTATTTTTTATTTTTATTTTTTATGTTGGAATAATATATTTCTAGAAATGAGTTATATTTATGATGCAAATAAAAATGCATGTTAGGGGTATTAGTATAACCTTCTGAGATGATAATATTGATAGAAAGTTTTGATTTTTTTTTTTTTGTATTACCATGATTAGGGATTTTTGGATAGTGTGAAATATTTTGGGGGTTTTGGAAATTTTGTATTTCTTGGAGAATATATATATATATATATATATATATATATATATATACTTACTGGGTAGTGAGAAATAGGGCACTTTTGTTATGGTTTTTTTTTTTTTTTTTGTGGTGGGAAGTAATTTTGGACCATTAGATTCACTTTTTTGGTGGGTCCCACATCTTAAAAATATAAATCTGGCCATTCAAACTTATTTACTACCACAAAAAAATACCCACTACAGAATTTCCTACGAGAAATATTATATTTCCCGTGAGTTCGATTTGGAGAAATAAGTGACTATGATGGGTTTTGAAGCGTTTTTTTTTTATTTTTATTTTTTATGCTACAACAACGAAAGAGAGTTGTTCTTTTTCTTTCTTTCTTTCTTTTTATAATAGAGAAGATGTAATTTTAAATTAATTTAAGACATATTTGTGAATAAATTAACGGTTTTTTAAATAAATAGCCATATTTTTATATATGTTTTAACAATTAGCTTATGTTTGCTTTTATTAGCAAAATAGTCATACATTCGTGTCTAGATTTTTGAGACTGCAGTCACTAATTTTTTGAATTCTGTTTTTGTTGTATGTTGCAGACAATATTGTCTAAAATTTTGTGTCTCTAGTCATGAAATTTGTGACTTCTTTGGTTGCATATTTTTTTGGTATTTATAAGATATTTTTTATTTAGTAATAAGTTTTATGAAATTGGTTGTATAGGCAATCATTTATTTATGAGTTGGTTATTTTGTTAATAGATGTTTTATTGTGTTTGTTTCAAATTTTCTGAAATTTTGTGACTATAGTCACAAATTTTTTGACTGTGTATTTTATTTATTTAGTCACAAATTTTATTTCTTTAGTCATAGATTTTTAGATGTTAAACTGATGGCTATTTTGCTAATTTTTCAAAACGTGGGCTATATCTTTAAAACATAGATTACAAAATGGCTAAATCCTTAACTGACCCATAAATTAATGATAATTTTTTATTTCATAGTTAATTAACGTATATTCAATTTGAATTTAGGAATTATTTCCTCAAATAAATATCAATATATTTATTAGTAATTTTTACCTTCAAAATATAGATTTGTAAGAATCTTAAATCTTAATAGATTTGTAAATATCTATTTATCTTGGCATATATATAACAATTTATACAAAGAAATCAAGAAGCAGCCATGGACCACATGACACTTGATACATACCCCCCAAAGAATTTGACATAGTCAATTCAACACCTAGGAAGCATCTCAGAAATATATCTTCAAAAAACTAATTGGGACACGTGAAAAATTGAATTTGACTTCATTTGGTCAATATGTTTGCCCACCAAGGAAACCAATTAACTGACTATTAACAACTCATTTCCTTGCTCACCAAGAAAACCAATTACTCATGGCTAACAAACTTTTTATATATATATATATAACGATCCATGTTGTTTCACATAAATCAGTACTTCACAAAATTTGACACTCAATTTTCTTTGCTGCTAATAGTAAACTTGGACAAACATAACAAATTCGATCCTTAGCTAATTCTTCCAAAGCCCTCTTATTGATCTGCACATATACACCCTTATGGCTCGGTTTTCATTATTTTCTAAATGCTTTGTGCCTTCGCCTTCACATCAGGTATCTGATAAGGTTGAAAACTCTGAGAAGAAGGCGGCGATGTCGCCGAAATCGGAGAAAAGCGAGAGCTTTGAGTCCAAAGCTCCCATCGTAGTTTCCTATTTCCCTGTCAACTCGTATCTCTCTCGCTTATAATTTGGTCACAAAGACTGCTCGGCAAATAGTTACATGACGTGCACTTGTGAATATAGATTGCTGAGTAGTATTATGATCACATGGTGAAAAGTACAGCTTAGCACAGATGATTTGTCTCACATGTATTTATTTTTTATGTGTTTAAAAGGTCTTTAGGCTCTACTTAATTAGCGACTATTTTCTTTTGCTTGTTTATGCAAACAACAAAGGATGGTTTTAATTGGTGGACTGTTTTGTGTACTAGACAGTAATTGCACCAAAGTGCGGTACTAAATATTAATATCATCTTTTTCCTTTTGTGTTTTTTAATATATTTTTATTTAATGATTTCAAACTTGTTGTAACAGTCTTTTATAACTGTGAGGATTAATGTGAAAGAATCAAACAAATAGTCTACGATCGTTCGAGAATGATCAATCCACTACTAACACACTCTAAATCAAATAAAGAACAAAACTCAAATCTCACTCAAAGTTTACTTGGTTCGGACAATTTGTCTACATCCATGGCTGAGGTTTTTACGCCCCAAGTGTTTTCACTAAGTGAATAAGTTTGTACACCCACAAGATCACTCAAGCTCTCAACTCTCTATACAACAGGTTCAACTTTTCCAATAACCAAACACCCAATTACAGAGAGAAAATCCCACAGAGAGCTTTCCCAATAATCTTTTTCCAGAATGTACAATCATAACACTTAAAGCATCTCCAATGCAATGAAAAATTGATATGCTAATACCAAAATTTGACATTTGAGTGAAAAAGTTGTTCTCTAATGCAATGTTATTTTTAATGTCAAATGTGACAAATGCTAAACTTGGTGCCAAATTTGACACCAAATATAACATAATGCTAAATTTTAAAATTTTAAAATGGACATTGATTGGCTACTTTTTTAATCATTAAATGTAAGAGTAATTATAATTATAATTTTATATTATAAAAAGTCTCTTATATAAAAAAGTCATCATTACTATATGAAGTGTTTCTTATTAGTGACATTTGTTGTCTTTAATGAGTTGTACAACTAAATAATAATAAAATAATAAGAATATCATTTAAAATGGCACTAGTACATTGGAGTATTTTATGTTAAATAAAGCATTTTGACACTTTTTTTTGCCAAATTTGACATTAGCATCAGCATTTACATTGCAAATATTCTTACAAAACTGATATACATATTAATACAAATCTGAACTAATAATAGGTATCCACGTGTACAAGTTAGTTATCTAATGAAACAACCAGAAATGATCTAAATAATAACTGTAACATTGACTTTGACTTAATTAATTGGAGACATATTCTTCAAATTTCCACCTTGGCTTCAAATAATTATTGAGTGAAATACCCCAAGACCTTCAGCATTTTACTTCACTTACATCACAAGTAACCTGAGCAAGCTCAGTGTGACTTTGAACTTGCCCACAGGAATCACTTTAGTCAACATATCAACTGGATTCACTTCAGTTGCTATGTTCTATCTTCAGAACTTCCACAAGGCCACTTTGTTAGTGTATTTGGTGTTGGCAATTATTTTTGGCAACCTTTCTTTGTTTAAAAGCTAATATTTCAGATTGTGTATTTTGTTAAAATGTGTCTATTATTATCTGGCACAAATCCCGGAGCAGTCTCATGAAGATTTACAAGGTGTACGTCAAGGTGTACTAGAAGATGTATCAGAAGGTGTACCAGACGTTCAAGTGTACCAGCGTTTTTAAGAAGGCGACGTTATCTCCGCGATTTGAAAGATCCAGATATGATTCGAATCAGCAACGTATTCCTGATCTGATGTGATTCGAATCTAACAAGATAATCACGCACAAATAATGAAGAATCTAGAAGATAATGAAGTGATTCAAACCTAGGAGATCACTATATAAAGGAAGCTTGTTTCCTGTATTTTTCATTCATTCATTAAGTGGGTTGTGCGTTATTTTTACTCTCTCTGCTAGGGTTATATTGTATTCGTGGGTTCTCAAACGTGAGTTGAGAGTGAGTGATTGCAGAGAGAGATTAGGTCTCCATTGTTGTTGAGGGAGATCATTTGTGAGTTCACCTTGTGAGTTCACTTGAGAGAATATTAGAGAATTGGTGTATAGGAGGCTCGGGAGAGGTTCCTGTGGAAACGAGGGGATCTCGGGCACAAGGGGAGCTTGTGTCAGGTTCACGTAGCAGACGTAGGAGAACGGCGACATAGTAGGAGGGAGTCCGACTAGTATAAGACCGGGTGTACTCGTATTGTAGTGAACGGTTTTCCACTAACTGGGCGAGGCCCCGCGGACGTAGGCACATTGCCGAACCGCGTTACCAATTCTGGTGTCTTTTATTTTCCGCACTTTATTTTCTGTTCGTACTGTTTATTATCTATCTCGTTAATTATTTATACGGGTGCACTCGTCTGACGTGGTTCACTCTCTAGATCACCCGTCAGGTGCACTTAACAGATTAGTTGTTTTTTTCAATTGGTATCAGAGCAGGTCACTCCAATTCGTTGAGTGTGATCTGTAGGGGAGTCTAATCTGTTTATTTTCTGAGATGGATCTGATGAAGGAAGGAGGAGCAGTAGGTCGTCCACCGCTACTTGATGGTTCTAACTACTCGTACTGGAAGGCCAGGATGAAGGTGTTTATCAAGGCCTTGGATGAAAGAGCGTGGCGATCGGTGCTGAGCGGTTGGACCCCACCAACCACAACGGATACTGAAGGAAAGACCATTCCAAAACCCGAATTGGAGTGGACATCTGAGGAAGACAAGCTTGCGAGCTACAACTCAAAGGCCCTCAACGCTATATTCAATGCTGTTGACCCGACTCAATTCAAGCAGATTTCAACCTGTGAATCAGCAAAGGTGGCATGGGAGATTCTTCAGACAGCTTTCGAAGGAACATCATTTGTCAGATTATCAAGACTGCAAATACTGACAACCAGATTCGAAACCCTGAAGATGCATGAAGAGGAGACAATCGGTGAATTTAACGCTCGTCTGTGTGATATAGCAAACGAGTCGTTCATGTTGGGTGAGAAGATATCTGAAGAAAAACTGGTTCGAAAAACTCTACGTTCACTGCCGAAAAGGTTTGCCTACAAAGTAACTGCTATAGAGGAAGCCAAGGATGTGACTGCTATGAAGCTCGAAGAATTAATGGGCTCCCTCCGTACCTTCGAGATGAACCTGGAGGAAGAACGCAGTGAAAAGAAGACCAAAGGTATTGCCTTGAAGACTGAGACCGAACGAGAAGATGTAGGGTCGTACTATGATGATGATGAGGAGCTGATTGAGTCAGTTGCAATGCTGTCTAAGAATGTCGGACGTATTATGCAGCGGATGAGCAGGCGATCCAGCGGGGGTGCACCGCAGCGTGTTCCAGGAGCAATGCCGAACACCAGAAACTCCAATCCTTCAAGGAAAAACAAACCGGCAGATTCAAATCCAGATAACAGAAACAGAAGATCAAACATTCAGTGTCGTGAATGTGAGGGTTTCGGGCATATTCAATCAGAATGTGCGAACACCTTGAAGAAAAACAACAAGTCCTTCAATTCTACATGGAGCGATGAAGATTCCGATGGCAGTAGAGAAAAAGAAGCCAATGTCATCAATCCAGTTGCCCTTACCACTCGATCTGCAGCAGAAAAGACTGTTTCTGAAAGTGTACCACCACATGCACTACATGATGATCTGCCTGAAGTGAATCACCAGAGTTCAACCAATTACAGTGATAGCAGCGATGAAGAAGAACTTACTGATGAGGTAATAATGAAATCTTACAAGGATATGTATCATAAGTGGATGCAGGTGGCCAAATTGAATAAGAAGCTCTTACGTGAAAAGAAGATCAAGCAAAGAAGATTAAAGCTCTTGAAGGCGAACTTTCAGAGAGTAAGAAGATTCAAGATGACCTCAGTAATGAACTTGCTGCGAGTAAGAAGATTGAAGGTGAACTCAGTGGTGAACTAGAGCACTTGAAGAAGACCACGAGGATGCTCAACTCCGGTTCAGCAAATTTGGACCAAATTCTCACAACTGGGAAGACGTCTGGTAATCACATGGGTCTTGGCTACATGGGAGAGAGTTCCAACTCAAAGACAGTTTTTGTTCCAGCAGCTAAAGTGGAGAAAACCGAGGTGCACCAGAGGAAGACAGGTACTCAGACTAGTGCACGGGCTGCTACACCCGGCAAGAAGTGGATTCCGGTATGTCATTATTGTGAGCGTTCTGGGCATATCAGGCCTCGCTGCTTTCAATATCTTGCTGATCTGCGAAAAATTAGTGAGAAGAAACACAATGGAAAGAAGATCACTAGGAGAATTTGGAAGAAGAAAAGTGATGTTCACAGCTACGTAGCATACACTTCATTGAAAGTTAGTGAGAAAGATGACTGGTACTTTGACAGTGGATGCTCCCGACACATGACAGGAGAGAAGCATTTTTTGAGAGATATCCAACCATGCACAACCAGCCACGTCACTTTTGGAGATGGTGTACAAGGAAAAGTTCTTGGTAGAGGACTCCTAGATGTACCCGGTCTACCTAATCTTGAGGATGTGCTACTTGTAGATGGCTTAAAAGCCAACTTGATTAGCATTAGTCAGCTTTGTGATCAAGACTTATTCGTTAATTTCACCAGAGGCAAATGCACGGTCATGGATCAGTCAAATCAATGCATTATGGAAGGTACACGGTCTTCTGACAACTGCTATCTCTTATCATCCTCTGGTACATGCTGTAGATAATCTGCAGATGAAACTGAATTATGGCATCGACGATTGGGACACTTAAATTTTCGGAGTCTGAGGAGAGCTGTAACTATTGGAGCAATTCGGGGTGTTCCAGAATTGAAGCCAGAATCGGGAAGAATTTGCGGACCATGTCAGTTCGGCAAACAAAAGAAGGTGCACCACAAGATGAACCAGCACTTGGTGACCACTCGTGTTCTAGAGCTGCTGCACATGGATCTCATGGGTCCAATGCATGTGGAGAGTATTGGAGGTAAAAGATATGTCTTTGTTTGCGTTGATGATTTCTCACGATATTGTTGGGTGGATTTCCTTCGAGAAAAATCAGATACTTTTCAAGTGTTCGAGAATTTATGCACCAGACTGAGAAGGGAGAAAGGCTGCAAAATTGGGAAGATTGTGAGAATCAGAAGTGACCATGGAAGAGAGTTCGAGAACGAAATCTTCGCTCAATACTGTGACAAAGAAGGCATAGCTCATGAGTTCTCGGCACCAATAACACCGCAACAAAACGGTGTTGTAGAAAGGAAGAACAGAACACTTGAAGGGATGGCACGAGTAATGCTCAACGCTAAAGGTGTACCAAAGAAGTTTTGGGCAGAAGCAATGAACACGGCATGCTACACCATCAACCGAGTGCACTTGAGGCCCGGCACTAATATGACTCCATATGAGATTTGAAAAAACAGAAAACCTAACTTGAGGTACTTTCATGTTTTCGGCAGTGTATGTTATGTTTTGAGAGACAGAGAACAACGAAGAAAACTTGATGACAAAAGTGACAAGGCGATGTTCCTCGGATACTCAACAAATAGCCGTGCATATAGAGTGTTCAACAAACGAAATAACACTGTCATGGAGTCCATCAATGTGGTAGTAGATGATGTGGAAGAAGATGTCCTAGTGAATCTCGATCAGGGCAGTTTACTAGAAATCGCAGAGGCTGATACAGGTGAACCACCGAATGAACCTGCAAATGTTCCTACATGTACTCAAACAGTAACACAGGAAGGTGATCCTACCGATGTACTAGAAGATGTACTTGACAGCGGTGAAGACGAGCAAAACTCTCGAGAGCCCTCTAGAAGAATACAGAAAAATCATCCTATCTCTGAAGTTATAGGTGATCCCAATGAAGGTGTTCGAACCAGAAATGTTCCAAGGATTAACTATCGGGAGATGATCGGACACATGTGCTACACATCGACTATTGAGCCAAAGAATGTAAAGGACGCCTTAGAAGATGATTTCTGGATTGGTGCTATGCAAGAAGAGCTAGGACAGTTTGAGAGAAATCAAGTATGGGACTTGGTACCTAGACCGAAGGATGTGAATGTGATTGGTACAAAGTGGATCTTCAAAAACAAGACCGACGAAAATGGCAACATCACAAGAAACAAGGCAAGGCTTGTGGCTCAAGGGTACACGCAAGTTGAAGGGGTTGATTTTGAAGAAACATTCGCTCCCGTAGCTCGACTTGAGTCTATTCGGCTTCTGTTAGCCATCTCATGCTTCCTCAAATTCAAGCTCTATCAGATGGACGTGAAAAGCGCATTTTTAAATGGGTACTTGAATGAAGAAGTTTATGTTGCTCAACCAAAGGGGTTTGAAGACCCTCACCACCCCGATTATGTCTACAAACTCAAAAAGGCTCTATACGGTTTGAAGCAAGCTCCTCGAGCGTGGTATGAACGCCTCACTGAATTTCTCCTAAGTAAGGGATATGTTCGAGGGGGAGTAGACAAGACACTATTTGTGAAGAAGGTAAAATCTGATCTCATTATCGCTCAGATTTATGTAGATGATATAGTGTTTGGATCAGTGTCCCAGAAGATGGTCGACGAATTTGTAGATCACATGAAGAACGAGTTCGAGATGAGCATGGTTGGTGAGTTAACATACTTCCTGGGGTTACAAGTGAAGCAAATGCAGAATGGAATCTTTATTTCGCAAAGTAAGTATGCTCGGAACCTGGTAAAGAGGTTTGGCTTGGTGAACGCCCGTCACAAGAGAACACCGATTGGTACACATTCAAAGATCACCAGAGATGAAACAGGAATTTCAGTTGATCAAAGTCTCTACCGAAGCATGATTGGGAGTCTCTTGTATCTCACAGCCAGCAGGCCTGATTTATGTTATAGCGTCGGTGTATGTGCTCGATATCAGGCTAATCCAAAAGAAAGTCATCTTGTGGCCGTGAAGAGAATCATCAAATATGTCAGTGGAACTGCAGATTATGGTCTATGGTACTCATTTGATACAAACTCCAGCTTGGTTGGTTTCTGTGATGCAGATTGGGCCGGAAGTGCTGAAGACAGAAAGAGCACCTCGGGTGGTTGTTTCTTCCTCGGAAATAACTTAGTATCATGGTTTAGTAAGAAACAGAACTGCATATCTCTTTCTACTACAGAGGCAGAGTACATTGCAGCTGGGAGTTGCTGCACTCAACTGATCTGGATGAAACAAATGCTCGAAGACTATAGTGTACCACAGGATGTACTTACACTCTTCTGTGACAACATGAGTGCAATTAACATCTCTAAGAATCCGGTTCAACACTCGCGTACAAAGCACATTGACATTCGACATCACTTTATCAGAAGTCTTGTAGAGGAGAAATTGATTAATTTGGAGCATGTGGCTACGGAGAAACAACTTGCAGATATCTTTACTAAGGGTTTGGATGGAGTTCGATTTGAGACACTTAGATCCGCATTGGGTCTATGTGTGGTGTAATACCCTACCCTGCAGTATGTTTCCAAAAAAAAAAAAAAAAAATTTACAGGTACGCTATTATATGGCGCACCACCGTAGCCCTGTTTCACACATACTCTCAGACCACTCTCCTAATGGCTTCTCAATCTCGCCTCTTGTTCGGGAGTTAGTTTTCGAATTTCCCCCTTTTTACGATCGTGCGAGATTTTTGGAGAAGTTAGTTTTGGGCATTAGGGATTTGATTTTCGAATCTCTCCCTCTCTCTCTCACTCGGTCCCAGAACACACCCATTATCATCGTGGGTACATTCTCCGTTATTTTCGAGATAGAGGTTTCGGAGTGGGTCACTACGAATCGTGCACTTCGTGCTCGATTTCTTCCTGGTTTCTAACTAACCCATCTAAATCTTGGGTTCTTGCCGATTTCTTCCGTTTGTAAGCACTACCATTGACGGATTTAAAGGATTCTTCTGATTTCTTCACCGGCGATTCTTGATGTCGAACATCAGCGACACCTCCTCCTCTCCAAGCCAACCATCCTTCCGGCAGCCCTCACGGCGAGGTTCTGGCCGTCGTGCTCGTCCATCTCGTATGCCCCAAGCACTCCGCAAGCGGGCATGGAATTGGGAGGAATTTCAAGAACCATCGGAGGGCCCCTCGGCGACCGTGTCTGCGACCGTGTCTCTCTCGTCACCTTCCAGCCCTTCTTCGGCTGATTCTTCATCGAAGAACGAGTTCACAGTGGACTCGATAACAGGTGCCATTGTTCCGTACATCCCTCTGGAAGTTCCATTTTCTGATGACCCTCCGGCACCGACATCACCACCAATTCCCACCGCCGATGGCGAATCTTCTGCTCCACCAGCAAACCCTTCTCGCTGGACCGATCGCTTTTCGGTTCGTGTCACTCCTCCCAGACGCGTCCCAAGAAGTCCACCTGCCTCAATTTCAAAAAGGGCGGGAAAGCAGAAAAAGAGGGTGCGCGAGGAGAGTGATTCGGACTCATCTTGGAACACCAATGATGACAGGGAGATTGAAGAAGATCCTGAAGACACTTCGGATGTGGTCATCCTCTCAAGCAAGAAGCGACCCAGATCGTCCGCCGCTACCACTTCCAGACGATTCACACGGGCATCAGCCCGACGAACAACTGCTCAGCCACAAACTTCAACTGCTCCTCAAAGTGCACCTGCACATGCTCCTGCAGATGCACCAGTTGATGAGTCACCAGCAGTCCAGCAAGGTGAACAGCAGAATGCACCTGCTTCAGGTACCACAGACAATACTCTCTTTAAATCCCCTGCTCACGCTGAACTATGGAAGTTCGTAACTGTTAGGCAAATAGTGGCTGAAAGAACATTACATGCTGGGGACTTTCGGAATTTGGGGATTCTTGAGTTACTCAATGACGCTAACTTGTTGGGTGCTGTGACTAAAGTCAGGAAGTATGTGAAGCTAGTTGTCTATGAGTTTTATACAAACCTGTCGAAGTCCTTAGGTGATCCAGGGTCTGATGATTTCTTCAAAGTATATGTATCACAACTTTGACTTCTCTCCTACGGTGATCAATGAATACCTATGGTGTCCTACTGAGTATGCTCGATTTGATGCTCCATCCCTGGATGTTGTTATTACTGAGCTTACAGGAGGTTCGAGAACGAAGTGGCCGAAGACTAAGGATTTCCCTTCCTCGGAGCTGAGTGTGAAGTACTCTATTCTTCACAAGATAGCTATCAAAAATTGGCTGCCGAGTTCACACCGAGGGGGTGTTAGAAAGAAACTTGCTATCGTGTTATACACTGTAGGCACGAAGACTCCGCTCAACTTGGGAGAACTGATTTTTGAGAAAGTGTGTCGACATGCTGGTTCTCGTGCTGTCAAACTCTCTATTGGGTATCCCTCTTTCATCTTTGAGATACTTATGTCTCAAAAGGACATTTTGCGCCCGAATGACAAGTTTGAGGATGATCTAGAGGAGATCAGGTTGAGTCACAAGTTATTTGAAGGGAAGCATGTGGTTGATATCGAGGAGGAGCATGAATTACATGATTCAGGGGGAGAAGAAGTTGAAGGTGAAGCTAATGCACCTCAGGGTGCTCCTCGACATGCACCAGTGCAGATCAGGACCATCTCTAATACTGTTCAAGCCCGCATGGTCCAGCAGTTGCGAAACACTATGAGATTTCTTAACTCACAACTCAAGGCAATTACAGCGCGCAGGAATGAAGTGGCCGCTCTACTAGCTGATTTGGAGAAGGAGAATGCTCCTGCTGCAGCTGCACCAGCTGATGTCCCTGCAGATGCACCAGGTGCTGTCCAGGCAGATGTTCCACCAGGAGCTGCTCTTGGCGTTCGTAGTACACCTGCAGGTGTTTCCACTCGTGGCACTGTTAATGTTGATCTTGCAGGTACTAGTGGTTCAATTCCAGCTCCAGTTGTGTCTGATGCTACTGGTGATGACCTGGAAGATGCCCTTCGCGCTGTGGATGACTACCTAGCAAATATGGCAGATGCACCAGATCGTGGTCCACAAGATGATCGTGCTGATTCCGCTGTGCCAACTGATAACCCAGACCATGATCCGGCTGCTGATCCTACCGCATCCTAGACATTTGCTATTGGAGTTTGATTTCTTGTTACTTTTCAGTTTTTAGTCCTTTTGTTTAGACTTTGTCATTTAGTTTTGCAAAAAGGGGGAGTACATGTTAACCCCACAGACAGCTATTTTGATTTTGTTGTTTTAGCTACTGTTTTTGCTTTATTGGTTGGGTAGGACTTTATGTTAGCAATATTAGCTTTTTGGGGTTTATGAAGGTTTTGCCAACAAATGCCAAAGGGGGAGATTGTTAGTGTATTTGGTGTTGGCAATTATTTTTGGCAACCTTTCTTTGTTTAAAAGCTAATATTTCAGATTGTGTATTTTGTTAAAATGTGTCTATTATTATCTGGCACAAATCCCGGAGCAGTCTCATGAAGATTTACAAGGTGTACGTCAAGGTGTACTAGAAGATGTATCAGAAGGTGTACCAGACGTTCAAGTGTACCAGCGTTTTTAAGAAGGCGACGTTATCTCCGCGATTTGAAAGATACAGATATGATTCGAATCAGCAACGTATTCCTGATCTGATGTGATTCGAATCTAACAAGATAATCACGCACAAATAATGAAGAATCTAGAAGATAATGAAGTGATTCAAACCTAGGAGATCACTATATAAAGGAAGCTTGTTTCCTGTATTTTTCATTCATTCATTAAGTGGGTTGTGCGTTATTTTTACTCTATCTGCTAGGGTTATATTGTATTCGTGGGTTCTCAAACGTGAGTTGAGAGTGAGTGATTGCAGAGAGAGATTAGGTCTCCATTGTTGTTGAGGGAGATCATTTGTGAGTTCACCTTGTGAGTTCACTTGAGAGAATATTAGAGAATTGGTGTATAGGAGGCTCGGGAGAGGTTCCTGTGGAAACGAGGGGATCTCGGGCACAAGGGGAGCTTGTGTCAGGTTCACGTAGCAGACGTAGGAGAACGGCGACATAGTAGGAGGGAGTCCGACTAGTATAAGACCGGGTGTACTCGTATTGTAGTGAACGGTTTTCCACTAACTGGGCGAGGTCCCGCGGACGTAGGCACATTGCCGAACCGCGTTACCAATTCTGTGTCTTTTATTTTCCGCACTTTATTTTCTGTTCGTACTGTTTATTATCTATCTCGTTAATTATTTATACGGGTGCATTCGTCTGACGTGGTTCACTCTCTAGATCACCCGTCAGGTGCACTTAACAGATTAGTTATTTTTTTCACACTTGTAATCACATCTCTTATAAATGCAAACAAACATCAATGTTTTTGGTTCTCTCGTGATAAACACTGCTCTTTGTTAAGTGTATAGTACTTTGAGAGTCACAATGAATTGTAACACTCTTGTAATCAAAACCCAATTCAGATAAAAGAATTTTTTAACTGTAAGGCCTCTTTTACCGCCTCTGTCAAGGCAATATATTCAGCCTCCATGGTAGAAAGAGCATCAACATGCTGTAGGTTTAACTTCCAACACTGATATTGTTGCCACCTAATGCAGATACATAACCAGTAAGAGACCTTCCCTTATGACTCAATATTGTATATTCGTTTGATTTATTAATAAGTCGTTTTTAAGGAGGATCAATATAGGTGACAAGCCTCTTAAAACTCAAGTATGTGCCAGCTCCGTTAAGGTAGGTTCCTAAGTCGAAATTTATTTACAATAAGCATTAATCAACATGGGAAAGAAAAACAAAATTGCAGTCTGGTTGAAATTTATACGTAAATATATTGTATGGGATTTTTTTTATATTTATTTTGGGCAAATATTGACAGTCGTGTTCAAGTAACCATGGTTTTGTATTTTTGTTTAATAAATATCATCATGACACGGGTTCATGTTATTGAGAAAATTGGCTTAAATTTATTTTGGAAAGAAAAGGCTAATGGCCTTTACTAGAGAGAAGGTGGGCTTTTGAAAGCCATAAGCCCAATATGCTATGATACCTAACTATATATATGTATGTGTGCGTAAATGAATGGGTGCAGCCAACGTGATTGAAGAAAAGAAAAGGAGTGTTGCCGTGCTTGTGTGCACCGATTATGTGTGTGTGCAGCTTGTGAAAATAAAAAAACAGTAGCTACTTGGTGGAGTCTTATATGCGCACAATTGAGGAAGTGTGATAAGAAATCGTGCGTTTGAGTTGTGTAATTGTGTGGCTTTGAGTGTGTATGCTACTGTGAGAATTGTGCTAGAATAAGAGAGAGGAAGTTGCACAAAAGTAGAGTGAAGTGAAGAAAAATTGTGTGTGTGAGGGATAGACAATTGAGTATATTGGGGTTTGGGTTGGTGAGAGATTTGAGAGTGTGAGTGTGTAATCTCTACCAATTGATTAGTGAAATTTAGTGTCTATCTACAGTGGACGTAGGCAAATATTGACAGTCGTGTTCAAGTAACCATGGTTTTATACTTTTGTTTAATAAATATTATCATGACACGGGTTCATGTTTGAATATTCATGCAATTCATAACATACTATGCATGTTTCCGTTTGTTTGTACTTATGTTTTTATGTGTTATTGTTAATATACAAAGAAATCAAGAAGCAGCCATGGCCCGCATGACACTTGATATATACATACCCCCAAAGAATTTGACATAGTCAATTCAACACCTAGGAAGCATCTCAAAAATAAATCTTCAAAAAACTAATTGGGACACATGATAAATTGAATTTGACTTCACATGGTCATATGTTTGCCCACCAAGGAAACCAATTAACTGACTATTAACTACTCATTTCCTTGCTCACCAAGAAAACCAATTACTCACGGCCATCCAACTTTTTATATATAAATATATAACGATCCATGTTGTTTCAACATAAATCAGTACTCCACAAAATTTGACACTCAATTTTCTTTGCTGCTAATAGTAAACTTGGACAAACATCACAATTTCGATGCTTTGCTAATTCTTCCAAAACCCTCTTATTGATCGGCACATATACACCCTTATGGCTCGGTTTTCATTATTTTCTAAATGCTTTGTGCCTTCGCCTTCACCTCGGGTATCTGATAAGGTTGAAAACTCTGAGAAGAAGGCGGCGATGTCGTCGAAATCGGAGAACAGCGAGAGCTTTGAGTCCAAAGCTCCCATCGTAGTTTCCTATTTCCCTGTCAACTCGAATCTCTCTCGCTTATAATTTGGTCACAAACACTGCTCGGCAAATAGTTACATGATGTGCACTTTGTGAGTATATATTGCTGAGTATTATGATCACATGGTGAAGAGTATAGCTTAGTAGAGATGCCTTTATCTCAACGGTTTTTAATTGGTGAACTGTTTTGTATACTAGACAGTCAGGCAATTGCACCTATGTGTAGTACTAAATATTAATATTTATCTATTTTTTTTGTATTTTTCATAGAGTAGTGTTAGACGTACCAATTTTTTTTATCAACTTTTTAATACAAACTTATGTGTCATATTATCATTGGTAAGTGTTAATCATCTAATTAGAAGGATGTCAATCAAAATATGACACTTCAATTGCTACATAGGTTGGTATTAAAAAGTTGATAAAAGAGTTGGTATGTCTAGCATTATGCTTTTTCTTAAGGGTGTGTTTGGTGCATTGGATCAGAGGGGATTGTTTTAGATTTGACTAATATTAGTCTTAATCTCATATTTGGTGGAAGGTGGGATAGGATAATAGAAAGTGGGACCTATAAAAATAATCCCTCCCATGTGTCCCATGAAAAATGGTGCGATCAATAATCCCATGCAAAAAAGTGTGAGTCTCACCAACAAAAAAAATAATTTTTTATTTACTTTTTAATTAAATTAAAATATAAATTATATATGTCTAATTATTTTAATAATTTTATATGTCTTGTCATTTACTTTTACAATTTTAAAAATATTATCATGATCCAATCCTATACCACAACAAACATGTTATAGTGTTAACTATAATCCAATCCAATCTTGTCTAACAAAATTTATCAAATCCAATCCGGAATACCAAACGCACCGTAATATACTTTTAACATACAGAATTAGCCTTATTTAATCTGTTATAACACAGCTTTTTAAAGCTACCAACAACATAAAAATTTTGGAGGCTGTCGTCAACACCATGGTTCCTCTCGAAATCCATATTGATTGTGCCTCTGAAATTAGAGGCAGCCTTCGCCGATGACTAGATGATATGAACAAGGCTCGATTTTGGCAAAGTCGAGAAATTGCTGCCAGTTGAGGCAGAGGTGAGCAGCTCAATCAAATTGCACGAATCTGTCATGATGGCAGCAATAGTTGGACGATTCTTAGCCATAATTCCAAGGATCATTAAATTAAAGCATCCTCTAATTAAAAAAATTGACCACTCACACGCTGTAAGTTTATATTAAAATAACTAGAATAAGAGTTTGGTCTCCTTTCACAACTCTATTATTCACCTCAGATATACATTTTAATTAGTTGAGTAATCTATCAAAGTTTGAATTTACCAACGAGACAATACGATTTGGCCATATGAAGGTATTTCCCATTTAAAAAAAAAATAGCGATGTCATTTTTCCTAATTAAAAATGTCTTTTTGGTTATCTTGTCGTTTTCTATCTGTTGCAATTTGTTACTTTGCCTTCTTAATTTGTATGCCGTTTTAGGGTTATATGTCGTTTTCAATTTTTATTGTTGCTTTTGTTATGTTGTCGTTTCTCACTCTGATGTCGTTTCAATATATGTTGTCCTTTTCCATTCTGCTGTTGTTTTTCACTATATTGTCGTTTTTTATTATGCTATCGTTTTCCATTCTGCTGTCGTTTTCTAGTATGCTGCCGTTTTCCAACTTCGTGTCGTTTTCCTAAACTATTAACGTTTGTTTTGCCCAACTTCATATCGTTTTATCTAAATTCATGTTGTTTTATTCAAATCTATGTCGTTTTTGTATAATGTATATGATCGATGTTATTATAATTTATGGTGAATATTATTGAAATTTGAAAGGTACAAAGTTATTATTATTATTATTATTATTATTTTACAAATGAGGAAAATAAAACGAAAAAGGAAGGTGACATATGAAAAAAATAACATGACACATGCAATAATGACATAGATTATAAACTTCAATATTAAATGACATCTTAAATTCGTGATTTTATTAATTTAATTCCTCCTTTGGCACATTCTCTTGCAAGGCCGATGTTAAAACTACCTAAAACATTTAAGTGTTCATCTCGTGCTTATAACACCGAGTTGAAAAAAAATGTACAAAATTAATATTCACATGTTAATTCCTTTCCATACTAAGACCCTACTTGCCCGCTTCTATCTAAATTGGTTTGGAAAACTCTATCCAAAATTTTATATTTTCTGCTAATTTATGTTTAAGTGTGTTTTTATAGTTTTTTTCTTTAATTTCAAAAGAATATATTGAGCTTTTAAAAGTTAAATGCATAAAACGATTTGAGTTTAGAAGTTGGAGAAATTTTTTGAAATTCATCTTAAAACTTTTTATTACTATCTGCGACTTAGTTGCTTAAATTATAGCTAAATAAATAATATCTAGATTATTAATTGATTATAGGATGACTAAATTGGTGGTATAGGAACTTGTACCGGTTATTCCATAAATTTCTCACTTATAGAGATGTATATCGTGTCATGCCGTGCTTATTCGGCCCGATTATCTTTATGCCTATCGTGCTTCGTGCCGCTCGTGCCGGCCTATTTATCAATCTCGCTCGTGCCGTGCCAACCCACGAGTCAAAATGAGCATTAAGCCCAGGCCGCGACCAATTACATAAACGTTTCGTGTTTTTGTCATGTCATGCCATGTTTCAACCGTGCTTTTACGCGCGTATACATTTTTATACTAATTTGTACTATTTCATGTTCATCAAAGAAATGATTGTTATAGAGTTTTTACATATGTTTTGATGCAAACAAAATATATTATTTAATGTCAATATGAAATTAAAAAAAATATTAATGATTGATAGTAGTAACATATCATTATTATTTAATTAAAATTTTGCTCGATAATATTCTTATTAAGAAAAAATAATATATTATAGAACAAAGACAATTTTAAATATTTTTTGAGTTTATAATTGAACTATATATACATAATATATAATAGAAAATATAAATTGTAAACAAATTTATGTCGTGTTTTGCCGTACTCGTGTCATGTACATTAACCGTGTTCGTGCATTATCTTGCTTCGTACCATAAAAATTTGTCGAAGCCCGATCCACTTACTTATTGTGTTGTCGTACTTCGTGTCGTTCCACTAAGTCCGACCCGTTTTTACATATCTACTCACTTATTTCTTAAACAATGAAGATTAAAGTTTATAATATAGTTCAAAATATATAACTGCGTTAAAAAAATAACAAACAAACAAACAAGGATCGAGCAGGACCTTGGATTTTGAATCTTTAAGTTATACATAAATTAAGACTTAATCAAATTGATATAGTATTGGCCCTAGTTGTTTCGTCGTTTCCTCGCCAACACAGATATCATATCTCTCGGATATTTCTTTGCAAATTCCAATCAATCCACCATAAAAAGATTTAAAGATTTAGCAACATATATAAAATCGTCAACCCGTTTAAAAGTATCTACTCTTGTAGACCATAAAATGGGAATGACAAAACCTGTACAAGACAATAGATAAGATAGGCCAAGCCACTTGGCTCTCTGTAGACCAATATCGTTTCTTTTCACAAGAAAAAGGAGTTCCCTTTGCTTCATTGCCAGAAATTAGAATAAATCCACTCACCGACTTTGTGTATCTATCGAGTCAACTTTATGAAATTCTCACATGTGACTCGCAGTTTCCATCCAACAAACTTTGACTGCCTAGTCCCTATCTTTAGACTATTTATAAATTTCATATTGCTCATTTGTTAAATAGTTATTTGAAAGTCTATATTTAAAGAAAATGATTTAAGAATTTAAATATTAAATTATTAACCTTAAATCTCATTCACACTACTTTAAAATTTCATTTTTGTCCCTCATTATTTTTTTTTCTAACCACATGTAATAAAAGGCAAAAGAGTCAATACATATTGTCTTAAAAGCTAATAACTTAATTACAACAAACTCTGGTCAATTTCTTAAAACTAAAGTTAAAAACAGACAATTTACTTAATAATCTCTTTTAAATATTACTTGGAAGAAAGAACTATATTGACTTTTATTTATTTATTTTTAATTTTTTTAATAATAACACTTGTACCAACTCAAATGATCCAGTTGTTAATATGTAATTGATAAACCAATTCACGTGTATTTATTAATTGTTTAATTTTAAATATATCTTCATGTTAATATATGACGAGTTAAACAGTACCAAATGAATACAACTTATGACCAGTTAAGAAATTTGCCATTTTAAAGTTAAAATTTGAAAAAATTAGTCTTAGAATGTCAAAATTAAGGATTCAGCCATAACATACGTGTAACATAATATATTACATATAACATACGCGTAACAAAAATATGTTACACGTGTAACATAAATTTCATGAAACTAGTGCCAATTCCTAAAAAGTTAGCCAAAATTTTGGTTAAATCCTTAAAAATCTCTACAGCGTACTCATATCACTTGAATATTGGTGATACATGCCGTTGAAAGAAATTATGATTAGTGAGCAAATAGTTATTTTTTAAATGATGAAGCTAACCTTTTTTTATAACTGTATGATGTTGTGATTTTACCTTTATTCTCATAAATTTTCATGAACTAATTGTAAATTTATTAGAATTTTATATAATTTTTTGAAGTGAACAAGATATTAAAAAACTAGATTTTTTTTTTCAATGCAAGAAGAAACAAAAAAACAAAAAAAAAAAAGTTTGCGACATGAATTCTATTTTAGGTCGGGATGAAAGCCCGAGAAGCAACTTATGAGAATTGATAAAAAAAAAAAAAAAAAAAAAAAAAAAAAAAAGAGGAGGTTTTGCTGAGATAGTTGAGGACTTGAGGGATCAAGCTCGAAGCCAAAAGGGCTGCTAAAAATAGACACAAAAGATTTTTAGAAGAGCACAGAAATAAACATGAAAACACCCATAAGATCACAAAAAATAAAAATAAAAATAAAAAGCAAAGGAAAAAAATAATCAACTGAGAAAGGAAGAGAAAATTTCAAGGTCGGTACGACAACAAAAATAGGCGTTAAAACAAAAAGAGAAATTTTAGGAAATACTTAATTTCTAGCACCAAATTTAAATAAATAACCAATTTTTTTAAAAAAATATAACAAAATACCTAAATAATTCAATTACTAACTAGTTGGTAATTGGTAATATTGACTGGGTCATCAAAATCATGTGGAAGAAATGGATGAATTTACTATTAATCTATTTACGTTGAAAACTTTACTATTTGTTTTTTGAGAGAACTGTAAAAACAAAAAAAGGGGTCATTCTAAGTGTTACTTAATAATCTACTAGTAGTTTTCTCCTTTGATTTCTACGCTATAATTATAGTGTAAAAATAATAGTACAAATTAAAAATACAACACAAAAAGGGGCATTGATTATTAATGTGTCAAAACAAGACCACTCTTCAAAATCTACCTTACTTTTGTTATAGTGTAAATTTGTGTAATTTTCTATTTCACATGAACGGAAATTAGGAAAGAGGAGAGGGGAAAGCGAAAAAAATGAAAAAAAAAAACTAAACAACATTGAAATCGAAAAAAAAAAGGGGCTAGGACTATACATGCAAATCCGGCGGTTATTCCTCGACCAGTCATTTTTGACAGGGTAATGCATTACTCGATTTTTCACCGAAGAGTGTTTTTTTTTTTTTTGCTAACTGTGTCGTTCCCTTCCCCACGGTCACCCCCGACCTCTATCACCTTCACCCCCCACCTCCCCTGCTTCCCTGACCTCTACCACCTTCACCCCTGACCTCTACCACCTCACCCCCAACCTCCACCTCCACCACCTCACCCCCGACCTCGCCAACCTCACCGCCACACTGCATGTCGCCTGCCGAGCCCAGTGGAGTCTGCTATTCAACACTGATTTTTTTTTTTCCTTCGATCGGGTAATCCTCGAGGATCAGCAACGTTAACTTTCCGGGGAAAAACTGGGTAATACCTGGTCATTACCCGTCGGGTGACGGGTAATGACCAGGTATTACCCAGTTTTTTCTTGGGAAATTATGCTCGGGGAAACGGTCCAGGGAATTGCCCGGACTGTATTTGCTCGCTTAGCTAGGACTTGCCGATGGGGGTACAAGCGCCCGTCCTCGAACTGAGTTTTGAGGCCCGCGCTTTATTTTTATTTTTATTTTTTGCATTTTGTTCACCACTTTTTTTTTTGCTAGCGTGGCCTTATTTATATATTTTTTATAACTCTCTAAACTTTTATGTATTTACACTTTTGACGATTTGAAAAAAGAAACAAAATTCATTTTAACAGCCCAAAAAACGCTTCTTTTTTTTTTTTTTTTTACAATTAAAAAAGTATGAAAAAAAACCCAAAAAATGCATAATAAAATACCTTAAGTAACTTTTTGCAAAACTCATTTGCCGCATTATATAAAGTTAGATTATATTATAACAAAATTTGAAATTAAAACTCGAACATAATATTCTAGTTGGCATCACATTCATCTAATACATTTGACATTATAGTATACTGATAAGCCCTATCATATGCCTTTGTTCATTAAAAATACCCATAAGAAGAGATTAATTAGCAATACTAGTACAAGTAAATATTTGACTTAATAAATATATAGATAAATTCCACTAAAAAGGGAAAAATATAATGCTAGAAAGCTTTTATTTTTTTATTTTTTTATGGAGTAAGTTATGTGAGAACGTTGTCATGAGTTCCCACCTCTATACAAACGCCGAATTTAAATCCCCCTTTCCTAAGCCATACATTTCAACCATTAATAAATAAATATATATATATATATATAAACTGCCTTATTTAAACATTGAATTGAATTCGGTGGATTAAAGTATGGTCCGAGCCGTAGTGGCCACACTGCTTGTTATACAGAACGAGTGGTTATGATTGATGAATCGGTCACCGCAGATTGATGAGAAGCAGCAAAGTCGACACCTATATTTTGTCCATTGCTTTTGAATATTCTAAAATATTTGTTAGTCACAAATACTCAGCTTGGAATTTGGATATCTGTCAATCATGGCATAGGCAATATTGGCATATAAGAGAAAACTCCAAGAAGCGAAGCGTTCAACTTTCAACCATACATGTGTACTCATCTATATCAACCGCTAGAACAATTTGTGGACAAGGACATCTTTTTTCCTTCTCCTGGCTACCCACTGACCAAACCGTCAATTATTTTATTTTATTTTTCCTTTTTTGTGGGGTCCATGGATGAAGAAAGAAAGACATGTGGTAATAAAAGTTAGCTTAAATAGTAACTAGGGAATATATATATATATATATATATATATATATATATATCAGTTTCCAAGATTTCTACTAATCTAAAGTTGTCCTACGTGCAGAGAACCGAATGGACTTGGTGGGTCCCAATTTTCATAAGAACTTTAATTTTAGACCATAAATCCTAGAGTTTCTTCTTTGATAATCTAAATAAAATTGACTTAGTAACCACTCAACAAAAGCAAGAAAAATCATGGCGTCATTCCTTCAAGCATCTTATAAAAGCTTCCTGTTTTGTCAAAAATTAGTGGTGTTACATATTTTTGTCCTCTTAAAATTACTTTACTGTCCCTCCTTTTTATTTTTGTGTTGATCATGTTATAGCCTTATTAGCCCCGTTTTTGGCACAAGATTTTGTAACAGTCTCTAAATTATTCGCCAACCACATACTCAATCTCTTCAACCGTGTACGACTCGCAATTTATTAATTTATTTTAAAAAACGAAATTAAAAAAAAAAAAAAAAAGGTGAAAGCTACAGCAAAAGAAAGACGAGGACACTCGATTGTCCCGTAGTGGCATGATTGTCATAATGGTGAAATTCTAGGACGAGAATTCATCTCCGTCCAATTCCAAAAAACCTTCCCTATAAATTGCTTGGCTTGCCAACTTCTTGACCATTACTACAAACACACGTTGCCCTTCTCAAAACCTCAACAAAAAAAAAAAAAAAAAAAAACCCACAAAAACAAACCTTCTTTTGTTTATAAAAAAAAAAATAATAATAATGTGCAAAGGGGCCTCTATGGATGAGAGGAAATCAGCTGGCGGCGCGCTATGCAGCCTCGCTCCGCGCGCGGCGACGATAGCCTGCGAGCTGTGCGCGTCGCGGGCCGCGCTGTATTGCCAGGCCGACGACGCGTATTTGTGCCGAAAATGTGACCGTTGGGTTCACGGCGCTAATTTCCTGGCCAAAAGGCACGTTAGGTGCGTCCTGTGCAACACATGCCAAAAGCTCACGCAGAGATATTGCGTTGGAGTTTCGCTCGTGGCCGTGACGGCGCGGCCGAGCCTCGTTAGCGCCTCGGAGAGAGGCCGATGCGACGATTCCGCCCCCGCGGCGGCCGAGGGGACGGAGTCGCCGCCAAGGACGCTGAAGAGGCCGTTCTTGTTTCTTTGAGCCCTTTTTGTTGGGATGCTTTTTATTCTTTAAAAAAAAAAATAGTTGAGTATGTTTTTTTTTTTGCTGTGTTTGTGTCATTATATTAGATTATTGATATAGAGAAATCAGTGTCTTTGAGGTCCTGTATATTGGGTTGGGAGTCAATTCTGTAAGGTTTATGTGTACTTTTGATGTTAAATTTTGGGGTATTAGGAATTTTCCCCGCTAAAACAATGGAGTTGGACCTCTGAGTTTGTCTGATTCACGAGGAAATACACAAGAAAATTACTCTGCATTTGGATTGCCTTTAAAGCTTAATTATTTTGAGTGCCATATTCTTTTTTTTTTTTTTGCCTGAAAAGATTGAATTTTATGACAAAGTCAGGAAAATTAAAGGCCATACATTTAAGCATTTATTCCGACATATATTTAAGTATTGAGGTCGTAGAAATAGCATTAAGCAATTAAGTCTTCAAACACTAACTCTTAATCCCAACAGAAGAGAGAGACAAAAAATTGTTCAAATTGAAAGTTTCTGGAGATCAAGGACAATTCTTTGTGTTAAAACAATATCCAAAAACTGATTGTAAAAAAGAGTGGAAATTCAACTATGTCTATGCCCAAATGTAACAAATATTAATATTATATACAAGTAATAAGTTGCTCGTCCCACCATCTCCAGATATTAATGTTAATGTAATTTAATATAAAAAATGATAAAATATTATTTGAAATTGTTAATGCTTCAATATATTTTTATTATTTTCTTTACTTTATTATTTTTTAGTAACGGAATTCATTAAGAGTAGTGAAAAAGAACCGTGATCACTTCTAATATTAGATGATAAATATTTATCAATGATAATATGACACATAAGTTGATATTAATAATTTTGTCAAAATTATTAGGTCCAGCATTATTTTTTCGTAAAAAGATCCTTTCATAATTTTTTTTATTAACCGTTAAAATCCAACCAATTAGTGATACTTTTAAGGGCCAGTTAAGTAATTAGTCATTTTACAGGTAAAATTTGAAGGATTTAGCCATAGTTTCACAAAATTAGGGATTTAGCCATAGCATATAACATTTTTTGTAACATGTAACATATATACGTGTAAAAAATGTGACATTTTTTGTAACATGTAACATGTATACGTGTAAAAAATATAACATTTTTTGTAACATGTAATATAAAATGTTACACTTTTACACGTATATATGTTTCATGTAACAAAAAATGTTACATTTTATGGCTAAATCTCTAATTTCGTGAAACTACAGCTAAATCCTAAAAAATTACCCAAAAGTATAATTAAATGCCTAAAAAAATTCTACTTTTAAATGCTTAAAAATTTTGACATCTCGCTATATTCAGTGTTAAACTTAATACAAAAAATAACATTTACTAAATTTAATACTAAATATGATATTACATTGAAAAACACTACGTATAGAAAATGTTAAAATTTTAGAATGGGGCTCCACAGTGGCATTGCATTGGTTACCCCTTGTTTGGGAGGCCATTTTGGCCATTCCATCTCATTTTTTGGGATGGAAAAAATGGTTTGGAATGGTTTGAAAATGGTTTGTAAAAATGATGTTAGAATGGCTTGACTTTGCTAATTTTGAGGTGGTATGAATGGTTGAGATTTAAAGATATTGTATATGGATTTAGAAAGTTGAAAAAAAAAAAAGAAATAGAATAGAATGATTTGGAGGATTAGGAAAGTTGAAAAAAAATGAAAATATAGAATGGGTGAAATGAGTGATCCAAACAAATGGTAGTCTCCAGTCAGCATGCAAATCCGGTGGTTAATAACCGACCGGAAATTGTATACCAGTGAATAACCAGTTAATTCACCGGAATTAACCAGTGCTAATTACCGGTGAAAATTCGGTTATTCACTTAAAATTGGCACCGGCTAATGTCGGTGAATTAACCGGAAATTACCCGAATTTTAACTGGACAATGCTTTTTTTTCTTCTTCTTCTTCTTCTTCTCATGCTTCCCCCACCGTCATCGCCGCCTCCCTGACTTCCCCTGCGACTGTGACCTCCCCCACCTCCCCTGCGACCTCTCCCCGCCATCTCCCTGACCTCCCCCGACCTCCCTCACCACCTCCCCAACCTACCCCTCCACCTCCCCGAGCTCTCCCGCCACCACCTCCGACCTCCCCCACCTCCCCTGCGACCTCCCCTCGCCACCTCCCCGACCTCTCCACACCACCTCCTCGACCTCCCCCGACCTCCCCTCACCACCTCCCCGACCTCCCCCCGCAACCACCCCGACCTCCCCCCGCTCGAACCACCGCGCAAACCTCTGCCGGGAATAACCGGTGAAACGGCGAGATCAAATTTCCCAGTGAAAATTTGGTTAATACCCGATTTTTAACCGGCGGTTAAAAATCGAGTATTAACCGGATTTTCACCAGATTTTTTCGGTGGTGAAAAATTCCGGTCAGTTAACCGTTTCATATTTGCATGCATAGTCTCCAGGCTGAGACATTGATTTGTCTAATTCGTAGTGAATAGTTGGTCTTGCATTTTTGACTCGCAAATTTAAACTCTCTTTAACTCTCGAACAACAGCAACAACACATTGTTTCACCAGCGGTGATGCATAACCCACGTTTATCAACAGTAACTGTGCAAAAAAAAAAAAAGAAAGAAAGAAGGTTCTACAATGGGTGAATTTTGCGCCAATCTTTTCATAAAGAAGTTTATCTTTTTTATAAGAAAATTCTTAGGTGAGGAATTCCCTACCACAGATAACAGTTCTAGATCGTCATAGTAACTTTTTAAAGTAGTGGGATCCATTAAAAAGACAAATCTGACGATCCAGAACTGTTCTTTATGATGAGAAATTTTCCACCTGAGACTCTTCTATTTTTTGTATATTGAAAAGGATGAGCGTGAGTGATTTCTTCGGTGTGCGAACTTCACTCTCTGCATGAATTTTGCTGTATAATATGCATGGGAGCTTGAAAGATAATATACTCTTTGCATCAATTTTACTATATAATATGTCTATGAGCTTGAAAGATAATATTATAAAGAGGTATTTTTTTTTTTCAAATTTTATGAAGAGTTTATTTGTACTTTTTAGAGAATTACTTTGAGAGAATTGAAAAAAGGGTCTCGGAAAAGATTTTTTAGAAGCAAGATGATCTCTTATTGTAATTTGCGAAAAAAAAAACAGAATAGACGACGACGGAATAAACTCCTTAACATATAAGACTAAGTGTATTTTATTTTGAATTAATGAATTACTTTCTACCATATAGATGTGGCCCTGCGAATATAAACTTGACCAAACAGCGTTACCAATTCTTGATATCATTTATTTTTCAATATTTATTTTTCGTTCACACATTTCCTCATAATTGTTTTACATCTCTTTGTAGTATTTTTGTGAGTGTTACGACGCCCCACCCGCTGGAACACCGCCTAACTAACAAGTTCTTTCAATTTTTACTTCTCTCTCCTTGCGTTAAAAGTTAAAACACACATGTGTTGCAGACCGCAGTATATTGAATGCAAAATCCAACATATATCAGCAATGGTAAATCTAGCAACAGGTGTCATGTTCAGCGAAAGACAAGAGACGTAATGCAGCTTGCCAATGCAAAATCCTCTTTCTCCGTACACTTGGTTGGACACATGGTAACACTAAACATTTCCTTCCAATAACTAAACGACACTCTTCCAACTTAACCGTCAGTTTTGACTATAAAACCAAAAAAAAAAAAAAAAAGTGAATTTGATAAATAAACTCCTCTTTGAGTGGGTTTTTACATAATAGCTACCACTAAAAAACCCTATGAAATAATATATATAAATATTAATATAAAATATCATAACGAAATTTAACAACAATTCTAATTGATAAAAATTATTACCAACATTTTTATTTTAATATTTTAAAGGGTCTTCTTATAGTTAACACTATACAAATAAGAGGTAATGGTATAAAGATGTATTATAACACGTGGATTGTGCATTTTTTTTTTTTAGAATTTCTCATTGGAGTTTTGTCTATCTAAGATTTTAATGAGATCTTATTACACTTCCTTTTTCTCTTTTGGATATTTTAATTTTTTTTCTTTTTCTATTGATTAGCTCCAAGGGCGGGGGGGGGGGGGGGTGGGAGGAGGGTTGGGGGGTAAAGGGGTAAATAACCAACATAGATGAAAGGTTGCTTTATTCTTTAGCATGTATCAATCTTGTTGAGATACGTTTTTAATTAAAAAATTTTATTGAAAAAAAATAAAGAAATGTTATGATAATTATTTTAAACTTGTTATAACAGTCATTTATGGCGTTATATATCTCTTGTATAATATTATATAGGGCACTGATGAATATAAAGCATTGCAAAATTAGTCTGTTTTAAAATCCTAATGATTTCTTACGATCAAATTTTGAAAAGTTGCGTGATAGTAAAAATCTTTTAAATAAATTAAAAAAATAAAAAAAATATACCAGATAATAAAATATTTGATAATAAAATCAAACATAAAATTAATATTTTTGTTATTTATAAGTATATTTTTTATTCTATATTAAATATTTATTAAAAGCTAAAATTTTAACCTCTTCTTATATCGGCCAGAAGCAAAAGTAAAATAATGGTCAAACAACAGTTGTGTTGCAATATATTGAATGCAAAATCCAGCACACATTATATTAGCAAATCCAACAATATGTGTAATATGTTCATAGAAAGAGAAGAGACGTAATGCAACTTGCAATGCAAAATCCACTTTCTTTCTCCGTTCATTTGGTTGGACACATGTCCAGTTTTGACTATAAAAAAAATAGTAAATTTGATAAATATACTCTTTTTGAGTGAGTTTTTACAAATAGCTACAATTTTAAAAAATTATGAAATAATAAATATTAATATAAAATTTTACTAGTATAACAAAATTTAACACCACCTTTATTTTGATACAAAGTATTACTATTCTTAATTAACGTATTAACTATTTCTTATGATCAAAATTTGAAAAGTCACGTGACAGTAAAAATTGTTTTGAGTCACCAGGATAAGACCTGATAAGTTATACAGTCACATATCATTTTAATAAGATTAAGTATGATAGTTTATAAGGCGACACACTCAGCTCACACAAGTGTGAGATCATTTGTAATTGTACGCAAACATCAACTATGTCTAAAAGGAGTTCAAAATTGAATATCCGGCAAAACTCATTTAAATTGAATTGAAATCGAAACCAAATTGACAAAGCTTTTTAAATTAATAAAATGGTCTATTTGGTACTTGATCACTTCTTGGTTCATGACAAACGTTTTAAAAAAATAAATTATTAGCCACTAATACGTAAGAGAACTAAGGACGTAAAGCTAAATTCACTTCATTATGTAGAATTATACAAAATAAGACCATTCTTAATGTCGCTTAATAATCTGTGTCCCAAGTAGTATGCTCTTTTTATTTACACCCTATGTTTATAGTGTAAATTTTAGAGTATAAATTAAAAGTGCAATCCACATAAGGCATAGATTATCATTGTGTCAAGTATGAGGCATTCTTCAGTTTTTCCATGACTAATTTCTTAATAATGGAAACGTTGGCCATTTTTTTAAAATATCATTTAAAAAATAGTTATTTACTTAATTATCTCTTAATTAAATTATATTAAAAATTATCCTATATATTATTAATACTAGCTACAACATTAATTATCTTTGCGATGAGCAACTTCCATTAGCAGAAGGTTGATAAAAAGTGATGACAAGAGCAAAGACGAGAGTACAAATGGAGGGGCCAAATAGAAAATGTGAATCAAGGATTGCCACAAAGAGGTTTATATCTTTAGTACGATTTTCTTTTCTGACTAAGCACCATTACAATTGTCTGATTGGCATAGATCGGAATATGTTCTTAGTCAAGAATTTGAGGATTATCTCAATTTGTTTCTTACTTTTTGGGGTCTTGTTTATGTGGCCTTTATTTGCACAAGAAACTTGTGAATGAAATTGAATTGATAATATGGTTACGAAGTACATTGCACTTGAGATTATCTGAAACACTTGTCACATTAATAGTTGATATTAGATAATATACTTGTCGTCTAAACATGAGTCGTTTTGGAGTCGATCGAAATCTTATGTTGTCTTTCTCTGTCCACCAAATAAAATGTTAACATATAATTAAAAACATGAAAATTTTTATAAAATTTCTAACACAATTTATTTTATTATATTTTATAAATAAACTGTTTTTTTTTTGGATGTTAAAATCTTATTTTAGATTTGAGAAATAAAAAAAACAAAAAAACAAACAAACAGAGGATGTGGATTTCATTTCTCCGTAAAAATCAAATAAAACCAAGACTTGTATGAAATTTGCCGACACGTGTGAGATGCTCTAATTAGTATGCTATTGTGATGATAAAGTAAAGCAAAAATGTAAGTACAAAAAATATGGTACATACAAATACCATTTTCTGTTGTCTGTTGGAAATTTTCACAGGAGATATTCTTATGTTGCACTGACAAAAAAAAAAAAGAGAGAGAGAGAGAGAAAATAACAAGAGAATGATTAAAGTTGAATCCAGTGGTTGAAATCAAAAGCAAGCTCTCAAAATTGAATCCTTTCAAAAAAAATATAAAATAAAAAAAATATTTTTTCATAATGAGATTAAGATGGATATGGGTATAGTTTTAGGGAAATTAGTTCAACCTTATTGACAATTACTGATAAAATTATATTAAGTACATTATTAAGAAAATAATCATTTTTTAATAATGCTTTAAGAAAATAACCGATGTTTAAAATAGTCATTTTTTTAACATACAAGATATGTGATTTTGCATTTATGTCATTTACTCGTTATGAGCTAATGACAAATTTCTAATTATGGGAATTGTTAATCATTTTTTGAAACATGAACAAAACGGCCATATTGAATAAACCTCATAAATTAATTTATTTTGCAATAAATATAAACATGTCACATAAATCTTTTTTTTTTTTTGGCCAATAGCTCTTGTATAAAAAGCTTTGCATGGAAAAAAAAAATGTGCTCAATCAATAATTCAAACACCTAAAAAAGAAGGGCTTATCTATAGAATGGCCAGTAAAATCAGATGATATTTATTCTAAAAAATATCAGAGGAAAAAATCTATCTGGTAATATTCTTTATTAGTGGTGGAGCACAAACTAAAATGTTATGGAAGCATGAGAGTGACATTTTCATGATCAAGGCACCTTGAGCATAAAGAATCTTATTAGTATGTAGCATAAAGTGGCTAAACAATTGGATGGTCGTCATAATTTGCTTTCTTTCTTATTTAATAACAAAAAAGAAAGTATAAATAAAAAGCTATATTGCAAAACTCAGCTATGCCTCATAGTCCAAGAAATCACAAAGTATTACTTCTTTATTCTGTTTCTCTTTCTGTGCAAATGTTTTTTTTCCTTTTGTAAGATTTTATCATGTGATGCTAATTACATACCAATAAAGAAAAAAGAGAGCATATTACTGGTTCATAAACAAATATGCTAAAAAAATGTGGTCCGAAATAAGCCCTTTAAACAAAAGAGAAAAACAGTGATCTGCTTCGAAAATCTTCGAAATTATTGGAAATTAATGCATTGCTGAATCCAGTCAATCTGCGTCGAGATTCTGTACGTACGACACTTATAGCTTGACACCGCGGCAATTTCTACAACTTGAATGAGCTTTCGTTTCTCCAAATCTTGAATATGACACCCGAAAAAAGGAATTTGATGAAAAGCCGGCTTTCTGGCTAAGCACTTCTATACTAGAAATGAATCATTGGTTTTGGAAATTGAGGAAAATAACCTGGACGCTGTTTTTTATCGCTTTACAGTTTCGAGTCATTTTCGAGGGTCATAATCAAATTCTTCTCCGGCTTTCACAAATCTTCCTTTGACGCGTTTTCGAGTATCAGCTCTGGCTTTTCGAGAGGCATATCTTATTTGTTTTCCAAACCTGCAAAACCAAAATTGCAAAGATATTCATGTCATATGGATTAAGTGGTGCATAAAGCAATACAAAATGATCTTCAATTCATATGTAAAATTAACCGCATTGTGAACATTCAATACAGAAACAACCAAGAAAATGCCAATATTATTTATTAGATAATCATGCATATAATCTTAGCATGCACTATCACAAGAGACAAAGGCTATATTATATGCTAATGATATCAAATTAAAATATGCTACGTCTAAACTGAGATTACATGATTTGATATTATGTGGTAGTAGTAGATATATTTGCACATAAACATGAAAAATCAAGTAATCGGATCATGCCTTTATGAGGGCTAATTTTTACAAACTAAATGGTGTTCTTTGTATCAGTGAAAATGAGCATATATAGAGATAGATCAAGCTATAAATGAGTCTATCCTAAGGACATAAATTGATCAGTAAATATGGACTATTTTGACCATTATGAACCTCATAATTGGAAGTGTCAACATTTTCTCAATTTTTATGCTTTACAAAAAATTAACTAGAAACACACATACAACATTAAATTTAAGATTTAAAGGCAACAATATTTTACTACTATTGTCGTAGGTTAAAAGTCAATTACTAAAAGTTGTTGTCACAGAAGACTCGACCTATTAATCACAACAAAATCCATCAGTACTACATGAAATTAAAATTGTTGTGACAAAAAACAATCTAGTGGCATGTTGTTAAAAAAATGTGACTAACAAGCCTAAATGGTGTGTAATTGTGTCATTTAAAAGAAGCATGTTGAAGATCGATGAAGTAATTAGATAGTCCTTAAAACACATAATAATTAGAGAAACTTAAAAAAAAATATAGTGTTGAGACATACGTTCTGGTCTTCTTTTTCTCATGATATCTCATCTTAGCTTTGTCTCTCGCTTGCGGGCAGCCAGCGTCCAGCGCCGACGACTCCCAAGACTCTCCCGCTATAAAGACCGGCGAAATCCCGCAATCTTGATAGTCAGTGGCGCTGCTTTCGCCCGTTATGTTAGACAGCGAGAGGGAGATGTTGGAGCTGACTGGGGCAGCCGGGAATCCAAGGTTGATGCTTCTGCTTTGCGTCGGGTTCATAAGTAAGCAATTCGAACCGCCGATGTTTAGGCCCTCGATTGCGCTAACCGAGCCGCCAGCCTGAGAGGGTTGGAAAGCCATGCAATCTTGCTGTCCTGAGGATGATGCCTGTACAATAACAAGCCTTAAGCTATTATAAATTTTTCATGCCACCATTATCAAGTGATGAACAAACAAATAAAAATAAAGCTTGACCATAGGATAAAATTAATCTATACTAGCCAAAGTTCAATTAGCTCAAATTATCATAGAAAGACACAATCTATGTTTTAGAGAATAAACATATTTTTTTTTCTTTATGGTAGAGGAATTAAATTGAAAGCAAAGTTTCAAGCTAAATAATAATAATTGGGAGACAAAGCATTACACTTTCATTAGTAATTATTATTCGTAATTTTTATAAATAATTATTTATATGTCAAATTTAGTCATATGCATTGTTAAAATAAAATAGATAAATTGTTTCCTGATCAAATTATAAAATTAATATGAAATTTGATTTATTTTATGTGGATTGTTTGAGAGGCAGTTTACCCCGAAAATTAATATTATTAAGGATGACTTTTTTTTAAGAGTGAAGCGAGAGGTACGTAAACCACTTTTTTTTGCAAAAAATAATGTGTGTAAATCAAGCATACAGCATACAATCTTGTGCGGCTATACGTTTAAATTAAGAAAACAAAAAGAAAAAGAAAAAGGAAAACCCAAAAACATCATGTTTGGGTAAAAAGACAAATAGGTTGCAAAGAAAAAGGCAACATCTATATTACTTAATTTATTATTAGATAATATAATGAATGCTTGAGATACTGAGGACCGTGAGAAGGTGGTAAATTTTACTGTTCACTTACTCTTTCTAGTATGGGATAGGATATTTTCACAGACTTTTTTCTTTTTAAATATTGATACAAATTTAATAAAGTCCCACATCAAAAAAAACAACTGAACTTTTTCTCACATGAACAGTATAAATTGCGCTCGATATCCATCAAACCTTATAATATTATAAAAACCAATGTATATAAGGTTCCTAGATATTTGATTTGTTATTAGTTTATTTTTTTCATTTTTCTTATTTTTCATGATTAGTATTCTTCATTTCGAAGTTTTTAAGTTATTATCATTAATATTAGATGACAACAACGTATTATGTTAAAACAAATTGAAGTTGCTATTTTGGATGTAGTTACATGTATTGAATCACGTGTCAAAATGATTTGAATTGAGTTTTACAGTGAACTAAGTCTAAAAAAAAAAGACAAAGCACGTTGGAACTTGCATTGAATTACGTGTCAAAATTATTTGAATTAAGCTTTATTGTGAACGACTAAGTCTTCAAAAAAGAGACGTGCATTGAATCATGTGTCAAAATGATTTGAATTGAGCTTTATTATGAACTAAGTCTGCAAAAAGACAAAGCGTGAAGGGGGCATTTGGCGTGTTCCTAGCGTGGGCTCTTTGACGCTCAAGCTACTCAAGGTGTGCTAGAAAGTGAGGTGCAGAGTTTTTATAATAGTGATTTCGTTGAACCTCTCGAAGGAACGATTCAATGTTGCTACCAGGTTATGAACTGTGTTTTGTACTCTCGAAGGAACGATTCAATGTTGCTACCAGGTTATGAACTGTGTTTTGTATTCTCTCAGCTCGAGTGGGTGGCTAGTTCACCCTTGCTAAAGGGCGTCTTCGTAGTCAACGGGGAATTGCTTCTCCTCGGTTTCTACATCACGTTGAGACATTTTAATCTCTTTGTCGTCATAGTGTTAGAAGAAGGGCCTTGTACAATAAGCTCTCAAACCACCAAGACACAATTTCAAAACAACCATGATGAATGAAGAAACTAAAATGTCTCAGCATAATGCAGAAACTGAGGGAGAAGCAGTCCTCTGTTGACCATGGAGACACCTCCTCGGGCTGAGAGAATGTAGAACATGGTTTAATACCTGGCGACCATTGGATCACGTCAACAAGAAATGACGCTCTCTCTTTCTCTCTCTCTCTTACTTCCTCTCTATTTCTCTCTCTCTATACCTCTCTTCCTATTAGTTTCAATATTTTCACCGTCGTCACCGTGCAATGGTGGTTGATCTCGCCGTCTTAGTTATCTAGAGTCCTGTAGGTCATAGAGGAATGGGATTTAATGATCTTTTTTCTGTTATTGTTCGCATTTAAATCTAATTTTCATTCAATATGAATCGTGTTCGCTTTCAATTTATTTCCATCTCAATCAAAATTTGATTTTTGTCATATTTTGTTCAAGCGACATTGATGCCATAACATGAAAACTGAGTAATGTTGAACATAATTATGAAAGTGTCACGTATATGCCTGTTATTATTTTTTGACCATCTTTCCATAAATAGAAAATTATGAATTTTTCCAATAACTAGAATGAGATTTTTGTAATATTAACACTCGATATTTCAAAGGATTTTTTCTAATCAAGTAAAAGTAACATAAAAGTAAAGCAAAAGTTTTTCAAAACATAATTTCGTAAAAAAAAAATATCATATTGTCTCTTCATCAGCAAGTTCATAGGATTTTTTTTTTCCTTTACTAACATAGCAAAAGTAAAAGGAAAAAAAAAAAACAATTTCGTAATAAAAAATAAAAGGAAATTTTAAGAAGGCAACTTTTTATAAAATGATTTTAAAAAATAGCTACAGTTTCACAAAAATTGAAAATTAGCCATTTTAGAAACTTTCTGACAATAATTTTTATCTGTAATTTTGTTATTGTCAGAAATTTCAGACATGTATGATGACTAGTTTTTAATTTGTTTAAATATGTGGCTACTTTTTTAAAACATACTGTCTAAAATAGCTAGTTATCTAACTGACTATAAATAAAAAAAAATTGGAGATTTCTAATATTTATGATATTTATTGATATTTTGTAAAAATAATTCTTCATTTCAAACCAAAACGACAGAATTGAAACATTACCAATATTTCCACTGATATTTTCTGAAAATTTGCACAAATTTGTATAACATGAAAATTTTGTTTCGGAACCTCAAGAAAATCAAAATTTCGTGGGAAATTTTGATATATGGATCGAAATTTGTGTCGTTGATGATAACAAAGTGTGTTATTTATTTAACAAAGTTCTATTACCGAAATAAGCGTTAAAAATAACAAAATAAATTATATAGCAACATATTTTTTTTATTTAAGGTTATTAACTTTATTACTTATTAGTAAATATTTTGTGGTTGTGGTAATAAATATAATAATAAAATAATTAATTTTATTATTTGTTAGTTATAAAATTTGTGTGTGCTATGATTATATTTGGTTACAGTCATCAAATTTCGATAGATCATGACAAATCTCTTTCAAATGTAAAAGTAATATGAATATATGATCAACTGAGTTCCGAAATTTTTAATTGATGGATATTTTGCAAATTTTTAAATTCGTCGGGTAGTTCTTAAAAATGTGGGCAAAACACAGCTGATTGCCAAATCGACTCATTTAATAATATATTTCATTTAATAATATATTATATTAATTGATATAATATCATCTTTTAGAGAAATTATAGTGAATATTTAATTTTTAACACTTTATTTAAATTAATATCCAATTTTTTAAAAAATATAACAAAATACTCATTCAATTACTTACATAATGATAACTGGTGGTAATTAACTTAGTTACCAAAAACATACGCAAGTAATTGAAGAAATTACTAGTTACCCAATTACTTCAAAAGTTTGGGTATTTATTTTTATTATTGTGTAAACTTGAGTATTTCCCTATTTTACTCTTTTATCTATTTCTATCAAATTAATTACCATAACAAGTTCCATTGTAATTTATTTAATTACAAATCAATAACGTAATCATTAATTATTGTACTAATTTTTCTACTTAAAGTTAAATATTTTATTTAAATAAATGGTACAAAGTAGGTCTTCACTTTCTTTTGTTAGGAAAAAAAAAAAATTCTCATTGTACTGATACTAGAATATGCAATGGTTGAGTTGAAATCAACGAGAGTAACTATTTATCACACTCTAACTAAATCCATCAGGCGGTACTTTTTAGTTAAGAATTGTATTCAATCATTATAATTTGACCATTCACACTAGAGAAATTCGAATTAAATAATAAAAAAGCATTTTAATTCAAGTAAATTTATATATTTTAATTTTTTTCACGATTAAAAGCTACCAAATAATTACTAAACTCCAATTGAAAACCACAGGTAAATAATAATAAAAAGTAAATATGAACATACCTCCATAGCATTTTCAGTAAGAACGTTTGACTCGGTAACAGACAAGTTTTTCTCCATTAGCAAGAGATCCGTTCCAGCTCCGTCCTCAAACTGGTACTTTATCGCCTCATTTTCTACGTTCAGGTTTAGGTTTTTGCATAAATCATTCCCATCATCAACAATCTTTAGATCCTTAAACGTAGAAAAACCCTGTCCATTTCAAAAAAACAAAAACAAAAACAAATCCATTATGAGAAAACTAACTGCAAAACGAAACATGAAAAACAACAAACTATAGTTTATACATTACCTTGGACAGTATTGATTCCTGATCCGAAAAGCAGCTTTGATTTAGAGGCGCAGCGACAGATTTGCTGACGCCACAGATTTCGCTGGCGCCGCTCGTGGTGCCGCCGAGCAGGCCCCACTCGTCGGCGAAGCAAGTGCTCGAGGAGGACACGTCGAAGACGGGGGAGAAGATCGAGGCGAGCTCGTCCGCGGAAGGGCAGCCGGAGTAGGGGCGCAGCGCCTGGCGCCTGTGGCCCGAGCCGGCGCAGGTGGCGCGGCCCCAGTCGCAGTCTCGGCACAGGGAGGCCTTCTCGTCCGCGCAGCGCACCAGCGCGGGCTGCGCGCTGCACTTGTCGCACAGCGGGGAGCGGTGGTGCCTGCGCGACAGGGAGTTGGCGGAGTGGACGGAGTTGTCGCAGTCGAGGCAGAGGCGGGCGGAGTCCGGCTTGCAGTAGACCATTGCCGGGGCCGCCGCGCAGAACTCGCACAGAGTTAGCATCTAATGCCTGTGAATGTCGATCCAAACTGATCAAGCTTTTTTGGCCGAAGCAGAGTGGCTTTTTATAGTTGGACTTTTTTCCTGTATTAACGGTAACAACCGTTTTGAATAAATCAAATATGGACCGTGTTTTGAGTTTTCCATCATCTTAGGCAGGGGTATAGCAAGCCTTAGCCCCGGGGGTATTTTCCAAATTAAAATTTTGCCTGGTTTCCGAGATAATTTTTCTATTATTTATACCTACCTAAAAATAATGCCCTACTGTAAACTATACTATAAGAAATATTGATATATCTACATATAAGCCTAAGCCTTTATGCAATGCTCCCTTTATTGTGCTTTATATAACATTATATAAAAAGAAATGTGTTGTTATGGTTATTTACTTATTTATATTCGTTACAACAATATTTTATTACGTTACATGACGTTAGGTTACATATAGCACGGATTGATACCGAGCATTATAAAATTGACCATCTACATATATGTGCATGATTTATTTCAATTAAGGCACTAATATAATCACTAATTGCCATGCTAATTTTCTAATTATACAAAAAAAAAAATCAATTTAAAACTACATGGATGTAAAATTTGTTTCAAGTAACAGCTCCTCACACACAACACACACACAAAAGAGACTCTTCAGTGATTTCAAGAACGAGTTAACATGTCATACACATTCAAAATCTAACTATCATAATTATCTATGCATGTTCAACAGAGTGTGACGTTATATGAAAAGCATACATTTTATAAAATTATATCAAACAGTAATTCATCTCCAACCTATTACACCGTTTCTAATACTAAATGGAATATTCTGCGTGTACTCCTTCTCAAATCTCTTATTATAATACCCTTATAATAAGACCCTTATATTTAGGTATAATAAGACCCTTATAATAATACCGTTATAATAAGACCCTTATACCCTTATAATTATAATTTTCAATAATACCCTTATATTTATCAACTTTACGAATTAGACCCACTTATATTTTATTTTCATAATTACTCAATAAAAGTTATTTATTATTAGACTATTTCAGCCAAAATAAACTATTACTTGACAATTTAACTACAAATAAAAATTAAATATATTAAAACCAAAGAATCAATATAAATCTTACTTAAAACAATATGATTTAGGTAAAAAAAATAAAAATATCTTCAAATTAAGGGTAAAAAAACTTTAAAAATAGTTATAAAAAAAATAAATGCGTTTGATGAACGGTACAACACCATATTGGTGTTCCACTCTTCACCAAACTCAAATTGAGAAAGAAAATGCCGTGTTGGTTGGAGCTCCACAAACGCATTATAATTTAAATCCACATCGTCCAACTTGAGCTCTGTTCTTGAAAATCCTTAATTTTTTTTTTTGCTACAAGATTGAAGTGATGTGGAGTGGACTTAGCGTCCTCACCGTAGAAAGGCCGATCTCAGACAGAACTTCGCTGGTCGGCAACGCAAGGATTAGTGCTGCTTGCATAAAATATATTGCATCATTATTAATAAACAAGCAGTCATATTCTATCTCTAATCCTTGTTTGCCTATTAAAGCTTGAAATTGGAATATGGATTTTACATGTCTACTTTTGGGTGCTGGGAAGCAATCTGATACTTGCCATGAGCGAAATACCAAACAAGGAATCCAAACTACTTGCCTCCAATAACCACAATGTATAGACTACTATTGAGCAATTATTTTCGCCGCAGTAACAAGGACATCCAAAGTTCATTATCATTTTTTATTTTACCAAAGTTTCAATGAGAAGAAATAATTGCAAAAGTAAAAGTCTCACATTGGAAGTGTAACTTCTTGTGGAAAAGTATATATACAAAGCCTTCATTTGTATATGGATAAGTAATGTGGTCTAAAGGCTCTCTCTCGCGCGCGCAGGACGGGAGTGCAAATCCTCGGACCGAAACTGAGCCTCGTGGGCTTGGGGTCGTGTGCACCCGCACGTCGTGAGCGTCACGAAGTGCTGGACCGGAATGGGCTTTCTGGGCCAGTCTAATTTTTGTCTCTAAAAAAAATATTAATCCGAAAATTCCCCAGAGTCTTTTCTTTTTATTTTTTCGTTTCAGTTTTCCGGTGATAGTTTTCTCGCAGGTTCTGTTCGGCTAGCTTGACTGTTCGGTGCTCGGTGCTCACGCTAGCTTGTCGTTATATCCTGGGAAGCGGTTGCTCGTTCATTTCCGCACCAGTGGGAGAACAATAACGCTTTAAGAAAACCGTCCAGCGGGCCTCGACGTTTCTCCTCTTTACAAAAGGTTTCACTAATTCCTTTTTGAAATTGCAATTTTATATGATCAAGTATCAATTGATCAATTGAAAACTTTCTTTGTCAATACATAGACTAGATTGTTACATACATATGATACAATATTCAGAGTGTACAATATATCATATGGCATTGGAAAACAAACCTTATGCCTTTTATTTTATTTTATTTTTATTTTAATTTTAATTTTTATTTTTGGCAAGCTTTAACATGAGAAGCCTATAGCACAGTCTATGCATGATTTCACATTAGCCAACTTCGTAACTCACCAATTTCCTCTTTCAACCCCAAATGGGGTCTTAGCTGCTTTTCCCCGTTATTGCTTGCGGGCTTTTTGCAAAAGCAACCCTACTCAAAACATTCCATTTGTCTATTTTGCAACTCTTACACAACTGAGAATTCTTTCTGACACAACACAATCAGATGGCCAAAGTCAAACGAGCAGACAAAATAGTGTCAACCATGCACAGCATAAATCGTTTCTGTCCAAACAAAACCCATCTTCAAACTGTGTCTACGGACTTAGTGGGACCCTACAGAACATCCAAGTCCAAGGGCTCTCTGCTCATGAATCCACTCTGCCAATATTAACGCTCATTTATCCTCCAAATATTTCTTTCAAAGTAGTTATAGCCAATAATCGCAGCCTTTTGAAGATCCACTTGCACAGAAATAGCTGTCCACGTGTCAAGAGCCCATTTATTTTTCCCCCACATAAACCGGATAACATGGACCAATAAAGTCATGCAAACACATGACCTCAAAATTCTTCATCTTAACTATCCACCCCCCCCATTGTGGCCTAAATGCTAGCCACCGTGGCTACCACCGTCGAATTCGCGGGCCTCCAGAGCCGGCTGGAGCCAAGCCAAGGCGACGGAGACACGCCGAGAGTGTTGACCATACTTTCCTCGGTGCTAGAGAAGCTAGTGGCTCGAAACGACCGCATCACAGAGGAGGGCAGGAGCCAGCCGCCCGAGGGGCAGAATGGCAGCTCGAGCGCTTGTCTCGGGAGGAGCTTGAGCGGGTTCCACGGCGTGAGGGCTCCGAGCATAAGCATAGGCAAATACTTGGAGAGGCTTTACAAGTACTCAAGCTGTAGCCCATCTTGCTTTGTGGTTGGATATGTGTATATAGATAGGTTGCTTCACAAACACCCTGACTCGCTTGTGGTGTCACTTAATGTCCATAGGCTCTTAGTCACTACCATTATGGTTGCTTCTAAGATGCTGGATGATGCGTAAGTAACCTCTTCTCACCTTTCTACTTATATACTGTTTTATTTTTATTTTCTATATTTAATAATTTTGCAAATTATTTCGAGACACACCCTTTGGTATGTCTGTTATATAAATATGGCAAGAGAGAGATGAGAGCTTAGGTGGCTAATTTAATGGAGCAATATGTATCAAGGCATTTTTATTTCGCATTGCAGGTGTGTATTTTTTTTCATCAAAATTTCTTACCTTTTTATAACGAAAATTACAAAGTAACACCAACTAGTAAAAAAAATTTCAGCCTTTTTTCCCAAAAAAGAGAAGAAAAAAAAAAATCAACCTAGGACAATTGAATAATTTGTGTCATAATAATTTGTGTCATAATAGTAATAAGTTAAACATTTGCTAGAATAATTGTTAATGTTATAATACATCTCATAACACACATGCTAAAGTAGGATAATATGACCAAAAGTTCAAAATTCACTATAATCTTTTTAATCCTAGTTAATTTTGAGAGAGATTTGAAGAAATGTGCCAAATACAAATAATTTGTTTATCCTCGGTTACAAACAAGTCTCTGATTCTTTTTTTTTTTTTTTTTTCATTTTGCAGTCATTACAACAATGCATTTTATGCCCGGGTTGGTGGAGTGAGCAATGCTGAACTGAACAGACTGGAATTGGAGCTTCTTTTTCTACTGGATTTTGGAGTAACGGTCAGTCCTCGGGTTTTCGAGATTTATTGCTTGCACTTGGAAAGAGAAATGTTGATGGTGAGTCATGGCTCTTCCCAGAGGGTTGAAAGGCCAGTGACTCTCAATGGCGTCCACGACGTGACCGAAATTTCTTTAGAAGATAACACTCAGAGTTCTTCACCACCCCAACCCCAAGTTGTTGACTGATCATATCACACTACACTGTGAGAATAGCTTCAAGTAATTATAATACCGTCTTTTTTTTTTTTTAACAAATTGAATAAGGGAAAAAAAGGAAAAGATCAATGTGTCTTGTTGTTGAATTTGATGAATATAAGAAAGATATAGACGTGTAGTTAAAATCTCTGTTTATTTCCTTCTTGCTCCCATACTTTTTCACATGAATCAAGCTAAAAAATCAGGATTTTTGCTAAATAATTTGATCACAATCAGAATAGCGTTATCCATTAATTGCAAAATGAAAGGTGCTTACAATTTGAATGCCCATGAACTAACTATTAGAAGAGTCATTTTGTAGTGTCAATGGTAAAATTTGACATATTGACACAAAAAAATGCTCTTCAATGCAATGTTATATTTAGTACCAAATTTGACATATGCTATTATTGGTGCCAAATTTTTCACCAAGTATAGCAAAATGTCACAAATTTGATATTTTAAACTCTTCATTGATTGATTGATATTTCAACATCTAATGAAAAAGTGACGATGGATTTCACTTATACTAAAATGTCATTATTGCGCTACTTCTTTTACTATTGATTATAACATTTACTTTAAAACTTTGCTATACTAAAAAAATTAAATAAAATAGCATTTAGAATAACATACATGCATTAAATAATAAATCCTAAATATGACATTTTATATTTTTAAGTGCTAAATTGAGCATTGACAGTATCATTTGCATTAGAGATTATCTTAAAACCATATATATCTTGACTTCATCCTTTTTACCTCTTAAAGACATGTATACTTCTTCTTATCCCTACGTCTGCAATATACATAGTTATCTCAGTTTCAGTTAAATATATAATGTATAGACGGGTAGTTTACCATTAACGTCAAGGTAATACGATCAAATTTACTACGTTTTGGTGGCATAGACTGCAATTTAAAAAAAAAAATTGTTAAGATATGGCATTTTTCAGAATTTCCCTACAGTATATAGCCTCCTTTCAATTGCCTATTCAACCAGTAACATTTTGAACTACGCAGTTTAAATTTAAAAACAATATGAGAATTTCAAATTTATATTTAAAATGGTAGAATTTAATTAATAGTAATTAAAGTTCAAATCCGTGCTTTTATTTGCGCCAAAACCTAGATTAATGTTATCTTTTATTTTCATTGATTGAATGTTTTCACATAGTGAAGCAAATCTGTATTTTAATAAAAGTATAAATAAGGGTGTTTTGTTTTGTTTTATATTTTATATTTTGTTTTTTAAGAATAAGATCTATTTAGTATTTTGGCCGTAAAACTATTTTCGTATATACATTTTCATCTTTAAATATAAAATTATATGTGACATTGAGTACGTTCAAAAAGTAAATTTGAGTGAAAGGAATTAGTATATGTCATGATTTCATAAAGTTGCCTAAGCCATTTGAATAAATTATATTAATTGACTTTTGTACAGCTGACTTTTGCACATCAACACTTGGAATATATAATCTCTACATGAAAATAATGTCATCGTGTATGTATGACTTTTCCACGTCCAGCATGTGCTTCAGTTTAATTAATGCTAGACAATGCTTTTAGTTTTTAGTTTAGTAACAGTGACTTAATGAGTCACAAATAATAACCTCTGGCATTTCGATCAATATCTGTAATCTCGACACTGATTATTACAACTTGCATTATGTCCATTAATGCTTATGTTATAAAGTATTGTAGTAATCTAATTATGTTCAAACACGACTTCTATTATTTCTGGTTATCTTGTAATGGAATATATAGTATATATACACACATATGAAGTGGATGAATAACTGAATAATATCAGATGCGTGTGAGCAACATACGCGCAACTTCCTTTTTATATTTTTTATTCGTCCTTATCCACATTTTAATACAGAAAATACAAGTTTCATTAAAGTATTTATATATTTCAAAGTTTAAAGATAAGTGACATTAGAAATATTATCTAGCTTCTGAGGAAAAGAAATACATGGCCTTATGTTATTTACATTTTTTTTAAATAACGAAACAGATTAATAACACATCCTAATTAAATTAACATCTAAATAAAAATCTACTTTAAAAAAATTTTACGATACATGCCCTTTTTAGTACTGAATTTAATCGAATTGCCCCCTTTTTTTTTTAAAAATTAAGAAGACAAGAGGAAGAAGGGGGACAATAAAATAATTTGATAATAAAAAAAAAATTTAACATGGCATGTAATAGTGACACAGGTCGTAAAGTTTAATGCCAAAGGCATGAGATCAAATTTTTGCTGTATTCTTTCCACTAAATCATTGTCCACGTTATTTACCATTCACTCCCCCGAAATACTAGTGGATGCGATGAATTTTTTTTAATTAATTAACTGAAAAATGGATGAATGAAACAAAGATACTAATTAATAGTAAATATGGAAGCCATGCTATATAATACCACAAATTTGTCACTTTTTTTTTTTTTTTGAAAGAGCAATGATAAAAAAAAATAGCCATATGTTTAGGAGATTTAAAAATATCTCAATCTTTTTTTTATTATTAAGAAAATAACCATAAAGTAGTTATAACTTATAAGTGATGAAATTCGTAAATGATCTTGCTATTGGACCATGACTATATATTTTCTTAACATTTAGAAATATAGGATAAAATTTGAAAAGCCTTTTAAGAAATGAGATTTTTAAGGATTTAGCCAAATTTTTTACTTTTTTTTAGCGATTAGGCATAGATTCATCATTCATAGAATCAAGAAATTAGTCATTTTCAAATTTGATACACGTGTATACTTTTTTGATACATGTGTATCAAAAATATGATATATATACGTGTATCAAATGTGAAAATGACTAATTCTTTAATTTCATGAAGCTATGTTAATTCTTTAATTTAATGAACCTATGACTAAATTTTTAAAACATAGGCTTAAAAAGAGGCTAAAAGCCACAACCACCCTAAACAAATGTCATATTTATCTAATTCACCATTTTTTAAATTGCAACTCCAAATTATAGATCATGTCAGTTGTTCTTTTGCTAAGACTAAAAGCCGCCAGCGTGGCTAGCTAATTAAGAAGTATCAATTTGATCTACAACTAATTAATTATATCAATAATCAAACCATGACAGACTATTCCAATGATCAGTTCAAAGGCTTGTTAAGCTATAAAAGCGATGCACATAGAGTTTCTTAACCATCTCAGCTCTAAGCAAACCAAGATATCCTAAAAACAAAAATCTAGCCAGCTAGCTAGAGGCATTAACAATGGCTTCTCACAAGCTTGTCTCACTTGTGTTTCTCTTCTCTCTCTTTTTGTCTTAGACGGCTGCAACGCGCATGGCTTGAAACTCGGGTTTTACAAGAATACTTGTCCGTCGGCGGAGTATGTCGTTAAAAAGATGACTCATCAATTCATTTCTCGCGCTCCGACTCTTGCTGCTCCTCTACTTAGGATGCATTTTCATGATTGTTTTGTTAGGGTATGTAAAAATTGCATCATATCATTTTTTTTTCCCTATATATTATGATCTCTGACATGATTTTACCGTTACAAATATTATGTCGACCTAGTGTTTTGCTTTTTATCTAGTAATTATTATTTGGCTCGTGCAATCAATAATGCATGGCTCAACACAGAAAGGCCTTATTTGTGTGGTTCTTAGTGCTCTTAAAATATGGGACTCACTTTTAAATATTGAGCCAGACTTAATTTAAGATTATAATGAGTAATCTTAATATATTAACTAAAAAAAATTCTAATGCTTTGCATTAAAGTTTTTGGGATTCCTTATTATATTTGGTTTTGGTTGTTTGGTTTTCTTCTTTGTCCTCCATCTCTCCCTTTTTAAATGGTTTCTTGTTCTTTAGCACTACTCACACAGAGTTCAAATATGCTCAAAATTATGAGAAGCAATATTGTCTAATAATAAGTAATGCATATATTAATTATTATGCAGGGATGTGATGGTTCTGTGCTATTGAATTCCATAAATAACAACCAAGCCGAGAAGGCGGCGATTCCTAACTTGAGCTTGAGAGGGTTTAACATCATTGATGATGTGAAATCCTCATTGGAAAAGATTTGCCCCGGCGTCGTTTCTTGCGCTGACATCCTCACCTTGGTAGCTAGAGATGCTGTAGAAGCGGTAATTAATTAACTGATTCACAAACTTTATGTACTCCCAATAATTATTTGATCAATTATATGAGTTTGACCTAGGCCATGTTTTTTCCTTTTAGATTAATGGACCATATTGGGATGTTCCTACTGGGAGAAGGGACGGAAAAGTGTCGATAGCCTTCGAGGCCTTAACAAACTTACCGCCTCCTTTCGCCAACATAACACAACTCAAATCAATGTTTGCTGTGAAGGGTCTAAATGCTAAGGACCTGGTTGTTCTTTCAGGTAAACATATATGATTGTTTTCTATGCTTCTTTTAAGTACTATTGACTATATTTCCACTCTCTTATTATACCAGCTATCATTGACTGACTACTATCTTTGTGGCTTTAGGTGGACATACCATTGGAACATCTCACTGCCCCGCCTTCACAAACCGCCTCTACAATTTCACCGGCAAGGGAGACGCAGACCCGACATTGGACCGAAACTATGCTGCCAACTTGAGGAAAAAATGCAAGCCTAATGATGTCTCTACACTTGTTGAGATGGATCCTGGTAGCTTCAAAACTTTCGACGAGAAGTACTTCACTCTTGTGTCGAAAAGAAGGGGTCTATTTCAATCTGACGCCGCGTTGCTCGATGATGCCGAGACAAAAGCCTATGTGCAATTCCAGTCAGAGACTCATGGATCAACATTTGAGAAGGACTTCGCTGAGTCAATGTTGAAGATGGGACAAATTGGAGTTCTTAGTGGCAGGGCTGGTGAAATCAGGAAGCACTGCGCTTTTGTCAATTGATTGTTGACAAAACTTTGTTGATAAAGTTCTTATTTGGCTTGAATTTGATGTCAAACGTTGAATAATTGTAATTCTTTTTCCTTAAGTTTTTGTATGTCAATGAATTTTTTCATAATGGGCATTATTAATTAATGAATTTAAAAATTACGGATACTTCTTGTTGCTTACCATGTTTAGCCTTTAATTTATAGGTAAACTCTATTAATGTCCTTATATTAAACGTGGTGTTTCACATTTTCACCTTGGGCCAATTAAGCAATTAGAAGTTTGAAGGATTTAGCCATAGTTTCACAAAATAAAAGATTTAGCCATAACATGTAACATTTTATGTTACATGTAACATATATACGTGTAAAAAGTGTAACATTACATATAACGTTACATGTAACATTTGTAACATTATATGTAATGTTACACTTTTACACGTATATATGTTATATGTTATGACTAAATCCTTAATTTCGACATTTTAGGGCTAAATCTAAGAAAATTACCCAAAAGTTTAGTTAAATGCCTAAAAAACTCTTCCACCTTTAATTTAAAATTGCCACTTCTGTTCCCTTTGGACTACAAAAAAGTATCAAAATTATTCTTCCGTCAAAATTTTTATTAAAGTCATGCCCGTATCTGTCACATGATAGCAAATTCATGCCCGTATTTGACCACAATACACATGATAAGTGTATTGTGGTCAAAGCACAACAAATAAATTAAAAAGACAAAAAAAAAAAAAGCACAAAGACATGCCATTGGATAATAGCATAAAAAGTGTACAAAATTATTGTACACTCGCAGATAACTACCAACACAATATTAAAAGAGAATAAATTTCTGCCTGGTGAGATACAACAGACTCCATATTGTTCCCAAAAATCAACTCTATTTTTTTTCACATCTAGAGAATTTAGCAATTGAATATACCACGAAGACCTTCCAGATCTTCGTCGATGATGTGTGTCTCATCCTTGGCACGATCATTTAGTTCTCGAACCCGCTGCTTCGTGCTGGACCTATCGAGGTCGAACACAAAGTTCGATTTTTTTTATTCGATTAATTTTTTCTTTGGAAAGCCAAGATTTGATTGTGGTGAAGGCTCAAATCTGATGTTTGAGAAGATGATGCTTAGATCTAGTTTTGGTGAAGAAGTTTCTCTTTTTTTTTTCTTTTTTTTTTTTTTTTTTTGTTCTTGGATCAATAGGAGAATAGGAGTGTTTTTAACTTAACATGATTCCGTTAACAATCCATGAAAGTTTTTCTTACAAATTCTTTATATAGACTTATCAACTCATAAACCCAAAATACTATAATCATTATCATAATTTTAAATCAAAATGCTAGAGACACGAGTAATTTAATAAAAAAAATAGAGCTTTATGACAACAATTTTCTTTTAATTATTCATATTTATCCTTCCTTGATAATAACTTTCAACTTGTTGACAGTGCATCCAGTAATTGTAGATTTGGCGGATTATTGTGTCATGTCTCTCAACATCTCTATGTGATATTAAGATTATAGCTTCGCACAATATCATCAACATTTCTCTTTTCTTTGTTTATAAACTTTTCTACTTATTGACGGCCTGCATGTTTGACATTTACAATTAGCTATGTAACAAATTATGACACATATTTAGAACTATAAGAATTTTTTGACTTTAACATGAAAAAAAAAAATTGAAATAAAAATAATGCACACCATTAACTTATTGCATGCTTCAGCAACCATTGTGGCAGTAGGAGTCAAACATTTTGTATATGTGGTAATTTTTACCTAATTGGTCATTCATAACCACAACCAACATGACATTCTGCAATGATATTGAATTGCAGTTAACAAATATGAAGTTGTGGAAATTGACAACCACTTCTTATAATCTATAAGAAATTTCTAATAAAATTATGTAATAAATTTCTAACCCACCAACGATTACTATATATTGATAACAATAAGATAACGTGATAAATTTATGATACTTAAAAGCATCAGAAGTTTCTTACACTGTAAAAAACACGAAATAGCAAATACACAAAAAACCATAAACTCAGTTAAATCCAAATTCGAAGTAAAAATACGAGCATTGAACAATATATAATTGCACAACAATAAATTTAATCAACGAAATCAAATAAAATCTAAACTTGGATTGCAATAAGAAATTCAAAATCAAGAAATTGAAATTGAGAGAGAGAGAAAGAGAATCGCGAGGTCATCAAAGAAGGTTGTTGGAACGCAACGAGGTCGTCAGAGACCAACGTGTGAATTCATGGGTTGTCGTTTGCCTGTAGAAGAGAGACAGAGAGAGAGAGAGCGACAGCCACGAAGAGCATTTTGGTCAACCTAAAAAAAGTAATCATGGCCATGTTGACTAGATTTTTTAATAAGTTGAAACATAGGCTTGTTTTTAAAAACATGTTTCTTCAAATGGCTATTTTGCTAATGGACCCTTTTAACAATCACATTTTGATAAAATCTACAATAGAAGCTCTAGTGACCACAGTATTGATCACTAATATAGACTTAGTTATTTTTAAAACTAATTTAAAAGTATTTTGACCAGTTGTTTTAACTTATTTGAGCAATCTCCTTGTTCGTAAGAAGAAAAACCCTAAAGCATATTAGAAATATTACGCAGCAAAAAATTGTCAATATAAATTTTGTTAAAAAATCAGTTTTCGTGTGAATTTGTAAACAATTATCTAAAAGCATTGTTATTTTTTAGTACAAATCTAAAAACATAATATTAAATTAGCAGTATATAGGGTGTTGATCTTGAGTAAACAATTGTTTTGACTCAAAAACAAAGTTGACTTGTAATCGAGTTGATGCCTGCGCCGGTGCGTTATAAGGCAAATAAATAACTCCTCCTTGTATATAAACCACGTATGTGTTTGGTTGTTTCATCTAAAACCTTCATTCGCTTTGGTGGCTAAGCACTATTCAACTTGCTTACTTAATAATTGCTTTTCTTAAAACCGTTATATATATATATACACACACACACGGAATTGGAACAATTCTGATGAAGAGTAAATTTTGAATAGCAATCGCATTATGGGATTTTGCAAAATTTGATGAACCACATTTAGGGAATAGTTACAAAGAAAATAAATTTTATGGAGAGAGATTGACAGATGAGACCTTACATTACTTTGGACGCAGTTATCCGCGGATAATACTGCAATTTCTTACCCTATAAATGAAAAGAATAAAACTAACAAACGATGGTATGACGGTAATATTTCAGTGGGAAAAAAAAAAAGAAACAAAGATGAGAGTGATATTTAGTATTTCATTTTTCTAAATACATTTATTGCAACATTATAAGCTAGCAAAAATTGCCTGATTATGCATTCAAAATCTATAATGTCTGCCTACTGACGGGAAATTTATTAAATTTACAACCTTTTACCATTTTTTTTTCTCTTTTTTATTTTATTTTCAAAGGTATTCAAGTGTTAATAAAATGAATGCAATTGGATGAGTCTTAGCTTTTACAAGTTTATGATTATCAGTCGTTAGCACGTTATTAGGCCCAAATATGTTATACAAAGCTATAAAAAACATCTCTGGCACTTGACCACCACCAATCTCAACGATTAAAAAGAATGTTTATTACAAGTTGCAATAATATTATTTCTATGGAAAATTATAGATTTAGGAGTAATTTATAAGTATATATATGTTAGGTCAAATACGACTTTGTCCAATCATATATATGTACACTTATATTTCTATAATATATTTTTAAAATCATTGACACATGTATCAGGTAATTGTGAAAGTGCGAGCAACATTTATTTTCTAATAATATTTATAAACTTTTTAATTATCAAGTTGTACTGAACAAAAAATAATTCATATTGTTTTTCAAAGTTTTGGAAATGCCGTGGAAGTGAGTATTTATCAACTCAAGCTAAAGTCATAATTGTTCGACATATTAGGTATAGAAGGCCTTGTATTTATATATATATATATATATTTATTTATTTATTTATTTATTTATTTATTTATTTGTGGCACAGCGGGAATAGGGTGAAAGGTCAATCAAGCCAAATTCATGGCGAAAGAAATAATTAATTGAGCTTTTGTTCTATAATTCTCAATGTTTGATTAAAAAACTACTCAACAATATATTAAATTTACATTTTATAATAAGGTCAAATGACAAGTTAAATGATAAAGAAAACAAGCAAAATGACAAGTAAAAATAATAAACTAAAAACGACATTAAAACTAATAAAACGACGCTAATCTTCTACATTAATTTGTTATTTCAATAATAAATTTGTTAGAGGAGTTAGTCCTAGAAAAACTTGGATGATCTGGATATACAGCTCTTTCTATATTTGCTTGTCACTTCAGTAATTGTGCATCTTTATAGTCAAATTACAATACTACCGTCGACATTATTTAAAAAAATATATATATACACTTTTTAACGATGCTTTTGAAACTTTTGATAACGGCCTCTTATTATTATTATTATTATTATTATTATTATTAATACATTGAAATTGATTAAAAATTGATTGTCTCGCCATATTTTCTGGTGGAGAAAGTTTCAAATCTCATTTCTGGTGAAGCACAAGAAATATAAAAAAAAATGATAGCCAAGAAATGAACTGTACAACTGAAGATTTTTTTTTTTTTTTTTTATTTTGTCTTTCGAAGTTGTCACTCCGATGCGACCTAAAGCCAGCAACTTTGCCTAATTACATAAATAAGTGTCAATTTGAAAATACTACAAGATAACTAAATAACCAAATAGCTGACGGAAGAAAGATTCAACTCAATCATTGCACAAACTTAGCTATAAAAACCATGCCCACCTCGAGTCCCTAAACCATCTCAATCTCACCTCTCTAAGCAACAAGTGATACCACAAAAACGTCTTGCTAAACATTGGAGGCAATTAATTCACAAAATGGCTTCCCAAAAGCTTGTCACACTTGTGATTCTTCTTGCTCTCTCTTTCGCCTTAGAGCGCAGCGATGCGCAGGGCTTGAAGCTCGGGTTTTACCAGTATCGTTGCCCGTCCGCAGAATCCGTCATTAAAAAGACCACTTACCAATACGTCTCCCGCTCTCCGACGCTCGCGGCCGCTCTGCTGAGGATGCACTTCCATGACTGTTTCGTCAGGGTACGCCGCCATTAATCCTAATTCGTGACGTTCTCGGATTCTTCATAGTACACTTTTTGCTGTAATAAAACCTACCATTTGCATTTGCAGGGATGTGACGGTTCAGTGCTGTTGGAATCCACAAACAGCATCCAAGCCGAGAAAGCGGCCATTCCCAACCTGAGCCTCAGAGGGTTCAACGTCATCGACGCTGCGAAATCTGCGGTCGAAAAGATATGCCCCGGCGTTGTGTCCTGCGCCGATGTCCTAGCCTTAGTAGCTAGAGATGCTGTTGAATTGGTAACTAATAATTCATAAATTTCATTAATACAAGGCCAGATTATTCCTTGTATTATTTTAACAATTAATCCTTTTTTTCTTTTTTTTTGTCCGTACAGAGCCATAAACGATACTGGGATGTTCCGACCGGTAGAAGGGATGGAAAAGTGTCTATAGCCTTTGAGGCCTTAACGAACTTACCTCCTCCTTTTGCCAACATAACACAGCTCAAAGCAATGTTTGCTGCGAAGGGTTTGAATGTTAAAGACTTGGCGGTTCTATCAGGTACGTAAACTTCGAATAGTTTCCTTTTTTTTTTTTTTTTTCTAACAACTTGTCTATAAGTAGCCTTAAAGGGCTAGCTCAAGCGGTAAGTAGCTAATGTTTACAGCCGTCTATAAGTACTCTTCTTTCGTGAGAATCTAAAAGTTCAACTTGTTCGCCTTTTTTTTAGGAGGACACACCATAGGGATATCTCATTGCCCGCCCTTCGCCAACCGCCTCTACAATTTCACCGGCAAGGGAGATGCGGACCCCAAGCTGGACAAAAACTACGCTGCCAACTTGAGGAAAAAATGCAAGCCGAACGACTTCTCCACGACTGTCGAGATGGATCCCGGGAGCTTCAAGTCGTTCGACGAGGACTACTACACTCTCGTGTCGAAGAAACGAGGTCTATTCCAATCCGATGCGGCGCTTCTCGATGATGCCGAGACAAAATCCTATGTGCTATTCCAGTCAAGGACTGGGGGATCCACTTTCGATCAGGATTTCGCCGAATCGATGGTGAAAATGGGACAGATCGGAGTACTCACCGGCAAGGCAGGCGAAATCCGAAAGCGTTGCGGTTTTGTCAACTTTTGATGATGCGTTTGTGGAAGAGCTCTTCGGCTAATTATTCTCATTATTGGTTTGGCTTTCATTTATATTCGCCCCATTGTTGAACAATTGTTATTTTGAGAGTATGCTCGAGTGTTGATGAAGTTTTTTTTACTGTGATTATTTGAATGATTTGTATTTTGCACCCACAAAAGGTTGTAATTAATGTGTAACGCATTCATAATGGCATATATATAGCTGAGAGTTCAGCTTGCCATATTGTGTGATTCAATTGTTTCCTAAAAAATTCAATAAGATTTTTGTGTATTTGTATTTAAATTACTTGGTACGTATGTATAGATATATATATATATATATATATATATACTTTCCATTGTTTTGTTTGGATGTATATAATCACACACGCACAAGCACGTGCGTGGAAAAGGTGACCTTCATCGGAACTGAGGCAAAAAGGAATTATAGTTTCAATGTAGCTTATAAAATCATTTTTGAGAGATTGATAATCGATAAAATTGATGTGTAAAATTTAAATATATATATACATATATATATATATATATTTAAATGCATATGTATATGGAGCTGTACGGAGCGAAAAGTTCTCCTTCTATATTCATGCTCTATTAAGAACTGGAAATAAATAGCACATAAATAACTCCCCGTAAACGACTTTTGTGTTGGCTGTTGTAAAGGCTTTGCTTTGGTTGTGAAGCTCTATTAATTAACTTGATTGATAGTTGTTTATTCGGAAACAGCCCTTAACTAATTGACATACAAACAAACACACAAACACACACATATACATTTTAAAAAGGACCAACATAATTAGTAACCTTTTATTTTGTCGCGTATGCCAATCATGTTATGATGCATTACTGTCGATTTCGGACCATTTAGTGAAGCAAAAAATATATTTTTTGGTATAGATAGATAAGTGGAGATTTTTTTTTTAGGACTACAGCAATCTTATTATCTGGGATTTTGCAAAATTTGTTGAACTACATTTAGTGAATCGTTAAAAATATGCACAAAATAAAAATTTAAGTATTGCAACTTTGATCTTATATGCAGAGATTCACAGATGATACCTTAAATTTTTAGGGCACAGCCGTGAATCATTATTTGTTACTTTACATATGAAAAACGACAAAGCTAAAGTTCCAAATTGTCTGCGTTTGTTGCTGAACGGAAATTTTATTTAACTTATAACTTGAGCACGTTTATTTGCTTGTGGTACTATTCAAGTATTTATAATAATGAAACAATTTTAAGTTTCTTTAGCTTTTACCGGTTTATGATTATCATGTCGTTAGCACGTCACTTGTAGGCCTAAATTAATATGTTGTAAAATGTCACGAACATCTCTGGCTGCTTATTGACTACCACCAATCTCTCAACAGTAAGTACAAAGAAATGTTTATTACATGTTGCATTGGTGTTCTTTTTTATGGCTGACTATTGATATGATAGGCTACTAGCTTGAAGGTTATATATATATATATATATATATATATATATATATATAAGGTCAAAAACGACTCTTTCCAATGCATATGTACACACCCTTGTGTTAATTTTCCCATATTTTTAATGTTAACGAAGACATGTATCAGATTCAGAACGTGTGTGCAACACTTATTCTATTTATTTAAAAAAAAACAAAAACAAAAAACAAATTCTCTTTAGCTTGTTTATTAGTAAGTAGTTCTGAACAAAAGATAATTCACAATGTTTTTCAAAATTTATTTGGACCGTTTTTTTTTAATTATTTTATTAATTACAAAAGGGGAGAATTCAAGTTCTACACCTTTTAGTGGAATCGGGTAAGGCATATTACTGCTAGGCCGAACCCGCAACCATAAAATTTATTGGGGCCGTTAAAACTTTGGATCGGTGAGGGGTGGGTTTTCTAAATCAGAAACTTGTTTTGAGGTGTTTGTTCTACAATTATGTATCTATGGGAAAAGTTTAGATCGATAAATAACTATTTTACAGTGACTACTTCAGTGCATTTTTTTGTCAAATGGCAAGAAAGTGGACTAAATTCAAAAAAATTAAATATATGCATATTAATTACAAATGATTATTTTATATTACATTAGGAATATTTTAGGATTTTGAAAAAATAATTTATAAATTTTATTGAAATTTTATATTTCAAGTAATATATAATTCTTATCACAAATTCAATACCACAATATTTAATTAGGAATATTTAAATTAAATGATATTTTAAGAATTTTACTGAAGAGATTTTTAAGGATTTAACCAAATTTTTGGCTAATTTCTTAAGAATTAGTCCGAGTTTCATGAAATTAAGGATTTAACCGTAACATACGTGTAACGTAATATATTACACGTGTAACATTTATATGATACACGTATATTACGACTAAATCCTTAATTTTGATATTTTAGGGCTAAATCTTTCAAACTGTACCTTTAAAATGGCTAATTTCTTAACTGGTCATTTATTAAATTGTATAAATTTGAAAAATGACATTTTTTAATTTCTTGTCGTTTTTCTATATTTCTGTCGTTTTTTTATTTTTCTGTCGTTTTCCTATATTTCTGTCGATGATCTGAATTTTTCTCGTTTTTCTACATTTCTATCGTTTTTTATTTTTCTAGTCGTTTTTTATTTTATGTCGTTTTTCTATTTTACTTTTCTCGTTTATTTTACTGTCGTTCTTCTGTACTTATGTCGTTTTTGTTCTGTTTTCTATGTACATGCTGTTTTTGTAGTATTTATAAGTTCTACAAATCACACTTTAACTTGATCACAATAATAATACGAAATAACACATTATATGTCAAAATCAATACTACCTATGTTAACAAACGTCAAATTTTGTAAAAACACAATCAAATCACAACATGTTAATTTAACGTAAAAAAAAATTAAATCAAGTTGTACTAGCGGCGGCTGAGAACGGGGCGGTCCGCAGAGGCACTGCGCAGGGATGACGCTTCGGCAGAGAATGGGGGCGGAGTCAAAGGGCGGCCAGCGGCCGAGGCTCGGGGCGTTGCGCAAGTAATTGGCGGGCGGCAGCTGGGGAGGTCGCGTGGGGTCTAGGAAAGGCCGATCGGCAGCGGCGAGCAAGGGACGTACGGCGGAAGATAGAGAGAGAGAGAGACGAAAGGGGTGTTAAATTTTATACCTATCGGCGACTGATCAAACAGCCGCGAAAAGAGAAAATGAAAAGCTAGCCTCGATTGTTCCGCGTCGATGGTTATAGTTTTTCGCGACTGATCATAACAATAGCTAATCGTGGCTAAAAAAAAATGGGGGTTTCCGCGACTGAAATATCACTCCGGGAAGACTAAAATTCAGTCCTCGATTATTTTGAGCGACTAAAAAAAAATCAATCGCGGATACCTTGTCATAGAAAAGTATCTGCAAATGAATAATTCAGTAACTGATACATGCAATTATTTATCGTCGTCGCTGTAATTTGCCAGTGAAAATATCCGCAGCTAAGTTTTATGTAATGACAGTATTAGTCAACTACGTCTCCACATTCAAACATTCCTTCACAACAATTTTGATCATTTTTCTTGTATATCGAATCTTATCATAATAACTTTTCTTATATATTACAAGGGCCTTTCTTCTGTACAACACTTTTTTTAATGGTGTAGTGTACTCCACCTAGCTTTCTGACCGTGAGATGATGTGAGATGGCATTATTGGGAATATATAAATGAATGTAACGGCTGGGATGGTAATTGAGAGTAGTAGGGGTAGAGATAGGTATGTGAAATTGGTTACCGGTTATTATAATAATGGGAAAAAATGTAGAAAAGTGAAAAACAAAAAACAAAAAATCTGCAAACAAAAAGTAAGGAAAGGGTCGTTTTGGTTGGCTTGTTCGGGAGCTTTAGAATCGGCCATTGTCCCCAAGAACGTCGCCGGAGTGCCGCTGGGTGGGCTTTCCCTCATCTCGTTGATAGCTCTGTACTTCCTCTCCGTAAGTCGCTTGCGGCGGAGGTAGCGATCGGAGGTCTACGCCGGCGGCCATTCCGCGGCTGCGAACACCATTTCTACAAAATCAAGTAGTAAAAAAAAATTAGACTAAATACAGTCTTGTGTTACATTTTGTTTTTAGAAAATGCCTAATGTATTTCGTTTCTGAGTCAAAGGGTAATGAAATAAAAATACTCAACTAATTTTCATTAGTATTTCATTACTTATTATTATATGTCAATGAAAAAACTGAGTTGCAAAAATTGTCTAAATATCTGTACAGGTTATTAGATTTTGGTTAAATCTTTGTTCCTTTGGTTTAGGGTTTTGAATTTGAAAATATATAAGACCAACATCATACACCATAATTAATTAATATTTCAAAATTAATAATTTCCGACTTACACTAATAAAAACGACAACTAGTTCATATGTAAAAACTAAAAACTACGTCGATTACTTCATACACTACTTCTCTCCCCTAATCTGCTTGTTACTTTTTACATTCACTCTTTTACAACAATACTTAGTAACCTTACCTAAGCCCAACATGAAATGCCCATTACACCCTACGTATATGTGACCTACTTCACAATATATAATTTTTAAAACAAGTCAAAAGCTACACCTATGCCTATAACCTATCCATTCTATGACAACCTTAGGGTAAAACCCATTCTTTCACCGGCAAAAGGAATTGTTTCTTACCTGACACGTAGGCACATTATGTAATTAACCGGATCTCTTTCATGTCGCACAATACACCACCAATTAAGGTGGAGAGGACAGTAGACAAAGCCATATTACAAATAACAACTTATTCCTGCATAACAGCATTACTAAACAAGCCCCATGTATATGCCTCAATGCACTATACATTTGCTGGACTATCAACAATATAAAAAACATTAATCATACAGCAGCATGCCAACAAATTGAAAAATAGCACAAATATTATCCCAAAATATGACTTCCTATAGGCTATATATGTGCCGTCTATTTATCAGTTCATCTGTTTAAATCTGTTGAGAAAGAGTTTTTAACTGTAATTCTCACTTTAAGGAGAAAGAACGCTTTCACTGGACATATGTTTATCATAATCATTAAAATTCGCATCAACCCCTGGGTTTATATATATCTGGAGATTTGCATGCAAATTAACTAAATTCTTTAGTGAGTCCAATAATTAATTTCATGGGTGCAAAATTGAATAGCAGTATCTTTTTTGGAGAAATATATAGTAAATACCTGTTTTTAAGCACCTAATTATTTGAATAAACACTCAACTTCTTCGGACTTATAATAAAATACTCAAGTGATTCAATTGTTTAGTAGGTGATGATAATTATTTCAAAACATTAGGCATTTAATTATTTTTATTATTTTGTAAACTTTGAATATTTTCCTCCTTCACTTCATCTTTTGCTTATAGAGGCCAATAAAGAATAACCAACAGAGCATAATTAAATTTTGAAAAAAAATAGAAAAGAAAATTTAAATCTATATATCTGTATTATAAGAATCTTAGCTTAGTTCAAGACCTGTGAGATGAGCATATGTTTAATTTAAGATTAAATGTAAAAATATCAAAATTTAATACTATAAATTTATAACAAATTTTTAATATTAAATTTTTTTTAAAAATTTGATAAATTACTTACTCGTATGTTTGATAGTATTCAATCAATTACCACACTATAAAATAAATCACTTACCTATGTACTTTGTTTCAATTTTCAAAATAATATTAGGTATTTTTTTAGGGCTTATTTGTTAAATGGCTATTTGGAAGCTCATGCTTTAAGAAAATGACTCAAGAATTCAAATATTTAGTTATTAGCCACTAGCCCACTTATCTATTTTCTAGATAGACTAAATTATCCCTCCTTCTTCCTCAGACAAAACAAGTCCCTGCCTCTCTCTCTCGCAACCTCCATTATATTCTCCCTCTAGCTCAGATCGTGACTACAAGATTGATTGATTCAGAGCTCATTCGCTTGCCCTACCTCCATATTTGTACACGACCACACTGAGAAGCGTAGGCCTTCAAGGTTCTTCACCGCGAAGAGATTAGTTCAAGCCGAGGTTGGTCTCGTTTCGTCAGAGGATGTGCTATAGGTTTGTGTCTTTTTCTTTTTGTCTATCAATTTTGGTTTTTGTTTGATTGGTTACTGGAAAAAAAATCGAAAATGAGGACAATTTTGGTTCGGTGTTCCAAATTTAGTTTGTATTTTGGAAAGATTCGTGTGTGGTTCGTGTTTGCATTTTCCAGATCGTAACAAGTTTTGTTACAATTTGTAACAAATTTGTTACGATATGAACTGATTTATTATAACAAATTTATCTGATATGTTATAAAAATTTGTTACATACCGTAACAAATATATATTAAATTTTATTACACTTTGTAACAACATTTGTTAGAGAAGGTAACAACATTTGTTACTATCTGACACAAATATTACAGATTGTAACATTTGTTACAATCTGTAACAAATGACAAAAAAATCAATTTATAATGTCTAAAAAAATAACTAAAAAGAAAAGTGACTAATAACTTAATTATACCCGGGTCATTTTCTTAAAACTAAAGTCACGAACAGGCTATTTAGTCAAAAATCTATTTTTTTTTTAAATCAAATGTTGAAATTAGATATTTATTTCTAATTTTTCTTTAAATAATCAAAAAGAAAACGACAGGCTAACTTAGGTACGATGCGCGATGGCATATTTGACGAGGAAACTTCCCCTATTCTGTGCTTCGTTTTTGTTTTTGCTTTATTTTCTACTTTATTATTTTGAATCCAATGCATTTTAGCTTTATTTACTTTTGAGTTCTTTTCCTAGTGATGATTCCACATGCAATTAACAAATTAATATTTCCCCCTAGATTTTATTACAATAAACCAACATCAATCTTTTCTCACTGAAATAGGAATAAACTAACAGCCATAAATACAACATGCAATATTATAATAAGCTGGGGCATAAAGATATAGCATATTATATATATGTTGCACATAGTTGTTGCATGTTCAACTTTATTAGTCTTTTGGTTTAAAAAAAAATTAAAGAAGTTGCCAGAACTTTTTTTATATATTTTTTTTCTAGGGTTTCTTTTTCATTCTCAAAGGGGAATATTACGTTGCTTTCATTTGCGGCCAATTAAGCTTCATCCCGGGACAATTATGAATAACATTGCGTGCTTAAACAAGCAAAATTTGCAAATGTAAATAATGTGGGAGTGACTGATTAAGCTCTGCCTAATTAGCATAAGAGAGCTGTATATATTGCCTCTTCTTTTTATTGTTCCCATCTAGTAAAATCTGAAATTTAAATTTAATTCATTGTATGACCTATAAGGTATCTCCAACACAGGCTTCATTTCAAAGCCAAACTCTAAATATATAGGTTTTTTTTTTCCTGCTCAAATTGACCCTGTTTGTTGTTTGTTGATAGCTAAATTTGGAGTTGTAAACAGTACTCAATGTTCAATTGTTCAGGTCTGCAGTTTTGTTTTATAAGTTTTTTTAAGGAAAAATTACATTTTTGCACCTCATACTTGTGCTACTATTCCAGAATAATGCACTTTAATTATTCTTTGATCCGCTATATTTGTGCCACCGTTATTTATTGAAACCATTTTTCACCCTCTGATAAGTCCGTTTCGAGCGTATTCATTAACTCAATATTAACGGTCTCAAAACGTACGACGTGAAGTGAATGACTTAATTACTTTGAATTTTTCTTAATAAGATTCTTGATATTTATAAAATAAATTTTACGCTTATATAAGTATAAAAAGATTCTATATTCTTAATCATATATGATGTGATTTGTAATTCGATTACGCGCCTTACATATATAGAAGTTTTACACATTTTTCCACCACTTCAAATATGATAGGCCGTAATTTTCTATTATACGAAGATATGAAAGAGAAAAGAAAGCAAAAGATAGCTACCTTTGTCATAAGCCCACGCAACAAATTCTACATAATTTACCATTCATCTACCACATTGAAAAAGATTTTCTTGATCTAAAAAAATGAACGACGCATGACGACAAGAGACATCACATCAAGAAACATAATTTTAACACGAAAATCTTAGTTAATGACATTTTTGTTTCTAAATTATAAATTTGTAAAGTCTATTTTTAATCTCTAATTAAATTTTAAATTTCTATAAATTGGTATGATTTATGAAACGGTCTAATCTTCATTTTCTGTTTATATTTATTTTCGATAAAAAAAACATACAAGATCAAAATGTGATTTACAATTACTGAAAAGCATTGAAAATCCACACTAACTACTCATGTTGATTTCTGTAATTTTTATATTAATTTTAACAAAATATTAATTGGGCAATGATCAACAAGTTCAAAAATTGGTCAACTTAAGGATAATTATTTATACAAAAAAAAAATCACTATTAAAATGAGATATTATCTGACCGTTAATTGATGACAAATTAATCAAATTTTGTTGAGGAAAGTAGCTAGGACTTCATGACAAGTAGTCTAGTAATTAATGTATTTTGAACATTTTTATCATAAAGAACCACCAATTTATATCTAAATTTTGTTGGTCGTGTCGTGTGCCATGGACGCGCCTTTATTTAGAGATTAATTAATGCTAACAGAGATTTATAAATAAACAACGTAATTCCCATCATCACTCATCAACCAATCCGAGGATTACCTTTTTTTTTTTTTTTGGTCCTTTATCGATTTCATACACCACATTTTTATTAATTTATTTTTCTTTAATTCTTTAGTTTCCTGAAAAAAACACAGCATATCTGCTCCGACTTTATTCTTCATGCATCACATTCATATTTTTATTATTTCATGAAAAGTTAAACGAGCTGTTTGGTTTGAGGCGGCTATGATACAATCTCATGGCTGCATGTGGCAGCAGGTATAGATTATATCATAATTTGATAAAGCTATTATTAAAAATATTATTATTAATAATAATAAAGGCCAGTTCAACAGTGACTATAATGTACCCGTTGAAGGAGCAGGTAAGTGGTCTAGATATATATGTAGCTTTATCTTTTATTAATATTATTATATCGATAAATAGGTGTAACTTATTCACGTAAAATCCTTGAGAGAGAGAGAAAAAAATTAAAAATAGAAGAATTGCTAAAGATAAATGCTAGTGAGTTATTATGTCTAACATCCATGATCCATATATTATATATAACAACGTTAATATAAAGATTCTAACTTTTCTTTGACGTGTTAAACTAGCATTTTTTTAATACAGTAAAAAAACTAAGTTTTTGACACCTCATCTTAGATATTTACATTTTCATATATTGTTTAGTATATTCTTTTCTCTTAAAGTTCTACCAAGAAAAATACCTGAAAATTAGAATTTAATGAGTACAAATAGTGTATTTATTACTTATTAAAGTGCTATATCAGTAATCAAGACATCTGTATTTATATAAGAATATATCGTTAATTCAATAATTGTTCCAATTTTTATAAACAGTCGATCCAAATCTTTATGCATTCATATTAAAGCTTAAGCCGCCACGTATTTGGCGCTATTTAAATAGTAAATATAGTCAAACTCACGATATATATATGCCACACCAAGTAACGTAAGATTGAATACATCATTAGAGTTTGTGCCCCACAAATCCTAATCAAGAGAAGAAATAATTGTCACGTATAGACATCCGGTTAATTAGACGGACACGAGGTTTCTCTTGTCTTTTTCTTTATGGCTAATTATTTGAATATATATCTTCTATATGCTTGTTCTATCTCTTTTTCTTATTTTTCAATTAGATTTTAATACGCAAGTAAAGTTAATTATCATAAAATATAATAAAATAAATATAGAAAATTTTTTTTTTAAAATAATCATTTTGTGTAGGTGATTTTATTTATTAAAAAAATGATCATTAATTAATTATAAAGAATAAAGTTTATTTATGTATTTTGGACTTAGACCATGACTATTCATTTAATTTTTTAAAATATTAACTAAAATTTTTAAAAAAATCTTTTTTAAAATGACCTATTTAACTAATTCACAACTCTAAAATATAACGCGATTAAAAAGCTTAATTGTTTTTGTTTATTTATCAAAATTTTATTTAGAGACGTACAAAATATCTGGATTTTTATTGCTTTCACTAAGGTTAAACATTAGATTCGCATTTAAGCTAATGAAAGATTTTTGTATTCAGCCGACACACTCCAAAGAGACGTACAATAATTCATCAACAAAAACAACTTTAAAAATAAAAAATAAAAAATCAATTTGTAATGCCAAAACAAGGCAGTAGCTTTGGACCCTACTTCCTATGTCCTTGAGCGACGAGCGCAACTGCTCATTTTATTAATCCCCTATAGTCCTATGAAATATGATAAAGTGTGTCTTTCTTTCGCTTTTTCATTTTTCATTTTTTGTTTTTTTGTTTGTGTTGTTTTTGTTGGGGCCAAGAATCATTTTTTTAAGTACTATATATGATAATTCATAATTAATTATAGGTAGTTAGCTAGCTGGATTACTTCCATCACATTTCTTTCCCTTCTTGTGGTCTTTTCATTCAAATAATATATAATTATTCTCATTTCTCATCTCCTAATTGCTTCCTATCTTGCAGCTTAAGTACTTCACATGTGGTCTTATATATAACATCTCTTCCCTAGATAATCCACAAACCATCCACAAGAGCACTTAAAAGTTACACATTTCATCAACAAATTACACACACATAGTTTGTAAGTCCTAGCTAGTGAAATAAAGTTAGTAGAAATGAGAGGATCATTGTATTATTTTGGAGTCATAATCTTAGGCCTCTCGGCATTGTTTCTACAGTCAACTCAAGCTCAATTGCAATTGAATTTCTATGCCAAGAGCTGCCCAAAAGCTGAGAAAATTGTTAAAGACTTTGTCCATGACCACATCCACAATGCCCCTTCACTCGCAGCCCCTCTCATTAGAATGCATTTCCATGATTGCTTTGTCAGGGTAATTAATTAATTTGTCTCTCTCCAATATCTATATACACATAATTTTTTCCTTACTAGAAATATGTAAATATATATGTCGATCTCTTGTCTTTAACAAAGGTAAAAGCTATATAGATATGATCTCATGATGTGTTTTTCTTATTGGGTGTGAAGGGTTGTGATGCGTCTGTGCTTCTCAACTCATCAAGTAGCCAAGCAGAGAGAGACGCAACCCCAAATTTGACGCTAAGAGGTTTCGACTTCATTGAGAGAATAAAGAGCCTCGTCGAAGCTGAATGCCCCGGAATAGTATCCTGCGCTGACATCATCACTTTGGCTACCCGCGATGCCATTGTAGAAACCGTAAGGAACACAAACCAAAGAACAAATCCCACTTTTATTCATTTCCAGTGCCGGCTCAAGGGTAAGGCCCCTAAGGCCGTTGCCTAAGGCCCCCTTGAGCTAAAGGCCCCAATTTTAAGAAGGGTTGTTATTTTTCTCTATATTTGTTTTTTTATTTTTTATTTTACTTAAACCGGTTCAATTTGTTAACTAACCACTTATCCCACGACACTAGAAAGGCTCTAAAGAATCTCTTTCATTTATGAAACCACCAGTACTAATTAATCTACTATTTTTCGTTCACATGTTAATTTTCAAATGTTTTTTATTTCAAAGCAACCAAATTCAAAAAACCAACACGATTTCCTCTGCTCAATTAAAAAGATATCTCAATCATAGTACTTATAATTACTGCCAATAAATATTCACTAGTCTCTGGGTTAATTAATTCATTAAAAGTCAATAACAAAATTTTCATAAAATTAATAAGAATCTGCAATATATATATATATTTAAAACATTTTTTTAACTATCTTTTATATACTAACTTTTCTAACCGCAATACTACTAAAGAGATTAATCTTCGCACATAGAAGGTGACTAAAAGATTCACATATTTTGTGCGGAATCGCATCTATTTGTTATTTTACTAAATATAGTTTTTTCATATAAAAATGTAATTTATAAAGAAGTTTCATATAAACCATAAGAAATTTTATATATACAAGTAAAAAATTATTAGTTTTCTTATTAACAATTGCCTATTGAAAAAAAAATTATAAATTACAAAAATTTCTTAAAATTCCTTTGAAAATTTTCGCCTAAGGCCTCAAAATGTCTTGAGCCGGCCCTGTTCATTTCTATGATTATTAATTCTGTGGTAGAATATCTCCTACGAAATGAATCTCGATTTCTGACTGTCAAATCATATCATAATTATCAATATAAAAAAATAAATTAAATTTTGACATGAATCCAGAAGCGCTAGTATGTATTTATATATGTGCCATTATATTTTTTTCTTGGAAGAAATTTGCCAAGAATATAGCAATGATTGTGTTTTCTTGGGGGTGGTCAGGGAAGGTCCACCATTATTCCGTGGTAGAATATCTCCTATGGAATTAACCTCGATTATTTATTGTCGGATCATATCAAGATTAATATAAAAAAAAATAGTATGTATCTATGTATGTACCATTATTTTTATTTTTTTTTAGGAAGAAATTTGCTTAGAATATAGTGGTGATTGTGTTTTGTTGGGGTGGTCAGGGAGGTCCATTCTGGAGTGTTCCAACTGGCAGAAGAGATGGGACAGTCTCAATTAGGACAGAAGCCTTGAACAACATTCCAGCTCCATTTGCAAACTTCTCCACACTCCAAACACTTTTTGGCAATCAGGGTCTTGATCTAAAGGACTTGGTGCTGCTTTCAGGTAAAAAGCTAAAATCATGTCTCCCTATAACTATAACCCATCTTTGTTTCCTTCTTCTTGACTTTTTATGCAATCAAATATATAAAAAATTTTCCAAAAGCAATACTTATTACACAACAGAGAGAACCAATTAAAAACAAATATAGTCTTAACCTTATAAATTTACGTCTATGAATATGTTGTGCGAAAAAAGATCCTTAGTCGGTAAGTAATTGAAGGAAAATTGTAGTAAATAGTAAAAAAAAAAATTTAAATAATGCATGTGTCAAAATATTTAAAAAAATCGCTTTGTTAAGAATTTTATAAAAGTACTCATATATTGTGTAAGAAATCTTTTAGTAAAATTTAAAGTGCTAATAAATTTCTTACAAAAGAGTAATTATTTTTTTTGTCATTTCTTCTCATAAAATTTTTAATAGTGCTATTTTTTTAATATTTTAAAACACTTGATATTTTTTAAAAGACTCGTTCAAATTGTCGCATATTTTTGCAACTCACCCTTAATCGAATGCTCGCTTGAATATTTTCGTCTTAATATTATATTACGTAGGCGCGCACACAATTGGCATAGCTCATTGCAACAGCTTCTCAAACCGCCTCTACAACTTCACCGGCGTGGGCGATCAGGACCCGGCTTTGGACAGCGAATACGCCGCCAACCTCAAGGCGAACAAGTGCAAGACCCTGAGCGACAACACGACGAAGGTTGAGATGGACCCCGGGAGCCGCAAGACCTTCGACCTGAGCTACTACGTGCACGTTGTCAAGAGAAGAGGACTCTTCCAATCCGACGCCGCATTGCTCACAAACTCGGCCACCAAGTCTTACATCGAGCAGCTCCTCCAAGGCCCTCCGGCCAACTTCTTTTCGGAGTTTGCGAAATCTATGGAGAAAATGGGACGGATCAACCCCAAGACTGGCTCGGACGGCGAGATTAGGAAGCACTGTCAAGTTGTGAACAGTTAGATTTTTCAAAATAAATCCGGCGTTAATTGGTAATTCATTTGATAAAAACTCAATGTGTGCACGTTTGGTTGATTATTATTATATATGTATGGTCGGTTTTTATTTATATATTTTTTTTTGGAAGTAAAATTAGTATTGTCGTTTGGATTGGGAATTTGTTAAATATTATCCGTACATGTTGGAAAATCAGGACATTTGAAGAAGAAGTGGTCACTAATCGTTATTTGACCATGTAATGAGGCTTGTATTATGTTTTTTGGATATATATTATTGCTTGTTTCCTTTACTTATCCTTTATGTCGGTGAAAGCCGACTCTCGCCTAATGGTTGCTATAGTTGAAATTTTATATTTTTTTTCTCACTTTCTGTAACCAATAATGTGAGAGATTACTTATAAGTAGTCCTTCACATACCGTAGCCAGAAACGGAGATTCCGTTTTCGTTTCCGTTTTTATTTTTGTTTTTCATTTTTGTTTTTTATTTATTTTTTAAAAAAAATTTCCAACCATTAGATTTTTTTTCCCTCTCATCAATGGTCTTATGACCGTTGCATTTAAAAATAAAACGAAAAACGGTAAAACATTTTACCGTTTTCGCAAAAAACAAATACAGAAATACCGTTTCTGTTTACCGTCTACTGCAAAAAACGGAAATGGAAATTCCATTACCGTACCGTTTACAAGACTAATTATAAGTAGACCAAGGGTACTAAAAATATATTATATATAATGCGTTTTCAGTGGGCGTTTCGGCCGTTTTTTTTTCAAGCGGTTTCGTGGCCTTTTTTTGGCCTTTTTTTTTTGTAAAAAACGCATTTTTTACGGGTTAGAGTGAAATATTTTTTAAAAAATTGGGCTATTTCATAATTTTATAAAAATTTAAGGACTTAAATGTAAATAAAAAGGACGAAAATGTTAAATATAGGGACTTAGGAGCAAAAAAATTTGCCCCTACACGGGCCCGCGTGTGTGGGGCTCGTGTGTCAGGGGCTGCCCCCTTATGCCCTCACTCTCCCTTTGGCGCGTGCACAACCAACCCCCCACTTTTTTTTTAATTTTGTTTTTCTTTTTTTTCTCCATTTTCTTTTTTCTTTGGGTTTTTTTTATCTCCTCTTCAGCCTATACAATGTATAAAAGTTTTTTTTTCTTCCTATTTTTTCTTTTGGCTTTTTTTTTTTACTTTATGTTCTAATTTGTTAGAAAAACTTCTTATACCAAAATATTTTTTAAACTTTTTTATGATGCCATTGTTGTCAGTGATTTTTCGTCAGTCAGTAAGTCCGAGGGCGGTATCCTAGTCATTTCAAGAAGTCCAGAACCCCCGACTCTACCGAACCAAGCGAAAGTCACCGACTCATGGGAGGATAAGGACGGACGAGGATTATCGGAGATGACCCCCGATCCTACACCCCCGGAGGTACAACATTACAAGGAAAGAACTTCCAGAAAGCCTTCCTGGCGACGGGCCGGCATATAGAGACAGGGTCCTCAAAGGCGATCCACCCCCGAAGGAGGTTGCCACGAACGAAAGACCAGTCAACGTAGACTCGGCCCTCGGAGTCATCGACCCTCGGTCATAGAGCGTTTAACCTCGGGGTCACAGGTCTCAATTATTCTCCCCCGAGCAGGGAATTCACTGTAGCAACAGCCTTATCCTGCCGAATTCAGAAGAACTGCTCCCGGCAGGTGGGCAGCTTTAGTAGGTGAACCAAACCCGTGACTTAGGGGATTTGACATTTTGTCCTTTCTTAACTGTAGCTCCCTTCTTCGTTTATAAGAGAATGAGGAGCGAAAGATGAGGGGGCAGGAGAAAAAAGAGAGAAAAATAATACTCTGTAAACTTTCTCATTCAAAAGATGAAATATCAAAAACACAGTGGACGTAGGCTATTACTCTTGAGGAGGGCCGAACCACTTAAAAAATTCTCCGAGTGTTTATTTTCCGCTAAAACAATTTTTATTATTTTTAATTGCCGCATCACACACTAGAGGTGCGGATCTCGTCGTTGGTTCAAATTTTACACCAACAGATTGGCGCTAGAAGGAGGGCGCCGCCCAAACCTCCGGGCATGCCCTTCCATTCCAGTTTCTTTCAAGCTTTTTCCAGGAGTCTCGTCGTCACCTGTGATCGGAGATCATGGCTCCGATGACTTGTCAAACGGGAAAGGAACCCCATAAGTCCCAAGTTGGGTCAAAGTTAGCATAAAAGAAAGAGCGTCCAAAACCCCATGTCCCGGGTGAACAGCATGGTGAAGATCTTCGGTTCATGACCACCAACATCTGCAGTTCATCACCGGCAAGGGAGAAACGGACAAGCTCCAGACGCGGCTTCGAGCAGGGGGGACCGAGCCACAGCTGAAGTGGCTGCCGAGGACATCACCTAGATAGACTCGGAGCCAGCCGACTGGCGGATCACATGCTCTGACCGGCCACCGTCGCAACCGGAGGTCTGGCAATGAACTATCCGGAGGCTTCGAACCGTAGGAGCGCAGCCACCAGTGGTCCAAACCGGAAGATCACGACCAGCCGCTAGCGAGCAAAAGAGATCGACTCTTTCCACATCAGGCGAACTGGGTCTATACCCCTAAGAACCACTGAGGCATGCTCCGTCACAGTCGGAGGACCGCCTCGGATGGTCTCGGCACCCGGCGATGACCCAGTTCCGCGAGCGACCGCAGTCTGAAGAACTGCGAGAGTTAGCCCTGCCACTTCCACCTCTTCCCTGCCCTCGGTATCATTATACCTCGAGGTTTTTACTTGGTCGTAGACCAATGGCGCAGAAGAAGAGATTTGGGAGAGATAAACCTGAGATCTCTGACCGCAGCCGGCGTAGTCAGAGCGATTCTGATTCTCAAGGAGAGGTGGCCACATCCTTTTGCCAGGCACGGAATGTCCTCGTACGCGCTGTGCGTAGGCTCTAGACAAGCCAACGTAAAGACGGCATAGTACTAGCCCCCGAAGGAGCTGTCAAGGCCAACCAAGAAGATATTTCTCTTATCAGGATAGACCGCAAGACCCGCGAATCTCGCCGGGGCAGCTGCTGGCGAAAAGAGCAAGGTCGCCTCGACGACCAAACTCAGGGCCCACGCCCAAGGAGCGCAGCAGCCGGATAGCCGGGAAAAGGGACATCATCAAGCATGACTGGACCCGCGGCGCAAAAACGAAGTGCCTGATCGAAGGGCCTCCCCGGAGATAGTCAACAGCCTCCTGGAGTCACGTCTTCGGCAACCCCTACTCTCGCCTGCACGGATTGCCCTCGCGCACTCCGAGCACGGCTCTAGGCGTGCCGAGAGGAGGAGACGGCTCGTTCGAATACCAAAGCACAACCGGGTCGCCCGTGACCAAAAGGTATCTGCGGGGCAAGATCGCCAGGGATCTAATCTCAGCCAGTTGGCCGGCAAAGAACGTAAACTCGATGCATGAAGGATGAAACCGCGAAGCGGATGAATCCTATAAGCATCACACTCGACGCCCTTTTTGATCGCGCAGCGCTCAGGCCGCTGAGGGAAATCCGGGGTACCAGACAGAAGTAGATGCGCTCTATAGGTACCTCGAAGGCGAGCCAGACTAGAACGCGCGAGTCCCGAAGGACTTACGTAGGTCTTACTCACTGAGGCTTCCTACCACAGGTTAATCTTGTCAGGTCTTTCCCCGATGAAAACCTGTTCGGGGATTAACTTGGGAAGCTGGGCCAATTGTCTCCTAGAACCATTCTATTCTTCGGAGGAGGTAGAAGACCTAGGTGCGCTTAAAGGAGGAACTCCGAGGCAGAAGGGACTAGAATCCCTCAAAGGATGCTCTAAACCGCCGGTGTATTAAGACAAAAGGCCCTGCCCCATTCAGAAGCACCGGGGACCGCTGCAAGCAATGAGGTACTAGCAAATCTCGACGAATATAAGATCTGACCGAGTTCACCCCCGAAAAAGCCTGGTTCGGGATAATCCTTCGTAGGAGGAACAACCCGCAACTAAACAGTGCATTCACGGAGGTATGCTCAGGTCCCGATCTAAAACGGTCGTCTAATTTGCTCATTGACCCTCGGAGAGGGTACGATTCAGAAGAGTTGTAGTCCTCGGAGAGGACACGACGAACGACTGTAGGATTGATCCCGAAGGGACTTGATCCTATAGTCGGGGGCCACAGCGTGGAGAAGGTAGTATTTAAACTTTAAACCTTGTACCGCGCGTAACCAATTCTCTTTTTATAGGTAACCACTGTGTTCCGCCATCAAAAGAAGCGCAGACGGACTCTCTGGCGAAGCGAGGTTCGGGATGTTGCCGGAGCCAACGAATTCAAGGCCGGAGGGACAATTGATTCCGTAGGGATCAGACACCGTTTCTGTACCAGAGAAATCAAAGTTAGAAGAACGTCTGGTTCCGGAGGGATCAGACCCCAACGGGAATGTCTTCCCTCGAGGCAACAAGAGGAGCCGCTTCCGCAAACGGTTTCCTCCACGGCAGGAGATGCATCCCCAGCAGATCGACTTCAACCAGGACAAATCCCAAGCAACGCGACTCGCGCCGCTGGGATTGGGGGGCAGATGTTGTCAGTAATTTTTCGTCAGTCAGTAACTCCGAGGGCGGTATCCTAGTCATTTCAAGAAGTCCAGAACCCCCGACTCTACCGAACCAAGCGAAAGTCACCGACTCATGGGAGGATAAGGACGGACGAGGATTATCGGAGATGACCCCCGATCCTACACCCCCGGAGGTACAACATTACAAGGAAAGAACTTCCAGAAAGCCTTCCTGGCGACGGGCCGGCATATAGAGACAGGGTCCTCAAAGGCGATCCACCCCCGAAGGAGGTTGCCACGAACGAAAGACCAGTCGACGTAGACTCGGCCCTCGGAGTCATCGACCCTCGGTCATAGAGCGTTTGACCTCGGGGTCACAGGTCTCAATTATTCTCCCCCGAGCAAGGAATTCACTGTAGCAACAGCCTTATCCTGCCGAATTCAGAAGAACTGCTCCCGGCAGGTGGGCAGCTTTAGTAGGTGATTTGACATTTTGTCCTTTCTTAACTGTAGCTCCCTTCTTCGTTTATAAGAGAAGGAGGAGCGAAAGATGAGGGGGCAGGAGAAAAAAGAGAGAAAAATAATACTCTGTAAACTTTCTCATTCAAAATATGAAATATCAAAAACACAGTGGACGTAGGCTATTACTCTTGAGGAGGGCCGAACCACTTAAAAAATTTTCCGAGTGTTTATTTTCCGCTAAAACAATTTTTATTATTTTTAATTGCCGCATCACACACTAGAGGTGCGGATCTCGTCGTTGGTTCAAATTTTACACCAACAACCATATTTTTATAAGTTTTGTTTTAAAATTCATTTTAATTAAGACTTCAATTTTTTTTTTTTGAAAAACATATTCTTTTGATATTTAATTCAATTTTATTAAATTTCAAATATTTTTTTTTTACTTTTTTTTATTATAAATAAATTTAAAATAACATAAATTATTTTGCATCAAAACCTTTTTTCAGATTGAATAAAATATCAAATTTAACGAGCCCGGAGCGCGTGCATTTAACTAGTATATATATAAAGCTGCACTCGGTTTATATGTATATGTGATAATGATATTAACTAAAAAAATATATATCTTACTATCTATACATCTATACCTCTATACTAAGGCACAATAGGTTTCTCCAATGTTGCCAAAGAAACGGCTAAGGAGGGGCGACACATGGCGTTCCCTGTGAACGACATGTGGCGCCCCTATTTTTCTTTTTCTTTTTTAAATTTTAAAAAAAATGTATTTAGGGCATCTTTTTAAGTTTTGAGAAATGTTAGGGGGTGTTTTTACAAATTTTTTGGGACTATTTTACAAATTTTCTCTCCTCTCTCTTCTTTTCATTTTGTTTTTTTTTTAATCGTTTCAACAGCTATTTGTTTGACGTAATGATCTCGAAAAAAAAATTCTTGACGCGGTTGGATTCAGAATATTTTTCTTGATCTTTTGACACCCATTGTCATATACTTTTTTTACCATAACTATTATTTATTTATTTTCTTTGTTCTAAGCTTTTATTTTTATTTTTTAAGTTTGAAAAATTTTTAAAAAGCCCATAAATTTATATTAAATGATGAATTTAACCCTTTAATTATTCAAAATTACAAAAATGTCAATCTTTTTTTAAAAAAAATTAACAAAAGTATACTTTATAATTTTTTTGTGATATTTTTTATCCGTTGTGTTATTTTACACGTGCTCTACACGCGCGGAGCGCAGGTGAAAACCTAGTATATACTAAGGGACAATAAGTTTCTTCTACTTAGCCAAAAAAAACGCCTCATAAGAGTACGACACGTGGCATCCCTTATTTTTTTTTTAAGTTTTTTTTTTTTAATTTGCATTTAAGGGCCTCTTTTAGGGATTTTAAGAAAATTTTTAGGACTTTTACGAAAAAAATTTAAGGGGCACTTTTGTAATTTCTCTCTCATCTCTCTTCTTTTTCACCTTTTTTTTTAATCGTTTTAACGACTATTTGTTTGACTTAATGATCTCAAAAAAAAATCTTGACACTGTTGGATTCAAAATATTTTTCTCGATCTTTTGACACCCATTGTCTGATACTTTTTTTTTTACCATAATTATTATTTATTTATTTTCTCTGTTTTAAGCTTTTATTTTTATTTTTATTTTATTTTTTAAGTTTGAAAAATTTTAAAAGAGCCCCTGTGTTTATATAAAAAAAACAAATTTAACCATTTAATTATTCAAAATAACAAAACCACCATTTTTTAAAAAAATTTAACAAAAATATATTATATTATTTTTTTCATCATATTTTTTATCCGTTATGTTATTTTACACGTGCTTTATACGCGCGGAGCGCGGGTGTAAAACTAGTTATATTATTATAAAGAGTTGATAATATTGATGAATTATATTAATTCATACCAAATTTTTATTAGATAAGTATATTATATAAGTTATCCGTCTCTTATCTTCGGCATCTTGATGTGGCAAAATGCGGGTATGGATCATGAGGGAGAATTATGTGAGAAAGCTATTGATGTTATGTGTATCAACAAGAAATTCTTTCAAGAGCAGCATATTCAAGATATTCAGGGGGAGGTTGTTTATACTGATCTTGTGGTTGGTGTTCAAGAAGGTGTTGGCATACCTACTGTTGGTGAGACTGTCCAATTTTTTAGATTTGAGCTACATTTCTAGAGGCTTAGGAGCGTAATCTTGCTGTGTGGAGGTCTGAAATATTGTCCTTCTTTAAGTCTTTGGGGGTTGGTGTTGCTTTATCTAGTGCAGGTGTTCAGTTGACTGAAGTTTAAGATGCTCCTACTGAAGTTAGAGGTGTCTCATATAGTGTTCCAGCCCCTACTGCAGGCGTTGATGTTTCTTCTAGCAGTGTTCCTCCTCCAGATTCGTCCAGTGTTCCTGCTCCAGCTCAGCCTATAGTTCCAACTCCTTGATGATGTTTGGAGCTGTTTTGTTCCATTTTTGCCTTTGTCGTTTTTAACAGCAAAAAGGGGGAGTAGTGGATATTTTAGTTTCAGCTTTTGGATTTTTTTGGTTTTTTACTTGTTGTTGCTTCCGCTTTGCTTTCGCCGTTGCTGAAACTTTGAAGACAGCTTTTATTATTATGGATGCTTGATGCTTTTATTAGTCATAAGTTTTTGCCAATCAAAAAGCCAAAGGATGAGATTGTTAGTGTTTATGATTATTGGTATTTTAATTGGTAAAATCGTCTTTAATTGCTTGATATTATTTGTGATTGCCTATAACTAATGGTGATTTACGCATTTACTCTATTTGATAATGGTGATTTTCGAGCATCTTGGAGTCAAATGGATCTAGACTTTATTTTGGAAACTTGGAGATAGTGTTTCCTTTTATATTCGCTCGGTGTTCGAACACGGAGTATATATGGCAAGTCTGGGTGTGCAGAGTTGACTTGGCTTATCTTGTTTCTTATATATCACGAATGATTGATCACTAAGCTAGAACACATAGATATCTTAGCTGTTTAATTTATATTAATATTTTGATTACGAGATTATTATCTTTGACCAAGGTTTTATGGCTTGTTTGATCTCTTTCTTTTGTAGATTATACTTGTGTTGTAAGTGATTTTTCGTCAGCGAACGTAGCCTCGAGGGCGGAGCCGTCGAGGAATATTTAATGCGAGCACAAGCCCCCGATCTCAACGGAACAGGAATGCCACATCATCATAAGAGCTTTCCCCGGACGACGACGAGACGAGGATTGTCGAAGATGATCCTCGATCTTACACCCACGATGATATATAGGAGGAACAACACCGAAGGAAATGTCGACTTCATGAAAAAACCCTCGGAGGAGGATTGACAAACAAGAAGGCTACGGATCCTTGAAGATGATCCATCCCTGCGAAGCTAATCTCGGAGAGGAAGTTAGGACTTCACTCAAGACGTAGTCCTCAACCTGCGAAACTAGTGACCCCCGATCAAAAATGAAATCCACGCGTGGTAGTTTAGGTTCTCTTGCTGTTCCGTTATTTTAGCCCCGATCGTGGGATATTTTGTAATTAAGCCCGTAAGGCTCGAGATTGATATAACCGTTAGGATATTCAATTCCCGAGTCATTATGGAGAAATAAATGCGCATTCAATCCGGTATTTACTCCTGATTTTTTAGGGATCGTGCGTTATAGTTTGATCTTCTCCAAACATTAATCCCTGAACTATAAAAGGGAATTGAAGAAACCGGAGAAGGGATTTGTTGGAATTTTCTTGTAATCAGAGTATTCTTAATATTATTCTTGGTCGACGTAGGTTATTACTCTGGAGGAGAGCCGAACCACATAAAAATTCTCTGGTTTACTGTTTTTAGAATCTAAATTCTGACCAGATTCAATTTTCATTGCCGCATCACAACCTAGAGGTGCGGATCACGTCGTTGGTTCAAATATATACCAACTTGGTCATCTTATTATGTTCCCTAGCTATTTATATGATTGAACAAGAGAAAAAAAAGCACCAGTGATACAGTGAGTGAGTTGAGTGCTTGTTCATTATCTGGGTTTGTTTTCATACTCTGTTGAGTGGTGTTACTCACGGTGTTCTATAAACCGTGTGAGTTAGAGTATGTTTTTGAGTGAAATGTTGTATCAGGAAATTGGTGAGAGTTACACAGGATGTGTGATTTGTAAGGTGAGGGGATCTAGTCAGGGTTTGTTTGTAAGACGAGGAGATCTCGTCAAGGGTAGATCGCTAGGAGTGGCGAGAGGACGGCGACGAAGATTGAAAGGGATTCAAAGTCTTGTATAAGTCCGAGCATTCTTATCTCGAGATTTCTAGTGGATCGTAGGCGAAAGCCGAACAGCGTAACCAATTTTCTTGTGTCATTTTATTTATTTGCTGCTCATTTCGTTATTGTTCACGTGTTATATATTTTTTCATATCAGTTTTAATTATTTCGTGTGTTCCTTGTAAGTGTTGACAAAGAACACCTACTAACAAAACAATTTTTTCATTTTTGTTTATATATCAAAATTTTATCTAGAGACAAGACAAACGATTGGAATTTTTATTACTTTCGGTTAAACATAAGATTCCCATTTAAGCTAATGAAAGATTTTTATACGAAGCCGACACATTCCAAAGAGGCGTATAGTAACCCATCAACAAAAACAACTTTAAAAAAAAATTAATTAATTTTTTAGGCCAAAAACAAGGCTGTAGTATAGGAACCTAATTCTTTTGTCCTCGAGGGACGAGCTCAACTACTCATTTTATTAATGCCCTATAAAATATGATAAAGTATGTCTTTCTTTGGGCTTTTTTTGTTTTATTTTTGCTGGGGCCAATAGTCATTTTTTAAGTTCTATATATGATAATTCACAATTATATGGTAGTTAGCTAGCTGGATTACTTCCATCACATTTCTTTCCCTTCTTGTTGTCTTTTTATTCAAATAATTATATATAATTATTCTCATCTCTCATCTCCTAATCGCTTCCTATCTTGCAGCTTAAGTACTTCATGGCATGTGGTCTATATATAACATCTCTTCCCTAATCCACAAACCATCCACAATAGCACTTAAAAGTTTACACATTTCATCAATAAAACACACACATAGTTGTAACTAGCGAGTGAAAAGTTAGTGGAAATTATGAGAGGGGTGTATTATTTTGGAGTCATAATCCTCTCAGCACTGTTTCTACAATCAACTCAAGCTCAATTGCAATTGAATTACTATGCCAAGAGCTGCCCAAAAGCCGAGAAAATTGTTAAAGACTTTGTCCATGACCACATCCACAATGCCCCTTCACTAGCAGCTGCTCTCATTAGAATGCATTTCCATGATTGCTTTGTCAGGGTAATTAATTTGTCTCACTCAATATAAATATAAATATATATATATATATATTTTACTCTTTACTCACTATGTGTATATAAATGTATCTTGTCTTCAACCAAGATAAAAAGGTATTTGATCTGTGTTTTGTTTGGCTGGGCAGGGTTGTGATGCATCTGTGCTTCTGAACTCATCAAGTAGCCAAGCAGAGAGAAATGCACCCCCAAATTTGACACTCCGAGGTTTCGACTTCATTGAGAGAATAAAAAGCCTCGTTGAAGCTGCATGCCCCGGAATAGTATCCTGCGCGGACATCATCACTTTGGCTACCCGCGACGCCATTGTAGAAACCGTATGTAACACAAACGGAGAAATCCCACTTTTATTTCTACGATCATTAATTCCGTGGTCGAATATCTTCTACCGAAACCTCAATTCTAAACAAAACAAAACAAAAAAAAAAAATTGTAAACCGATCTTATTACTAAAACAGATTAAATTTTTTACATGAATCCAGAAGCCACTATTATATATATATGTATGCACACCATTATATATTTTTAGGAAGAGATATTTGCGATGAATATAGTAATGATTGTGCTCATTTTTCTTGGGGGTGGCCAGGGAGGTCCATTCTGGAGTGTTCCAACTGGCAGAAGAGATGGGACAGTCTCAATCAGGGCAGAAGCCTTGAACAACATTCCAGCTCCATTTTCAAACTTCTCCACACTCCAAACACTTTTTGCTAATCAGGGTCTTGATCTTGAGGACTTGGTCTTGCTTTCAGGTAATTAAAACCTAAAAATCTTCTTTTTTTTTTTTTTTCTTGTTCTTGATTTTTTATGCAATCAAACATGTAATTTTTTGCCAAAAGCAATACTAATCACAAATACTACTTATTACACAATAGAGAGAACCAAAAACAAATAATTAGCCTTACCTAATATTTACGTCTTTAGCGAAAAAAGATCCTCTCAGTTGTTACTAATTTTATGCTTGGTCCAATCTTTTCCGCTTAATATAATAGAGGAAATTTAAGAAAACATTCACTTTTTAAAAATTAATATTAAAAATAGTCATATTTTCAAAAAAAATTAAAAAATAGTCATTTAAAAAATTGCTTACACATATAAAAATTTTTACAGCAATTTTTATGTGTAATTTTGTTATTATAAGAAATTTTTTATATGTGTATAAATAAATTTATTGCTAGCTTTTAAATTTCTTAAAACTATGATTATTTTTTAAAAACACGCCATTTAAAATAATTATTTATCTAACGTATCATTTTATATAGGTGCACACACAATTGGCATATCTCATTGCACCAGTTTCTCAAACCGCCTCTACAATTTCACCGGCGTGGGCGATCAGGACCCGGCTTTGGACAGCGAATACGCCGCAAATCTCAAGGCGAACAAGTGCAAGACCCCGAACGACAACACGACGAAGGTTGAGATGGACCCCGGGAGCCGCAAGACCTTCGACCTGAGCTACTACGTGCACGTTGTCAAGAGAAGAGGCCTCTTCCAATCCGACGCCGCATTGCTCACAAACTCGGCCACCAAGTCTTACATCGAACAGCTCCTCAAAGGCCCGTCGGCGAACTTCTTTTCGGAGTTTGCGAAATCTATGGAGAAAATGGGACGGATCAACCCCAAGACTGGCTCGGACGGCGAGATTAGGAAGCACTGTCAAGTTGTGAACAGTTAGATTTTTCAAAATAAATCCGGCGTTGGTAATTAATTGGATAAAATCTCAATGTGTGTGCATGTTTGGTTTATTATTATTATTTATGCATGGTCGGTTTTTTTTTTATTTTTTTTATTGGAAGTAAAATTAGTATTGTCGTTTGGATTGGGAATTTGTTAAGTATTATCCGTGCATGTTGGAAAATCAGGACATGTGAAGAAGAAATGGTCACTAATCAGTATTTGACCATGTAATGAGGTTTGTATTATGTTTTTTGGGTCCTCTAATTTCCTACGTCAGACTTGTCAATAAATTATCAATAATATAGTATTGCTTGTTTCCTTTAACTTATCCTTAATGTCGGTGAAAGCCGACTCTCGCCTAATGGTTACTAAACTTGAAACTTTCTTCTTTTTTTTTTTCTCTTTTTCGGTAACCAATAATTTGAGAGATTACTTTTTTTTTTTTGGCAGACATTTGAGAGATATAAGTAGACCAAGTGTATCGAATTATTTTGTACATATATCTAAATGTAAAATCCATTGAGTTGATAATATTGAAAAATTATATTAATTTATACCAAATTCAATTTATTAGATAAGTATATTGACGTAATACGATATATAGAATAGTTTGTCCCCAAATTCGCTTGAAGCTACAATGTGATACATATCGTAAGAAAATATCAATTAAAGTATGGGTCAATTAAGTAAATAGTAATTTTAAACTGTGTATTTTTAAAAAATAGTTACAGTTTTAAAAAATTTAAAAATTAGCTATAAAATATGTAAGAAATTTCTGACGATAACAAAAATATACATAAAATTACTGTTAGGAATTTCTGACACGTGTTTGAAATTTTGTCAGAAATTTCTAACACTGCTAGTTTTTAAATTTTTTGAAACTGTGGCTATTTTTTAAAATCATTTTATAAACTGTGGCTATTTTCTTAAAATTTCCAGTAATCATGAAACTCCACCGCGCCTACTATATTATTGCCTTTGCATGGGGATATCTAAAACTTGTCCAACTATGCGCAAAACCCAGAAGTATCCAATTAACAAATAGCCTAGAATTAGGTTTCTCCTAAGAGTCAAGCTCATGAAGATGAGTAAAAGGGAAAACACAACTAAAAGAAGAGCTCTGATGGTTATAGTAGAAGATGAGAATTGACACATGACATGAGAACACTGATAGACCACCAAGATTAATTAAAGGGGTTTATTTAATTAATTGCTTGCACATGTGCAAGTGGTGAAAATTGATAAATTGATTAATGGTGAAAATATATGAATAATGGCAACAGATGTGCATAGGGCTGCCGGTACGGTCAATTCTGCCCAGCCGACCTTACGTTAAGGAAAATCACACCACATCTGATTTGTTTATCGGTTTAAATTAATAATACTGATACATGTATCCGCACGTGTGAGGGGTATATATACACAGGTGATTTTTACACTACTTTAACTTGCTCTGATAACCAAGAGCGATTTTGCATATTGCACAGTACTATATATGAAGTTGTGTCATAAAATATAGAGCATGTTTGGCTGAGCTTTGGCTTCTAGCTAGTAAAAGAGGAGAAGTAAAAGTTTTGAGGTCGTCTTTTTAGTAAGTATTTAAGACTACAATTTAAAAGAGTTTTGGTAACAAAAATATGATAATTATAAATAACAAAAATGTAAATGTAAAGATTCTCGTAGTTTTCTAAAACTCTAATACAAGTTTTAGAGATTTTTTAAAAGTATTTTCTGAAATATTCATATTTTTTTATTTTGACATCATGCATTTCTACAAGGTTGAAACACGTTTAAACAATCTTAAAAGCAAATTTTAAGCTGATAATACAAAAACAATCGACACTTAAAAGTTCTACTTTATTGTGTTTTCACCATTTTAAAAGTAATTAATGATGCAAAAATGGAATTTGAAATAAGAAATTTATATATAACTAAATAATGTAACTTTAGAACTTGATAAAACTTTTGCTTTTTTATGTGAATGTTTTATTTTTATTTTTATTAATAAATAATTTACCATGATTAGTAAATAATATAGAATTACTTGTCAAAAAAATTCATGAGCTATCAATTTGGAAAACCAAATAAGGAAAATGGAATCAACCCCAGGGGAGCTGCTTCCTCAAACTAAGTAAAGGCATTTCCATGTTTGCAAAAAAAAAAAAAAAAAAAAAGTAAAGGCATTTCCATGATTTGTTCGTAAGCTAAAATCCAGTTAATGCCAGGCTACTACTACATGTGGGCTATAAATTTTTCTTAGATACATTATTACACATGTTACTTCATGTTTCTTCTCCATTATTGTTTTCCACTATTGTACCCTCTAATTGATGTGATAAGACATTTATTTGACTTGTCTAATGCTTAATTTAAGAAACTATATGTCCTTTCTATTATGGAGAACTTTACTAGCCACGTGTATAAATTGCGCACATGGGGATGGGGGAGATGGAAAACCTTGACTATTAAAAACTTGCTGTTAATTACCGGATTATTGGTTCTGATCAAGAGCCATATCAATAATGCCGTTGTAATTTAATCGTGAATTACTGCACTAAACGGTTTAGTTCCGAAGATCTAACACTTACGTAAATCATTTTTGCTTCATAAAGAAGTTATAATTTCCAAATATGTAAATCACATTCTCAGCACCAATAACAAGAAAAGTATTCTTTTTAGTTGTTTTCGGCCCATAACAAGGAAATTAAAGAGCATGTTAGTCCAAAAATAAAAGTCTTTGACAACCCATAATTTAGATTGACCTGCATATGATCATCTTGTGACTTTAATTTAAGACTTTACAACAATACTTAAATAAAGACTCTAGATTAAAGTCGACACGAGTGCTATATAATCATTATTATATAAAATGTCTACACTTAGTGTCATCACTCGTTGACGATCTGGATAAGATCGTCAAATTCATAATGTTTTAGACCATACCAATCAAAGAGACTTGTACTCTTTGACCCATCACGGACTAGTGTAAATACGTCGACTTATAATAATTTTATTCCTCTTGTACATAAACTTCTTTACATACTAAAATTATAATTAAACCGAGATATTATAGAGTTGAGACAAATATCTACTTTTATAATAAAGCAAAAAAAAATTCACAAAATGTATACTTTTAATATTAGTATCCAAAAAATATTTACTACATATGATTTTAAAGGTATTTCCCACTAAAAGACAAGAACCAAGTCTAAATTGGCTTCTCTGCATGATGAGGAGCCACTAGATTGAGCTACTCATGACTCGCCTCTTCTCAAAGCAAACCAATCGCTTACACTTGGGTTTGATGTGGGCGTGCAAAGTTGGAACTCCAACTTGTTCCATGGAGTAAGAACCGGGTAATTTCCGGGTAATTACCCGGAAATTACTCGGAATACTTGTCCGGGTATATACCCGGGTAAAATGATTTGGAATGCCGGGTAATTCCCGGGTAAAATCGGGTAATTACCCGGAAATAGTTTTTTTTTTCGGTAAATTTTTAAAATGTTGTTTTTAATAAAAAATTTTGTAAAAATAATTACTATTGATAATTATTTTTGTAAGTTTAAATTAAGTTTGATAATTATGTTATAAGTTTATGTAAGTTTTTTAAAATTAACTATTGTTTAGGTTTATTTATAAGTTTTGAAGTTTAAATTAGGAGTTATAAGTTAATTATCAAGTAATGTTTAATTTTATTAGTTGTAAATTTATTTTGATTATGTGTTAGTTTTATTGATATAATTAGAAAATTTTGTATTTAATTTGATTGTTTATAACTTGTAAGGTTTAATTAACTTGTTTATTTTTATAAAATTAATTTTACCTAAATTATGCATAATAATTATCTTACCTAAATGACATAAATTATGAATAACAATTGTCTTAATAATTACAAAATAGTACGAAATTTAATATTTTTACAAGTAATAAAAAAATATTACATAGCTTGGTACCACCGCCGACATTATGAGGTGTTTAGTTTCGAGGGAGGGGGCCGGCCGACGTCACTCCAGTGTCCACTCTTGAACCCGTTCAAAAAGCTCCGTATTGTGTTGTTCTATCGTATCCTGCATGTGTAGGTCCGCTAATTCCCAATCTTTGCCCACTGTGAGAATCTCAACCATCTTTGGTTTTAGTCGGCTTCGATGAGGATCTATAATATTATCCGCCATGCTAAATGGAGATTCGGCAGACACTGTTGATACGGGAATGGATAAGATGTCACGCGCCAAGTGAGTAAGCACTGGAAACTGTCCTGAATGAAACTGTCCTGAATGAATCATCCACCGGCAGCGTTCACTCCGTCTGATGACCCGCCGACGTTCACTCGATCTGATGACCCGCCGACGTTCACTCTGTCTGATGACCCACCGATCTCAGGTCCGAATAAGGTCCGCGCTGTTGGTGGTGGACATTGGTGGATGCCCGGGACTGGTGTTGGCCCGGTATACGGGGGTATAGGGAAAGTCGACTGCATCCCGCTCGGAACAAATCCTGGTCTCCCCCCCGAAAATTGAGCAAATGTCGGCATCCCCTGATAATAAACGCCCGTCGGTAGATATTCAGACGTCGTCTCGCCCCGTCCCGTCTGTGGGGCCAATCGTAGAGCCGTCGAAGGAGCACCCAATATATTACCGGCGCGATCGAGCGCACTATCTGTATATGTGTTCGGAGGGATCTGTGGGGCACCAAAGAATGCATTCCCCTGCTGTCGCATCGCCTCAATCCACGGGTCATTTTGTTGCGTTTGGCTTATGTGGGTTGCCTGCGTATCGTCGTCGCTGTATTGCGCCTGCGAGTCTTGGTATGGATACATTGTCGATATCTAGCATCAAATAAATACAAACAAGTAATTCAACTAAGCAATTAATAAAAATAAGTTAGAAAAATTATTAATTAAAAGAGTACTCAAATATGACTTCAAATATTACTAAAAAAAATTAACTAATTTTCTTACAAATACCTAAAAATATGACCCCTAATTTAAGATGTATTAGGTGAAGTAAAAAAATGAATAAATAAATATATATATATAACAACTACAAATTAATAAAATATTTATTAAATTATTTAACTACAATAAAAACTACTAGTAATTTAACAACTACTAAATGAACTTAAATTAAAATAAAATAACAACTATTAATTTAATATAATTTAACATTAATATTACTATTAATTGAAAAATTAAAATAGTTAAATAAAATAAAATTGCCTAAAATTTACTAAACTACTAATTTAATTAAAATAACAAATAATGATTTAACTAACATTTAACAAAAACTATAATAACTAGTTATATGTAATAAATAAAATAACCTAAATTTAACTACAATATTGTAAGTAAATATTTTAACTAAAATATTAGTAAAAAAATGACTACTAATTTTACAACTATTAAGTTTACTAAAAATACATTAAAGTCAAATAACAACAACAAATGCGGATAAATTTTAACTAAACTACTAATTTTTTTATTCAAAAATTTAACTAAAAGAACAAATAATAATTTAACTTAACAAAAATAACAGTAAGATTACAATTAGCAACTAACACTTAAACTAATTTTTAACTACAATAAGAAATAAAAATTTAACTAAAATAACAAATAAGCATTTAGCAATAATTTAATAACTACTAATTTAATAAATAAAATAACAATTTACTAGTTTTAACAAATAGAAAATTATTAATTAAAAGAGTACTCAAATATGACTTCAAATATTAGTAAAAAAAATGAACTAATTTTATTAAAAATACCTAAAAATTTGAGCCCTAATTTATTAAGTATTATATTACGTGAAGTAATATATATATATATATATATATATATATATTAACAACTACAAATGAAAAAAATATTTATTAAATTATTTAAGTACAATAAAAACTACTAATAATTTAACAACTACTAATTGAACTTAAATTAAACTAAAATAACAACTATTAATTTAATATAATATAACTAAACTACTAACTTAACTAAAATAACAAATAATAATTTAACTAAAATAACAAATAAGCATTGAACTAAAATTTAAGAAAAGTTTAATAACTACTAATTTAATAAATTTAAACTAAATTTAAAGTACTAAATATTGATGTAATTTTTTAACTAATTATCAAACTAAATATTACCCACATTTTACTAAATATTATAACTAATACAATAACTAATCATAAAACTAACTAATCATAAAACTAAGTTTTTTATTAGTTATTATACTATATTATATAAAAAAAATAACCAAACTTACCTATAGCAGAATAGGAGGTCGGCGAATCCACAATCAAAATGAAGAGCAAAAAATAAATTGAAGACCACAACAACAAGGAGCGAATGTTTTTTTTTCAGTTTGAAGAAGGAATGAGTTTTCAAGGTCGAATAACTCAATTTATAGAACCAGTTTACAAGTTCTGTTGAGTTTTGATTTTTTTTTTTATGTGAGTTTACAGCCGCATTGCAAACGCACGCCACACTGCAACACCTATTGACACCACACTGCACACTACCTATTGACACCACTGCAACACCTATTGACACCACACTGCCAAAGCCACTGCCCACTACACGCCACTGCTGCCCACTACACGCCTAGCAGCCCCTGCCACACTGCTGCCGAACCCACTACACGCCACACACAAATTGTGTGACACAATTGGCACAACAGTTACAATTTGTCACATACATAAGTTGCCATGACTAAAAAAAGTCATAAGAAACCGGGTAAAAGCCGGGTAAAGATGGAATAACCGGGCAAAGTTTTTTTTTTTTACTTATTCCAACTTTTAGCCAATTTGCCGGGTATATACCCGGAATGCTATAACCGGGTAAAATCCGGGTATTACCCGGTAATTTTCCGGGTAAAAATTTACCCGGTTCCTATTGATTCCAATATTGCACGCCTGGTTTGATGTAGCTCAAGCCTCGGGCTGAGCACCACCTGCCAGGCTGCCACGTTGGCACCCGAGCATGAAGCCGAAGAACATGTGAAAGCTTGAGTTGAGAGGCAGGAGAAGTGCAAGAAGCCGAAGAAATGGGTACCTGGATTCTAGAGGAGAATGCTCCGTGTATATCCCAACCAACAATAGTTAATGCACAAATAGAGCAGAGTATTGGTCAAGACAAAACGCTACTTCGGATCCAACGTTAACGTTAGTTGGATCTTGTGCATTAATGGGCGCTCAACCATAAATCGTGCATCAGATAAGACATGAGAAGTCAATTGTTAGACATGTATTGTAGTAGGCTTTGTTGTTTTGAGGATGCAAGAAAGTTATTTGGCAAAATGCTGGAGAGAACTGTACGGACCAATTCACGTTTCCAATATTGCATTTTCAATTACAATATATTATAGTAGGATTTGAGAAATGCCTTTTTTATTTTTTTTTATTTTTTGCATATTAATAATTCTGATGCATTTTTAATTTATATTCATACTTTTACACTGTAAATAAAGTTGAAATCAAATGAGCACTTTTAAGGACATAGATTATGAAGTAAAACTTAAAAGGGTCAATTAGGTAAATAATCATTTTGCATGGTGTGTTTTTAAAAACTATGCATAAAAAATTATTCACACATATACAAAATTTCTTACCATAACAAAATTAAACATAAATTTTACTGTAAGAAATTTCTTACTAAGGTAATAAATTTCTATAATAGATATTTTCTGAAAATTTTAAAACTGCAATTATATTTTAAAATCATTTTCTAAAAAGTGACTATTTTCTTAAAAATTTCTAACTTAAAAATGCATTTTTTTTGCCATCTCTCTTATATTATATTCTATGATTCATTGTACATGTTGTAGGTGGATTTACGTCCGAGGTTATGACTTCGGAGGCGGAAGCCCCGGAAAAGCAGAAACTGCGAGGGAGAGCGCCCGGTGTCTGCGCAGCGACACCACGTCATCGAGGAAGCAATCGCCGGGGGAGACGGGAGCGGGAGTTGTCGAAGATCGCCTTCACTCCACCACCCGCGAGGATGATCGGTGGGGGCTCCACCGGAGGTGGGGCCCGTCTTATAACAAGGCCCGCGGAGACAAGAAAAGTCTAGTCAAGACTGAGGGCTCGACCCGCGAAGCTGGAGACCCATGATCTTAGATGAAGTCCGCGTGACCTTCAGTCTAGGTCTATCCTTGTGGTGATTGATCAACCCCGATTGTAGGGATGTCTGACAGGTACTGTAGACATCCCGTTCCCAATGTACGTCGGTAGTTAGTTGGTAACCCACTCCCGTAAATCAGGGGGGTATGGTCGACTGTGTGTTAAGGTCACCTAATCCCTAGAATTAAGGGATAAGTTGTCAGGTCTCATTAATGTAACCTTCCCCTCTCTTCTCCGAATAGCCTATAAAAGGAAATGAAGGAGGAGAAAGAGGGGGTTGGAGGACTTTTGACTCAGAATTATCTGTAAAACAGTAGACTGGAAATACCAGAAAAAAGTGGACGTAGGCTATTACTCCGTTGGGGGGCCGAACCACTCTAAATTCACCGTGTTAATAGTTTTTCTGATTGTTTCTTCCTGTTTCATTGCCGTACAACAACCTAGAGGTGCGGATCACGGCATTGGTTCAAATTCCACACCAATAGTACATATGTCTAATTTTCTCAATTTAAATTGTTTAAATTTCTCACCTATACTTTCCTTGAGAAATTTTGAAAAATGCAACATTTGCATTATTTGTTTTAAAAAATGTCACTTTAGAAGAAGGTTTACAATCTATGTCACTTTTTAAGTAGTGAATTTGATAAAATTGCCCCCCTTTTTTTTAACAGATGAAGAAGAAAAAAAAAAGAGTAATATAATAATTTACTAATGAAAAAAGTGACATAACATGCAACCGTGACGACGATTGTAACCTTCAATGTCAAATGTGCATGATATCAAAATTTCTCAGTTGTTCCTAGGGGAGATTGCAAAACAATGTCATTTTAAGTGTCAGTTAATAATTTATACCCTAAGTGTTGTGCTCTCTTTTTTTCCACTCTATGTTTATAGTATATAATTTAGGGCATAAATTAAAAATGGTAAAGATTATTAATGTGGGGCATTCCTCGAAATCCCTATTTTTTTCTTGGAGATTTTGAAGAATGCCCTATTTTTGGCACAATGATAAATTATACCTCATGTGTGTTGAACTTTTAATTTATACCTAAAATTTAAACTATAAACATAAAGTAAAAACAAAAAGAGACTGGAACATAAATTATTAAGTGGCATTAAAGAATGGTTTTATTTTGAAATTCTCCGAATTTTTTTTCCTTCGCTATCCGGGTGAAGAGTGTCTAGAGGGCCCAAAACTTCCCAACGAGGCCCATAGTCCATAGCTCAAGCAGGAAGCAACAAACCCAAAAGGGCCACTCAGATCCTCCTAAACACAAAAACCCTAGTTTGTATCTGCGCTGCAGTGCCTATATAAGCCCTGCCATCGAACTTCTTCTCATCCGCTCTCTCTTTTCTCTCGGCCTGTAGTGTCTGTCGCCTCTGGTTCCGGTTAAAGACTCCACGGCTCCAATTTCTTTTTTCCCATCGATTTAACGCCTTTAGAGTTTGTCTTTTCCACTTCATTTTAATCTGATATTTAGTTGCTATTGCTTTTGGTTTCAAATCGTCTTGTTTGGGTCGATATGTATATATATGAAGAGTGCGGTGATGATGCAATTTTCGTGGACTAGAGTTTCTGATCTGGGTCACTTCAACCCGGAAGTTGATTACGAAACCCTTGGCTGTCTGAGCACACTTCACTAATTTCTTCAATTTACATTTCTACCCAAAAAACAAAGAGCTTGGTATCTTTGTCACTTTTCTCTTAATTTTTTTTTTCTGTAAAAATTAGTTCTAAATTGGTTTGGTGGCTTATGATGATAAATTATATATCTTAGCGGATTTCAGTGAGATTTTTTAGTCAATGATCTGATTGTTACACACACTGAAGCCTCCCCAATTTGTTTTTAGTTTTAATTTTTAAATTTGTTTTTTTAGAACAAATCATGTTTTTGGGACTTTGGAAGCTATGATGAGATTAAGCACTTGGATGTGTTTAGGGCAGTGGACGTGACCGCTTAATGTGGTTTCGCCGTGAGCCTATTTTTATAAACGACTTCTCCTTCCACTGAGCTCTGGTTTGTCCCATATTTCATGCTGATTTTGGGTTGAGTTTGGTCCCATATTTCGTCTGATTTTGGGTTGAGTTTGGTTATTGGATTACTGACGTTAAAATTGAAGATAAAAGGAATTGCGTCCATTACCAATTCTGGGGGATAATTGGTTCCTCTTGGCATAATGGCTCGGACGCTATATTAGCTTGTGGCCATCCTGATCAATGTTCTCCTCAATGCCATTTGATCCTGGAAACACCACGCACATGATCAACTTAATCTTTAAATGGAATTTGTTCAAGACTGAAATAGCTCAATTTGACCTAATTAACCCTTGAAATCTGATGAACTTCGAGAAAAATCAAAATATTTTAATCAGTCTAGTAAGTGAGAAATTATAAATAATAATTATTTTGCTTGGGCAATTTAAAAATAATTAATTTGCTTAGGCCATTTAAAATAACTTAGTTATTCAAAATATAAAAAAAAAACACACACATAAGAAATATTTTCTTATGAAATTGTTCATACTAGACACATACATATAATATATAGAATTTGACGGGAAAAAAAAAAAAAAAAAAAAAGCCTAACACATGCACAATAAATTTCATCCTTCATATTAAACCACCACCAAGTTGAGAGATAAAAAGATCATAGCTGGCAGCACAAACCACCGAGTAGTTGTTTGATAATAGAAATCGAACGAGGGAGGATTGTGCCAAAAGCTTTGAGAAAACTTTGAAACGACCAGATCTAAGAGGCGTTTAGTGCCAGTTTCAGGCCAAGCAACTCCAGACCATGATTTTTATGGTCTGCTAACACAACAGTGGAAAGAAAAAAATTGATATTCTTTAATAGCTTTCAGAACTCAGAGGTACATATCTACAAAAAAGAATATCATTCAGAACTCAAAAGTACAGTGCATATCTAAAGAAAGAAAAACTCTCTGCTAAGCGATGGTGTTATAAATTGCTGAGCTTTCACAAGTACATGTCTAAACACTAAAAGAAGATGAACTTGTATGGCACGAAATGAAATTGAAAGGGATGTGGAGCTTGAGCCATGGCAAACAATAGAAAAGAAAAATTCTTGCCGTCAATGTTACACGGCGACACTTTTATTTCTTGCTGGTGGAACTTGGTATGCCCTTGGAACTTGGTGCTTTGGGAAAACTTTATGGTTAATAATTATTCAAATATTATCTTCAATCGAATTTGGAATCTCCTCCGGATTTTCTTCACTTTCGGATGTCTCACATTCAACCAAAAGCAAAGCAACTCTAATCATTTTTTGCGGAACAAATAGATGCCTGATATTATCGCAGCGCCTGCAACCGCAAAGCCTAGAGATCTAAACATCCTCGAGCTAGAATCTGCTGGCTTTTGTGATGGGACTTCCATAAGATCCCTTATCTGCAAGGCAAGACAAATGATGATTGTTAAAATATAAAGACAGCACGAAATTTAACATTAAACAGCAAAACTATCATTTGATCTCTTTGGAAAGGTAAAACATGAATGAGAAAACTTGACACTAAAAACTTGGGAAGACAAAGCTAGCACTATGTTAGTTCTAAACATTGTTGTCTAGGTATAAGCATATTAGTATAACATGGTAGAGATAACTGATGACTATCATGCAAGATGAAAAGTTCACCGACCACGACAGGTTGCTTCCAATGATTCCTAATTCCTTGCAGGTGCCCCTTTCCAACAACGGCAACTACCGAACTATTCTCGCTCGCTAATCTCAGTAGCATTGATGACATGTACCTATATATCATCCAATATAGAGAAAATGAATAAGAAAAAAGAAATTACCAAAGTACTAGCAAATAGTCTATTCATAAGTAAAGCAGTAAAATAATTAAAAGGAAGCAATTGCATTATTTGAAAATAGAAAAGACTATTCTAAACTGTTGTAACTTACCCACAGACAAGAAAAGAATATCCATTAGACAAAAAGGAAAAGCAAACTCAAAAGACGACGATGTGATTAGCCCAAGTATTCAATTAGTTCAATCTTAGCTGTATATAATATGTAATAAATAATGCAGCAAAAAGTTACCCTAAACAAGAACAGAAAGAATACTAACTTGTCTCGCTCATGAACAAGAGTCTCCATAAGGGTAGGGAACTCCTTACTCATCTCTTGAATTACAAGGGTAAGCATGTCGACATCATCCATTTCCTTCAACTGAAAGGTAGGCAAAATAAAAATTACTGTTTACGAGTAACTACAAATACATCAACAGAAACAGAAGCCTAATTTGAGAGCCCCGACATAAAAGTTGTATATGGAGAAAATGATCCTGTTTTCGTGATAGAGTGAAATGAGTTTTACCATTTTATTTAGCTCCTCTGGACTCGGTAAAAAGACAGCTTGGAAAAACAGAGAGTAGAGCAGCTTGATCTTATGCCAAAGCGGCATCTTTCCCCATGTCCTCCGTAGTGTAATCTGTTTCATAAATCAGTCAATATTATAAATATAGTCGTCTCATGATCAGAACAAGAGTGGGCATAATTAAAGGAGCACCACTGACAAAACATGACAATTTTATATTGAAATAAAACTACAAGATGATGTGCGTCGCATGTTTAAGATTGACATGGCAATCGTGTTAAATCAAAATGTGCTGGTTAAATAAGTTAGCAGTCGTTAAATGAGTAGCAGAACATGTCTTGACTCTGAGAAGCACAAGGAAAACAATTTAAACAAAAGTGTAGCAAACCCTCAATTGACCAAGCTAAGACAGATATTAACATGGATATGCTAAAGATGAAATTTATAAAGACCTCCACTCCTCTTATATACCACAAATTCCCCTTCTCAAAAGGAGATTAAATAAGATTTGAAAGTGAAAATGCATGTATGGTATTACTTACTAGTTAAACTACATAATCTGGATCGAAACTGTATGCCTCTGAAACATTTTTGTAGCAAGGGAGGAATATAACAGTGAAAGTGTTTTTAAACAAAATTGTGTACCTGCACCGGGCGATCACCAAGTATCACTCTACCGCCATACTTCATAGCTTCTTCGTATGCCACACGAAACTCAGAACCAGGAAAAACTTCCAATTTGTTGGCAACCTTCCAGAGAGCCAAAACAACGATTGATGCATATGAGTGTATCAGCATTATTAATGACTGCTAGTTGCAACTGAAAAAAAAAAATTCAAAATGCGGAAGAAACTGGCTGAGAAACTTAACATGAAAAAGCATTACCTTAGCAAGAAACCAACTGTATATTATTCCAAAGAGGTTGTGATTTCTCTTCCACATTTCTACCATTTCTCCCATAGTTGGCACCTGAAAAACCAAAATTAGTTTATGACCTACATATATTCAGCATGCAATATATACAACCACACCTATCACATCCAAGTAAAGCTACATAGTATAGTTCTATATATATATATATATAGTGCAATAGACTTCCACTTCCACCCCTGCATATGCATAATGGTGGGTAATTTTTTTTTCTCAATTTTTGCATAACCATTTTCTTAAACATTCAATTCTTAAAATACCAATCTTAAAATACAACCACACCTATCACATCCAAGTAAAGCTACATAGTATAGTTCTATATATATATATATATATATATATATATATATATATAAATATAGTGCAATAGACTTCCACTTCCACCCCTGCATAAGCATAATGGTGGGCAATTTTTTTTTCTCAATTTTTGCAAAACCATTTTCTTAAACATTCAATTCTTAAAATACCAATCTTTCGATAGATAGCAAAACAATTACGCAAGAAACAAACCATCATTCTTGAATAATAATAATAATAATAATATCAACTACCTGCAAATTCTGGGGGTTAAGCACCGCCGCTCGACTCGAGCATAGCTCCAAGAAAACAACCTGCAAAAACACCACAAAACACACGAATTTCAAAATACAACACTAGTTTCATTACAAATATCCAAATAAATAAACAAAGAAAAAAATAAAAATCACCTCTGGTTTTAAATAATTGATAACAGCTTCCACTTCTCTGCACGATTCCTGTACCCACACAAACCACGCATTCAAAACCCAACCCCTAATTTCTCAATTTTCTCACAATTTTCTCGAGAACCAAGCAGATTCAAAATTACCACGGAGACGTGAGCGGTTCCGACGAGGTAGACATAGCAAACGCCACCTTCGGCCGAGGATTCACACTCCAACACCATCACGCTCCTCGAGAGCTCGTCGGGAAGGACATCCCTGCGCCGCTCCGGATCCGCCTCAGGCTCCGACGCCTCGGCGGCGGCGCCGGCCGGCACGGCGTCTCTCTCCCTCGGCTCGTCGACGCGGACGATGCTCTCCGACAAGTCCTCGGCCGTGGCGTTCTCGATGCGGACGAAGTCGTCCATTTCCGGCGACCGCGAGTCCATCGCCGGACGCGGCTAATCAGATCGGCGGCGGCGACGGGGAAGCTCCCGGTCGCGCGGCGGCGGAGGAGAGAGAGGGGTTCGGCGAAGAAGCGGCGCGACTCGGGCGAGTGGACTCGGCGAGTCGGGAAAATGGTTGTGGGGTCTGACGAGTGGCGGTTGGTTATGTGTGTAGAAGATGCAATAGGTTCGACGAGAGAGAGAGAGAGAGAGAGAGAGAGTGAGGAACACAATAACAAAGTTCGATGCGAGAGATGGGGAGAGAGGTTTGTTGGTGAGACGTTGTGGTGAACACTGAACACAATATTAGGTTGTTTGGCACACGTGTGCATTCTGATTTTTGGCTCTACATTGATTCGAGTATGTTTCAAAGAAGAGGTTGTTCGATGGCAATCCAAAATCAAAATTTAAAACTTTTTTATTTGAGTTATTACGAGCTTAAAAATCCGATATTATAATAGGATTACGTGCTAGTTTGACATTATTATATTTATAAAAAGAAGTATTTAAATTGTACTGAACAAAGAAATTATTTAAGTTATAAGTATACAAAGTGTTTGATTAATTTTTTTAAAACTATTGTTAAAATATTGTGGATATGAAAAATTACAAAAAAAAAAAAAAATAATTTTTAGAATGTCGGTTTGTAGAAGTTAGACAATTAATTAAGGATATTTTATAATTTAAAATTGAGAAGTAATTTTGGTTACAGAAAAGCAGCCTTTAACTTGCTTCTCAAATTACACAGGTTAGTTTGGCATTGCTTTTGGGGCCTGCTTTTGGGTCCATTAGCTATCTAGCCATTTTTCGGATTGGGCTTTTAAATACTAGCCTATGTTTACAAATATTCAAAAAATAGCCATCAGGCCCAAACATAATTCTGTTTGGACAAAAATGCCCTTCGTCCCTCTTATTAACGGTAAGAAATTTCAGACACGGTGTCTGAAATTTCTTACAATCTGGAATTTAGAAAATGTTCCTGAATTGGTTAAATTAATAATCAAAAAATTCATGAAGAATCAACAACCTTATTTACGATAATCGAGTAGAAAATGTTGTGTACTTTTAAGTCAAACGACTTAGGAAAATTCGTCAAGTCCACATTATCTATTATGATTCGCCAAGTCTACATCATCAATTGTGATAGAATCACAAATATCATCTTGAAAATTGGATTGGTAAGAAATTCCTGAAGGAGCAGAAACCTCAAGAAGAGAATTGTGCTCTGCAAATAACAATATTTTTTAACAAATTGTCAACAAACAAAATAAAATTATGTTCATTGTAATATATTAAAGGATATAGAGTTACAAATACAAAAAGAGGTAATTTATTTACCAAAAACACTAGGAGCAGATCCAGAACTGGACGAACAACCAATATTATATGTACTCATTGCTGCATATAAAAAACGGAGGGAAAAAAATAAAAGCGTGAGAAGTTTCTTACTGGGTGTCAGAAATTTCGGACAGTTGCTAGATAGTAATGTAGCGAATGATAAAATCATCAGAAAAGTTTGAAAGAGCATCAGAAATTTCTTACACTGGTAAAACGAAAAACAGAACAATTAAGAAAACGAAAAAAAGAACACGCTAAAACCACTCAAACTCAGAAAAGAAGAAAATAAACGCACAAAGATCAATTAGAAACATATTTTTTGAATGAAGATCAAATATAAAACAAGAAAAGCTAGTGAAATCAGGCTTTAGATTGCACAAGGAAAAAAAAAACGAAAGCAAAAGCGAGGAAAAAGGAAAACTCCGCACGGAAACTGAAACGAACAGAGTAATAGAAAATTTCCGAACGAAGCATGACCGAAGATCGATTATATATCAACAATAGAAAATCGCAAAAAGAAAAAATCGTTTGAATGCCAATTAAACATGAGAAATTTACCAAAATCAACAACAAAAACATAGTAAAAAACGAAGATTGCAAATTAAAAACGAAGATCGATTACTTAGCAACATAATAAAGCTTTGACGAGTTACCTGTGGATCACGAAAGCAAACACGAAGATTGAAAATCTGATTGGAAGCTAAGGTTGAAAATCTGATTGGAAGCAAACGCGAAGAGAGAAATTGGGAAGAAAGCGTAGAGAACTGGGAAAGAAATAAGGCAAACAAGTTTCATTAAAATAAGAGGGGTAAAAGAGTAAAATCAAGTTAGTTAGTTTGAACAAATGGCTAATTGCTTAATAAATTAAAACATGTGCTATTCCTTGAAAACATATGTCAAACATGTGCTACTTACTTAAAAAACTCTATGAAATAATCTAAAGCAATTAGAGGTATTTGGTAAACATGGTTCTTAAATAAGCATGTAACCGTTTTTGCTTTTACGTTGTGTAATTTGTAGGGTGAAATTAATAACCGAATTAAAAATCGAAAAACCGAAAAAATTTTAATCGAATACCGAATAACCGAAAAAAATAAAAATTCGGTTATAATAACCGAATGCACTGAATGCACCGAAGTAAATCGGTGCGGTTTTTCATATACGGATTGAAATAACCGAATTACCTGTTGTATAACCGAATTATCGAATTTTTAACTGAATAACTGAATTTTTAACCGAATTTTTAACCTAATAACCGAATAACCAAAAATTTTGACCTAATTTTAACCGAATTATCGATTTTTTAATCCAATTTTATGCATTCGATTTTTAACCGAATAACCGAATTAAATAACCGAACAATCGGTAATTACTTCAAAAAAACCAGTTTCGGTTATTAATTTCAAAAAACCAAAAATTCAGTTTCGGTTATAAAAATGCCAAAAAAAATCAAAAAACCGCACTGCTTTCACCCCTAGTAATTTGTATATAATCTCAAAAGTAGGCTAAAGTTGTTTTTAAATAACTAATTCTGCTTCTGGGTTTACAATTACTAAATTATCCCTAGCATATGTGCAATAGTAAAACAATAAAAAATAAAAAACCAACGTACATACAATCATATACATATATATATTTTATAAACGTATGTATATGTATATATATATGAATTATATACCTATATATAGTATAATTATGTAATTAATCAAAAAATACATAATATATATATATATTTATTTATTTATTGCTCACATTATATATGTCTTAAAATGTTGAAATTAAAGATTTAGTTATAAAATATTTTATGTTACATGTAACATATATACGTGTAAAAGTGTAACATTACATGTGTTACATTTTATGTTACGTATAAAGTTATATTTAATGTTACACTTTTTACACGTATATATGTGACATATAACATAAAATATTACATGTTATGGCTAAATTCTTAATTGCGTGAAACTATGGCTAAATCCTTCAAACTTTACTTTTAAAATGGCTAATTGCTTAACTGGCCCATAAATATATTATAATTTTATTTATGTGTAATTAACCTAATAAAAGCGGTACCAAGACATTAAACATTATATATATAATATTTATCATCATGTAATTAACTCAATAATATAAATATAATATATATATATATATATATTTTTTTTTTATTGAGAATAGATTTGTTAAAGTCATAAATGTATTTTTATAAAATGAACAAAATTATTGAATTCTTTATCTCTATATTAAAATGAATAATAAATATTAATTTTATAAAATAATTACAATGATATGACTATTTTGGTAATTATATATGTTTACAGTAATTTTATATTAGTTTATCAAACACTTAAATACTGCTCTTGCTATTAACAATAGTTTTAAAAATACAGTTTACCAAACACCCCACCTGCTTATAACTGCAGCAACTTATTTCTGAAGTACAGTTTATAGCATTTCTTATATAAGCATAGCAATGCCATATTAGCACTACGTAGAAGTGGAAACGGTTATCTGCTTCTTTAAGAAGCAAGTTTACCAAACACCTATACATGTTTTAGATTCTTTGATAATCTAAAAGTAACTTTCAGAAACAATGCCAAATTAACCCTATTTTTTAAATAAAATAATAATATTTAAAAATTATTAAAATTTATGTAAGGAAAAAGCTATAACAGTCGATTAAAATTTATCTACATATATTTTAAAATGTTATATGTTAAATACATAATAAAAATTAAATATTTGAGGAGTTTCATTTGATATTTGTTGTTGCAATTCATTTTTCAGAACTACAATAATTTTATTTAAATATTTTGTTTATTTTTTGTACATTAAATTATTAGTCAATAAATGTTTAACTTTAAAGTCACTTGTTTCGGGCCCAAATTTTTTGGATCTAAACTTTTGGCGGTAGAAGGCGGCAACAAAAACATCTTCGACGGCAATTCAGCAAATACTTTTATTCAAATGAATGCTTTAGTTTTTTTTTTCCTTTCAAATGAGGAAGAAATTGGCTAAGTTATTTCAATTGATGATTTTTTTATCATTATTATCAATATTCATTATTATTATAATGCACCAAGATCTCTATAAAAATTAAAAGTTGTCCTTTTCGTATGTGTAATAACTTGAATTAGTTTTGTTTAAGTATTCATGACGTTAGAAATTTGCCAACAAAAACGATCTAGTTAGTTGGGGACCTGCTAAATAGAGAAATTAGAGCCGTTTTGACCACACATTACCTTTGGTCAAAGCAGTTTTCTCTCTTTCATGTTAGTTTTTGCAAGGGAATGTTTTAGAGTGAAAATAGCGATCTTCTCCCTTACTTGAGTTTTGGGGGCTTTATATACTTCTATTATCGAACGATACTTTTTCTCGATTTTAAGCTTGAATTATTGGTCGCACGTGGGCTCTGACTTGCGTCTAATCAATACTTTACCCTTGCGTGCTGATTACCCCTTGTTAGCGGTCAAACCCTAAGCAGTAGGTGAGAATTGGTATTGATCTAATCGAGGCGAGCCAATTCACGACTTTTTTCCTTAATTTTTAGGAATGCTGTCTCCCACGAGAGGCACACCATACGAGGTTTTACCATCTCCTATAACGATCCTCTCTTTCGAGGAGTTTCCTCAAGGTCGTGGCTTTTGTCAATCACTGCATTGAGAGCAAAGTCCTCGTGGAACTTGTTCCTTGGGATATCTGTACTAGTCGATTTTCTAAATTTGACAAGTGAAGCTGGTTGGGGCACTCTGTTCTAGGGGTAAAACGACCTTACTAGGAATGCCCGGGGTAAAATGACCTAACTAGCAACGCCCGATAGCAAGTATTAAATTATAATTTTTGTGATAAAAACTAAATAATAAAGCTCAATTCGCTAAATGTAGTTTATTCAGATTATTATCCAATTCTTGTTATTGTTTAATATGTCCAATTAATATTGTTTGTTACATACAATACAACCTCGATAAATTAATACTCGATTAAATTATACTTTTGTACAATCCCGACTTGGGACCAATGTGCTAAATTAATAATTCGCTAAATTTATAAGATAATAATTTTTCAGAAAAACACACAGGTCTCGCTTGATATATAAATTATGCCAATCTATCTTCAGTGATCAAGGTTTGGAATCTACTTCGGATGTCTCACATTCAACCAAAAGCAAAGCAGCTCTAATCATCTTTAGCGGAACCAATAGACGCTTGATATTATCACAGCGCCCGCAGCTGCAAAGCCAAGAGATCTAAAGATCCTCGAGCTATAATCTGCTGGCTTTTGTGAACGGACTTCCATAAGATCCTTTATCTGCAAGACAAGACAATTGAAGGATTGTTAAAATACAAAGACATAGCAGGAGATTTAAACTTAAACAGCAAAATTTATCATTTAATCTCTTTGGAAAGGCAAAACATTAATAAGAAAACTAAGACTAAGAGCTTAGGAAGACAAAGGTAGCACAATGTTAGTATAACATGGTAGAGAAGACTGATGACTATCAAGCAAGATGAAAAAGTTCACCAACCACGACCGGCTGCTTCCAATGATTCTTAATTCCTTGCAGGTGCCCCATCCCAACAACAGCAACTACCGAACTATTCTCGCTCGCTATTTGCAGTAGCATTGACGACATGTACCTATATATCATCCAATACAGAGAAGATGAATAAGAAAAAAAAAATTAGATGAATAAGAACAAAGAAATTACCAAAGTATTAGCAAATGGTCTATTCATAAGTAAAGCAGTTAAATATTTAAATGGAAACAACTGCATTATTTGCTAATAAAAAAGACTATTCTAAACTGTTGCAACTTACCGACATAGACAAGAAAGGATTTCCATTAGAGAAAACGGAAAAGCAAACTCAAAAGACGACGATGTGATTAGCCCAAGTATTCAATTAGTTCAATCTAAGCTGTAAATATTATGTAATAAATAAAGCGGCAAAAAGTTGCCCTAAACAAGAACAGAAAGAATACTAACTTGTCTCGCTCGTGTACAAGAGTCTCCATAACGGTAGGGAACTCCTTACGCAGCAGTTGAATTGCAAGGGTAACCACGTCGACATCATCCGTTTCCTTCAACTGAAAGGTATATGAAGAAAATAATCCTGTTTTCCTAGAGTGCAATGACTTTAAAATTTTATTCAGCTCCTCTGCACTCGGTAAAGAGACAGGTGGGAAAAGCAGATAGTAGAGCAGCTTGATCTTATGCCAAAGAGGCATCTTTTCCCATGTCCTCCGTAGTGTAATCTGTTTCATTAATCATTCAATATTATATATATTGTCGTCTCATGACCAAAACAAGAGTGGGCATAAAGGAGCACCATTGACAAAACATGACAATTTATTTTGAAATAAAACTACAAGATGGTGTGCACCGCATGTTTAAGATTGACTTGGCAATCGTGTTCAATCAAAATGTGCTGGTTAAATGAGTTAGCTGAGAAGTACAAAGAATACAAGTTAAGCAAAAGTGTAGCAAACCCTCAACTGACCAAATAAAAAGATGAAGATTGAAGACATGTTTAACATTGATATGCTAAAGACGAAATTTATACTGCTCTTATAGACCACGAATTCCTCTTCTCAAAAGGAAATTAAAGAAGAATTGAAAGTGAGAATACATGTGCGGTATAGTTACTAATTAAAATACATAATCTGCATCGAAATGTATGCCTCTGAAACATTTTTGTAGAAAGGGGGGAATATAACAGTAAGAGTCTAATTAAACAAGAATGTTTACCTGCACCGGGCGATCGCCAAGTATCACTTTACCGCCATACTTCATAGCTTCTTCGTATGCAACACGAAACTCAGAACCAGGAACAACTTTCAATTCGTCGGCAACCTTCCAAAGAGTCAAAACAACAACTGATGCATATAAGTGTATCAGCATAATTAATGACTGCTAGTTGCAGCTGAAAAAAATCAAAATGCGGACGAAACTGGCTGAGAAACTTAACATGGAAAAGCATTACCTTAGCAAGAAACCAGGTATATAATACTCCAAGTAGGTTATGACTTTTCTTCCACATTTCTACCATTTCTTCCGTAGTTGGCACCTGAAAAACTAAAATGAGTTTATGACCTACGTATATTCAGTATGCAATATATACAACCACACCTATCACATCCAAATAAAGCTAAAAACGTAAGTTCCATACTATAGTTCTATATATATATATATATATATATATATATATATATGGTGCAATAGATTCCACATTTCTTAATTAATGTATAAATCACGACATATCACTTCAACACTAAACATAAAAAGGGCCGACTACAGATTTATGCTTTTCAAACCTAATCCAATCTGAATCAACAAACATGGAGGCCTAGCTATACAAAGAATCTAACATGCGCATTTTGTTCTGCAAAATTATGCAGCAAACAGCGCACCTGCATAAGCACAATGGTGGGCAATTTTTTTCTCAATTTTTGCACGAATATTTTCTTAAACATTCAATCCTTAAAATAGTGATTGCCAAACAATTACGCAACAAACAAACCATCATTCTTTCAAAAGCCAAATAATAATAATAACAACTACCTGCAAAGTCTTGCGGCGAAGCACTTTCTGTCGACTTAAACATAGCTCCAAGAAAACAACCTGCAAAAAGACCACAAACCAAGCGAATTTCAAAACAGGAACACTAGTTTCATCACAAATATCCAAAAATAAAACAAGAAAACAAAGAGAGAAATAAAATCACCTCTGGTTTTAAATATTTGATAACAGCTTCCACTTCTCTGCACGATTCCTGTAACCACACAAACCACGCATTCAAAATCCAACCCCTAATTTCTCAATTTTCCTCAGAATTTTCTCGACAACCAAACAGATTCAAAATTACCTCGGATACGTGAATGGTTCCGACGAGGTAGACATAGCAAACGCCACCTTCGGCCGAGGATTCACACTCCAACACCACCACGCTCCTCGCCAGCTCGTCGGGAAGGACAACCCTGCGCCGCTCCGGATCCGCCTCAGGCTCCGACGCCTCGGCGGCGGCGGCCCCGGCCGACACGGCGTCTCTCTCCCTCGGCTCGTCGGCGCGGACGATGCTCTCCGACAAGTCCTTGGCCATCGCCGGACGCGGCGAATCATATCGCCGGCGAGCTCCGGTAGCGGCGGTGGGGAAGCGCCCCGTCAAGCGGCGGCGGAGGAGAGAGGGATCGGCGAAGAACCGGCGCGACTCGGGCGAGTGGAATCGGCGAGTCGGGAAAATGGTTGTGGCTCTGACGAGTGGCGGTTGGGTATGTTTGTAGATATAATAGCTTCGACGAGAGAGTAAGGAACACATAATTAGAAACTTTAGTTCAATAGATCCCCGGAAATACTGGATTTGGTAAATAGATCCCTGAAAATACTGGTTTTGGTAAATAGATCCCGTCCGGTTTTAAATTGACGAGTCGGTCGGGGGTCTCCTGTCCCATTGGGGCTGGACCTCTTCCGTGGAGGCGCTAGGGTTTGCGAAGGCCATGGTGTTGTAGTGGTGGGCTGTCCAGTGCCGAGGGACGACGCGGACGGGCCGTTCACGAGAGGCGCGGTGGCAGCCACGGTGAGGAGGGAAGGGAAGAAGGGAGGGGTTATTCAAGGGTACTTCTGTCATGTGTCAAAAAGGAGCATAATCTTTTTTTTTTTTTTTTTTTGACACACTGTTAAGGGCTCATTTTGGATAAAAATTCAGATATCAATTTGTATCTTTTATGTCGTATTTTTATCATATAAATTAAAATGCATGTTATTTGAGGTATACCATTTGTTTTTATCTATTATTTAAATATTTTCATTCTCATTTTTTTTTTATTTTCCTCATTCTAATGTAATATACTTAAATTTTAACCATTTAATTTATCTTAAAATTTAAAAAGTTAACAACTAATAACTCATCCAAATATTTTTCCCAAACAAAAACGTATTATTTTTGGTGCTTTAATACACGAGTTCAATCTAATGAGTTTAAGAAATAATATATATATATATATATATTATATGCAAATGAATTAGAAGTATTCAATTAATAAATTTTCTAATGGTTTCATAATTTTAAATTCCTATGATATCCAATTCAAAATTTTATGACCATTGAATTTTAAATAAGTGCCATAAGAAAATGATTATTTCGTATTTTGTGAATGATGAAACAAATTGTATGAGGTAGTAAATAATGTAGTTTGTGAGCAAACTACAATAAGTTTAGTGTACTTTAGCAAAAGAAACTACAATCAAATTGTTGTCACACTAGTACAAACACTACATGTAGTATTTAGAAGAAAAGGTACAAACATGTAATTTTATAGAACATCACATGGCATTAAAATGACAACAATAAGTCCATAATAGGCATCATTTTTAGCATTTATGGAGGGAATTTTATTTCCTTATTGACTCAAGACAGTAATGTAAATGTAATGTAGAGAATCGCGCTATACCAAAAATATGTTGGGAAAAAATCGTCACACCCACAAATACGCAAATACACACATAGCTGAAACTCAACATGCAAATCCGACGGTGATTCTTTGACCGGTGCTTTTTCACCGAGTAATTACTTAGAATTTTCCAGTTTTTCACCGGTTTTTAGTTTTTTTAAACCGATTTATTAAATTAGTAGTTTTATTTTATATAAATTAATAATTTTATAATTTAATTTAGCATTGTTTTATAAGTTTTAATTATGTTTTATAAGTTTTATTTATTTTAATTATTTAATTTAGGGATTTTAAGTTTTAATGTTTAAATTTATTTTGTATAAGTTGAATAGTATAAGTTTAGTGTTTTTATCTTTTAAGGTTTATGATGAAGTGTTATAAATTATAATGGTAATTGGTAACAAAATTATATTGCTAATTATTTTGTTAATAAATAAGTATTAATTCTAAAATAATTAATAAATTTGTTTTAATAAATCATGAATAAAAGAATATGATAAAATAAAGAATTTTACATATGATAAGAAAATATAAATAAAAATGACCGAAACCAATGTCGACAATCCGAGGGGGACGTTTAGGGGGGGGGGGGGGGGGCGGGGGCCGTGCGACATCACTAGAGCATCCACTCTTCAACCCGTTGAGCTAGCTCGGCGTTTGCTTGTTCGACCGTGTTCTGCATGCGCATCTGAGCTAGTTCCCAGTCTTTTACCAATGTCAAAATCTCCACTATTTTTAGCTTTAGTCGGATTCGATGAGTATCTAAAATATTGTAGGCCATACTAAATGTAGATTCTAAAGACACTGTAGAGACGGGTATGGAGAAGATATCATGAGCCAACGTGGATAACACTGAAAATTGGCCTGAATGATTCCGCCACCACCTGACCAAATACAGGTTGTCTGAACCTGCGTCTGTGAATCTGGTATTCAAGAACACGTTTAGTTTGTTGTGCTCGGCTCCTCCTGGGGGGCTCACACTTGATAGCAACTCTTCTTCATCCTGTTCGTCTTCCAGCACCAATCTCCAACTGGCTGAAGTCAGTGACGTCTTCTCAGTAGGGGCCTGATCTGGAGTTGCTCTGAACCGCAACTCATATACACTGTAAGCCTCTTGCAAGGCTGACATGTGGTCATTTAATAGGCTCGCGTAGTTTGGGCTGAGTTGTTTCGTCAATACTTTTAAAAATTTCAAGAGGCCCTTATATCTACTATGTAGGTCTAATAGGAAGGCAAAAGCGTAGAGATGCGGTAAGGGATGAAAATATTTCAGGAACTTCTCCAGCATCTTATTGATGGCCCTTGCAAGACGTTGGTGGTTCTTATATTTTTTGAAGACGTTGCCGATGATGATCAGTTGGTGCATGACAAGAGGAGTAGTCGCTCGCAAAGAGGATGACAAAATAGTAGTCGCTTCGTAGAACACCTGAAGGAACCCGTAGAGCAGCATGATATCTTGCCAATACCGTTCGTTTAGCAAAGTGTCTCTCCGCTCATTGTTGTACCAAACGGTGAAGCTCTCCGCATATAGAATGATACTTTGCAGTATCAAGTAAGTCGAATTCCATCGAACCAGCATATCGTTGGCTATCATTTTCGGTTCTAACTGATTTAATACGCACGCTCTCCTCCATCGGGCCTCTCGTTGGTGGGACCCGTTTAAAAAAATAACGGCATCCCTAACATCTTTAAGCGTAGAGTCCATCTCCTTCAGACCATTTTGAACCACAAGATTCAAGATATGTGCAACGCAATGGCTATGGAAAAAGTATAGATGGGAAATCGGGTTCAAAGCCCCTCGGAGAATGGTGATTACTCGGTCGTTGGCGGAAGCGTTATCCACACTGATAGAGATAACCCGTCCTGTAACGCCGTAATCATTCACGACTTGTAATAGCTGCTGATCTATCATTTCTCTGTTGTGCCCTTCATCCATGAGTCTGAACCCGATGATTCTCTCCTCGACGTTCCAATCCTCATCAATGTAGTGACAACAAACGCCGATGCAGTCGTGCGAATTCCTACTGGACTATATATCGCTCGTCAACGCCACCCGTTGGTTCGTCTCCATAAAGTCCGCGATCAACTCCGTTGTTTTCTACTCGTACCACTTTTCCAAGCCCGCTCGAGTAGTCGTTCTACTGGGACGCTGATAGTCGGGCTAGAATGATTTTCGTATCAACTCCACCCAATGTGGATTGTCGGCGAAGTTTAGGTCCAAGCCTTTCACTACGATGAACCGAGGAAGTTCTTGTCTGCGCAGTGCGTCATCGTATGAAAAACCTGTCGACGGCCTGGCTCCACTAGTCGCCCCCTCAGCTGGCAGAGGAAACCCGTAACCCGTTAACCAATTTATCACAATTGTTAATGTGATAATGGAGGTGGGTCGTCCCTCGACTTGAATGCCTCCCCAATTTCTTCCTGCAACCCTTACAAATGGCCCACACCTTGATACTGCCGTCTTCTTGTCGTTCTTCAATTCGCGTCATACTCCGCCACACCTCAGACTTACGTCTCTTTGGTCGCGTAGCTTGGACGTTGACTTCCTCATTGACGTCCTCATCATCCCCGTCATCTCCATCGCCAGGTGCGGCCGATGAACCACCGACGGCATGTCCGATAGAGGGCTCCCCGAACTCAGGGCCGAATGAGTAGTGTGGAGCTGGCGGTGGATATAACTGAACAGTCGGCACAGGTGGCGAACCGGTATACGTTGGCACCGGGAAAGTAAAAGGCATTTTCGACGGCCTAAATTGCTGTCTCCCGGTCGCAAACTGCTCAAATGTCAGCATCTGATAGTAATCGCCGAAAGGCGGACGATGTGACGAGCTATTGGGCTGTCCCGCTTTGTCAGCCCAGCTGCAGATTTGTAGAAAGAGCATGCAATATCCGCTCGGCACGGTCCATGTCGCTATCCGTGAAGGTGGGCAACGGCCTTGGTGGGCCACTAAATAAATAATTGCTCTTCTGATGCATCGCCTCGATCCATAGAACATGCTCCTGTGTTTGGCTTATGTGTGTGCCCTGAGTCTCGTCGTCACTGTAGGCGGCCTGCGAGTCTTGGTACGGATACGCCATGTCAATAAATTTCTAACAAACAAACAAAAAAAGTGCGTTATTATTTAATTAAATAAATAAATGAACAACTATTGATTTTATTAAATTTATGTACATAAAATTTAAGTTATAATATTATAAGTTTTATAACTAGTTTAAGTAACAATTGAACTAACACTATTATAAGTTCTATAACTAATGTTAAATTTAACAAACTAAAAAGTAATAATTTGACTAACAATTTAACCAATGGTTTAACAAATATTTTAAATAATTACCTTAACTAACAATATAACTAATTTAATAAATTATAACGATAATTACCTTAACTACTATTAAATTAACAACTACTAATTTAAGTATAATGAAAAAATAAAATAAGAAGTACTAATTTAACTATAATGAAAGAAATAGAATAATAACTTCTAAAATTAAGTACTAATTTAACTATAATGAAAAAAGTAAAATAACAACTACTAAAATAACAACTACTAATTTAACTAAACAAATAAATAAAGTAACAACTAATAATCTAATAGGCATCTAATAGGCATCTAATAGGCATCTAAGTACTATGAAAGTAAACTAAATCATTTTACTAAATACTATAGGCATTAATATATAACTAATAATCTAATATATTAATTAACTAATAATTTAACTACTAATTTAAATATTATAACTAATAAAATTATAACTACTGTTAATTTAACTAAAATATTATAAGTACTACTAATTTGACTAATAATATAACTATTACTTTACTAGTAATTTAACTAATAATATAACTAGAAATTTAAAAATCATTTTACTAAATATTATAGGCAATAATATAATTAATATATTATAACTAATAATTTAACTAAATTTTATAACTAATAATATTATAACTACTACTAATTTAATTAAAATATTATAAGTAATACTAATTTCATTAATTATATAACATTCTACTAGTATTTTAACTGATAATATATAACTAATCATTTTAATAAATATTATAGGCAATAATATAATTAATATATTAATTAACTAATATAATTAATACTAATCAATATAACCAACTACAATAATTATATAAAGCAAGCAAGCAAGAATCAAGAACTTATCCGCCTTCACCGTTGATGACCTTCAGGCTTCAAGCAACCAACCAAACACCAACTGACCAAGCAAGCACTCTCAAGCGTGAGATCGAAGGAGAAAAATTATCAGAGTTTGTGAAATATTGTGAATTGCACAACAACTCACCAAGCAAGCACTCTCCTTTTATAACATAAAATTTTTGTTTTGTTCACACCACACTGTGCATTCACGTTCTCAACCACTGTGTATTCACGTGGAAGAGTCTTCACTGTTGCACACCATGCCTGCTTGCTACCGAGTCCACTACACAACCACGCCCTGCGACCTGCACTGCTGTGCGCCTGCGCCTGCCCCTCACGCTAACGACCTGCACTGATGTGCATTGACGATTTTTTTTTTATTTGTTTCGGCCAAAGTCCGGGGAATAATCGGAGAAAAGAGGGGACGAATTTTTCGGTGAAAAATCGGGTAATATCCGATCATTCCCCGCTGGGTAATAACCGGGTATTACCCGGTTTTTTACTGAAAAAATCGTTCGGGGAAAATATCCAGGCAATTGTCCGGACCGTAGAGCAATAAAATAGAAAAGACACGTAATTTAAGTGGTTCGACAAATTATCTGCGTCCACTATAGATAGACCTTTTTTTCATTAATCGACGGATAAAGATTACTCACTCAAACTCTCAAATCTCTCGTCAACCCAACACCCAATACACACTTTGGTCTATCTCTCTCACCCTCACACAATTCACACAACCTCTTCTCTCTAACACACGTGATAGCACAACAATCTGCACACTTTTTCTTTCACTCAGCAGAGTAGCCCTTTTCTTTCTCACATACACAAGCTGCACCAAAAATGTTGGCTACCACCTTTTTTTTTTTTTCTTCACGTTGGCTGCACTATCTCTTCTTCTCTATAGCTATATAAATAGCTAGGTTAAAATAAGCATATTGGGCTTTTGAGTCCACAACCACATTGCCGGACGCGGCGAAGCAGATCGGCGGCGAGCTCTGGTAGCTGTGACGGGGAAGTGCCCGGTCGTGCGGCGACGGAGGAGAGAAGGTTCGGCAAAGAAGCAGCGCGACTCGGGCGAGTGGACTCGGCGAGTCGGGAAAATAATTGTGGCTATGACGAGTGGCGGTTGGTTATGTGTGTAGATGCAATAGCTTCGACGAGAGAGTAAGGTTTGTTGGTGAGACGTTGTGGTGAACACAATATTAGGTTGTTTGGCACACGTGTGCATTCTGCTTGTGGCTCTACATTGATTTTTATTTTTCAAGGAATGGGTCGTTTGGATGGCATTCCAAAATCAAAAGTATAAAGCATTTTGATTTGAGTTATTACGAGCATAAAAATTTGAGGTTACAACGGGGTTATTTTTTAAATAAAATAATAAAAAATAATATTATTTAAAAATTATTAAAGGAAAAAGCTGTAATAGTTGATAAAATTTATGTACATATATTTTATAATGTTATATGTTAAATAAATAACAAAAATCTGATAATATAAATCATGATAATATCCTTTATTATTTAATTGACATTGAATAATGCTAGAGAGCCCAAAAGTTTTTTCAAATATTTCATTCCAAATTACATGGCATTACACTTAATTTGCCAACTCATCTCTTTTAATTAAGTATTTAATTTTGCAATTATACCATTTCTTTAAGGGTGAAGTATGCAAATACCCAGAATTTATATAATAATAAAAATAAATACCCAAACTTTTGAAGTAATTGAGTTTCTAGTCAATTTGTGAATTACTTGCACATGCTTTTGGTAACAAAGTGAATTACCACCACTTACCACTGTGTAAGTAATTGCATCTTTTGGGTATTTGGTTACATTTTTCAAAAGATTGGGTAATAACTTACATTAAGTTTTAAAAATTGGGTATTCACTATAATTTCTCTTTCTTTAATTGGTTTTTACAATGTTTTATTCTTTTTTTAAAAAGCCCTCTTCTTTAATGAGCCCAATATCCTCCACCGTTTATAGATACGGAATTCCAAGAAGAAGAAAAAAAGAAACTCTTAGTAAAAAAAAAGAGAGAAATAAAAAAAATCAAAGCAAATTAAAAATGCAAAGTCTAAATATCAAAGCATAAACGACATAACAACAAAGCATGGAGTTCTTTTGTGTTTTCTCTTTCCATTTTTCGTTCACAATTTAGAGTTTGGATTTATCCATAGTTCATGATGTAAGGTTTGGTTCGTGAAGTGCTTTTTTTTTAAAGACTAAAGAGATAGATTTATTAAGAGTATATGGTCTTTGAATCAATACTCATTAGTTTATTTACGAAAAAGATAATTGAAACAAAGAGAAGCAAATATAATTTTTTCCCATTTTCTTTGAAGGTAGAATAGAGAAAATGAGATTGTTTGCTGTATCTTTAAAAAAAAATCAAATAGTAACTGTTTCTAACAATCCAAATCTAGCCACAACATTATTCACTACATCTTTAAAAAAAATCAACAACAACCATCTCTAACAATCCAATAAAACACAAATGCACGGAGTTTCTAATTTGCTTTGATATTTGGACTTTGCATTTCTAATTTACTTTGAATTTTATTTTAATTTCTTTTTTTTTTTTTACTGAGAGTTTCTTACATTTTTTTTTTTTTGGAATTCCGTATTCATAAATGGTGGAGGGAATTGAGAAGAGGGCTTTTTAGCAAAAGAATAAAAAATTGTAAAAACTAATTAAGAAAAAGGGTATAATTACAAAATAAAATATTTAAATTAAAATAGATGAGTTGGCAAATGTTTTTCTTTTCTTCTTCTTCGATGCAATACTAAAGTGAAAAGCTAAAATTAATAAATTTAATTTATCAAATAAATGCCATAATTTATATAAAAAATTAGCAGAGGAGTTTTCATTTGATATTTGTTGTTGCAACTCTTTTTTCAGAACTACAATAGTAGAGTTTTATTAAAATATATATTTTTTACATTAAATTATTAGTCAATAAATCTAACTATTTATATCTATACATTTATACTAAGGCACAATCCGTTTCTCCAACTTTGCTAAGATGCCTCACAAGGGGACGGCATATGGCGTACCCCTACGGATGACACATGGCGTTTTATATATATATATATATATATATATTTAAATTGCATTTGAGGGCCTATTTTGGGGGTTTCAGAGAAATTTTAGAGGGTTTTTGTGCAAATTTTGGGACACTTTTTTTAAAATTCTCTCACCTCTCTCTTTCTTTTTTACTTTTTTGTTCTAATAATTTCAACAACTATTTTTTTGTCGTAATGATCTTGATTTTTTTTTGACACGGTTAGATTCAGAATATTTTTCTCATTATTTTGACACCGATTGTCATATGTTTTTTTTTACCATAACTATTTTTTGTTTATTTTATTTTTTCTAAGCTTTTATTTTTATTTTTTAAGTTTGAAATTTTTTAAAAGAGCCCCTGTATTTATATAAAATGATAAATTTAATCCCTCAATTATTCAAAATTAAAAAAATATCAATTTAAAAAAAAAGAATATCTGTTATTATTTTTTTGTCATATTTTCTATCCGTTATAATGTAAAAACTAGTATATTCTAATATTCTTAAGTTTTTTAAACTTTACTTCACCAATTTTCGACACGTGGCAAGCTCTAGAATTTCTTTTAATTGCACATAGGGACTTGGGTGAGGGCTTTACACAAATTTTGAGGGGCTTTTTATTACAAATTCTTATGACAATTTTTACAATTTCTCTCTCATTTCTCTTTTTTTTGCAATAATATTTTTATTTTTTTTGCCTCATCTCCCACTCTTTATATATCTCCCTCTCTATCTTAGAACTCTATTTTAGAAAAGAAATCATATGTTGTTTCGCACGCGCGTAGCGTGTGCATTTTGCTAGTGTACCATAAAGTCACTTGTTTCAGGTCTGGAGTTTTTGGATCCTAAACTTTGGCGGCAGAAGGCGGCAACAAAAGCATCTTCAACGGCTATTCAACAAATACTTTTATTCAAATGACTGCTTTCAAATTTTTTTTTTCCAAATGAAGAAGAAATTGGCTAAGTTATTTCAATTGATAATTTTTTATCATTATTACAAATATTCATTATTATTCCTATTATTATTATTATTATTATTATTATGCATTTAGATCTCAAAAAAAATTAAAAGTTGTCCTTTTCTTATGTGTAAACGTTAGAATTTTGTCAACAAAAATGATCACTAGAGTTAGCTCGGGGACTTGCAAAATAGAGAACTTAGATCCGCTTGGACCAAAGTTTGGTCAAAGCTGTTTTCTCTCTTTCAAGTTAATTTTTGCACCGGAATGTTTTAGAGTGAAAATGATGATCTTCTCCCTTACTTGTGTTTTTGGGGGCTTTTATATACTTTTATTACCGAAGGATACTTTTTCTTGATTTCAGGCTTGAATTATTGGTTGCACGTGGGATCTAAGTTACGTCTAATCAGCACTTTACCCTTGCGTGCGCGTCACCACTTGTTAGCGGTCAAACCCTGAGGAGTGGGTGAGAATTGGTTTTGGACTAATCGAGCCAAGCCAGTTCACAACTTTTATCCTTAATTTTTGAGAATGCTGTCTCCGCAAGAGGCGCGCCATATGAGGTTTTACCATCTTCTCCGAGGATCCTCTCTCCTAAGGGCTTTCCTCAGGATCGTGGCTTTTGTCAACCGCTGCATTGGACGCTAAGTCCTCGCAGAATTTGTTCCTTGGGATATTCGTACCAGTCGATTTTCTAAATTTGACAAGCAAATCTCGGGGTAAAACGACCTTACTAGGAACGCCCGATAACAAGTATTAAATTATATTTTTGTTATAAAAACTAAATACTAAAGCTCAACTTCACTAAATGTAGCTTATTTAAATTATTATCCAATTTCTTGTTGTTTATCTAGAGAATTTTAAGAAAATAGCCACTGTTTACAAAATGATTTTAAAAAATAGGCACAGTTTCAAAAAATTTAAAAACTAACAATGTAAGAAATTTCTTATAAAATTTTTGCCTAGTGTCAAAAATTTCGGGTAGTATTTTTATGTGTATTTTTGTTATTATAAAAAATTTCTTACTTTTTATGGCTAGTTTTTAAAATTTTTGAAACTGTGACTATTTTTAAAAACAGACAGTCCAAAATGACTACTTACCTAATTGACCTTATTATCTAATATGTCCAATCAATATTGTTGCATACAGTATAACCTCTGATTAATTAATACTCGATTAATTAATAACCTTGATTAAATTATACTTTTGTTCGATCTTGACTCGGGACGAACGTGATAAATTAATAATAATTTTTCAAAAAAACACACAGGTCCCACTTGATATATAAATTATGCAAATCTATCTTCAGTTATCAAGTTTTGAAATCTCCTTCGGATGTCTCACATTCAACCAAAAGCAAAGCAACTCTAATCATCTTTAGCGGAACAGATAGATACTTGATACTATCGCAGCGCCTGCAGCTGCAAAGCCAAGAGATCTAAAGATCCTCGAGCTATAATCTGCTGGCTTTTGTGAACGGACTTCCATAAGATCCTTTATCTGCAAGACAAGACAATTGATGGATTGTTAAAATATAAAGGACATAGCAGGAGATTTAAAATTAAACAGCAAAAATTATCGTTTAATCTCTTTGGAAAGGCAAAACAGGAATAAGAAAACTTAAGACTAAGAGCTTAGGAAGACAACGCTAGTACAATGTTAGTTCTAATCATTGTTGTCTACGTATAGAAGGACATGGTAGAGACGACTGATGACTATCAAGCAAGATGAAAAGTTCACCAACCACGACCGGCTGCTTCCAATGATTCTTAATTCCTTGCAGGTGCCCCATCCCAACAACAGCAACTACCGAACTATTCTCGCTCGCTATTTGCAGTAGCATTGATGACATGTACCTATATATCATCCAATACAGAGAAGATGAATAAGAAAAAAGAAATTACCAAAGTATTAGCAAATAGTCTATTCATAAGTAAAGCAGTAAAAGGATTAAAAGGAAACAATTGCATTATTTGCTAATAGAAAAGACTTCTAAACTGTTGCAACTTACCAATATAGACAAGAAAGGATATCCAACAAAACGGAAAAGCAAACTCAAAAGACGATGATGCGATTAGCCCAAATATTCAATTAGTTCAATCTAAGCTGTAAATATTATGTAATAAATAATGCGGCAAAAAGTACCCTAAACAAGAGCAGAAAGAGTACTAACTTGTCTCGCTCGTGTACAAGAGTCTCCACAAGGGTAGGGAACTCCTTACTCAGCTGTTGAATTGCAAGGGACACAAGGGTAGGGAACTCCTTACTCAGCTGTTGAATTGCAAGGGTAAGCATGTCGACATCATCCATTTCCTTCAACTGAAAAGTATATGGAGAAAATAATCCTGTTTTCGTGATAGAGTGCAATGAGTTTACCATTTTATTCTGCTCCTCTGGACTCGGTAAAGAGACAGGTGGGAAAAGTCGATAGTAGAGCAGCTTGATCTTATGCCAAACAGGCATCTTTTCTGATAACCTCTGTAGTGTAATCTGTTTCATTAATCATTTAATATTATATATATTGTCGTCTCATGATCAAAATAAGAGTGGGCATAAGGGAGCACCATTGACAAAACATGAAAATGTATTTTGAAATAAAACTACAAGATGATGTGCGTCGCATGTTTAAGATTGACTTGGCAATTGCGTTCAATCAAAATGTGCTGCTTAAATGAGTTAGCAGAACATGTCTTGACTCTGAGAAGCACAAAGAAAACAAGTTAAGCAAAAGTGTAGCAAACCCTCAACTGACCAAATAAAAAGATATGCTAAAGATGAAATTTATACTCCTCTAATAGACCACGAATTTCCCTTCTCAAAAGGAAATTAAATAAGAATTGAAAGTGAAAATGCATGTGTGGTTTACTTACTAGTTAAAATACATAATCTGCATCGAAATGTATGCCTCTGAAACATTTTTGTAGTAAGGGGGGAATATAACAGTAAAAGTGTACTTAAACAAGAATGTTTACGTGCATCGGGCGATCACCAAGCATCACTGTACCGCCATACTTCATAGCTTCTTCGAATGCCACACGAAACTCAGAACCAGGAACAACTTTCACTTTGCTGCCAACCTTCCAGAGAGCGTAAACAACAATAATTGATGCATATAAGTGTATCAGCATAATTAAGGACTGCTAATAGCAGCTGAAAAAAATCAAAATGCGGACGAAACTGGCTGAGAAACTTATTATGGAAAAGCATTACCTTAGCATAATACCAGTTACATAATATTCCAAAGAGGTTATGACCTCTCTTCCACATTTCTACCATTTCTCCCGTAGTTGGCACCTGAAAAACTAAAATGAGTTTATGACCTACGTATATTCAGTATGCAATATATACAACCACACCTATCACATCCAAATAAAGCTAAAAACGTAAGTTCCATACTATAGTTCTATATATATATATAGTGCAATAGATTCCAAATTTCTTAGTTAATGTATAAATCACGACATATCACTTCAACACTAAACATAAAAAGGGCCGAATACAGATTTATGCTTTTCAAACCTAATCCAATCTGAATCAACAAACATGGAGGCCTAGATATACAAAGAATCCAACATGCGCATTTTGTTCCGCAAAATTATGCAGCAAACATTGCCCTGCATAAGCACAATGGTGGGCAATGGGAGTAACATTAGTAATTTACTTATAAAAAAAAGGGCAAATGCAATAGTGGCATAAAATGTAAACATGAATCTCAAAGGTTGCATGGATCAATTTTCCCAATTTTTTACTCAATTTTCGCATGACCATTTTCTTATAAATTCAATTCTTAAAATATCGATTGCTAAACAATTACGCAACAAACAAACCATCATTCTATCAAAAGCCAAATAATAATAATAATATCAACTACCTGAAAATTCTTGCGGAGAAGCACTTCCTCTCGATTTAAACATAGCTCCAAGAAAACAACCTGCAAAAACACCACAAAACAAGCGAATTTCAAAATAGTAACACTAGTTTCATCACAAATATCCAAAAATAAAACAAGAAAATAAAGAGAGAATTAAACCTCTGGTTTTAAATATTTGATAACGGCTTCCACTTCTCTGCACGATTCCTGTAACCACACAAACCACGCATTCAAAACCCAACCCCTAATTTCTCAATTTTTACAGAATTTCTCGACAACCAAACAGATTCAAAATTACCACGGAGATGTGACAGGTTCCAACGAGGTAGACATAGCAAACGCCACCTTCGGCTGAGGATTCACACTCCAACACCACCACGCTCCTCGACAGCTCGTCGGGAAGGACAACCCTGCGCCGCTCCGGATCCGCCTCAGGCTCCGACGCCTCGGCGGCGGCGCCGGCCGACACGGCGTCTCTCTCCCTCGGCTCGTCGGCGCGGACGATGCTCTCCGACAAGTCCTCGGCCCTGGAGCTCCCGATGCGGACGAAGTCCTCGATTTCCGGCGACCGCGAGTCCGTCGCCGGACGCGGCGAATCATATCGGCGGGGAGCTCCGGTAACGGCGACGGGGAAGCGCCAGGTCGCGCGGCGGCGGAGGAGAGGGGGTTCGGCGAAGAAGCGGCGCGACTCGGGCGAGTGAAGTCGGCGAGTCGGGGAAATGGTTGTGGCTCTGACGATGTAACAGCTTCGCCGAGAGAGTAAGGAACACATGATTAGAGCTTTAGCTCAACAGATCCCCGAAAATACTGGTTTTAAACTGACGTGCCGGTCGGGGTTTTGAAGTCCCATTGGGGCTGGAGCTCCGTCGTGGAGGCGCTAGGGTTTGCGAAGGCCATGGTGTTGCAGTCGTTGGCAAGCGACCAGGGCCTGAACATCTATATTCCGAGAGATTGTAGTATATGTTGAAACGATCATGCAAATATGCAATTGTGCTATTAATTATCGCAATTTATTTCTTGGCGATGATTTATTGTTATTATTTTTTAATTTCTATGAAGAATGAGGAGGAAAATGTTAGGTCGTGATGTTTCATATATCTTGCTTATTATTATGATTATTTTAAAGTAGAAGAATATTTCAAAATTTACATAATAATAAAAAATAAATTTTTAAAATTTAATAATTAACTAATTTTTTTAATATTTTACACATATTTTTAATCACTAAATTAATTATCACAAATTATTAGTACGTAAAATATTAAATTACTAACTCTTCAAAAAAAAAAAAAAAGAAAGAAAGTTAAATTACGTTATATTTTTCAAAAAATTAAGTATTTATTTAAATTAAATATTCACTATATATATATATATATATTTTTTTTTTTTAAGAAATATTTTTCTGACTTGCGTTTGTGTTTCGCTTTAGGAGGCATTTCTTCTTTCAAAGTAAAATGGTAGCCTTAACTTGAACAAAGAAAAATGCATGTAACTTTGCTTCCTTGATCGCTCTATGCAAGAAAATTCTAACAAGAAGTACAAGCATCTCGTGTTTAGTTTTCGGGTATCTTACACAAGAGAATGATAATAAGCGTATGCAAAATTTATTTGATAATTTTTATGCCATGTTATATTTTTTTTTCTTAGTATTTCTATTTAGTAATTTTTTTTTACGGTCAGTTAGGCAAATAGCCATTTGAACGGTGTGTTTTTAAAAAATAGCCACAGTTTCAAAAAATTTAAAAACTAGCCATAAAACTGTATGAAATTTCTGACAATAACAAAAATACACATAAAAATATTGTAAAAAGTGGTTGAAAAAAAAAATGAAATGTAATGGAATAGGAGGAATGAAAGAGGTGAATAAGGTGAAATTAGAGTTGGGAGAGAAAATAGAAAAATTGGTGCATAAATCTAAAAAGCCATGGACAGAGAAAAGAGGTTATCAGATAAATTGGAAGACAACCGAAGTTAGTCTCTTGAATAACAATCAATGAAACAAAGTCACCACGAAAAGGCGGAGATTGACCTCTCGAGTTGCACTGATTTAGCAGTCATGGTGTTGGGTTCACCGAGCTTCATGGCGGATCCAAGATCGAATCATGAACTTCATGGGAACTCAGAAGTCGATTCTTGAGCTCCAATGGCAGATCAAAAGTCGAGTCTTGAGCTTCAATGGCGGATCAAAGGTAGTGTCTTGAGCTCTAATGGCGGATAAAGTCGCGAGCTTCAATGGTAACTCGGAGGTTGAGTCGTGAGTTCGAGTCGTATGCTTCAATGGCAGATTAGAGTTCGAGTCGTGAGCTTCAATTGCAATTCGGCAATAGAGTCGAGTTCAAGAGAGAAAATAATTTCGCGCTCATAATCTTATGGAAAATAGAATATGCCAAATATGAATAAATTTCCTTCCACATTTTCTTTTAAAAATTTCCTCTCTTATTTTTTGAGTTCCAAACACAAGAAATAGCAAATCCTTCCAAATTTGTTTTTTTCCTTTCCTCTTGAAATTCAGATTCCAAACAGGCTCTTAGTGTCCTATTGGGATTGCTAGGTTTGATTGTAATGCGTCTAATTCATTTGTATTTCGACTGTGGCTACTAAATCTCTCCTCTTGATTAATTCTTCTTTCACTGCATTTGGGATTGCTTGGTACTTCTTCATCAATCTCAGTAAATTACGGTTGTAGTTTGATTTCTACAAGGGTGAAGAGGAATTCGATAATATGGATGTAAACTAGCTTTGATTGTACTTCATCGCAATATTTACAAATATAGTTAAATAAAAAAAATAACTATCTCCGTAATAATTATAAAGCCTTCCAATTCTTTCTCTTTCCTCTGCTATCAAGATCTTGATAGTTTTCAAATGTAAATATTGCTTTTTAGGACTCGAGCATGGTATATTAATCTGGGGATGAAAAAAAAGGAGGGGTAAGAAGAAAAAACTAATGAAATGACAAAAAGTCCATAATATTTGGTCATGTGACACGCACATGTCAATTTCTGTCCAAAGAATAAAGGGAAGCTATCAATTTGTAGATACCGTGATTCTTGCGTCTAAGAAACTCCCGAGTCAAGTATTTGATGAGTGTAATTTGAAAGATTTATCTTAACAAAACATTGTGACTAAAATTCTAAAACAGAAAAAGAAAAAAAAAATCACGACTTTTCTTTTTCCTTTTTTTGCTTATAATTTTACAAAAATCGATGATACCTCAAATGTTTGCGTAAATCTAAAATGCCAAAATTTCTATAAATACTGATATAGTCACACGTTAATTAGTGATTTCTAATATTTAAAAGAAAACGGGTTATGTAGATCGGAGGAAGGATAAAGACAAACCAAAACAAAAATGAAACATAAGGATATGGGTCTCTCTGTGGCATGGCATTTTGGTAAAATCTTGCAAGATTATTACCAGTAATAAGATGAAGTCTTAGCAAAGAGAAGAAAAGAAATCGTTGATTAAGAAATAAAATCAATGGCTAAAAAAGAAATCCTTTAGAAACTTGCATCCAAAACCCTGTTCATAAATAAAATATACAAGTTTGCCACACAAAATAGATAAATATTTTTAGGATAAAACTGTAACAGCGCTTAAGAAAGCAATGTCAGTGCTAACATCATATGCACAGTTTTCATATCACCTGATAGTTACCAAATTTACTTACTTGAGGGGGAAGTTAACCTATTTTCATCTGAATCATGCTTCGACGAAGCATCACCGCCCATGAGTTCCTGAAATCCTTCAACTTTCACTGGAGGAGCTCTAACAACGCTGCCCATGTTCCTGAAAAAGACAAAAAGTATCTCTGGATTTTAGGCAGCAAATTACTCGTACAGCTAGTCATCAAACTAATTAGTGACTCCCTTACTGTGTCTGCATTTGAGGAATTTGTACGGAAGCCATTGGTCTAAATTGATTACTGGATTGGTTATGGACGTTCGACATCGCGAAATTCGACATGGCAGCCAGTTGTTGTTGCCGAAACTGCATCTGGGTGTATCTGTTGTTGAAGTTGTTGAAGGCATTGGCATCCATTGGCATGTCCGATGACTGTTCAATCTTCACCTGCACCAAGGGCACTCTGTCCTTGTCCATATCCATGCTGGCCCGAGGAGTAGATGGTTGACGTCTTCGCATTCTCTCCAAGTGCTGCTGTTGTTGTAGCAGCTGTTGTTGCTGTTGCTGCTGCTGCTGCTGCTGCAGCAATTGTTGTTGTTGCTGCTGCTGCTGTTGCTGCTGCTGCTGAAACGCCAAATTTTGGGATTGGACAAATTGCTGCACCTGGGGATGCATTTGTCGGGACATCTGTGGATCGCAACAAAATGAAGTGGCATCATGATTATATTACAGGCTAAAAAAAGGCCAAAAGGCCCAAATCTTAAAAGCACGGAAATTTCCAAATCTTACAAGCTTCTTCAAAAATTGGATTTCTTCCCCTCAGCCTCAGATAACAGAAGGAGAGGTTTAGGGAAGCATATAAATAAACAATCAGATTTCACCACAAAGGATTGTATCGGTATGGTTTAAGCAAAGACAGCAAATTGATTCTCATGATTCATGTCCAAGTAATTCTACTAAGCTGGTTCCTTGAAGCATTGCATTCGAAGACAGACATGTAAACCGTTATGAAGCATGAAACATGAGATGAACATACTTGCTGTTGTAGCCGAAGCGCAACTTGGGCTTGTGGCATCATCTGCGACTGCAAGGCCTGAAGTTGCTGCTGACTTTGTTGGACAGAGGTCCTGGAGCCATCCTTGACGTGCTCCACTAGCGATCCAAAATCACTAGTAGAAGAAAGAGAGAGGTAAAGCAGCGGAATTACAAGATAGCTAAACAACACTGATCCTAAGAGATAAAAAAGGGCCCTAGTCTCATATGGATAAGCATGAACAAATAATCATGATGGCACATAAAGGAAATAAACAGGATGAAAACACTTGATTACTTTGATTTGGCAGTTGTGCTTTCGGTACATCAGGAACTGGCGATGCATTAACAAGAGTTTAAATTCGAAAACAAAATAAAAGAAAACAATTCAAAACTAGTAAGTCTGAGTTCATATTTCTATGCACTTTTACCTAAAATAAGAACACAAAGTAGTAAAAGATCATATGACAAACTCACCATTTCAAGCTTCGAAGGAACATCTTAAGAAGTTCAACAGCTGAGCACTGCTTTCGGTAATTATCAGAAAGAACTTTCAAGATACGTCCCAGCTCCACGATGTGACAGCTCATTAACTGAGAGAAGATTTCTACTGGAACTTCTGTAGAACCTTCAAACCCCATATTCGTCAACATGCGGGCAACTACCTTTTGACACAAATGTGATGCTTGCTCTTGGCCAAGACCTTTCTTATTCATGCCAGACTCGTTTTTCCCATGATATGAATTTCCTCCATGTTCCATGCCATGGTAAGAATTGATACCAAACCTCTCTATCGAAGCAGCACTTCTAGTCATAACCCGAGGCAAGCTGTCTAGAACTCCATAAAACTTCATTTTCTGCTTCTCTTCCACTCTATTTGTGACTGGGAAAGCACTATCCGGGACACTGTTCAATGTAAACATTATTTCCGGAAAAAAGGAAGACTCATCATTGTCTAAATTACCGCCATCTGCAACTGAATTCGGGCTTGCATAGCCCATATATTGATCTTCCTTGAATGCCATACATCTCTTCTTATTCTTCTCAAGAAATCTAAGATAGGTCTGCATATCATCCGGCGTGCGTTTATCTGATTCTTGATCCCCAAGTGACAACCTATATGGCCTCTTTATTCTGTACTTCTCAATAAACTGATTATACCATGTTTCAGGAAGCACTTCATTCCTAAACCTCTGATGCATATTATCGATTTCAGATTCGCCATATCTCAATCCAACACCAAAAGCGCCTTTTGATTGAATCTGTACATTGTATTCGCGAACTTTAGTCAACCCACAACATCTGATAACTAACTGAAGCCTCAATTACACTCCGCAACAAGCAACCAACTAAAGTTTATGATCCATTGATCACACATAAGCACGGTAAAAATTTTAATTTTATTCTTTTCAACCTCGCATTAGAATCGGTTATGACATCACATTCTTAAGAATCCAGTGGAAGTTAATCTAATTGCATTACCTTCAACTGCAAAAAAGTTAGCTACCAAGCTTCAACGATGATTCATAAAGCGATAAATTCAATGGAATAGGCTTTCATATTACACTCTCAACATCACCGTGACAATGTAGACAATAAAAAATTCAATGAAGATTCAATAATTCAATGACCATACATACGGCAAGAATGAATCCCAGTTTTATTCATATCAACCTAAGAACAAGCAACGATTACGCTTAATTAAGTAGTCACAAAGCTAGAAAACCAACAAATAATATATCAAAGAAAATTGTTCAGGCAAACGAACCTTAGACGACGCCGTATTGGAAGGAACATCCGAGGAAGAAGAAGAATTCTCTAGAGTAAAGTAAACATCATCACCATGAAGCTGCAAATCTACAAAGATAAATAAAAAATTATGAACAAAATAATCGCAGTACTTCACTGCCAAAAAACCAAAAAAAAAAAAAAAAAAGAGATTCACATGAGGGATTGAGCTTGGAAACTGCGAGAGACGAGGAAGAAGAAGAGGGATTATGGCGGAGAGAGAGAGAAGCAGTGGCTTTGTCGAAGAGAAGAGCTCGGACTCGGAGCTGGAGGTGAATCTGAGCCCTAGATTTGGATTCATCGACTCTCATGAAAGCCTCCCATGTCGTCGGAGAGTTGAGGTACGGAGCGAAGTTGCCGTAGCAGGACTCGCCCAGCCACGACCGCCATACTCCGCAGACTTCGAGCTTCCGAGCGAGCTCGTAACCACGACCGTCCTCGCCGAGTAGAGCCATGGACGACGATGGCGGGCTGTTTGGTTCTCGGGAAAACAACAGAAAAGAAAAGAAAAGAGAGAAAAGGAAAGAAATGTCGTTGAAGTTAGTTGGATGTTGTCGTTTATGGGCAGGTCGTGTCGGTTTTCTTCGAACGATTTGATGTCGTTTTTGTCTGCGTTGAGTAAACGACGTGTTGTTTTTGTCTGTCTGCGTTGAGTTACGACGAGAGCTGCTTGTCGTTAAACGACGTGTTGCTGATGCTCGCATGAACCATCCAAATTCAAAATCTTTGTTTGAAATTGCGTCTGAGGACACATTTTGTACATCACGTATGTATGTTTATTGTATTATTAGTGTAAGCACGCGCGGCAACGTGTGCAAAATTATTTTTATTGGATGCTACGGCGTCGAATCGTGGCCGTAGGGCTCGCGGGACTCACTTGGGGTTCACGATTGCGATTCGACATACGCGAATCCATATTTGTCGTTAACACGCTTCTTTATAAAATTTATTTGAAATATATATAAAAGCAATTTTTTTCTAAATTTTTTGACACGTATATTTATTTGAATAGAAATGTTCTTTTAATTTTTTTTTTATCTTAGTTTTTTTCTTTCATCTCTATTTTTAATGCTTGACAATATTTAAACAGTGTCCATATATTTTATTTATTTCTAAATTGCCCTATTATTAATTTTTAAATTAAAAATAAGGAGTTCATTAAGCTATATTGAACCGACGGGCACGAATGAAGAAAAATTCAGAAATTAAAATTGTGGTATAATTGGACTCAAGCGCCCAGTAGCGTAAAGCAGATGCTTTAGTGTTTACAACCCCCTTAATTGTTTGAAGTGACAAAATACATTTATTTTTTGAAATTTTAACAAAATATACTTTGTTTTAAATTTTTTTACAAAAATTTAAATTATAAATAGACAAATTTGACAAAAATATGTACACATGTAATTTTTGCTTTACAATAATAAGCTGCAACAATTTATTTATAGCACATCTTACGACCTAAGATTTAGGACGAAAAAAAAAAGAGAGAATGTCAAACTATTTTTTTTCCAAACAAGGGGATATTGATTGTCACGACCCACTTGCTTAGCTGAAGCTGCGATAGGAGAGTACAAACTCATTTTTCATACTCTCTTAACATCTTTAAAACACTGAAAGCAGAAATTCTATATTATTATTTTTTTGGTCATATATATACTGCGAAAGTCTTTACTATAGAATTCACATACAAACATAATAAGGTTGTACAAATATAGTTTACAACCATAATATTACATATTATAACATTTCTTAGAAATCATCGAGATCGCGTCCCGGTATCAAAAGGCTGTACTGTTCATTAAATTTTCGAATGCGAAAAACTTTGCCATAGGTCTTCATCTTCAGCACGTTCCACACACACACCCATAGAGAGAAATAGTCGTCCCATACCGACTACTACCATTTACACAACATAGATCACAATGTAAGGTACTACAATATTCCCCTTTATACTTCCTATAACTCTCAACTCATCTTTTTCACAGTCGAGTACTTCGTACTCGGCTCACTCATAGGACCTACCACCACGAGGCAATGTTCTCACCCATTTTGCCTCGATTTACCTTGGTCAGAGAGGATGACTCAATCTTAATCGACGGCGAGTTTCTTACACACAACCTCTCATCTCGTATTATCAATGTCTTGAGAAGGGTCATGGACCCACCATGTTTCTTTAAAGTCCTTCTGGAGAGTTTGCTACATTAGGCTCTCTCTCCGAACTATATAGTTTCACACAGCAGTTTGCCACACCTGGCTACCATTAATCGAACCCGATATTCAATGCTTAAGTCTGGGATCCACTGATGGTTACCGCAATATCTTTAGCGTGCTGGCAGGAAGAAGGCCGATCTTCCGATAGTCTTACAGACTTCCTCTCACACTCAACTGGCCGGCTTTGTGTGAGGAACACCCTTTGGGAGCAAGGCTCTCTTTCGTTCAGAGCCAGGGCTCTCTTCTCTCAGAGCCAAGCGATACCATCGATATTTATTTATTATAGTGTTTAGATTATATTCGAGTACCTCTATCTACTCCGTTGAAGGATTGAGACTTATTTTAGATTCCTGTCATTCCTTCTCTTTCTTGAGGTATTGGAATTCGAAATCTGTTATCCATCTCCTTGGCTGATCACACAGCAGACTGAGATTGTTATTGTATTTTAATTCCCTTGTCTGACCACACAACATACTGGAATATAGCAAGAAGTGTATTACAATTTTAAAATTTTAAACACAGCCAATGGACTACTCATGAGCCCCTCACTTTTAACTTCTTGCTCTTGGGTTCAAGACCCTTGAATTTGCTCGTAAATGGGGTTTCACAGCGGATCACGCAGACAGGCTAGGTAGGTTCTTCCTATATTTGAGGACTTAATAGAATCAAGGTCCGCTTAAACGCCTAGCACAGGCAGAGGCCTTGCTGTGCTATATTGAATATAGCGCTTTGTCAATATTACAATTGACGGGGCGCATGACGGGTTTAATAAAGATCCTTTTCTTCTTTGCAATTTAAGTTCTTAGCCTCGTTAATTATTAATTATATTATTTTTCTTCTAATTAGGATTAGAGGCTCGGCATAACGCTGGCCTTCTCCTCACACCCAAGTTACAACTTAGTGGAGGCTGTGTATGAGCGAAGCATATATTGGAGTGTCTTATTCACTAGTTATTCTCTTCAATGAGGCTTAGGATTAGAACATTTCTAACTTTAATTAGTCTTAGTTCAAGCTAGGGTTCTTATCTGGTTATTATAATTAAAATCTACACAGCACATAGTTATAGCAAGCACGCAGTATTTATCCGGAATTACTAATGCAACCCTAGCAAATAGTTTCACACATATACTCGGTGTCATAGGTGTATCGCCACTAACCTCTGTGGATGTTACGGCAGTTCCGAGATCTTTTCGGAACTTACTTCAAGCTCTGACTACCTTTTTGTCTCCTTGTTCTTGAACAGAAGACATGGTCTTGTTAGTTAGTTTGTCTCGTAAACACGAGAGCGGGTTACTTGAAATTAAACTCTTAAGTGCTAGGGTTCTCGACTTAAGCCTTTCTAGACGATCCTCGTTGTTCGAAGTCTTCGAACTGCTTTAAGATCGTCTGGGCTTAGAGAAATTTAATTAGACTCAATGGGCTTCTTTTTGCTCCGATTGGGCCATCCTTAAGAGGCCCAATTCTTAGGCTCAAGGCCCGATTGAAATTTGGGCTATAAAATCGTATGGTCTTAAACTTAAACACGAGGTGTAAAGTTGTTTTGGCCTTTCGAGCTAGAATAAGGCCCAAAATGGCCTTCACAGTTTCTAAACTCGTTATAGTAGTTCAACGTGTTCATTTTTAAGGAAGTTGCTTGGATTCGAGGGATATCCAAGTCTTTGTTTGTTCGAAAATACTTGTTTAATTCATTTTTACTTTAACGTTCTCATCTCAATATATTAGGGCTGGGGCTAAGCCCATTTAAGTTTCATACCCACTTTGCACACTTTTGAGATTTCATCGAACTCACAAATGTAGTTAGACTTGGAAAATGTTGTTTGAGTTTCAAAATTTAACTTGTACCATAGTGTATTCTTGACACTTGATTAGGTCCATAATGATTTGTATTGAACTCTTTTGGTACGGCTTTGCAATAATCGCACAGTCTTTATGACTATATTTTTCTCAAAGACTCCATACACTTTTATTAATCTCAGATCTCCCTTGAAACAAACATTACAACAAGAATTACTTTTATATGTAAATTTCTTAAATAAAACTCAATTATTTTTCAAGGAAAGATTTCATTTGGTCGGACTTTTTGCTTTTGAATTATTTTCATTTATTATTTGCAATCATCCAGCCTTTAAGAAAAATAGTTTGTAAGGCTCTAAGGTAATTAAAAAAATACAGTTTAAAACAAGATATTAACAACTTAGACAACCACAAAATTTTAATCTCCTTGGCCACACACTTAGGGTGTAATGACCTGAACCAAGGCCATTTTTACAAGTATTTATTTTCTATTTTTGAGACAAATAGCTTGCGAGATTATATTATTTGCAATTATTTTGAGGGTAAATTGTTAATTTCGTCAAATCCAGTCAATTTAAAAACTGCGTAACTAGTAATGGAAATATCATTATTTTTGCATTTTTGAATTTTTGGACTTGTTAGGAATTGATTATCAATTGGGACGCGATATTAAAATTCTTAACTTTTCAAGTCCAATATATTAGTGCAATATCATAATTTGATTTTTTTGAAAAATTGTACCAATTAATTATTTTAATTGGCCAATTTGGTCCAATTCTGAAAAGCCCGATTTCACTAGGGTTCCACTTCTATTCTCCCCTCCCTCATTACTACCGCCAATCCTCCTCCTCCCCCCACCCCACTTCCCCCCATCTCCTCTTATTTTCTCATCTCGATCTCTTAAAAAAAAATCTCAGTTCACACTCTCTTTCCCTCTTTCTCTTTCTCTCTCATACTTCCCTCATCTTGCGTGAGCCTCTCTCTTCTTCCGCCCCTCACTCTCAATGTTCACACAAGTCGCCGGTAAGCTTCTAGCGTACGACCCAGCACACATAATGCCAGTGACCTTGTGTCACCCCTTTCCTGCGCGTCTCCATCGCGCGCAGCGCGGCCTCGACGCCTCCGCCCAACGTCGTGCAACCCCACTCTAGCCTAACGCCTCGCCTCTATCCAGCCGCGCCTGCCTCTTTCGCGCTGCCTCGAGCACCTTTGCGCTGGAGCCGGCCCTAACCCGCGTGAGTCCAGCCCTCTTCGCGCAGGTGACCAGCCACAACACCCCAGCTCCGATGAGACCTAGCTCTGCCTTGTCTTGCCTAGCCTTTCCCAGCCCTGAACTGCTCGCCTCTGCGCGGCCTCCGCCTCGAAGCCCGTTCGCATCGCCGAACAGCCCCGTGGTTCCATGCCACGAGCTCCAGCTGAGCCTCCGCCGTCGCGCCTTCGCTTGAGCAACCGAGCTCCGCCACCTCGCAGTGCACGACCCTGATCCTGCCAAGTCTGAGCAGCACAGGTCCTTTCGCGTTATGCGATGCCACGCTGAGCTTTCCGAAGCTCTGCCTAGCTCGTGGCTACCTCAGTCTGTCATTCGAGTGTCGCCAATCCTAGTCTGAGATGCTCGCCGTCAACCGAGCTCACTGTTGTTGACCCTTCGACAACGTCGCTCTGAGTTCGCTACACCAAACATTCGAGCTGTCGCCGCTCACGCTAGGTGAGCCGTTGTGGTCGAACTCTTTTGCTCGTTTTGATTAATTGTTGATATTGTTTCTAATCCGGACGTTATTTATGGTTGGTTCGATAATGTTGTGGCAAATATACTAGTTTGAATTGAAGTGCTTATGCGAGATTAGCATCTTAAACTGTTTCAAAGTCATGTGAATTATATACGTGTTGAACTTGCTATTTTTAGTGATTTGGCATTGTGAAATTCGTGGATTTGTGTCATTTTGGAAAATGAAATTATCAAGAGGTGTAATATGGAATTGTATTTTGTAAACAATGTGAAGACTTTGATGGTGTTAGAGTTGCTCGATTTCTTTGGTAAAAACCTTGCAAGGTTTGAACACCTTGGTAGCTCGAATTTCAATTATGTTTCTGATTTGTTGTTTTGCGCCAAACTTTAGAGGCTCAATAGAAAATCGAGATAATAATTATGAATCAAGACCTTTTGGTTAAATTTTTACAAGCTTTTGAGCATAGAATCGTTGTTTTAAAACCCAACTCGAGAAATTTCACGGTTTCTTTGGATTAGAAATAAATTGGGTCTTTGTGACCGAATCGAACTTCAAGTGTCTTCATTATGCTTCTAGTTGGATTTAGGAATTTGAAATTGTTCTACTTTGGAGAGTTGACCCTAGTTTAGTTATATTATTGAAAATCCTCGTTTCTTCAAGTTGTGCAGGATCATCATTGAAGCGAGCTTAGACGCACGACCCGCCTTTGTTGTCCACTGTGGGTATATGTGAGCGATCGAATGGGACTTATAGCATACTTAATGCACAGACACTTGAGTGGTTGTTATTTGTTTTAAATTTTAAAAGCTGTGACTCGTGGTGGGTCCCGCGTTGCCGAGGCCCGAACTTGTTTATAATTATGTTTTAAATTCGATTGCAACAAATTAAGAAAATTTTCTGTGTGGTTGTTGGTGAGAAAAAAAATGTGACTGAACTGAGTTCAGTGCATGGTTGTTATTAGGTGAACTGAACTGGGATGTACGAAAAACTGATGAAACTCTGCCGAATTTCCAGCGAGAAATTAGACGCTCATGAAAACTAGTTGAAAACCAATTAGCTTAAAGAATCTCCTTTCTCACCTAATTTATTCTAACAACATACTCATTAGTCGGGATTGACTGTTAACGTTAAGACGACGATATACGAGACGATAATACCCCTATAGGAGTTTCTTGACGACCCGTCTGTCGTTCCTCCATCTAATATTCACTTCTAGTGATCCGCCATCCTTAGATTTTTCTTTCCCATGAATGACTAGTATACCTTGTCGTTGGCCCTCTGACTCTTGTTTCGGATAGAAATGTCACATATCAACTACAAGGAGGGATGCCGCTCGAGAAAGACCACAAGGACTGAGGCGAGAGGCTTAGGACCTCAGGTAAGTGGATCCCTACTGTGGCATGAGTTGACTTTACCTTGCGTGATTATCTTCGGTTACATGTATAGTTTCTCTATTAATGTGTGAAGGACTAAATGTTGTTGAATCTTATTGTTATTGTTGTCGATTGCTTTTAGGAGCATAAGTATGGGCTCACGTCCCAACTTGTCCTATTTAGTTAGCAAATATGCAAGTATGAGATTGTAGATTTGTTTATCTTATTTTACTGCTTGTGTGTGTGTACGTTCTTGTATAAGTTTTCTTTGAATGTGTTTATCTGTCGGTGGGTATGAGACCACAAATATAAAACTTCAGGATAACAATGTGTTGGTTAATTCAAATCGGGTATTAAGTTCTAATTAGATCGCAAGGGATTTAAAAGAGGCCAGGGTGGAAGACCTTCCTCTCGATGCAATAAAGATGTCCAGATAGGTCTGCGAGGGGCCTGAGGAGTCGAGTCGAGAAATTCTTCACTTTCGTAAAGATTTCCAGAAAAGCTCGAAAGGGAACTCGAGAAGGTGATGCAATCAAGCTCTTCTCTTACACCACATTAGTATCCGGATAGGCCCGCAAGGAGCCCGAAGTTTTTAGGCAAGCCCATCTTTCCTATAGTATTCTAGGAGCATATCCTAGTGTGGCCGAGAAGGGTTAAGGTAGTTTCGAGTACTAACTTGAAATATATGCTTAGGTATATGAGTATTTGTGGGTATATGCATGCATTTGTATGCGTGTGTTTATTTGTCCGTGGGTATGAGACCATGGACATTAAATTTTCACTTATTGGTTGAAGTGGTTAGTGGTAGTTGGATTAAATGAGTTTAGATTGTCCTGAAAGGAGGCCAAGCCCGGACGGGGGCGTGCTAGAGTTTCAAAATGGCTTGAAAGAAGGCCTAGCCCGAATAGGGGCATACTAGAGTTCCGGAATGGCCTAAAATAAGGCCTGGCCCGAAGGGGCAGTTGCTGCATTAAGTTCCAAAACGGCCCGACAGGGCCATTGGCCGCGAAAGGTTTTGGAACGGCCCAATGGGCCTAAAGGAGGCCGACAGACAGTGCTCCTTGCAGTTTATGATTTGACGGTCCGGATCAGTCTGCCAGGGTAATGTACAACAACGAATTTCGAAACGACCTGAAAGGGTCACTGGCCGCAAAAGGTTTTGGAAAGGGCAGAGAGGCCCAAAGGGGGATGAGTCTTCATAATTATAAAGAATATCGGGACAGCCCAACGAGCCAAGATCCATAGTATGTCCCGGACTAGCCCAACGAGATGATTACGCAATCAGTTCCGAAACGGTCTAACGGGACATTTGGTCGCAATCATGAAGAAAAATAAACCATAGTCCATGAAATGTCCATTACAACCAAAACTTGAAACAACACGAGTAAATAACTAATAGAAGAAAATATCTATGGACCGGTCCTTGAGGTTTTATACCTATGTAGTTCGGCTAGGTTTGAATCCATGTGTTGGTTGGCTCCTTGGTCCCTCTTCATGTCAATGCACACGCACACCAAAGTGTCTCTTAAGTTTTCCTAGGTTTAGAGGAGTGAGGACATAGTTGAGGGGTTAGGAGATCAAAACCAAACGAACGAACAAAAACCTAAAGGAAAAAGCTTATTTCGATCCCTTACCTTAGTGTTGTTCAACACTTTCAAACTCTTCCTTTCACTCTATCTCGGCCTGCCCAAAGAGATGGAGAGTGAGAAATTCAAATGGAAGTAAATTAGGTTTAGGTCAAAGTGGTGACCAATAAAAAAATCCTAAGAATTTTGTAATTGGTGGTTGATTTAAACCAACCAATCAACTAATTCTAGATGGATGGCGCCTAAGGAAGAGTAGTGATAGGACAAGGGTTTAAATATCTTGTCTAAATAATAATTATTGGATCAATCTCACTTCGTAGATCAAGGGCCAAGATTCACCCTCAAAATTGGTTTAAATTAATTAATTGAAAATGAAATCCCTAGGGAGAGAAGAGGGATGCCACAGTTTTAGAGGAAAGAATGAGAGAGAATTAGTGGTAAATTAATAAAAATGGAAAGTTGTAAAGAGAAGATGAAAAGACATTCTTTTTTCACCTCTCTCCTAACAGTTTAGCCGTTGGGTTAGTTATTCTTAGTTCATAAGTGGTCAAGATGAGCCTTGGTGTTGAGGTGTAATGCATGAATTGGAAGTAATTGCCAAGTGGAGAATAAGAGAGGCACGACAACTAAGAAAAGAGAGAGAGTATGTGTGTGGGGAGTTGTGAACAATGATAATAATGGTGGAAATACCAAAAGTTTCACTCTTTCTAATACTCCACTATTGGATTGGAAAAGGTGAAGACATAAAGGGCTGAGATTAAACCCTAACCATTAAGAAATTGATTTTGGAATTAGAGTTAAAATTTGAGAAAAAGAGAGAGAGAGGTGTTCGGCATAACAAGGAAGAGAGAGAAATGAAATATTAACACCTAATTCTCTCTCCATATATAAGGTTCAAAACCTTTTTGTCTCTCATTTTTCACACTCCACCTCAAAAATCTAGAGAGAAAACCGTGAGACAAGAAGAAAGAGATGGAGAGCATGAGAGAGAGAGAGAATGGGCTCGAGATATGGTCGGCCATGGGCCGGGTTAAGCCCGTTCCTTTCTTAATGGGTCAAAACGTTCGATTCTATCTTATCGAATTTAGTTTGACCTAATTGATTCTATGCGGAACCCGAGACTTTAACGAGACTTCTATGTCACACACTTACATCTTCTAAATTGATATAAAAGCTCCGGTGGTCATTTGAGCTCGATTCGGGATTTCCCGACCTAACGGTCTAAAACCCGTCCTTTCCGAGTTTAAGCGATTACCGTTTCGTTTTAACTCGGAATGACCTCGAATTTAAAACAAAGGCTAAAAATGTGATATTAAACTACTAATAAGCCCTAGAAACACTATTAATTCACTGTAAGGCATATTTCCAAATTTGGGTCATTTTTTGTAATTAACTAGAAGTCTGGGGACTTGAGATGTAAAATTTTGCACAATCGATATACATGAAGTTCTTAAATTCAATTTCTCTAGAATTAGCAAGTTTTACCAAAATAAAGATCACTTAGTCCTCGGTAGTAAACCGATAGTTTGTAGGAGTACGGTAGGTACCGAAAAAGTACGAGATAACCCCGGGGGGTTGGGGTTACATTGATATACATTTAAGGGTCAGTTAGGTAAATAGCCATTTTGGACTGTGTTTTAAAAAAATAGTTATGGTTTAAAAAAATTTAAAAACTAGCCATAATACATATAAGAAATTTCTGACAATAACAAAATTACATATAAAAATTGCTATAAGAAAATTTCTGACAAGCGTGAGAAATTTCTGAAAGGACTAATTTTTAAATTTTTTGAAACTGTGTCTATTTTTTAAAATCATTTTTCTAAAAATTGACTATTTTCTTGAAATTCTCTATATTTAAATAGAAAATCATAAAGCAATAGATAAAGAGAACAAGTTAATCTTCAAAGAGTTAATTATACAAAAATGTATTCAATTAATAACATTTCAAAATAAACATATCATCAATATGGTGGAATAATTAACCTATAAAATCCAACAAAATGAAATCCATCAAAACAACCTAAGAGAACAAATTTCCTCAAAACAACATAAGAGGTGAAATTGTTAGCTCTAAAAGTGTACTAACTACAAATCATGGTGATTATAACCATGTATTAAATATCAAATATTGTATCCGGTTGACTTGCAAAGATCGTCATTTTCATTATCCATTCGGCGGTGTCTTTCACTTGAACCAACGACAATATTTCTTGAAATTTGATCATATCTAATCAGGAAGTTCATCTTATAGTAATTTCTAAAATGTCTAAATTGAAATTAGGATGCTTTTGGATGGGTCTACAAGTTGCATCGTAAGAGAAAATATTTAAAATATTAGAGAAATTAATTATAATTTAAAATTGCATCGGAAAAGAAAATATTAGAGAAATCAATTATTAAAAAAAAAAAGTTGCATCGTAAACTAAAATATTAGAGAAATCAATCATAATTTAAAATGAGAGGGCAACTTGCTATACTGCGTATAATTCAGGGGCACAAGTGCAAAATACTCTTATTTTTATAAGTAATTTGCACCAGTGGCTCCTGAACTTTACGTGTTTGAAAACTTACACCCTAACTTTTAATTTTTGGCATACTGCTCCCTGAATTCAAAAATCTTGGCAATTAGCTACAAATTGATAACTTTCATTAGTTTTTTATTTGAAAAAGAGTCACTTGACTCTCACGTGGATTTTACAAGGAGATTAATGTCATTTCCAATGTTGTGTTCTTCCCCTATTTCCATTCCTGAAGTCACTGGCACTCCGATCTCCTCCACCGCAACCTTGGCAAGACCCACAACCCCTGGCGCAACTCTGCAGGCCGCAACCTTGGCAAGACCCACAACCCCTGGCGCAACTCCGCAGGCCGCAACCTTGGCAAGACCAACAATATCATACCTCTCCAAACCCTAGGCTCCACCATTTCCTCGTCGTCCCCGAAACCCCAACCCAAATTCCACGGCTACCCAATTCTCCACCTCTTTCCCCATCACCAAAACCCCAAGAAGTTTCGGAAGAAGTGCAAGAAGAAGGAGAGTGCGAGGACAAAGCAGTACCTCTCGGGCAAGCCTGAGTGCGTCCTCCACCTTGACGATGCCGTTAAGCTCCACTGCGAGCTCAGCTTCCCGCGCGGTCGCAACACCCCTCCTCTTCTAGACCTACTGCCACTCTGACCCCGTGAACCTCGAGACCCACGCGATTCCTCGCGTGAACTCCGCCACCGGGACCTCCAAACCTCGCAACCCCGTACCAGTCCGAATATTGCCGCCGTGAGCCCCGAACCCCTCGACCCTGCGAGTCCTCGCGTGAACTCCACCGCCGTGACCCCCAAAACCCTGCGACCCCGTCCCAGCGCGAATATCGCTGCCGTTACCCCCAAACCCCGTGAGTCCTCCGCCGCCGTGATCCCCGAACCCCGCGACCCCCGCGAGTCCTTGCGTGAACTCTGCTGCCATGACCCCTTACGAGTCCTCTGGGTTTGAGTTTTTTGAGTCTTTCTTGTCTTTCCTTTTTCCATTAGGGTTTTTTTTTTAAATTTTTATTTCATGATTTTGTTTTTAAGAAAAAAAAAGGTTAATATATGACTCAAATGCCCGTAATAATAAGATATGTGACACGCACATGTTAAAATCCATCCAAATTTTTAACGGAAGTTACCAATTTGTAGTAATTTGTCAAAATTTTCGAAGTCAAGGTGCAAAATGTCAAAAATAAAAGATTAAGGGGCAGATTGCCATACCCCGTAAAGTTCAAAGGACATCAGTGAAAGTTACTCTATTTTTATTTTATATATAAATTCAGTGTACTTCCTTACTTTACCCAATCTATCCCCCGTTTGGATAACTCATCCTAGTCATTCCATTTCATTCCATTTTATTCAATTTTTTCTATTTTCTAATCCTCCAAATAATTCTATTCTATTTCATTTTTTTTTCAATATTTTTTTTAACTTTCCAAATCCCTATATAATATCCTTTAAATCTCAACCGCTTATACCACCTCAAAATTACAAAGTCAAACTATTCTGCTCATTTTTCTAACTATTTTCTAAACCATTTTCAAACAATTTAAAATGATAAAAACTGAACAAAATAATTTTCTCTAACGCAAGCTAATTTCTAGCCTCTCTCATCTCATTCTTTTCCTTAGTAACATAATTACATAACAGTCAACACCACTCCAAGCCGCCGCCCCTCTCCCCTGAACCGACAATCACCACCCCTCGCCGCCGCCCCTCCTCCCCTGTCCGACTATCACAACCCAACCCAAGTCGCCGCCCCCTCTTGCCTACAAGGTTGACCCAAAATTGATCATGGTACATGGTTCTGACCTCGAACTTTAAATCACCACAATACTCAGCTATACACTCTACTGAATGTTGCTTGTTCTTCTCAATTATTTTCAACACCCTAGGACCAACTTCATGGTGCCATTTGTCAACCAATACCATTAGCTAATCCCAGTTTATAACAATATTCAACCTTCCCCTCATAACCCAACCTCCCAGCAAAATCATCAAGTTCTATTAAGCTCATGTAGTCAACTTGACAGAAATCAAAGTATTCAACTTCACCATTCACATATTTAAGCTTACCATTATCCTCATAAAAATGCCCCCCGTGATTGACTTTCATGGTGAACAAATCCTGCTCTCCAGGTGCTGCATCAATTCAGTCATAGAATATAATCACACCAAACCAATTAAAATACTAGATCATGACAAATACTAAATTAAAAAAATAAAACTAATCTTACTTCCAGAACAAGTTAAATAACATTTTCCAATTAATAATTTGTCATTCTTAACATTTATCAGTAACAACTTAAACTACTCTTACACTTTTTAAACATCTCTAAGTGGAAAACAGAACTCAAATGATAATAATGGAATTTTAGAAACAAAAGTTATTATCAATAATAAATTCATCAAACTCTTTCACAAATAAATATTAACCCACAACACAGTGTTTATTAACAGCCTTAATCGGCTTTCAATCCAATCTGGGGTAAAGGGGACAAAAAATTGAAAAAAAAACTAAAAAAGGGTAAAAAAAAAAAACACTATAACGATCAATCATAGCTAAAAATAACAAACTTTAAACCATGTAAGCCTGTAAAAATTACACCTTTACGCAAAATAACTGCGAAAACAAAAAAAAATATAAACCCTAACCCAAAGCTCAGAAAAGGAAACCACAGATTTATAGACAAACCAAAACCAAATAAACCCAAATACAATGAACAACAAAATTTTACAAAAAGTCCCAAAAAAAAAGTTACTTGCACTCACCATATTCGGGTGGGATTCCTCCTGGATCACGAAGAACAGACATTGTTCTTCTTTTTCAGCCAAAACCATCAAGATGCCTTCTGATCCTCCTAACGCAGGTTTTGTACGAGCGCAAAGAAAAAAAAATCTTTCTCACTGTCTTCGTGCACGAGGCTTTTGAGATGAAAATGGTGGAATGGGTTTTGGCAAAGATAGTTTAGTGTTCATGGGTATTTCATTTTCCTTCCAACTTCACCAACACGTGTTGCTTTGGGGCTTAAATTCCAAAATGACGCCAAATACCCTCGGGTCAGAGGTCACGTGAGCGGCAAATGTCAATTCCCATCCAAAATTGACGACAAATGAGACGGAAGTACCCAATTGCTCCCATTTCGTGAAGATAGGGACCCAATTGAAAAAAAAAAAAAAAAGGTTAAGGGCCACATTGTCACCGCGCTATAAGGAGAGGGGCCAGCAGTGCAAATAACCCTTATTTTTATTGGATGCTAAGGCGTCGAATCGTGGCTACAAGCCTCGCGGAACTCACGTGGGGTCCACGATTGCGATTCGACAGACGCGACACTCGCATTTATTGTTAACACGTTTTTTTTATAAAATTTATTTAAAATATATATAAAAGCAATTTTTTCTCAATTTTTTGACACATGTTGTATATTTATTTGGGGAATTTCTTTGGTAGGAAATTTTTTTTGGTGGGAAACAGTTCTGTATCGTCAGATTTACTTTTTTAAGATACAGGACCTACTAAAAAGGTAAATTTGACGGTCCAGAATTGTTTCCCACCGCAAAAATTTTCCACCACAGAAGTACCCATTTATTTGAATAGAAATGTTCTTTTAATTTTTTTTATCTTAGGTTTTTTTTTTCATCTCTATTTTTAATGTATGACAATATTTAAACGGTGTCCATGTATTTTATTTATTTCTAGATTGCTCCATTATTATTTTTTTAATAAAAAATAAGGAGTTCATTAAGCTTGTGTTTGGAAAAACCATTCTAGTCATTTTTGACCATTCTAAATAGTTTGAAAATGATTTGAAAAATAGTTTGAAAAATAGTTTAGAAAATTGTTTAACTTTGTAAATTTCGAGATGGTATAAATAGTTGAGATTTAAAGATATTGTATAGGGATTTGGAAAGTTGAAAAAAACGATTGAAAAAATTGGAATGAAATGAAATAGTTTGGAGGATTGAAAAAAAGTGAAAAAATAGAATAGAATGAAATGAGTAGAATGGGTGGAGCAAACGGGGGTAAGCTATATATATTGAACCAGACGGGCACGAATGAAGAAAAATTCAGAAATTAAAATTGTGGTATAATTGGACATTTGGACTCAAGCGCCCAGCAGCTTAAAGCATATGCTTTACCTCTTGTTTGGTTAGGTCATTTTGACCATCTTTGACTATTTTTTGGTATGGAAAAAAGAGTTTGAAAATAGTTTGGAATAGTTTGAAAATAGTTTGTAAAAATAATGTAAGAATGGTTTAACTTTGCTAATTTCGAGGTGATATGAATGGTTGAGATTTAAAGATATTGTATAAGGATTTGGAAAGTTGAAAAAAATGGTTGAAAAAAAATGGAATGGAATAGAATAGTTTGAAGGATTTAAAAAGTTGAAAAAAATGAAAAATGGGAATGGAATGGAGCGGAAGAAATGAGTGTACCAAACAAGAGGTTAGTGTTTACAGCCCCCTTACCTGTTTGAAGTGACAAAATACATATATTTTTTTAGAGTAATTGGCACCAGTGGCCCCTGAACTTGTCGGGCTACGACACTTTGGCACCTTCTTTTTTTTTTTTAGGCATTAAACCCCCTGAATTTGAAAATCGTTGCACTTTGGCACTTTTTGAAAACGTCCGTCCATTTTCGAACGGAAATTCCACACGAGCTTCTCACGTGGCCTTCTATCTAAGGGCAATTTCGTCAATTAACATAAAAATCAGAGAAGTCTTTGTTTGGCTCTACAATTACCCAGAATCATCCCAACAAAAACAATACCCATATTCGTAGCCTTTTTTGCTTTCTGCAAAAAAATTTCAGAACCAACATCAAATCCAAATTCAACATTCAAACCCCAATTTCAACTTATACAATTCAGATCCGTCACTTTCATTGTGAAAACTAGATTAAATCAATTAGAAAAATGAAAGAACAATCACTGAATGAATGTTCAAATTCATACCAAAAAAAAAAAAACCATATGTTCCTGCTCAGTATCTTCAGCTGTCAAAAGCCAGTTCCATATCTTCACAATGGAAAAAAAATTTCAAAACTAGAAAACATAGCCAGCGAACCCATGCCCGAACCTTGTCGGCGGAGAATCGTCTCAACGCCTCCGTGAACGCCTTGTTACTGGCGAGAAGGGTCGCTCGGATCTCTTACCTTGTCAGAGTCCGCAATCGGCGAATGACGCTCGGTTCTCTGTTCATAAATAAACACCCAAACAATAAAAAAAAAATCAAATCTCCCCGCCCCGGAGGCCGACTCCGCCGCCGCCCCACTGCAGCCCCTACTCCGCCCTCCGCTGCGCCACCGACTCGTTCTCCCCCTTCCGCCGCCTCGGCCAAGGCGGCTTTGGTCTCGTCTTCCGTGGCTCCCCACTCAACCCCAAGAGCGCCGTCGCGTCGGAGATCTCCGTGAAGGTCTGGAAGAGGAGGGGGTACTGCTGGAGGAAGCGCACGACCTTGTGGCCGTGCTGGAAGCCCAGCTCGAGGTGGAGCTTGCCGGCATCGTTGAGGCCAAGGACACGCTCGGGCTGGCCGGAGAGGTAATGCTTCGACCGGACCACGAACCGGCGCTCGGCGTCGCGTGCGAGGAAGGAGGTAGAGCGGCTTCGTCCTCGTGCTCTCTTTCTTCTTGCGCTTCGTCCATAAATTTTAGGGGTTTTGGTGACGAGGAATGAGGTGGAGAATTGGGCGGCAGAGAGAAAGGGTCTGGAAAGTTTATGATTTAGAGTTTGTGAATTGTTGCAGAGTAAGAAAATTTGGGGAAGTTTTTTTTTTTTTTTTTAGTTTTATTATATTTTGTTATCAAACTACGAAAATGCCCCCAAATAAAATTCCACGTGAGAAGCACGTGTGAATTTCCGTCCGAAGATGGACGGACGTTTTCAGAAAGTGCCAAAGTGCAACGATTTTCAAATTCAGGGGGCTTGATGCCTAAAAAAAAAAAAGAAGGTGCTAAAGTGTCGCAACCCGACTAGTTCAGGGGCCACAGGTGCCAATTACTCATTTTTTTAACATAACACCACACCACCCCAAGCCGCCGCCCCTCTCTCCTGCCCGACAAACACCACCCCTCGCCGCCGCCCCTCCTCCCCTGTCCGACTATCACAACCCAACCCAAGTCGCCGCCCCCTCTCGCCATCCCCCGCCTCTCTCTCTCTCGTTCCTCTCCCCATCCCCTGCCCCTCTCCCTATCTCGTTCCTCTCCGGCTCTCCCCGTCTCCCACCTCTCTCTCTCTCTTCGTGGCCCGTGCCGGTCGGCGGTCACCTCCCCTGCCTCTCTCTCTCTCTCTCGTTCCTCTCCGCCTCCCCTCGTCTCCCGCCCATCTCCGGCCACCCAACTCGAACCCGTCTCCACCGAATCGGAGCCCATCCCGGCGGCCGAACTCTAGCGTCCACATCCTCTTCCCCGACACCGTCTCCAGTAAGTAATTTTTTTTTTTTTGGTTTTGCTTTTGTTCGGTTTGGTTGTTGTTGATATTGAAAGAGTTGATTCTGAAATGTCAATCCGAAACCAATCTAATTTGTCAACTGGGATTGAGTGCTGTTGATATATATATCTGCTTGTCCTCAACCCATCTGATATTCGTCTCTCCTCTAGACGATTGACACTTAATTAAATAAGAATCGTCCTCCTTGATTTCTTCTGGCTAGCTTCTTGTGAGTTACGGCATTTCTAATGGTTATAAATACACAAAACATATAGCTAAGAAAAACCCGAACTTGTGAATTATGTCATCTGATATGGCAAATTTTTTCAATTAGTATTAGCTAAAATTAGTTGTGACCACCGACATTATCGTCTTTCAGGCCTGCGCTTCTCACTCATGACTCATGTTTTTAAGAGCCTACATCTTCATTGTTAGAATTAGACAGTTGTGTACGTAATGCCTTTTCCTGCGCTTTTAAGTTAATAAAATTTTGTTTTGATCATTTTTCTTTTGATATATCTATTTTTTATTTTATTGTTTCTGGATTAACTAGTGTTCGGTTACAAATTAAATAATTTTTTTTGAATTATTTTAGTTAGGGTAGTTTAGACATTTTGCAGGCATAGTTTGACCAAAAGTCAATGCAAGGAATATATTTGGTTGGAATTTAGAAACAGAAGGAAGGTTTTTGAATTTTGACAAACAGAGGGGAGGATTGTGGAATTTCGACTAAAATCAGGGGATAGATGTATGGTATTTACTCTAGTAAATTTATAAATATCCTTATTAGATGTTAACGCATTTAATTTGTTATTTTTTTTAATTATGATAAAGGGTTTTGAAAGTGTTTGAGCAAAATGATTTGACTTCGACAGGAAATGGCTGCTGCTTCGCTATTTACGTGCTCATTCCAAGAGGGAACGTGCTTTGCTGAAATTAAGGCATCCTATAAGAGTTCTATATGCAATCATGTAAATTTTATGCGTAAATCATCATATTGCTTTGCATTGATGTCAATCAGACGTGAAAAGTCTTCGAAATTGGAAAAGACTAAAATATTCTCGAAGAGAAAAGATGCTGTTTACCGGGCGGTGGAAATTGAAAATCCACCTTTTACACTGGGGAACAAGTTTCAACTTGATGATGTGATTGAATCTCAACAATTTGATAGGGATATTCTTAACGCTATATTCAATGTTGCACGAGATATGGAGAAGATTGAGAAGAATTCATCTGGAAGCCAAATTTTGAGAGGGCATCTAATGGCTACCCTCTTCTACGAACCATCTACTAGAACTAGGCTTTCCTTTGAGTCTGCCATGAAACGGTTAGGAGGTGAAGTTTTAACAACTGAAAATGCGCGGGAATTTTCCTCGGCAGCTAAAGGAGAAACGCTAGAAGGTAATCAATCGCTCTCATTTCTTTTTTCTTGGTCACTAGATGTGGTATATAGATACTCTCTTGTGATTATGTTCCGGATGTGCAGATACTATAAGAACCGTTGAGGGTTACTCGGATATAATTGTTATGCGCCACTTTGAGAGCGGTGCTGCTAAAAGAGCTGCAGCCACTGCTGGCATTCCTATTATCAATGCCGGCGATGGTCCGGGACAACATCCCACTCAAGTATGGATTAGTTGCGAAATTTAAACGACTAGCACTAATTGAGTCATTGCATCAAATAATTTAGGCTATTGATAGATTAAAAATCTTGATGAGTTTATCAGTCTTTTATGAGCTTGCTTATGTGGTTTTGTCCTCAGGCTCTTTTAGATGTCTATACCATCAAAAGAGAAATAGGAAAATTAGATAGCATTAAAGTTGCGCTTGTAGGGGATCTTGCCAATGGTAGGACAGTGCGCTCGCTTGCTTATTTACTTGCAAAGTATAAAGACGTGAAGATCTACTTTGTCTCTCCCGATATAGTCAAAATGAAGGTAATGTCTTGCACTATTGATCGTATGTTGTCATTTGGTAGTTTGATCCAAAATGAGAGTGACAAATTTATGAACGTTAGTTTGATTTCTTTCTTTTTCAGGATGATATAAAAGATTATTTGACGACCATGGGGGTTGAATGGAAAGAAAATGCAGATTTAATGGAAGTCGCTAGCAAGTGCGATGTTGTGTACCAAACTCGCATTCAACGTGAGCGGTTTGGGGAGAGAATCGATCTCTACGAAGAAGCTCGAGGAAAGTACATAGTGGATCGTCGTGTGTTGGATGTGATGCCAAAGCATGCTGTGGTCATGCACCCTCTACCAAGGCTCGACGAAGTAAGCCTATTAAATTCTCCTTAATGAAATAAAATATAATCATGATTCGCTTATCAATTTTATGTCAATTAGGCTGCTTGGTGTCTGTTAAGGCTTGAATTACGTAATTAAAATAAACTTCTGTAACGTTTTTAATTTTCCTTAATCTCTACAGATTACTGTAGATGTCGATGACGATCCAAGAGCTGCCTATTTTAGACAAGCGAAGAACGGGCTCTACATTAGAATGGCTCTTTTGAAGCTCTTGCTTGTTGGGTGGTGACTGGTGAGGCCTTCAAAAAGTTTCATTTTTACTTTTGAAATTTTTGCTCGTGTTGATCTGGTCATTTGAATTTGTTTTGTTCGAAGAAGAGAATTTATCGAGTTTCTTTGATGATTGACTATCAACAAATTCGAATTTGTTTGAGGTCAATGTTATGCCGAATTAAACATGAAAACATTACTTTTCTTTATTTCATAGCTAGTCTCTTGTATATATTATTCCTCAAAAAAAAAAAAAAACAATATAATTAAGAATGAACAAATTCAAGAAATCACAAGTCCTTGTGCTCTCTCTCCTAACAGTTCTTCTCATAATAGCACCTCTTTTGTCCTCATCACTAAGGCCTACTTATATCTACTTCATCACCAATCTCCTTATGATTGCCCTTGGAGCTGAAGCTGGTGTTCTCTCATTCTTTTCCAAACCCTCTTTAGATCATAATATAGATAAGAAAAACACCAATTCTTTGGTCATAACTTCAAATCAAAAGCTTGGAAATAATAATACTCCCTCAGAATTAGCCTCTCTTGACTGACAAAAGGGCACTTTTTCCTTTACAAATTATGGAAAGTATAATTGGTATGAGAAATAATATAGTAATAGATCAATTTGTCAGTTAAAAGTCAGAATTTAGATTAATAAATCATTCATCAAAAAATAACGTGCTACTATATCACTTGTTTTTCTTAGTTAAATTATGAAATTGAAACCTTCATTTCTTAATAAGAGTTTCTTAGACGCTTGAACGTCCTCCAAATTGAGTGGTTATAGTATATACTCTTTTGCGGAGGAATATGCGACACCTTTAATAAACTCAAAATAAATTTCACAAATGACCCTTAAATTTGCTAGAGCTTGACAAGTTTCCCCTTAGAGTTTATTTCTTGAATTTTGCTAGCGTCAGATGCGTCAGCATCGCGACCGTCCATCGCGGTGGGCCCCACCGTGGGACCCACCGCGATGGACGGTCGCGATGGGTCAGACGCGTCACGCGCGTCTGACGTGTGACGCGTCTGACGCTAGCATGCCCCTTATTTCTTTTAAGCATTAGCACATTAAGTCTACAAATTAAATAAAGGGTATAAAAAGTTAAAATTTGTTAGTGTAGATTGTATTTGGCTTAAGAGTTTGGAACCCAAAAGGCTAATGAGAAACTAAAAGTCCCACATGAAAATTTTAAGTGGGACTCAAATGGTTTAAAAGGAAATGAATTAAAAGTTTGTAGTAGAGTGTGTGCTACCACGTTGTGATGGGCACGTTTGGTGCATCTTAGGCGCACTATGCATCGTCATAAGGAGCATAGGAGCAAATATTTTTACGTTCAAATTATCCACAAATTAAATATGGATCGTTGATTGCATTTAAGTTAACTAATAGCTATATATGAAAGTTATATTCTGAAATTAGTTTTGTTGTGACTGTTGGTGTTTTCTGTTATAGTGTTACACATTGTTCTAAGCAATCCATAAGATTGTTACTTGTGAGATTATGTGTGAAATCTATAAACCAAAAGAACGTCTTTCCATTTTCTATAATAGTGTTGGATTATAACAACCCAACCCAAGCCACCGCCCCTCCCTTGTCCGACTATCACAACCCAACCCAAGCCGCCGCCCCTCTTCCCATGTCCCGCCTCTTTCACTCTCGTTCCTCTCTCCGTGCTGCTCGGCAATCACCTTCCCTGCCCCTCAAACAAGCGAATCAATTGTGTTACTTTAACATACGGAAACCAGAGATTTGTTGAAATATCAGCTTATCCAATTTAAGTGCAAACAATTTAATGTTAATAATAGAAGGTGGGCTTGTTTGTTAAATAATAATTGGTTTATTTTCAGCCCAAGCAACCAATGAATTGCATTTTTTCTGCGCTTAAATATAAGAATGTCGACAAGTCGGACTGCCCAAAAAATCCCACCCGAGCCGCCCAAACAGGCGGGTATAATTCTCCATTGTGTGTGTCAGGCGAGTACCCGCTCGATGGTGGTGTATAAAGCGGGTGGGTCGCGGGTATATGGAGTTCTTTTTCGGTTGGCACTCGCCCACCTGGTGGTTAATTAGGCAAGCTTGGCGTTTGTTAAGGCTTGAACTGCGTGATTAAAATCAGATTATGGATCTTGGCATTGTGTTATACTTCTGTAACGTTTTTAATTTCCCTTCATCTCTACAGATTACCGTAGATGTCGATGACGATCCAAGAGCTGCCTATTGTAGACAAGCGAAGAACGGGCTCTACATCAGAATGGCTCTTTTGAAACTCTTACTTGTTGGGTGGTAAGGACTTCAAAAGTTTTCTTTTACTTTTGAAATTTTTACCAGTGTTAATCTGGTCATTTGAATTTGTTTTGTTCAAAGAAGAGAAGTTATCGAGTTTGTTTGATGATTGACGATCAACAAATTCCAATTTGTTCGAGGTCAATGTTATGCTGGATTAAACTTGAAAGTATTACCTCTTCTTTATTTCATAGCTAGTCTCTCATATATATTATTCCTCGTAAAAAAAGAGAAATCACAATATAATTAACAATGAAAACAAGTTCAAGAAATCACAAGTCCTTGTGCTTTCTCTCCTAATAATTATTTTCATAATAGCACCTCTTTTGTTCTCATCACTAAGACCTACTTATCTACTTCATCATCAATCTCCATATCATTGCCCATGGAGTTGAAGCTGTTCTTCTCTCATTCTTTGCCAAACCCTCTTCAGATCATAATATACATAAGAAAAACACCAAAACCTTGTTTGGTAAACGGGTTCGGATCCGTTTTAGGCAATCCAAACTAATTTGTCAATCTGAATCGCCGTTTGAAAAGTTTTTTTTTTTTTTTTTTTTTGAGTTGTTGATACGATGAGGACATTGCCGAGGTGTTGAGTTCCTATCCAATTCCTAGTCCATCAAGAAAATGATCATTCCGCAACAAATATATACTATTCGAAGCTTCTTGTAACATGTATCATATCATTAAGAATCATTTTGCAACAAAATATGCGCTATTCGAAACTTCTCGCAACATGTATCGTATCATAAAGTTAGGGAGGACAAATAACACTTCTTAAACTTCAAGGGCACAATGAAATGAGTGCTAAAAGTTAGGGGAATTTTATGAAATTTACCTACATTAAAAATTGCTACAAATTATTTTATATATAAACATATGTGATTCTTTAAAAAAAAAAAATCTCAAAACATGCGAATTATTGAGTATTTGAATAATATACTAAAATATTAAAAAATATAGGATTTAATAAACCAAAAACTCAGATAACAAAGTTATATTATGTAGAGGTTATTAGGGAAAAAAAAAAAGAAAAGAGAAGAAGCATAAAACTTAGTATTAAAAAATTTTGGAATAATAAATGATTAAATAAATAAATAATGTAATAAAATACTATTAAAAAAAATTATCAAGCAAATAGTTATTTTTTAATTATTTTAAAAAAAATCGTCGTTTGATAAATTAAAGAAATAATTAATTACTATATGACGTCATGGTTTTACCTTTATGCTCTTAATTTTTTATGAAATGATGGTTAATTTCTTCATTTTTAAAAATATTGGTCATTTTTTTAAACATTAATAAAAAAAAATGGCCAATGCCAACTAGACCCAAGTAGAAAAGAGAAAAGAGGGAAACGAGAGAGCAAGAGAAAAGGAATGCTTTTAGGGGGAGTACTTGAGAGAGAAAAGGGGGAGAAAATAATTGAGGAAAAATAATTGAACAAACAAAATTTAGTCTCCTCAATTTGTCTATTTTACAGCTTTTAGGCGTATCAATTTTACAATTTTTTGCATGTGGTTTAAATATTTTCCTTCTCCAGTACCCGAGCCATTTTCTCACTAATAGGATTTGTTATTTTGCTCAGCACTTATCCAAAATCACTTGCTCCACTACAGTAGTTAAAGTATTCAATTGGCCATAAGACTATATCTTCTAGCATCTGAATTCACATATGATATATCCATTAATGTCAATAATATCCAATCTAATTTTATATCACACATTATAGAGTGCTCTAATTAAGCCCGATGAAAATCTTATCAGGTGGAACACACTGACCCATCACAAACTAAACCTCATTGTATTACAGTATTATCAAAAAACAAATATATAAATAAAACTAAACCTCATTGATATCATCCCCAAAAGACTTGTCACCACCAATTTCACCATCCAAAAGACCAAAATGCCCTCCCCTCTTTCTCTCATGGTTGTTGTCCCACCATGAATTTGGATCACCAAAACCAGTCAGAAATGTAGTGACATAGTAATGAAACTTAGTGACTATAGTTTGTTTACTTTATGAAGCTTAATATTATATGGTCCACTTAAGTTTACTTTTAAAAAAATACATAGAGCATAATGGATGGATCTGAATAGATTTCTTTTTCCCTCTTTTTTTTGACCCATCAAATGAATCTGGTTTTGGTGGATCCTTTTGTTTAGTATTATTTTATCTTTCTCAAACTAACTTTTTTTTTTTAGTGGTTATGTCATGGGAATTCTGTTAAACGCACTTGTCTAACTGAGGTGACAACATTGGGGGCTTGGTGAGGTTGGTGGGCTTTGTGTTTTGAGATTATTTTGTGCATAAAAAAGTTTGTTCATAGTCACATAAACTGGTTTAGTTCACCCACTAAACGATATTGCACCCTTCAGTCTCGATCTTAATTTATTTATGTTTTTAGTTTTATGGCTACTTGTTTTAGAGGGTTTTTTTTTAGTTATATACTTGAACCAATGATAACTAATGCAATACCAATTAAAGTCATGTTAATGTTAGAAATTTGACGATTTTGAGAGATACATAATTGTGGTCATTGTCACATAAATATTTGTTAACTTTCCACTAAATTGGTGACTTATGTTTGTTTTCAATATACATTGCGTCAACGGCCTCACTTTTCTTTTTAAATAGAAGGTAATTAAGGACGTCATTAGACTTACTATATTGTTGTTGTAGATTTCATTCGAAGTCTGATAATTATTTTAAGCTCGAAATATTTTGTGATATTTTCATAAATTTAAAAGACCGATATTTCGACGGCTGAAAATTCTTTTGTCCTTAGATTACATCCAAATCCCCAAAAAAAAATTGACAACTAAAGCATAAATAAACGAGTATTATCAGCATATTTGTCAACTATAGTTTCAGACCAAATTCCATAAAAAATGGTGGAAAAATAAAAGAAAGTCCGATAATATAGCATATGCTTTGAGTTCGAGAAGAAAGTAGAGTAAATGTTGAAAATTGAAAAGTGTAATTAATTATAGTTGTACGTACACACACAAAAATCTGTATTAAAAAACGGTTTATTAGTTCTTGAAAGATACGCAAAATCGAAGTGTCAATGATCAAATGTTGCGTGAAGAAGAAAAGTTTTAGATGAAATCTTCGTCTCCCTAAAACAGAAAAAGAACAGAACTTGACGGAAAATATTTTTACAAATTCGTTCAAAAGAAATCCTTTTAACACTCTGGCTTACACGTGGGATTCTAATATCATTAAAGAGATAATATCATCTAATATCATATGGAACGTTAAATTATAATAATGCTTCAAAAAAATATAGACTTCGAATTCCCACCCATAATAGTTATAATGACCCATAATAGTTACAAATGAGTATCCAATTTTTAACACTTAATTTAAATAAATACATAATCTTTTAAAAAATATAACAAAATATTGAAGTGATTCAATTATTTATATAGTGGTAGTTAGTGGTAATTCACTTAATTATCAAAATTTTGTGCTAATAATGAACGAATTGATTAATTACTCAATTATTTCAAAAGTTTAAGTATTTATTTTTATTATTGTGTAAATATTATGTATTTTCCTACTTCACCGAAAACTAATAACAAAAATAATAATATAGATAGGACTATAGGAGTGGATGACATTATTATTTTGATGGATATATCAAATCCTATTTCAGTTTATAATTTTCTCCAAATTAACTAATCTCTGAGATTGTTTAATTCCAGTCCTATTAAAATTACTTACAAAAATCACAAATCAACAAGTTATAAACGCCTCAAAAATCATTAAATAAAAACGAGGCTGGATCTATTGACGTTTAAGAGGACAACAATATGATTAAACCCTATGATTAATTTGTAAGGTGGGAATTAACGTCACGCAGAATGGGAGCCACGTTGTCCTTGCCAAAGTACAAGTTTGACATGTGAAAGTGTTGTCCATTTTTTGCTTTTGGATGGCAAAAACTTTTATATGGGTCATGTTTTCTATCCTAGTTTAGATTAGATGGATCTTTCTTACATATAAAACCTAACTTTTAATCTCCCACATGTCACGAGTAATTATTTGTCCATAGATAGTGACATCAAAAGCAGTCAATCTAGTTCATTTAATCTCGTTTGTATACAAATTCAAACCACATTTTAATATGTAACAACATGATTTAAATTTGATTTTGTATTAGTATAATTATTATAACTGCATGATTTGAACTAAATTTTGTTTATTTGGATTGCAATCGAAACATAACTAATTGACTTTCATATTATCTCTCAATACTATGATGAGCCTCTCACTCTATAAAGACTATTCTTATTTTGTCTATAATAAAATTATTAATTGAATCTTCCAAAAATTAATTTAGTCTTTGACTATGTCATTAGGACATCAAGATGTGCTGACAAAATAAATGAGTCCTAATTAGTTTAATACTAGTAGATAACTTTTATTTAATTGTATGCAAAAAATATTATATTTTTCAACAAAGTGTAGAGACAAATGACAATATATTTATAAACTCGACATTAATAGTTTAAATTATTGAAAACTGCACTATGCCATATAAACTTAGGAATTTCTTTAACTATGCCAAAACAACTATGGCAAATTAACTATGCCACAACAAATCCACCGAATCCCCTAATTATGTGGTCATTAAAGAGAAATTTTTGTATCTAAAAAAATTATTAAGCATTTCTCTATAAATAGAATCTTTGAGCCTTCAGTTCTGTATAAGTTTTCCTCTTTTAATTTATTTCATAATTGCTGGTCAGAAACGACAATAAATTATTCAAGTGTAATAACATGCAATGCTTCCTTGTCCTGAGTCTGAACTACAGATTAAATATTTGACTTACTCTCGATGCTATTATTGCATTTCTTGTTTGCATGCGCTCATTATTCATTATAGTTAGATATCTTTTTCTAGTCCGTCGCTAATCATAAATTCACGTATATTTAAATTTACCAGTAATTGAACTTCTACGCTGTATTACAAAATGGTGGAAATTATTATATGTTAATTAAACCTATCTTTTATACATTCAGCTTTCAGTTTGCCCTACAAGCTAAACAAATTAAACCCTCACATTGATCATTTGACTAATTGACTTTCATTTTGTTGAGTTTCGTTTCTCTCATATAATAAATGACATAAGTTTAGTTGAGATAATATGTGTAACTTTATTTATTATTCCATGTATATTTTGTTAGTTTTCACAGAAAAATCAAACTGCTAGATCATGGGACATGAAGCTGAATTTGTATGTCTATCATTATATGCCTAAATCTTTGAAAATTATACTAATTGATTTAATTATTAGTTATATAAGCTTTGCCTGCTTGTACATTTATATAATAGGTACTCAAATAATTTTAGAGAATTTTACGAAAATAGTCACTTTTTAGAAAATGATTTTAAGAAATTTTTTACACGTGTTAGAAATTTTCTAATAGTAATTTTATGTGTAATTTTGTTATTGTCAGAAATTTCTGACATATTTAATGGCTAATTTTTAATTTTTTTTAAACTGTAGTTACTTTTTAAAACATACCGTCCAAAATGGCTAGTTACCTAATTGAACTCTAATCTTATTACCATAACAAAATATGACCAATGTAACAAAATTTATAAATGATTTATTTAAAATTTCAAAATATTGGCTATTTTTTTTAAAATTAAACCTTTAAAAATGGTTATTTAAAATTAATACAAGTAAAGCATATATTAAAAACCATGAGAAATTATATTTTTACATAGCAAATACTAAAAGAACTTGGGATTCTATCTTAATTGACTAAACAATTAATATCAATGTTATGATGTGGACAAGCATAACTATGATCAAGACGACGCAAATAATATTTCTAAACAATTAAGTGATTTTTGCTTAACTGCAATGTTTTATTTTGGTTAGTTATATCAAACATATGTATATTATTTACTAAACTATAATTTGTGTGTATATATGGTATAAAAACTACAAGAAACGTGAACGAAAAATTCTCATAACATTTTAAATCAAAAAATTTAAGCAAAAAATCTAACTATTTTTTATAGTATGCTATTATAATATGATTCCAAGGATTTAAATATTTCAATGACATTTTATTAGTATTTTAAAAAGGAGAATATCATAAATATCCTCTGAATTTTTATCAAATCACCAAAAATTATCAAATCATGTTAAAATGTTTCCTATAATCAAATTTTGCAATCTCCTTTTTTCTTTTTCTAAGAATTTTATTTTCCTTTCTTAGACAAAATATTGGCTCCACATCATAACCGGGATCCGTACGGACATAGCAACTATAAATAAAAATAATATTAAAAGAAAAACCTATCAATATAGACATGCGTTACGCGCAAAATACCAAAATTACCCTCCAAAATTGTCTCTGTCCCACCCTAATCCCCAAAGAAAATGCCCTCGAGAAGTCAAATAACTTCCACAAACCACTCCCTTCATTTCCCATTCCCATGTTGGTTTAGTTCGTTAAAAGCCCTCCAAAACCTCTACTTTTTTCAAGCGTTAGTCACGGCAAAGATCACGAGCGCAAAATCAACGACCCAGATCGCATCACCAATATCTATATCATCATTTTATTTTTCCTTTTTTTTTTTTTTTGCACTTACAATATCCTTTTATTTGCACAAACACTATTACATTTGTGACATTATGTAGGAGAAGAGAGAGACGTGTATAAATACAGCACAGATTCCAATCAATCCCAACCTGGTTTGCCCTCTCTCTCTGTATGCTCTGTTATTTCAAGAATAACCCAACTCTCAAAGATATCCATATCTTAACCCAACAATAAATAAATAAATAAACACACACTTTTTAGTATATCATGATTAGTATTTCCTTTCCTTGTTCTCTGAAAAACCCTCATGTAGTTTGAGACCATTCCTTTTCTTTTGTTCGTTTCCAAGGTTTATCTGGGTCTTTTTTTCTTTTTTTTTTTCGGTAAAAAAAGACAATATAAAGGCTAAACCATGCAAGTTGAAGGTAAGTCCTTTTATTTACTAGTATTTATTATTGTTTTGTGTTTTGGCTTTTGCTGAGAAACTAAGGAAAGTTCCGAGGAAAGAAAGGAATAGGAAGTACTCAAAACGGCTTATTATTAATTGTTGAGGAAACAGAGAGAGAAAGAAAACAAAAGCCTCCGAAAATGGTTTTTTCATGCTCTTATTCTTTAAGTAACGTAAAGAGTATAGTCTAAGAGCCGACAAAATCTCCTCTGTTTCTTTAGTCTCAAATTTTTTTTTTTTCTTGCAAAATATTGCCTCTTAAACACACATTCCTTTGCTATTATTATTTCCTCAGAAGCCGAAGTAGAAGAAGAGAAGCAAAATCTGCAAACTCCGGAAATGGAGCAAAACCCGGAAACAGATTCGGAAGAGAATCAAAACCCGGAGACAGAACCGGAAAACAATCGAAACCCGGAATCGGAATCGGAAGAGAATCAAAACCCGGAAACGGAATCCAAAGATACTCGAATCCCGGGAACGGAATCGGAGGAGCATCAAAACCCGGAAATGGATTCCGAGAGCGGAGCGAAAGAAGGGAAAAATTGCTGCGACGACGACGATGAAGACGACAACGAGTCGCCGAGAGGAGTGCTTGAAATCCCTATAACGGGGAGCTGTACGGACTCGGACAGCCAGAGCGTGAGCAGCAGCACGAGCAATAGTAGCGTCGGCGGATCGAGCGACAAAACGACGCCGTCGTCGTCGACGGGAGTGCAGTGGAGGAGCGTGTTCGAGGCGCTGAGGAAGAAGTCCGCGAGGAGGCTGGCGACGATGCCGCTTGTGGCGGCGAGCTACGAGATGTCGCGGCGGAGGAGCATGCGGCGGAAGCTCGCGCGCATCCGCAGCGCCGAGGACGGCCGCTTGGCGCCCCGGCTCGACTGCGCCGAGGGCCTCGCGGCGGCCGCGGCGGCGAAGCCGTCGTGGAGGAGCTATGACCGCGCGGAGCTCGCCGCTGCCACGGCGGGTTTCAGTCCCGGTAAGGAAAGCTAACGGTCTCTATTTATTAGTTAATATATATATATATATATATATTTTTTAATTAGGAATTACCAATTACCGGACATATAACTAATTAGCGCTTGGATGAGGTTGAAAGGAGGGTCAAATTTTTTATGGAAAATTATATTAAAAAATATATATATATATATAGTAGTTTTGATGAGGTGATTAGAAAATATGGCCAATGATAGTCATTAAAAAATATGGTCAATAATAGTCATTACATAGTAATTAAATATAAAATTTATTTATGTATATTGTACTTGGACCATGATTATTTCTTAAACATTATCTAAATTTTATAAAAACCTTTTCTAAAATAATATATTTAGCTAATTCACTGAATTTATATTATGTTTTAATTATCATAAGTAGTTTTTAGTTTTAATGGTCAATTTAATTAATACGTTATGTATGAAAAATATTGACAAATTAGCATAATATTTACTTGGAAGTATATAATTGAATCATCATAAAAATATGAAAATAATTGATGAATTTGTTATCTTATATACTACTCTAAAATATTGAATTTATCTTGATTATAGGTGAAAATTGAGTGTTTTGATCTATAAATAGTTACTGGAAATATTTTAGAATATTTTGAAAACAATCAATTTATAATAGTTATTTTAATAATTATAATAAATTTGTTTAAAGTATTAGCTATTTATTTGAGTTAAGTCTTAAGAATAAGATATTTGCCACAATTTTTGTATATTTCTTTAGAATAGAAAGTTTATACTTGGAGAACGCATATACTGCCTCCTTTTGTTCATCTGCCTTGTCCCTAATTTTTTCACACATTAGCAAATTACCTAACATAATTTAAAAGAAAACTTCTTTTACAATTCTGAATGGTTTGATTTGTATTTTGAAAAATATTAAATGGGAGATCAAGAGTCGAAGCTGGTCAACTCTAGATAAGAAGACTTCCCTATCTGTGGGACTCAGACATTATTACTTTTCTTTTTTTGCTAGGAAGTAGGAACTCAGATATGAGTACTTAGTCTCTGACTCTCTGTTAATTAGCAGTGATAAACTGATGATATAGTAATTATCACATAATTTGATGTAAGACCACCAAGATTTACGTTATAGCCACAGAAAAGCCCACGTCAAAATATGTGACTTTTAGAGTACTAAGCCGAGATTTTGGGAGTGTTACCATTTTGATTTTGTTGTTTATTGAGGTCTTATTTAAATGCTTTGAAAAAAGAAACCACTTCAAGTTGAAGGCATATTAAATTGCATTAATGAACACCTCGTCTGAAACCACTGTTTTATTTTTTTTATTTATTTATTTTTATTTTTCTCAAGGAGACCAAGTAATCAATTTGGGAACACAAGCATGAGAGACTTTTTCCTTTTGAGACGACCTTTTTGACTATGTCTACATGAATGTTTTCGCTATGATGGACCAAAGCATTAAAGTGATTGCTGTCTGCTTGACCACTAGTTGTGTGTTTACCTAGAAAACAATCCCCAATGAAACACCTATTAGCGTTTTGTTCTATCTTGACTAAAAAAAAAAAAAAAAAACACACCTTCTTAAAGACGTCTATAACTGTTCATGATGATTTTTACGGCTGTTAGTTTTTAGTTCTTAATCAAACTATAGTTAATGTGCCATAAACGAAGTTTGGTTGGAGTTTTATATGTTTTCTCCTTTTTGTATGTTGTTATTGGTTTTATGTTTAACTTTTTTCACTTGAAAAAATTGATCTATTTTTTCCTTTTTTTTCACTTTTTTTTTTTAATTTTTAAATTTTGTTCTATTTTTTTATGAGATTTTTAAGGATTTAGTCAAATTTTTGGTAATTTTTTTAAGAATCAACCATAATTTCACGAATTTAAGAAATTAGCAATTTTCATTATGTAACAATTTTTATTACACGTGACCACGTGTAATAAATTTTGTTACCCGTATAACAAATTTTGTTACGCCCAGTAACAATTTTTGTTACACGGGTAATAAAAATTATTACACGTGTAACGAAAATTGTTACACAATGAAAATGGCTAATTTCTTAAATTCGTGAAACTATGGCTAAATTTTTGAAACATGAGCTTAAAAATGGCTAAAACCCAAATCTTTCCTTTTTTTATTGATGAAATTTTTTGGTTTTCTATTTTATTATAGAAGGAAAATTTTGAATCTTTTTGCAATTGTTTGTTTTTTAATAAAAAAATAATTGTTATATTATGATTGCTTAAGATTTTAAATTGTAATTTTACAAATTTATCAAATAAAATTAATACATACTTCAACTCAAATAGTTAGGTTTAATGTCCCATCTCTCATGTGTGTGTATTAAAAATTTGAGATAATGAGTTATCTCATGGTTAAACATGTAGAAAAATATAGTGACATCGATGAACTGATTAACTAGATGTGAAATACTTTTCGTTAATTTTTTTTGGGTTTTTTTTTAATAATTATTTTATAATCATAGTAGGATAGTCAAAATTTGTCAATCTAGTGGAAGTCAATAGGTTGGTAAAGCTTAAAGAGAAAAAACCAATCCACTTTGTATAATCTTCAAAAGTAGGGGTTTGGTAGATATATGTTTACATCAAATTGGTCAATTTATGTTCCAACCATGATTTTTTCGTACCAATCACAAATTTACATCACCATTCACACTCATGAATGGTAATACAATTACAAGTCAATCTTTACGTAATTAGCAATTAACGGCGATAATTGCGATATTTAGCAACTAATTAGTTTTAAATCTTAACTCTGCTTTGGAACTTGGCAGAGAACCTGATAGGCAAAGGAGGGCAGGCAGAGGTTTACAAGGGGCTTCTTTCCGACGGTCAACTTGTCGCGGTGAAGAGGCTGACGAAGAAAGAGAAGGAAAACGAAGAGAGGATCGGCGATTTCTTATCGGAGCTCGGGATCATTGCGCACATTGACCACCCAAATGCTGCCCGGTTGCTCGGTTTTGGTGTCGATGGCGGCATGCATTTAGTCCTCCAATTTTCCCCGCACGGCAGCCTCGCGTCACTGCTCTTTGGTGCTGTTTCCTTCCCTTGTTTTCATTTATTTCATCACTTCCATTCCAATTGTTAGGCCTATTTTCTTATTTCGCAACAAGTCTAGTTATTATAGAAGTCTCCTTTAGTTTAATTTTTATTTCTCAAGAGTCATTTAGTCTATTTTCAATAATTCAAGGACTTTATACTTGAGCTCATGAAGAAACATTTAGCTTTTCAGGTTCAGATTGCTTGGAGTGGAAGATAAGGTTCAATGTAGCCGTTGGGGTGGCAAAAGGATTGCAATATCTGCATCACAATTGCCAGAGGAGAATTATTCACAGAGACATTAAGGCCTCCAACATATTACTCACCCAAGATTATGAAGCTCAAGTATTTTCCTATTTCATATAAAATCTTGTCACATTGTTCTAGATCCATTTCTCTCCGGCTTTTCTTTCGATTCAAGCTTAGTTCTTACCGGGATTTCTTTTACCGCAGATTTCTGATTTTGGGCTCGCAAAGTGGCTCCCCGAGAAATGGACTCACCATGTTGTCTTCCCAATTGAAGGAACATTCGGGTTTGTTACGCAGTTTTTACTTGTAACCTTTGGTAATTAATCACTCTTTTGTTTTTTAGGCATATAGACCGTGCTTACAAAAAATTTATCTAATGGTTTCAGCTATTTAGCTCCGGAGTATTTCATGCATGGAATTATAGATGAGAAGACAGATGTATTTGCTTATGGGGTTTTGCTTCTTGAGCTCATAACCGGTCGTCGCGCAGTTGACTCAAGCCAACAAAGCCTCGTCATATGGGTGCGAAAAAAAAAATACGTATTGCGAAAGTTGTGATTTATAACTTGAGAAATTATTGTCGTAGTTTTATCAACCACAATTGTAGATTACCTTTCCAATTTTTAGATTAAAATTTAATTCAAAAATGATAACGCTTTAACAACTCATCTCGTTCTTATAGAATCTAATTCCAATTTACCATTTCCTAAAAGTCTAATTTGAAATTCTTATCAATCAAAACAATCATCTAAAGTCTCTTGTTATGTGCAGGCAAAGCCTTTGTTGGACACAAACAATATTAGGGAACTCTCAGACCCTCGATTAGGTCATGACTTCGATCAAACCGAAATGAAGCGCGTGATGCTAACGGCCTCAATGTGCATTCACCATCAATCGTCTAGGCGTCCATACATGAATCGGGTATGGAGCAATTTTTTTTCCCGCTTTCGTGTTTCACTATGTGAGATTCGACAAATTGTTCAATCTTTTTCTGTCTCTGAATATAGGTTGTTAAGATGCTAAAAGGTGAAGATGGACATCTCGAGTTGAAGCCTAAATCTTCGGCTGCAAGATCAGTGATGTTAGACGCTTGTGACTTGGAAGATTACACTTGTACTACATACCTAAATGACCTCAATCGCCATAGACAACTTGTTATGGAGTGATAATGAGTGTGCTTTATTTCTATAGCCTCTCTCAATGTTGATCTGTTTGCTTCTTGGCAACCTCTTGTCTTTTTGCTTGTCTTTTGTGAAAGGTAATACAAATATGGGTGATGGTGTGGGGTTGAAGGTTTAGTTGGTATGTGTCATTTACAAAGGTTGTTTTTAGTCATAAACTTGTATAAAATCATAGTCAAGGGGAGGAAAAATGGCCCTTAATGGTTGTGTTACAATTCACGCCAATTCTAAATCTGTTACCATAAGAAATTTAAATGATTGGCTTTTTACTTACAACTCAAAAAATTCTATGGTCATGATATTTTTGGCCCCACGGAATCATGAAGTAAGTCCTCAATGAATAAAAAAACTTTATATATTCATTTAAATGATTTTAATTTTCTCAATCACAAAATTAAATACTTAAATATTGAACATTTAAGTCGTTTTATAATCAGAAAAGTCAATATTTTTTAAATGGTTATACCAAACAAGAGGTAATATGATAAATATATCATTTCGACCGATAAGCCTAAGGGTGTGTTTGGTAGGAAGGAGATGGACACATATCACTTAAGAAAAATAGAAATGATAGAAGAGTTTTTCTTTTAAATTATTTGGAATAAAAGAAAGGAATGAGTTTACAAATTCATTATTTTGTTTGGTATAAAGATGGAAGAGGGAGGAAAGAGAAAAAATATGTTAATAAGCTATCTATTTCAATGGCAATATAATAAATTTTTATGATGTTTTGATGGATTAGTCAACTCTTTTCCCAAATCACTCTAATTTTGGAGTGATCTAAAGTTTGTTAGAACTAAAGATTTTAAATCCTCTCACAAATCCACTTTCTCCTAAAATCCATCCTACCAAATAACCTAACATGTCAAAATTCATCCTAAATTCTACTAATTCCTCTCCAGTAATTTTGTTTCAAAATCATCACCAAGCTTATAGCATAGTGAATTAAGACCACTCCTTGATAAGTTAATTTCTCCATTTTAATTGTTTTTCGTGCTGAGTCGATGGATAGCTGAGAATTCGGTCCTTACTGAAGAAGTGATGTATTCGATATACAAAAAGAACGAAAGAGGCTTGCCTTTTATACATGCACAAAGCCTATGATAGGCTCAAGTGGAGTTTACTGACATTGTTTGATACTCATTTCCTGAAATATTTTTATTTCTTATTGGCTCATGTTTTTGTTGCAGATTTGTTGACATGATCTCTATAGCTTGAGCGGTCTCCTATTCGATTCTCCTTAATGAAAACCCAATGCCAAGTTTCAAGCCATAACAAAGCATCCAACAAGGAGACCGCTCTCCCCATATCACTTTTTTTTTTTTTTTTTTTTTTTTTTTTTTTTTTTTTGCAATGCAGTCCACTAAAAGATGCTTTACAAAAGCAAAAAAAAAAAAAAAAAACAATGTAAAGCCCTCAAAATTAGTAAATTATTAATGAATTTTTGTTGCAAAGTAAAATATTTTGAAAGGCTATTTTATAATTTCAAGAATTATTTTGTTTGTTGCAATGTAGAATTCAATATTTGTCTATAAATGAGCTCCATTTCTCATTTTCACCACACTCACCATTTTTCCTCATTTTTCCCACACCAGCATGTTAGGCCCCAAATCCGTTTTACGTACACCAAGCGTAAAGGGAAGAAGGTAGGCGTGGAAGCAGACGTGGGAGCAAGTGTGGAGCCACGTGACACCCTTGGATCACGTGAAGAGGACTGATCAGTTAGTTATTTTGAAGCTGATGTGGCTGAGCCTAAAGGGCAAACTAGGATGTTAGCATATTGTGAGGTCATTGAATCATTTTGTAATCTTTGAGCTCTGCTCAATTTTAGAGAGACCAAGCCTCTCGAAAACTTGGAGGATTCGTGTGATCTTTGTGACCCTCTTTGATTAGTAATTGAATATCTCAGTTCTGATTTCTTAATTTCTGGGTTGACTTTTTGATTTTATTTTGCATTATTATTGTTTGTCAAATTGATATCAGAGCAATGACGAACCTGAGCAATGGCAAAAAATCAGAATGTTACTCAACGAATCGAGCACATTGAGGATGCGATGGGATCGATGTAATAGGAGTTCCAGCGAGTTGAGACCTCGCTAAAGGAGGAGTTGCAGGAGATGAACAAATGCTTGGAAGGGTTGTTGCGCGACGAGATGTTGAATATGTCGCGACGTTTCGAGCAGATGTTCAAGTTTCAGAAAGAATCGGGGCGCGAAGGATCGTCATCGGCTGGGAAGATGAAGGAACCAGAGGTTTACAGCCCGTCGCATGATAGGGGGTTCCCGACTCACGCCGGAAGCTCGCCGATGATGGGTAATCATCTGGATCTGTGTTTTCGGAGGTTAGACATGCCGATCTTTGATAGAATTAACCCGGATGGGTGGATTCTGAAGACGGAACGATTTTTTCACTTCAACCACTTCTCGAATGATGAGAAAATAGAAGCGGCGATCATCTCCTTCGAAGGGGACGCCTTACTGTGGTACCAATGGGAATCGAAGAAGCGAACGGTGATGCTTTGGGAAGAGATGAAAATGCTCATTCTCAAACAATTATGGCCACGGCAGGCGGGAACTCTCCACGAGCAGTGGCTCGCACTGGTACAGGACTCCACCGTTCGAGAGTATCGGCGGAAGTTTATGGAGTTTTTCGGCACCTCTGGAGAACGTTTCGGAATTTTGTGAATGGACTCAAGCCTAAAATTTGGGCCGAGCTGAGGATATTGGAGCCCAACAACTTGGGTCGGGCTATGGATTTGGCCCAACTCATTGAGGAAAAACTAACCATCACCAAGGGCTCAAGGGGGCCATTGTCGTTTGGGCCAGGAAGGGGGAGTTGGAGTCCGAGACCCTCAACGCCTACGACGGAGATTTCTAGGCCACCGTTTGGAGGAGGAGCGGCAACGCCTAAGAACTTTGGGGATGTGCGACGATTGACGGAATCAGAAGCTCAGCGCAAACGGAAAAAAGGGCTATGTTATCGTTGCGACAAAAAATGGGCACCCGGGCACCGCTACCGAAAGAAGGAGCTCAACGTGCTCCTTACGCAGGATGAAGGGGAAAAAGAACCGGAGGGAGACGACTAACCAGAGGAAGCAGAGCTGGAATTAGAGGCGGCTAAGATTAGCCAAGTGATCGAGGTTTCGTTAACTCGATGGCGGGGCTTACGACTCCTAAAACCATGAAAGTGAAGGGAGTTATCGAGGAGTAAGAGGTGGTTTGCCTGATTGACCTGAGGGCTACTCATAATTTCATCACCTAGGAGTTAGTGATGAAATTGGCCATACTTGTCACGAAGACGGAGGCCTACGAGGTGACAATGGGGTCTGGCGATGCCGTGAAAGGAGCAGGGGTCTGCCGAGGGGTTGTGCTGCACCTTCAAGGCATTGACATAGTCAATGATTTCTTACCACTACAGCTGGGAAGGTTTGATGTCATACTCAAAGTGCAGTGGTTAGAAGTGCTGGTCATGATTGGAAGACACAAGTTATGAAGTTCAACGTCGGGAAGGACACGGTGACATTACGAGAGGATACATCTCTTGGTCACTCATTGGTCTCGCTAAAAGCGATGATGAAGTGCATTCAGTGGGAGAAGAATGGTCTGGTGGTGGAGCTGGCTTATATCGAGGGACTCACGGAGAAGGAGAACAGAGAGGCTGAGTTCCTTAAGGATGTGTTGTGGGAATTTAAGGAAGTGTTACAGACACCGACGGGGCTTCCACCGAGCAGGATGAAATCGAGAGGTTGATCAAAGAGATGCTACTCGCGGGGGGTAATATGGGTTAGCAAGAGTCCATACTCTAGCCCGGTCTTGCTAGTCAAGAAGAAAGACGGGTCTTGGCATTTTTGCGTGGATTACCGAGCCTTGAACAAGGTGACGGTGCCGCATAAATACCCCATTCCGGTGATTGAGGAGTTACTCGATGAGTTGAGCAGGGCGGGAGTATTTTCGAAGTTGGATTTGAAATCTGGTTACCACCAGATTCGTGTACGAGAGGATGACATTCCGAAAACGGCCTTCGGACGCACGATGGCCACTACAAATTTATAGTGATGCCATTTGGCCTCACGAACTCTCCGGCAACGTTTCAATCTCTAATGAACGATTTGTACTGCCCCTATTTGCGAAGGTTCGTATTGGTTTTCTTTGATGACATTTTGATGTTTAGTCCGGATGAGGAGACCCATAAGTAGCATTTAGTTCGGGTATTGGAGGTGCTACGGCAACATAGTTTATTTGTCAACCGGAAGAAGTGCGAGCTGGGCAAGACACAAGTCTCCTACCTTGGCTACATCTTCTTGGTAGAAGGGGTAGCCACTGATCCGACCAAGGTTCGGGCCATGGTAGAGTGGCCATCACCAGCCAACTTAAAGGAACTTCGGTGAGTTATTAATTTCGCTTCAAAGTAATGAAAATTTATTGATCAAATTGAACATGTTCTAAACTTGATTTGCTGAAATGAGCACCAAACCCAGCTCGCAACCTGTATATAAATGAGCCATTCTTTTTTTTTTTTCATGTCGTACCGTACTCAAGCCATGCCATCGTCGTGCTTTTTATGCGCTCATGCATGTTATTAGTTTATACTAATTTTATAATTCATTTCATATCCATCAAAAGAATTATTGTTTAATTAGAGAGCTTTTACATTTTGTTTGATGCAAACAAAACAAATTATTTAAGATTAATATAAAATAAAGAGAAAGCTAGTGGTTAATAGTATTAGAAATAATATTATTATTTAACCAAAATTTTGTGTAATAATATCTTATTAAGAAAATATAATATTTTATAAACAAAGACGATATTAAGTATTTTCTAGGCGTAAAAGTAAATTATATACATAATTTATGTAATAGAAAATATAAATTTTAAGCAAATTAATGTTGGCTTTGTCGAGCCTAATTGTTCATGTGTGTCTGAAAACCTTGTCCAATCCTAATATACAAACTTATCATATCATACTTAATCCCATGGTTATCTTGTCACACCATGCCATATCATTAAAAATTATGTCGTGTTTTGCGTTGACCCATTGTGCTCGGTGTGTTTGACATCTCTACTTTATGGTGTTGGTCATCGCATGGGTATACGGTTAGGCAAAATGGATGGAGGGGTAACGTTGCAGACTCAATGAGCAAAAATAGCATGTTATAAATACTCGGGTGCACTTTTAACACAATAACACAGGGTCGGGGTATCTTTGATATTATTTCTTTTTTCATTTTTTCAAATTTATATTTATATTTTAGAAAAATTACTGTTTTGTACCCTATTCTAGTGCTATTTTTCTTAAATGCACATCATTCTTTGATGCGGTACATTTTTGCCTCCTGATTTATTAAAATTGTACCAATTTGTACTCTCTGTTAATGTCTATTTAGTTTTTGCTCCCGATTTATTAAACCTGTACCAATTTGCACCCTCCATTCAATTCTTTTAAACCACTTTATACCGAATCAACCTTATATACCCTCAATCGACACTTAATTGGGAAATCTTCTTATTTTGCAATTGGGATTTTTGTTTTGGTGAGTTAAAGTCGTAAATCGAAGAGATGAATAAAAAGTCCTCTCTTATAAAGTTTCAACAATTCTTTAACCAAATTTTATTTTTTATTTTTCAAGAATTACTTAATGCCACTTAATCATACAGAAAACTAAACAGATTTGAACAGATTATGCAAATTAGTACAATTTCAATAAATAAATAGGCAAAAATATAACGAACCAAAGAAAATGATACATTTAAAAAAAGAAAAATTATAGTGAATACCCAATTTTTAAAACTTAATGTAAGTTATTACCCAATTTTTTGAAAAATGTAACCAATTACCCAAATGATTCAATTAACTTACACAGTAGTAAGTGGTGGTAATTCACTTAGTTACCAAATATATGTGCAAGTAATTCACAAATTGACTAGAAACCCAATTACTTTAAAAGTTTGGGTATTTATTTTTAGGGAAAACCCCTATTTAATCCTTGAGTTTTACCGAAATTCTCGTTTAGTCCTTATGTTTCTTTAAATTCCAAAATAATCCTTGTGTTAGTTAAATTATGACTATTACATACCTTGTACTCGAAATTTAGGCAAAATCAAGAGCGAATTTTACTAATATTCCTATAATACCCTTCTTAAAACGTGGATAAGAAAATTGATGCCTATTATGCCTATACCCTTCTTATGGCATTTGTTTTTTAGGATAAATGCTTGATTTTTTTTGGGTAATATGAGCATAAGGAAGAGAAATATGTGATTAATATTTTCAATAGTTTGATTTGTAGTTTGTTTAGGGTTTGACATTTTGATTTTTTTTTGAAAAGAAATATGTTATTAACATTTACCCGTCGTTTTAATAAAGGGTAAATTTGATACATCAAGTCATAATTCAAGTACAAGGTATGTAATAGACATAATTTAATAAACACAGAGATTATTTTAGAATTTCGAAAAATACAAGGACTAAAAGAAAATTTTGATAAAACTCAGAGATTAAATAAGAATTTTCTTTTATTTTTATTGTTATATAAATTCTAGTTATTTGTCTATTTCACCCTTAAAAAAAAAAAAATAGTAGAAAAATGGGTGCAAAAGAATAATTTTTCCTTATATTTTAGACTCTCTTGTGCTTCATACTCGCGACAAAACCTCTTTCGTTCCTTCTTCCACTGAGTTAGCTGTTCCTCTTCATCGACTCTGCCAAATCTCTCTTCTTTTCATTTTCCAAAGGTAAACCAATCTTTCTCACCAACCAAACAGGGCGTTTCATTTCTCCCGATATAGCCTCACGTTCCGCTGCCATTTTCGCTCTCCAGGGATTTTCTCGCGCTGGTTTGTTCAGTAATCTTTTGGATTTCTCTAATCTTCGGAAGATTCTTGTCTCTGTATCTATATGTGTATTGAGTTCGATAATCGCACAAATGGTTGAACGGAAACAATTCAAGACGAAGCTGTGCGTGCTGTATCAGAGAGGTCGGTGCGCGCGTCAGAGCTGCTCGTTCGCTCATGGCGACGCCGAGCTTCGGCGATTCTCGGCCTCTTTTCATGGTGAATTTTATGGTCCCAATATGTATTGTTTCTAAGTGTTTTTGTTCGGAAATGCCTCTTTTTATTACAGTCCTATGCTTTTGTTTTACCTCTTTATAGGAGTTGTTATTAAGAACAATTTTGCATAATTAGCTTTACAGTGGAAGATAAAATATTTTTGTAAATTTTAGAAAGTAGGGTTTTTTAAACTTCTTTCAAAAGAATGTGTATATATATATATATATATATATATTCAGAATAAAATATATCTTTTAGGGGCATAATCGAAAACTTTCGCAAAATTTAGGCAAATTTATTAGTAGCTCCGTAACTGTTGTTGAAGATGGATACAGGAAATGTTACCATTGAAAGCTTTAAATTTTGTGATTTATTTGATTGAATTGTAGTAAATATTAGTATTCCCAAGTCTATTAAGCTATTTAAGTGCCAGAGTTTTGTGAGGCGTATTGATTTAGTTAGTAGAGATATGGGGTCGCGATGTCTTGCTCGGGAGGCATTTGGGATTATCAATTTAGCATTATCAAGACTGACAGGATTACTGTATTGTTTGTTCAGGATGGATTTTGCGGGTTGGTTAATATTATGTCAGGTTATGGTATTTCTGTGCCGAACATAATTGTCGCAATGCATCTTTGATGTGTTATCTTGGACTCAGGGATTAGGTTGTTCTGGAATATATCTTCTTGTTTATTATGGCATATTATTTGGTTCAGCTCGTTTTCTATATGCAAGGGAATCATGGTATTCACTTCATTCATCACTTGTCCTTGAGTTACACCACCAAGGAATTCCTTTGATGGAAGAGGGTGCTATTCTTATGGGTGATTTTCGAAGAAATGAAAACTTATTGCACGTCGCTCGGCTATTATTTTATCATGGCATGGAAAACTGGAGACATCTCTGCTGTCCTACTTTATGTAGTTCTTATTTATCAATGACAAGATGGGCATGGATCTTTGTGAAATGCTTCACACATATATGGAGGCTATCTCATCCTATAAGCAAAAATCTTGGTTTTCTATGTCTATCTGTTCATAATGTCACGCAGTAGTTTCTATGGTTCCTTTGGAAATGGCAAGGACGATCGATTACTATACATTATTATATTATTCATGTTGTTCCATGTAATGGTAAGCTTAGCCTTGTTATTGCTTATTGCCCGGCTCCTTGGCTCTTGTGAGTTGCAATAGATACTGATATTAATAGCCTCCGTATATTGAATGTTGTCCTGTTTGGCATTGTAGGAAGGCAGGACTTTAGAGAGGGTGACTTGAGGGATAAGCTTGATAGAAGGCATTCTCCACGAAGAATATATTCACCAGCGCGAGATGCAAGAGGCCAAAATACGTTTCGAGGTAGAAAGCACTCTTGTGATTCTTGTCATTTCTCTTTAGACTGTTATCTTTTCTGCAGTTTATATTATCGAATTATGTCTAATACCCGTCAAATTTGGAGTGTAAAAGTAAATAGTAAAGCACGCCCTTATATCTTGTTTTTGTATTTAAGTTGTTAATATTTGATTTATCTTATACTAGCATTCAAGGTATTAGTTTTAGTTACTGTTGACTAATCAATTGAGTTCAATTTTCTATTATATCAGTAATTGATTCTTATTTCTTTTCTTGCTGGAAATTAAGCTGCTGATTCTAGCCCATCCAGGTCTCTTGAGAAAGAAAGGTGCTTTTTCTTTTCTTTTTTTTTTTTTCCCTTTCCTTTTCTTTCTAAATATCTTTTGTTCCCTTTTCTTGTCTTGGATTAGTATTTTTTTTTTTGCTTTTTGGACTTTTTTCGGCTAGTTTATTTTTATGTATTTTGGAACAGAATGATGCCTGAATGTATTGAGTGAAGAAGAAAAAATGTGGCTGCAGAAAACTTGAATTCTTTTTTACTCTTATCTGCATTACGGTTGAGCTCTTTTGCTGTCTATATGTGCAATTAGACTAGAGAGGCTCTATCATGTGAATATTAACTCAATTTTGGATTTTTTCTTATAGTCCTATCAAACATGTGAAATGGACATGGAACCTCCACATGAAATTTTTTCTTATGCATGCTATTAATCTTGGCAAGTTCGTTGGAAGCCAGCATTAGTTTATTGCTTTGAAGTTTTTATTTGGCGAAATAAGAAGTTGAAAACTCGGTAGGGATATCCTGACAGCATCATCTGTTTGGCCATATGCTGAGCAGCTGGCTGTGTTTTGTATGTTAATTCATAGAAATGTAGCCCTAGATGTTGATTAGTACAGGCTTTTTGTGGAAAATTATATATTCTATGCTTGTTGACCGTGATCATATTATCTACTTATATAGCTATGCAATATCTTGTGAACCCAATGGGAAAGGATAAGATGCTTAGCAATATCTATATTATATTGATTGAGTGCTTTCTGTGCAAAAATGTTTGGGTTTTAAGGTTTGATTAGAAGCATTGGATTGGTTTCAAAGTGACGTTGATAAGTTATAAACCCGCTTCAAATTGATAGTTGGTGCTGTACTGTCTGTATTAATGCTATATGGTTCTAGAGGTGTAGACTAAGTTTGTCTTTATTACTGGCATTTCGGACATTTTATGACCTTATGTTTCAGATTTTCCATAGGTCTAATTCCTGGTTATGTTGTCTTTCCACAACGTTACACATAAAACTGATTCAACATTATTTAAGCAGTGACAGAAAACATAGGAAAAAGCAGCGGTTAGATGGACAAAGTGATATCTCTGGAAGTGTGAGAATCTCAATTGGTTCTGAACATCAGCCTAAAGAGGAAAAGCTTGCAGTTGATTCTAGAGGTGTTCTAATGGAGCAGGTGTAAAAAATATGTTCAAACCCCGAGTTCATTAAACATGTGCTTAGTTTATCTGGAGCTACTGCTAATTGCCTATCAATTTTCCTGCAAATTTTGAGCAGTTAAAGCAAGTGAAGCTCGATATCAACAGGCTTGACCACCAGAAATCTGAACTGCAGGTCAGTTTATACTCGTTTTAGTTCAGGAGCTTATTGTTATGGTTATGCATGCAATTTCTGCTAGTCATTTTGCTGAAGCCTAACCCGGAAAACATGTGTAATTATGTACTTTGATAGTCATCACAATTTACAACATCTCTTTGTTTCCCTTATCTTTTTGCATATTGTCTCATGGTTTATTATCTGGCTGCTTATAATTGGTTTTTTGTCTCACATTTACCTTGGAATTGTATTTTGATTTCTGTTGTGTAAGTCGTCCCTAGCTCAAACCCTTAAAATAGGTCCATGAGTTTGCTATTATTTTCTTCCCAAAGCAGTGGTGAATTATAATTTGTTAATAATTGTTATAGTATGACAAGTGGTGCATATGTTGTTTGCAGTTAAAATTGGAAGAGAGGGTTCAAGAAGTGGACAGTCTTACTTCTAAAATCCAGGAGCTTGAGGCTCAACTATATGAAGAGAAAGAGGAAAATCAAAGGTTTATCCACATACATTGCAAGAAACTTTTGTTCTTTTTTCTCTGTTATAATTTTACCGAATGATTTTGCTGTTGTAAGCAGGGTATTGTTGAAAATCAATAAGTTTGTCAAGGCACATAATTGTCATTCAGAGATTCAAGATCAACTAAAGAGGTGCTTTGAATTGTCTTATGTTTGTTAATCTCCCCCATTGTTTGCATGCAGTGATTGGCTCAAGGCATTTTTATGTTTGCACCAATATTAATGATGGTTGGATGAAATATAACTTTATTATCTTGCTGAATTTATAGATCGGAAGTTAAGCTTCGCAAGTTGGGAGATGAACTTTGCTTGGATATTGAAAAAATTGGTGCTAATGAAGAGGATTCAAGCATCAATATTGTCAGTGATGGAGAGGCTATTGGTTTTCCCATGAGTCCACACAACGAGAGGCACACTGATGTTTTCCAAAGCAACAAAAATCAGAATGTTGGTAGGGGGTGTCCTAGAGAATCAGCACAAGGTAGTAAATTATTTAATGTCCAACAATAAATTTATTTTGAATTTCAACTGTGAAGCTAGCGTTTAATAGCAGAATTATCAAACTTTTACATTTTTATTTGGTGCTTTGTTCATGGAATCGTTTGGGAGATTTTGAAAATGACTAGTCCGAGGTGGTTTAGGTGATGAGAACCACTTGAGCTCTTAACTGATTTGATGTAGAATGTTAGTAACAAAATGTAGAGAGGAAAAGAAAATAGAACTAGCGAAACATAGAATCAACAGGGAAAATGATTTCAATAATATGTTTGTTCATTAACCATATTTCTCTGAACCTTATCCAATTAAGTCTATTTCCATTCCTAATTTCCTATACAATTTGTGGCTGCCACATTTTTTCTTTTATAAGTGTATGTATATTGATGATATTTCTCAGAGCAAGTAAATTTAAGTTTTGTATGCATTTTTCTTTCGTTTTCAAGTTTATATATCACAAAGATGCACCACCATTTTGTGTTGATATCTCAAATAATTGTCACATTCAGGGATCTATTTGTCACCATTAATGACTTTTTGTGTTGATATCTCAAATAATTGTCACATTCAGGGATCTATTTGTCATCATTGATGTCTTGATTAATAGTAATGCCCTTTTTATTGGTTGTTGACATTTTAGTTATACTTGTTGATATAGCCAAAGTACACGTGGAAGCACCAGTTAGATCGAAAAAAGTTTCTCGGTGGAATATTCCTGCTCCGCCAAATTATGACAAGGAGATTGAAGTAGTGGCGAGCAAAAATAGTCGGCCAAGTCTCCTTACAAATGAAAAGAAGCATGAGACACGAAAGATTGTCGATGTTTCCTCTGCGAATAAGGTAATGGTTTAGAACTCCCTCATTTTTTCGGCTTATTTTCTTTGGAAGATGGCATAATTTTTGTCATAATCAATTAAGAAACTTGAAACAGCAATTAGTTGTTTTACTTTGCATTTTGCATGCCATTTGGCGGCAACTTTTTTAGAATTTCTTTTAGGAAGATGCACATTTACAAAACAGCAATAGTCACGCGATGGTCTCCTATTCACTTGATTGCACATATTATACATGAAAACCTGTGGGTAAATTTAAATGTTAGTGTTTTACGACTCTTTCGAAAAGCATTACGCCTAAGAACAAGGCTGATGCTGTTGCTTTTCTGCCGTCCTTACTTTACACTTGCATTTAATCCTTTTCGCAATCAAATCTGCAGTCAAAGAGCTCTGTCACAAGGTTCATGTTGCCACCAACCAGCATGGCTGCCCATGCAGTTGATGAAGATGTCGAAATTGAATTAGATACAATGCAGATAACCGCGAATGGCTCTAGAAGAGTTGACGAAGGACCAACACATGACATCAAGCGCTTTCCACTTGCACTTCCTCCGCTGCCTCCGGTCATTACCAATTACTCACTGGTCAGTATGGCCCTTTTCCTTGCTGACTCCCAGCTCCTTATCTTTATTATTTGGTTGTGTTTTGTATAACGTCCTTGATTTCTTCCCGAGTAAAATTATAGTTTCACTGTTTCATTCTACGTATTGGCTTGGTGATGTCCTGAAATAAAATAGCTCTTTTCTCTAGGATTAATTCTTCTCTGCTTGTTTTTTGGACAGTTTATTTACTTACTTAGCTTTTGGTTTTGCAGTATGAGGGCAACGATGAGAACATAGACGTGGACGGGGTCGAAGAGGAGGCAGTGGAGTTCGATATTATCTGATATCTGAGATGGCGCCAGAGGGATAGCAATGAGATCTTTTGCTACTGTTTTTTCCTAATTTGGTTTAACATGGAAGAGATGTGTTAGTTGACTGCGCAATGTACAGTATAGTTGGGTGATAAGCTAAGATATGGCTTGTTTTGCATTTTTGGCTGAAAGTTTTGATAGCAGACTTGACTTTCCATTGTCCTGGATGTTCAATTATATTTCTAATTTAGTGTTTGGTAATTTATGTTGTTTTTGCTCTTTTTCCCTCTTGTTTTGTTTTTTGTTGTTACTTTTTTTCTTTTGACGAAGCAAACTTTCTTGATAGCAGAAGCAAAATTGGTATTGCAAATGCAAAGAGCTTGTCTTAAGCTTATACACAGTAGTCTCTTATGACATAAATGCTATTGTTATACAGTGTGGCCATCACTGAGAAAATGGCTCTAAGATCAAGTTTACCAAATCAGTTAGCATTAATCCCATGCGCTCGAGTCTTGACCTTTCAAACAAAAAGGGAAATGCCAAAGCCAGTGACAAGGTTAAGAAGAAAATGATACCATATTTATAAGCGCTTATGTCCTAGAGGCCTTCTACTGTTAATGTACTGGTGACAATTTATAGGAAAAGGAAAGACCTTTTAAAAAGGTGATTTTAAAATAGGAAAAGTCTCACCTGGGGAATGATAAATCATGGGGAACGAATCTTCTCTTGATGTGACGGCATATTGACTGTGGGTCCCAGTGGTCTATATTATTGCCGTGTAACCGCTTGTAGCTTAATATACTATCGTCAGAATTCTTGTTGAGCCTGGTAGATCAATGTGTGGTGGAAAAAGGCATCAATCAAGATCCCCCATTAGTCCGGCTGAATAAGATATTTTGTTTGGCTTTATTTTTTATTATTTTGTTATTCAATTTGTCATTTCTTTTCTTGTTTTTATTTCTTTTATATGTGTTTTTTAAATTTGTTTAATATTGAAATAAAATTCAAGCTATTTCAGGAAAAATTCATTTTTATTGCATTCACTTTTCAAAAATTCTAGTGAAACGAATTTTAGATATAATCTGATTTCTAATTTTGGGATTGCAAATGATTTTTATTTATTTTTGCATAAACGTTGTGTTTGACCAATATAAAAGTTTTTACTTTATGAATTTTACAAATTTTAAATATACCGCATACATTATATATAGTTGTTTTTATTATTCTCTTATCATATTTTAAGTTTTAGATTATATAATGTAATATTTTGCATATTCCAAATTAAATTTTAAATTATCTATCTTTCATTATATAATGTGCTACATTATTGTTGTTTTCATCTAATTTATTCAATTTTACAATCTGATATATCCATTTTATTTCATATACTCTAGATTAAAGATATCAAATTATATAGTAGTCATCTAATAATTCTATAATTAGCCTTCATAGACAATTAAAAAAAATTCTTTCATCACATTTAATTTTAAAATACATACCATTTCATTTACATCTTTTTCTTTAATTATATATATTGGTAAAAGAAGCCCTTGTATTAAGATTAAATAATATTTTCACTTTAAATTTGTAAGAATTAATAAACGATCAAATATCAATCATTAATTTAAATACTATTAAGATAATATTTCATATATAGCAAATTTTATAAAAAATAAATAAAAAATAAATGATATGAACCCCTGTCAACTAGCTCCGAGACCCATTATCCTAACGACTAGTCCAATCATGGATCATTCTGCGGTTTAGATTCGAATAGTAGTTTGATGGTGCCACAAACAATTGCGAAAGGCCGTTTGATAATTCACGCAAACGCCACAAAGTAAATCTTTGTTTGAATTTGAATAGTTCTTCGAAGAACCAAAGAGAAAAGATAATCCACAAATACTCTAACTAATTCTTTCATTGTCAATGTCACTCTATAGTCCTCATTCCCGGCGCTAATGAATTGCGAACTCCCAATATGCAAGTATTGGGCTCAGTTACTTATTGGGCTTAAATAAGCAAATTAAAGAACCCGTCAATTTAAAGGATGAGTTTGTGAATTACTCAAGATTTAGATAAACTATTATATGATCATCTATTGACCTTGATTCGAATCTTTATAATAGTACTTAAACTAAGATTCTAGAATCAGGTCGGTCCAAGTTCTATATAATCCTTATTATATAAAATACTTTTATTCTAGTATCACATACACTGATCATCCGAATCAGGCCGTCACGTTCATAATATCATAGACAATATTAGTAAATACCGATCAAATAGATCCTTGCTCTTTGATCTATCTCGAACTAGTTTGAACATGTTAACCTATAATTTTAATAATCATGTATGTAAAGCTCTTTACATACTAAAACTATAGTTGTGTTAAAATATTCAGGATTTAATAAATATTTAATTTTATAATAAAATTAAATAGACAAAGTTCACAAACAACTATTTCTTTTATTTATTCTCTAAAATTGTTTGACACATTTGATTTCAAAGATATATTCCTAACAAAAAAGGCACCCCTCAAAATCGTGTGTTTATATATTATTATTACTTATAAATTTTAATTCTTCCATTTATTTTTAACATTCACACCTAGTGCTAATCCTAAAATACAATAATCCTTATACACCCCATAATTTGTAAACAATCCTTTAGTTATTAAATGCCTGTATTCGGTCAAAATAATGTGTAAAATAACATTAATACTCATGTTGTTATTCTCTTTTAAAATTCTAAAATTATCATTTTTTCCCAAATTTACTTAAAAAATTAATTTCTCTTTTAATTTACATTTTTTTAAGTTTTTTCTTCCATTATTTTATTTTCCACCCTTTCTCCTAAGATTCATTTCGAGAAGACAATTAGACCACTGGTTCTAATTCTATGATGAGACTAAACATTTGCACTGTTGCTCTAAGAGTTCATTAGCCTGGCCAAAGGTGTGACTTGGACCATTGGCTCCTTCATTGCAAGCCAAGCTAAAGGAAGTCTCTTTGGCAAACAAAGTTGTCTCTGATAAATGGATGTCTCAGATCTACCAAAACAACCAACTGAAAATATCAAACCAAAAAAAAAAAAACGATATTATATTTATAAAACTAAGCAGTCGACACCTTCGTCGGAAAGGGCTTGTGGATGGCAGAGCGGTGGCAACGGCGCGGGGGAGTCCTACTCGCCGACGACAAGCGCGGAAAGAGCCGTTCGAGGAGGGCACCACTGAAATTAGCCTCTCTCATTCTCCATCAACGCCGATGAATCGCCGCCCAAAAGCCACCCATTCGCGACGCCAACATCGGCTCAATCGCAACCCCAATCTGCCACCTATTTGCGACCCAACAGCCGCTCCATTGCCGCCCCAAACAGTCGCCCAGCAGGGCCAGCACCGTCACCCTCGAACCAAGTCGAATCGACATCCATTTTTCAGAGATGGAGAACATCTTCAAAAACCCAGACTTTTGCTCTTATAACTGACGGAGATAAACTTTGACTTTTCTATTTCCAAAGTAAATAATAATAAATCATCACATACACAAGGGTGCACCATAGCAAAAAAGTGCAGGACCACTGATTCTAAATTACAGTGGGACCAAGAGAAACAATAAGAGATCCAGCTGTTAACTCGCTTGCATGACTCGTTCCCCATGCGTGGGGACCGATTTATCATTCCCAGGTGAGACTTTTCCTTTAAAATATAGCTAATGTTTCAAAATTTTAAGAAAATAACCATTCAATAACTTTATTACTTGATAAGAATTTTTTTGCAACAAATTTTATATATAATTTTGTTATGGTAAGAAATTTTTTACATTTGTAAAAAACTTTTTATGATTATTTTTTTAATTTTTTAAAACTGTTATTATTTTTTCAAAACACTCCCCCCTAAAATGATTTACTTAACTGATCTCAATTTATAATGTACAACTTATAATAATTAATAACTTAAAAAATAAAATAAAAAAATAATTTTTTTTTCTACACAAACACATTACATCCTCTATTTTCATTTGATTTTCTAAATTTCAAACTAAAATTATGTTCAATCGGAGATGAAATTGGAAATGAAAAAGATGAAAATTTTTTATATCATGTCAAAATTTTTTAATAATACTCTCAATGGCTCGCCAGAGACAATGTGATTTCAGTTCTACATGTAAGGATCTTTTCTTTCTCCAACGCCATTTTTCGAGTGCGATTCAGAAACCGTCTAGCTCATGACTTCTTCTGCTAAACATTTGGGGCATCTGCATCTAAAACCATAATCTGCAAGCAATGCTTGTCTCTCCTCAAACTGAAGCTCCTCGTCCACGTATGATATTGTAACCTGAAAACAAATTAAATCAATACAAAGTCAATTCGTATAATGAAATATGACAAAGCCCCTCTATAACTGTATTAAGGGCAATTAGAGAGAAACCTGTACCGAAAATGATTCAAAATTTCTACCCCATTGTGTAGTATTATAGAGGAAAATAACTTACTTCTTCTCCCTTGGAAATAGGTTTTAGGGCAATTATTGTTGCTTGGCCATCTCTGTCCTGCAAAATGCAATGCACTAGTACGCGTGAAAAGTTGTCCGTCTGACAGACAAGGAAAATCTTGATAAAGGTCTAATTATACATCTGTTTCGAGTACAAATATAATCAAACAGCCTTAACTATTTACAAGCATATGCATGCGGCAAAGGAACTTACTTCGTCGCGCTTCTATGAATGAAGGTTGCCATACTTTTTAGCAGCCAACTAATGATATGACTATAGCAGTTGGCAATATCTCTTTTGCCAGGCTTCTAAATGTGCTAATATATCTTTTTGCTATACTCCGTGTGGCTTTACCGTATAATACTTTTGTATTAGTATTAGAGAATCACTCTGGTGTTTGTCATGATTCACAACATTGTATTATCTAATATGGACTTTATCCACGGGAATATTGTACAATTAAAATTCATTGTATTATAAGATCATTTTCTCTGCTTTGATATAATAATTGATATAGCGTACAACTAGAAATCTTAGATACAAACTAATACAACACAACAAATTATACACTCAATACAAAACACAGCGGTGCACCAAAAATGCCCTTAGACAGAAAAGCAATATTTGCTGAACTGAAAGGGCTGTCACTTTGGATGGAAAAAATAAAAATGATATATAAGAAACAACAGTTGCAACTTTAAGTTTACTTACATACCTCTTCTCTCTTAAATGCTTTTGCGTTTGGACAACAAGAATGATTCATACAACTCTGCAAGGGAAAGAATGCCGTGCCTAAAAAAAAATTTAGAGAATTTACTTGCAGCCCTTAATGATAAATTGCATTTATGAGCAGAATTTATCGGAGTGGGAATTGCAAAAACTTATGATTAGTAGGCATAAAAGTAAGAAAAATAAGATTGTACCTTGGCAACAAACTGAGTAGTCATCACCGAGAGCTTCAAAAATTGGCCGAGTAATTTGTTCAGCTTCTTTCTGCCATTTTTTCATATTGACATTTTAAATTTGTTATGTATTGAAGCAAGCTGGACTACAAGGATATGCAATCTTACCTTTGCAAGAGATGGAAGATCATCAATAAACAAGAAATAATCCTCAACTGGAGATGCTACAACCAAATCACTGAAACATACAGATAAAAGACTACATTACTTTATGTCATTCGAGTCAATTATAAATGTGGATACATTAGTTTCTTTGATTGATTGACCAAAGAAAACACTTGAAAAAACAGAAAAAAAAAAAAAAAAAAAAGAAGAGGTGGTTTTGAAAAGTGTAACTCTTACAGGTTATTCAACTCAAACATGCCAATTATGTGACCATAAATTTCGAGAGAGAGAACTTTATCGAGTCAAGGGAATCAATCTTATAGACAGACAGAATATAGTGACTATGGAATTAATTGAGACAGAATTATGCACTTGGGTGGATACGTGGTTCACATTCCTTGTCAAAGATCGCCGCCTTTAGGAGCTGAAGTGACTGAAAAGAATTAAGAAACTATACAATTAGTACTTATAATATGACAGAATGCACAATACTACAATCTAGGGTCCAACAATCAGGCAACATAAAGGTGAAGTAAGGACAATGCTCTAGTTCGCTCAGATTAAATTTTGAACACAAGACAATGCCGTGTAAGTACCGTGAATGCAAGGCTTCTTATCTGCATTCTAAATGCATCTTCATCAGAAGATTCAACATCAACCGGCAAGGCAATACAGTCCCACCACCTAAAATCAGTCACATGCGAGAAAATAGGGGGTGAATACTAAAATTAAATAATAACTAAAGCTGAGAAAAAAAAAATATTAATAAACGAAAAGGTTGAAAATGATAGCTGATATTTTGTCTTTTTTCTTTTAATTTTGAGAACCACTGTTTAACTCACAGAAAATACAACACCAGCAGCAATAGTTACAGTACGAGTTTAAGGACATGATACTGAGATGGCGCACAGGGAAAACAAATACCTTCTCTTGTGTCCCATCGACAACGGCTTCCATGCCTCAAAGAGTGCAGATGGAATGGTGCAGCCTGAAACATTTTTGAGCTTTGCTCGTTCTTCAAGACAAGTTGCCTTCAACTTCCTATATCTTAATATAGTCGAAGAAATTGCCTGGAATTTAATAATATACTGCTATCAGATAACACCAATCAGCATTATGTAAATGAAAGTAGAAAAATGTTGTCGCTTCTTAAAGGCTGTGTTTAAGCCCTCTGACTTGTTTCTTCATCAAACACATCATCGTAAAAGAGTCTTACAATCTTGAAATAGACAACCTCGAATACGGTAGAGAAAAGAAAAGTGTAAGTCTCTTTGTCCTTTAGGACGTACCTTTGCAGCAAGGAGGAATATATCGTTTGTTTCTGGTGAATCAAAAAGGTCGAAATAAGAGGGAAAAAAACAAATTAATATTTAATGGAGAAAACAAGTTTGAACTGAAATAATGGATTAAACGAGCCTTACCATTAGCATGCTGTATAAATTTTACAAGTGCCTCTCTTGATACCGATTCCGACTTCTCCCCAGTACACAACAAGGAATGACACGATTCCCAATCAGCCTGTGCACATAATTCGCTAGAAAAACATGCAGTGTAATTATATGGAATCAAAACAGAAGGTTGAACATAAATCTACAAGGAAAAAAAAAACCTACAAAAAGTGAATATCTTTGCGGACTACAATTTTTTTTGGTTACTTATAAGACGATTGTAGGTAACTCGTCAATGTTTCCGTTTCTAATTCTAGGCATGAGCAATGCACAAATTTCACATTAAACAAAAAAGAGATTTTGAATTCAAGAACACTCAGATACAATGCAAATGGTTAAAAGGTGATACAATGCAAAACGGGTTTCAATCGCAAGGGTCCAAAATCAATTGCTCATCAATGCTCTTATAAGCATAAGCTGATTAGATTACTGACAAATTATAACAACTATCCAACCAAATTATGAAGTTTACCTGCAGTAGTAAGCTTCCCCGCAACCCCCGCCGCAAGGAACAGCCGAGGGCAAAGAGAACTTGTCTGAAAAAGGCAATTTCAGCGCACCATTCATCAGAGCCTCCGCAACCCCTCTCGGAAGTTCAGCTCCATTCCTGGAACTGCTCGGACCGCACGCTTCGCTGGAGGTTTCACCGTCCTCCGCCAGATCATCGTCATCGCCTTCTCCATCCGAAAAACTCTCGTCCATACCGCACTGAGTGTGATCCACTGAAACTCCAAGCTCTCTCAAGTAGAGCTTTCTTCCAATTTGAAGCTCAATTGAGCCAATGAAACGAAAGCAGAAGCTACACACCATACAATCCATCTGCAATCAAACATTGAATAACTTCAAATCTCTCTATGAGTGTGTCTGTGTATATACATACATACATATATATATATATATGTATATACATATATATTTGTTTGAAATGCAAAAGTAGAATAAAGACCTTGTTCGAGGAATGTTGAGCACCCACAAGCATTTGGTCCTTCAAAATGAGGTCTCCTTCTTTGAAATCCGTATCAGCAAAGACGCCTTTGCAATTCATAGCAAAACGAATATGAAAATAAATAAATAAAATAAATAAAAAACCCAAAAGGAAAAAGAAAAGGAAGGAACAAAAAAAAAAAAAAAAGTATAAATGGAGGGACTTTACATTTGCCAAGGTCCCCATTTTGTTTCACTTTGATAGCGCGAGTATGTCGCTTAAATATGACCTCTTCGAAATACTCCTGAAATTGAGAGACAAAACAAAAAACCTGAAACCCATTTGGACAATGGAATCAAAAGTGTCATGTGAAAGAGAGAGAGAGTGTGTGTGAGAGAGACCTGAGCATGGAGAGGTGAAGGAGGTGAGAGGAGAGCAGAGATGAGATGGGAGAACTGAGCGTCGATTGGACACAGAATCTCCATTCAACTTTCACTCTTTCAACTTCAAACTCTCTCTCTCTCTTTCTCTCTCAATAGTAAGCGACGGCGCCAAATACAGTTTCTGTCTTTCTAGCAACTAGTCTAGTGTTATGCGGTTTCGCCCGCATTAACAATACGCGTATTAATTTAGTTGAAAAATTCCCTAATTTTGGTTTAAAATATAGAGATTTTTAAAGATTTAACCAAATTTTTGTTTTTTTAAGAGTTTTTTTAGGTATTTAACCAAACTTTTGGGTAATTTTTTAGGATCATTTTTTATACGTATATATGTTATGTGTTACAAATAATGTTACATGTTATGGCTAAATCCCTAATTTCGGCTAAATCCTTCAAACTTTATCTTTAAAATGACTAATTTCTTAATTGACCATTTTTTTAAGGATTCGTAATAGTTTTACAAAATTAAGAAATTAGTCATTTTTATCGTGTAATAAAATAGTAACAAATTTTATTACACACGTATCAAAATTTATTACACGAGTATAGAAAATTATTACACGTGTATCAAAATTTGTTACACATGTATCAAATTTTGTTACATGATAAAAATAGCTAATTCCTTAATTTCGTGAAACTATGGCTAAATTCTTGAAACATGAGCCTAAAAATGACTAAAAGCCAAATCTTTCCTAAAATATAAATAATAATTAAATATTTTTTATAAAAATAATTGAGTAAATAATCATTTTTTAATGCTGCTATAAAAAATAGTTAATACTTCGATTAATTAAAAAATCAATCAGTTTCTTAAGAAAAAAAAAATACAAATCTATATTAATTAAAGTCTATTTGGTATTTGACCTTTTTTTAGTTCAAGTTTTAAGGGAATGGCCAACGTTTCTAAAAATTAAGAGACCAATCATTTGACACTTACAAAACTGAGGGCATAAAAGTAACATTATACCATTATGTAGTTAAGGAAATAATTATTTCTTTAATTAATGGAAACGTTGACTATTTTCTTAAAACATCATCTAAAAAATGGTTATTTGCTCAATAGTCTCTGTATTAAAAGTATAATACCAAAATGACATAGATTATTAGTATATCAAAAAATAGGCGGAATTCTTGTTATAATTTAACAAAATAACCACTAGCCCAAACTATTAAATATCAAACAGGCTAAAATGTCCCTGAAATTCACTAAAAAACCTTCCAAATCCATTTTCTTTAAGCTCTTCCACAATCGAGGGCGAACCATTGGGAGAATATTTCAGGGGAACGAAGAATAAAATAAAAAACATATATATTCTACAGCAATCTAAGAAATTTCTTGCGCAAATCTTAGAGCATCTCTAATGCCATGTCAAATCTGTGTGTAAATGCCGAAATTTAGCATTTTGACATAAAAAACATTCTTCAAATGTTATAAATGTTGCCAAATTTGGCACAAATTTAGCATTTGAAGTATTGACTGGTCAACTTTTAGGTATTTAGTTAAAAATTAACATTATATTCAAAAAAATTTCCTCCTATCAAGAAGTCCTTATGATTATTTATAGTCTTCTCTACTATTGATAGGTTAGTATTAACTACTTTTATTGGTTTTTACAATTAAGAAATTGTAAAATAACAAAATAACATTTGACATAACATTTGTGCATTTGAGTATCAAATGTCAACTATAGCATTTTTATCTTTTTAAGTGCCAAATTTAACATTAATATTGGCATTTGCGGTAGAGATGCTCTTAGTACTCGTAACAAGGATTGTTTTCCTAAGCTTTTGACTATATAATTGCTTGCAGTTTCAATAATTTTCAAGTAAAAACCTATTTGTTGTCGATTGTTTGATACCAAGAATCTTGAAGAAAAAATATGGATTCGATTGTCGATTTTGTCAATTGTGAAGTTGTTACGTTGTTGATTAAGATTTTTCACCAATAACAAAGTATGTAAATGCATATATAAGTGTTCCTAGTATAAAAAATCTGAAAAAGAAAAAAAAAATGTATGTGCAGATTGTTGCCTTGATCATTGTTTAACCTACATTGTTACAACTGTCAATTTTTTTTTAACTCACTGTGACATCATCAACTACCCAAAAAAAAAAACCAAAAAAAAAAAAAAGGAAACAGAAATGGCACAACAAAATCCATATTATACGGAACTAAGATGATACATTGGTCTTAAACTGTTCGACTTGGAAACACCAACATTGTAAACTTAAAAATTATTGTACATAAAGAGGCATAGTCTTTCACTACAGAGAAATTACAGACACTGAAATGTCCAAAGGACAGTCCGAACTCGATCCAATCTACTACACAAATTTCAGAGTTTCAATTTCTTTTACCCTCTTGAAACAGAGGAGTGACCTAGATTTTTAAGGCAAGTCTTTGACCACCGGCGACCGCAAACATGCAAAAAAAGATCAAATGAGCCGAAGCTGGAATGTAATGCATTGTTAAAAGAGGAAAAGAAAAACCAAGGGGAAGAAAAAAGCACCTAATGAAAAAGGTTTATATAAAATATTTGCAATTTTTATTTAGTTTTAAAAGTATCAAATTGATCCAAAGAACTGTTCCAATGACGGAGAGCTGAACACGTTAGAAGCCATCCGTTCGGTTCTGGCAGGAGATATGTGTAGCTCGTACTTGATAAACCTCTGCGACAAACACACAAAATTCAGATTTAAGGTCAGTGATTACACGTGTGCAAGAGTAATAAAACAGTGAAAGTTGTGGGGAGCAAGGAAAACATACAGCTAACTGCGAAACTATCTCGGGATTTGTGTCGATATGCCAATCCGGTTCCAGTTGCCGAACAAATGATGTTCGCCCGATCTCTGTGCTACAGAAGAGAACCTACAGATGCGTCCCAGGTTTCAAATTGCAAATGAGAGTATTGAATGGGAAAAAAAAAAATAAGAAAAAAAAATAAAGCGCAAATGAGCAGGTTGCTAAGTTGTGGAATAACATTTACATTTTCATACGGAGAGATGTGGAGAAATTCAACACTGACCGGTGAATATTAGCAATATTGGATTAGGAAAGCAATGACTGCACTATCAATAAAGCTGCTAAAAATGTTGATTCTCAATGTGGGAAAGCAGGCACAATTTATAAACGAATACAAAAGGTTGCAGGAACTTCATAGCTGATAACACAGAATACCCCACTTGGCAGAACTTTTATTTTGATTTCATTTCAGAAGAGATGCCAAATTTTGGGCATCTTCTCAAGGTCTTGCTCAAGAGAATCTCCATCATTTACAAAGAAAATAGGAAAATGACCAAGCTAAGACTTGAGTGTCATTATGATAGACCCCTGGTGTGTTTTACGTATTCAAGACTTAAGAAGAAGAGTGCTGAAGTGTGAACGAGGGGGTGATGTGTGCGGGGTAGGGGTCGTTTGGGAAATAAGTGGTTAGCGTGGGAGCTAATTTTAGACAAAGCTGCCATGACGAGCACCCATGTGTTAGCTATGCAAGACTTTGCAAAGCCCTTTGTCTTGGAGACCGACGCTTCCGGGTTTGGACTCGAAGCGGTATTGCTACACAACGAACGGCCTATTGCCTTCTACAGCCAAACCCCTGGCCCTCGAGCTCGTTCCAAGCCAATCTACGAAATGGAATTGATTGCAATCGTTCTTGCAGTTCTCAAGTGGCGACCCTATCTCTCGGGGCAGCGATTCCTCATTAGGACGAACCAACAGAGCCTTATTGCCAGAATCAGTGGAGTGCTCGGAGCTTGTGATTCCGCAATGGCGGCATTGGGATTCATTGCGCACTGAATTGGACTCTGACGAATTCCTACACCGTTACGCAACGACACCACTTATGGCAACCAACCACATACTGGATTACGGTTAGCAATGGACTTTTATTCTATAACGGCAGGCTGGTCATTCCTCGTTCCTCTTCCCTTCTTACGACCATCTTGGCGGAGTTTCATTGTTCACCAATGGGTGACCATTCGGGAGAGAGCAAGACGTTTCAACGGGTCGCGGCGGAGCTATTTTGTGTCAATATGCGCAAGGATGTACAAAAATTCGTGCAAGAATGCCACATTTGTCAACAAAGTAAGTACTCCGCCACTACCCCTGCAGGTTTGTTAGAAGCCCTTCCCCTGCCGACCCAAATTTGGGAAGCAGTCACAACGGATTTCATTGAGGGATTGCCGAGCTCGGATAGGGTGAATAATATACTTGTGGTCTAGGATCGGTTAAGTAAATAGGCTCATTTCATTGGGCTGAAACACCCTTTGTCAGCAGCAGCAGTGGCTGATATCTTCTTGCGCGAAGTAGTTCGCCTCCATGGCATTCCCACTGCCATCGTTTCGAACAAAGACAAAATTTTTATTCGCCATTTTTGGTCCGAGTTGTTCAAGCTACAAGGCTCTATCCTAAATAAAAGCACGGCTTACCACCCACAAACTGGTGGTCAATCGAAAGTGGTGAACCGATGCACTTAAACGTACTTGCGCTGCTTTGCCTCCGAGAAACCACAGACTTGGTCGCGATGGCTACCTTGGGAAGAGTATTGGTACAATACCAGCCCCCATTCTTCAGTTTGCTGCACCCCTTTCAAGGCCCTATACGACCGAGACCCACCGCCGCTCATCCACTATAAGCATGGGAAAGCTACTGTCTCGTCGGTGGAACAACTTTTGGAGGATCGAGACGCTGTCCTTGATGACCTACGCATGCATTTATTGCGTGCCCAACAAAAGATGAAAACTCAAGTGGATAATAAGCACCATTCCGAGGAATTTTCTGTAAAGGATCAAATTTTCCTCAAACTGCAGCTGTACCGACAGAAATCTCTTGCTCCCCAAAGGTCCGAGTAACTCACAGCTTGCTATTATGGACCCTTCTTAGTATCAGCATGAGTGGGCAAGGTTGCTTACAAGCTTGACCTTCCCGACTCGGCCTCGATCCACCCGGTATTTCATGTTTCCCAGCTCAAACGTACACAGGGATTTCCCCTTTCTCCTTCTCAGCTTCCATCATAACTTTCCGAGGACCTACAGCTGTTGGTGGAGCCAAAAGCTGCGCTAGGAGTTAGGCCCAAACCTCATGGTACTGCTGGGGACATCGATATGCTTTTAGAGTGGAAATCACTTCCGGAGTTTGAAGCCACTTGGGAGGACTTTCAGATGGTTAAAAGCCAGTTCCTTGCATTCCACCTTGAGGACAAGTTGAAAGTTGTGGGGGTGGGGGTTTTGGGGTGATGATAGACCCCCGGTGCGTTTTACGTACTCAAGGCGTAAGAAGAAGAGTGCTGAGGTGTGAACAAGGGGGTGATGTGTGTGGGGAGGGGTAGTTTGGGAAATAAGTGGCTAGTGTGGGAGCTAATTTTAGAGTTAGTTATTACTGTGCAATTTGTTATGCATTATGTTAGTATCAGGGAATATAAGATATTGACTAAGTGAGAGAAAGAGACGGAGAGAATGATTTTGTAATTGAGCTCTGCTCTAGGAGAGACGAGCCTCTTGAACGCTCGAAGTCCCTTGTCATTTTCCTTCCAATTTTATCAATACTACCAATCAATTTCGTTGATAAATCAATGCAAATTAGTTCTTTACTATGGGATTGTAATACAATAAAACTGATGAAACTAATAGGATCAAAATCTTTTAGGACGACTTCAGAAGATAGGTAGTATTGTACCTTGTCTTTGACCAAACCACCAGATGTGAAAATCCCAGCATCTTCCAAAGCCATAAGAACCTTTTTCTGCACATAACAGTCACTCCATAAGGGAAAAGGGTCCAATTGTAACATATTGGGAAATGTAAGTAGAATGGTAGAGCGACAAATCATTATTATGCGAATACTTGAGAGAAATCTGCAATTTTGAAAACATAGGCCATAAATAGAGTCCTGCATAATCACATTGTATTTGATACGAACACACAAGCCTAAAGTTGCTAATACAGTAAACAACTAACAGTATTAGATTTATCGCACAGCCATTTCTTTAAGGAAAGTTAAATACTAAAGGGAGTCTTGCACAGGGTAATAATGGTCATAGGAACACCGGTACAGAAAATTTGCATTTTTCATTACTAAGCGAGTTAAAGCTTCTTAATCTCATAAGGCATGACACGACACAAGATTATCACGTTACACAACAAGGCCTTCACTCACCTCGCTCTCATCATCCATAACTCTTTCCATGAGATACAAATCACAATATTTAGTTATCTCCAACAGCACTTCCAAAACCGAGGACTTCACAGTCGCTTGTTTCTGCGAGGAACAAATAAGATCACACCAATCATCAAGACTCAGTCCCGAATCGCACAAAAACCGAACTCTCACTAGTAACTACATACCTGGAGCTCCTCTGGACTGCTTTCCTCGAGAATAACTCCAAGCAATCGACAAGTCACCTGCACATAAAAACCAATTGGCTGGTCTATAACATCACAATTATTCATTTTCCATACCCATAACAAATGAACAACATACCTTTCTTCCTTGGCTCAATTTTTGCCTAACAATTTGCCCCAAAGTCGGCTGAACCAAAAAGAAAAAGTCAGCATTGCATAGCATGGCATGATAGCATATGATTGACATAGAAAACGATGAAATCCAAGATTTACCTTTACAGGTTGAAAGAACTCATCGACGACGCTCTGTGCCCTAACGTCCTCCGACGAAGGCGACGGCAAGACTCCCGGCGGCGCACTCGAATGCGGAGCGATGCCAGAGCTACTGCTGGTGGCCGTGGGAGGTGGCCTGTTCGGTGGTCTCCTCTGCGGCGATCTCAAGAGCCTCCATGCGAAGACTATTGCCACCGCAATCCCGGCAATGGCACCAATGGACCGTTTGTTCTCGTACCATTCGTTCCAAGCCATTAGGCTACGGAACGAACCCCAATTCTTCGGCTCGAATAAGAAGAAACCGCAAATCCGGCGCTTGATGAGCTGAACTAGCTCCTCTTTCGATGACTCTGAAGCCATAGCCGAACCCGATCGAAGCTTTAACCTAAGTCCTAACCAGAAAAGAAAAACAATTCGTAGTTGTCTTTGTCCGCAAAACGGAAAAAACAAACCCTCTCTCTGCTTTTTTTTGATGAACAAACTTTTTTTTTTTTTTTTTTTGGAAAAAACAAACCCTCTCCTTGCTTGAAGTGAAAAAAAAGAAAAGTCTCTCTTTTTTTTTTTTTTTTTTTTTTAGGAAAAAAATTCTGAAATGCCTTGATTTTGTAAATTTGTGTTTAAATGCATCATCTATATCTATACATCTATACATATATAAAAAGAGTGAGTGGGTTTGATGTTCACCCACTCACAAATCACTATTCATTAAGGTGTTGAGTTATTTTGTCTTTTTGTGAATTTTTTTTAAATTGTATTTAGAGGCTTATTTTGGGGGTTTTTGAGAAAATTTAGAGGGTTTTTTTCGCAAATATAAGGGGATTTTATTGCAAATTCATAAATTTTAGAGGATTTTTTTACAAATTCTCGTTTTCTTTTTTACTTTTTTATTTCAATCGTTTCAACAGTTTTTTTTTTTTTACGTATCTATACATATATAAAAAGAGTGAGTGGGTTTGATGTTCATCCACTCACAAATCACTATTCATTAAGGTGTTTAGTTATTTTGTCTTTTTGTGAAGTTTTTTTTAAAATTGTATTTAGGGGCTTATTTTGGGGGTTTTTTAAGAAAATTTAGAGGTTTTTTTTGCAAATATGAGGAGATTTTATTGCAAATTCATAAATTTTAGAGGATTTTTTTACAAATTCTCTTTTTCTTTTTTACTTTTTTATTTCAATCGTTTCAACAGTTTTTTTTTTTACGTAATGATCTCTAGAAAAAATTTTCCTGGCGCGGTTGGATTCAGAATATTTTTCTCAATCTTTTGACACCCATTGTTATATATATATTTTTTACCGTAATTATTTTTTATTTGTTTTATTTGTTCTAAGCTTTTATTTTTATTTTTTTAGTTTGAAAATTTTAAAAAAAGCCCTGTATTTATATTACATGATAAATTTAACATTGTAATTATTCAAAATAACAAAAATATCACATTTTTAAAAAAATTTAACAAAAATATACTTTTTTTTTCATGGTGTCATATTTTTTTATCGGTTATATTATTTACACGTGTTTTAGCGCGTGTATAAAAACTAGTATTATTTAAAACACTACTTTTTTGTCCTTTAATTTATTAAAAAAGAAAACTATCAGTAACTCTTTGTTTGTTTCAATTTATTTTTAAAAATAATTAAAATTTAGGGAAAATCCTTAAATAATCCTTAGATTTTGCAATAATTCTCGTTTTGTTCTTGTATTTTTTAAAATCCTAAAATAGTCCTTGTATTTATTACGTTTGACACCAAAATATATCTTGAGGTAAATTTCAATTGACTTTTTTGTATAAAAAGACTATATTACCCTCTAACTTTTATTTCATTACATTTACGTACTTAAATTTTAAATATTACCTTATTTAAAAAAAATTCAAAAAATATAACACAATTATATACAATTTTACTAACTAAAAAATCATCAAAACTCAAAATTAGATGGCTAAATTTTTCAAAATTTTAATAATACCCTAATTTAAAAATTCCTTAAAATATTATATGAAGGGTAGTTTGGGTATTTTAACAATAAATCAATTGAAATTTACCTCAAGGTATATTTTTGAGTCAAATGTAATAAACACGACTATTTCAGAATTTTTAAAAATATAAGGACGAAACGAGAATTTTAGCAAAACTCAGGGATTATTTGGAAATTTTCCCTAAAATTTAACTACTAAATTGTTTAAAAACTTTACTAATGCCCCAAATTTTCACTAATATTATAATTTTAACCATTAAACTCTTTAAACAAATTCTTTACCTTTTTCTTTAAACCTTGGTTTTAATATTTGATTAAAATTTTTCAGTCATGTATTATATATCGCAATAATTATTGTCTATGTTCGTTTGTCTATATTTTTTTTCTTTTTACCCCGTTCTTTTTATTTATTTGTGTAAAAACATTCACAATCTTTGATATTTCTTGGCGAATATGATTAATACAACTTTGACCCAGTTTATTATTGTCTACGTTCGTTAAATCCGATTAGAAAAAAGCTCACTTATTACAAGTCACAAGATTCTGAACGAGGCAATATATTCTTATAAATAAATATAGAGTATTTTGCATTGGTGGCTCCTTAACTTCACGTGTTTGGTAACTTATACCCTAACTTATAATTTTTGGCATATAGCTCTCTAAACTCAAAAATCTTGGCAATTAGCTACAAATTGATAACTTTCATTAGTTTTTTAACGGAAAAGGAGCCATGTGACTCGCACGTGAATTTCGTAAGGATACTAACGTCATTGCCATGTTGTCTTCTTCCCCTGTATTTTTTCATCCAATAAAAAATAAAAAAATCAAGTCCCGAGAGTTTTCCATCCATATTTTCCTCTTGTTCTCTAACTCTCTTCACATTTTATTTTGGTTTTGCTTTTGGATTTTGGGTTTACATTATAATGATGGAACACCCACAAACACAAACCTAAAGCACATATTTTTTGTTATATAATTTTTTTTCTATTTGGGTGATAATTTCAGCAACAATGCGGTAGTGCCGGTGGCGGTGGCCACTTGTAGCCCCATCCTCAACCTTGTGCACCATCCAAATTCGCGACAACCAGATCTTTCCCGGACCGTTCATCGCCAATCCCGACCCCTCCAAAGCCTTGTACTCCGATCGTTGCGTCGATTTCGTCCCCGAGACAACCTACGAATCGCTGAACGGGGACTCTACGACTTTTGTTCTTCGACTCCCTGGCTACTACATCACTATGACAGCCAAAATCCGGCGTCACAGGAGCTCTGCTATTGCTTGAGTGCTCAAACCATGATGGGACGCAACTGCTCGGGTCACGCTAGGTTTGAGTGGCATGAAATAGGCGGCATTAGGTCGCGGCGCTGGCAGTCGTGCTAGATCTGGGTCTCGTAAACTTGGACCAGGGCGGAGCCACCTAGGTTCGGGTAGAGCAGCGCGAATTTGGTTAGGGGTGGTGGCATGGATCGGGGCCAAGTATGTGAAGGCTTGGCGAGAGAGAGAGAGAGAGAGAGAGAGAGAGAGAGAGAGAGAGAGAGAACCAAATTTAGGGATTTTATTACTGATTGATTGCTGTGTTTATAGTGTTTAATTTACTTTTTTTTTTAACAAAAGTTTGTGTGGTCTGGTCTTATGTTTGATTGGAGAAAATAAAGAGAAGGATTTGTTTGATTTTTTTTTTTGGTACAGTATCGTAGCAAAGAAGATAAACAAAAATTATCCTTTAAGTGTGTACTTTTAAGTATTCAGAATAATCAATTTAATAAAAACTTTTTTCTCTCTAGGTCACCTAAGAGAGTATTCATCCTCTACACCCCACTAGTGTAAGAGTTGTCTTTTTCTTTCTTCTCGGCTACTATGGATGAGATGATGGGTCGTCTTCGGGAGATGAAGAGGTGCTGGGGCTCACTTATGAATTGGTGGATGAAGGGAAGGAAGAGACGAGGTATAGTCTTTTGGGAAAAGTTCTATCTCTAAGAATTATTCGGGTGGGTATTTTCAGATAGCTTTTTGGTTAGCTGTGGAACACAGAGAGGCCAATGACAAATAATCAATTGGATTCATATGTTTTCCTTTTCAATTTTGCATCGAAGGCAGACGTAGATTGGGTGATTGCTAATGAACCGTGGAACTTCGACAGAGCACTGTTGGTACTCAAGGCGATGGAGTTCGCGACAACCCGGGACGTGATGATTTTTATTTTACGCATTTTTGGCTTCAAACTCACTCCCTTCAGGTACTTGTGATGACCAAATCAAGTGGGCAGTTTATCAGTAATCAGGTTGGGAAGGTGTTGGAGGTGGAAGCAGACTCGCATGGACGCTGTCTGGGTAGGTTCTTAAGGGTTCGTATACTCTTTGATATCTGTCATCCTCTCAAGCTAAGGTTCGTCTCGGGTCGGGCGAAAGAATTCAATGGGTTGATTTTTAATATAAGAAGCTCCTAGAATTTTGTTTTGCTTGTGGAATGGTTAGACATTGTGTGAGAGACTGCCCTTTTCTTGATGCAGCGGAGATGAAGGAGAAAAGTGAATTCCCATATGGCACCTTTCTTAGTGGATCATTAATGCAGGGACTTTACAACTCCTCTCTACGGCGTAAAATCAGCCACCTCCGGGCCTCGTCAATCTGCCGGGTAATTTTTATGTTTTCTCTTCACCGCAGGTAGCATCATCCGATCATTTTCGGCACCGGAACTCTATAAAAGAAAAGTCCAAGATTGTGGCTAGATTCTCGGCAGGCAGTAGCAAAACTGAATTTGACCAGGTAAATTCACAATCACCTAGTATCGAGGATGTGGGCCATGGGTATGCTAATGTGTCTGTTGGGCCTATTACTGGGCTCAAGGTCAAAAGCTCTCGTCTAAGATTAAAACTGGCCATACCTATCGTCATCAAAGAGCCCACCATCTCTCTAAAGGCAGATCCTAATTCTTCTAAGGTTACAACCTTCGAACCTTCTCTAGTGCCATCATCTCCTCCATTGTCGACACCTTTTCCAAAACTTTCATTCGACGGAGAGGCAACTCATGGCTCGACAAATGAGTATGGTTTTGTTTTTGGTTCCATTGGAAGCAAGCAAGGTGGTAGAAAGAAAGGGTGGAAACTGATGGCTAGAAGTAGCAAGGGTGAAGATTCAGGTTTCGAGAGTCAGGAAGCTGCTTTACCAAAAAGGAAGAACAGTGTGGGTAATGGAGAGATCGAAGGGCATGTGAGACGTACTCTAGGGGATATTTCTAATGTTGAACAGGGATCAGCGAAGACTGAGATTCAGCCCCGCTGGGTCCAATAAGTTGCATCAGTTGGAATGCTCGAGGGCTTAGGGGAAGTACTCCGTTTGTCTCTGAAACTGATGGCTAGTCTTTCTGTCCGAAACGAGATTGTGGGGACAAAAGGCTAGGGTTTTTGGGAGACTTTTTCGTTTCAAATAGTTTCCATGTGGATAGTATGGGTAGAAGTGGTGGTTTATTTTTGCTATGGAATGATGATTGGGTGTGGACGTAAAGAGTTTTACGCGCTGGTATATAGATGCTCAAGTTCGGGACCCGAGGGATCGTGTATGGTGCTTTACTGGGGTCTATAGTCATCCGTGTAGCGATCAACAAATGAATTCTTGGACACTACTATGTAGGCTTAAAGGGATGTCTGCTCTGTCTTGGTTCTATGTCTGCGACTTCAACGAGGTCTTATCTCTAAACGAGAAAGTTGGCGGGTCTGACCGGACGCGGCGGGGCATAGAGCTCTTTCGAGAATGTTTGGAGGACTGTGAACTCCAACACCTTCCTTTTAATGGAGATCCGTTGACGTGGGACAATAGGCGATGTTTTGCGAATGTTCGTGAGAGGCTTGATCAGGCTGTCGCAGACTTAGATTGGGTAACCATATTTTGAAATAATACATCTCAACTTCTGGGGATCAGACCATAGAGTTCTCCAAATCCTTTTGGATTCTCGAACGGTGACGCACGAGAGTGCCCTTCGACCTTTCTGATTTGAGCCTTAGTGGTTCCGAGATAATGAATGTGCAGAGGTAATATCCAAAAGCTGGGATGAGACGGGCCCCAACGGAATAGTGCCGAATTTCCTGGCAGCGATGCAACATTATGAAAAATAATTAGCACGGTGGGGGGCGGTGAAGTATGGGTCAATAACCAAACAGATGAGGGATGTCCTTTAAAGACTTTCAGAACTCCGGGAGGGGGATAGGTCAAATGAACAGGTAACAAGAATTCGAGAGTGGGAAAAGAAGTTGGAATGGCTACTGTTAGTCGAGGAGAATTATTAGAAACAAAGATCGATGGTTGAATGGCCCCATGAGGGTGACAGAAACACAAAGTTTTTCCACATCAAAACCTCGAATAGACGAAGGAAAAATGAAATCAAGGGGCTCAAGGATGACGACAGTAGATGGCGGGATATACTGACTGACATTACAACCTCTATTGAACAATACTTCTCTTCTCTCTTCTCCTCATCTCTCCCAAACCCCTATAACCTTACTCAAGTGTTGGATTCTATCCAAAGTCGTCTCTCTGATGATGCCTGCGCAGCCCTTAATGCCCCTTTTACGGAGGACGAAGTGAAAAAAGCTGTGTTTAACTCAGGTGCGAGAAAAGCTCCGGGCCCGGACAGATTTCAGGTTGTTTTCTACCAAAAAATGTGGTCGGTGATTGGTCCTCAGGTCACGAAGATTTGTTTGGATGTTCTCAATGGTAATTGCCATGCTACCCCAACGAATAATACACACATAGTCCTGATTCCAAAAGTTAAGTCTCCTCACAAACTAAATGAATATTGTCCCATCAGCCTTTGCAGCGTGATTTATAAGTTTATTACGAAGACCGTTGCAAATAGGCTCAAAAGGTGGTTAGGAGAGGCGGTTTCAGAGTTCCAAAGTGCTTTCGTTCCAGGGAGGCTAATATCAGATAATGTGGTTGTTGCTTTTGAGCTTATGCATTCGATGGGCAAGAAGAATAATGGTAATAAATAGTGGATGAGTCTTAAACTAGATATGAGCAAAGCTTAAGATCGTGTGGAATGGATGTTTGTTGATGAGATGATGAAGCGTATTGGGTTTGGGAATCGGTGGAGAAGGGTTGTTATGGATTGCATTTCTACCCCCCAATTCTCTTTTCTGATCAATGGTACACCACAAGGTAAGGTTATTCCTCAACAAGGTCTCCGACAAGGATGTCCTCTATCACCTTACCTTTTCCTTGTATGTGCCAAATGATTGTCATCACTCATTTCTCACTCGGAGCGCGACGGTAAATTAATGGGCTTTGCATGTAACAGATGGAGGCCTCGCATTAGTCATTTGTAGTTTGCAGACGATTCCCTTCCCTTTGGTCGAGCTGATAAATCAGAGGCGGAGGTGATGAAGAACCTCTTGGATGTCTATGGTCGAGCATCGAGGAAGAAGGTTAACTTTAATAAGACTTCTATAGTCTTCAACCCGAACGCGGCAGCAGCCCGCAGGGAGGAAATTCACGCAATGCTAGAGATGAGCACAACAGGAGACCAAAATAAATACCTTGGTCTACCCACTATCGTGGGTCGAAGTAAGAAACAAGCTTTTCAAATTATTAAGGAACGAGTATGGAACCGACTGCGCCAATGGAAGGGTAAACTGTTCTCACAAGCACGTAGAGAAATACTCATTAAAGTAGTGGCTTTGGCGCTACCAACCTACACTATGAGTATTTTTCGACTACCAGAGGGACTTTGCGGAGACCTGGAGGCAATTATGGCGCGTTTCGAGTGGGGCGGAGATGGTGATTCGAGAAAATTACACTGGCAAGCTTGGAGGCAGCTGTGCTTACCAAAAGCTAATGATAGGCTGGGTTTTAAGCACCTCGCGTTTTTTAACAAGGATATGGTCGCGGAACAGGGATGGCAGGTTCTCCACTGCCCTGAGTCATTAATAGTGAGGGTCCTAAAAGTAAAATACTTCTGATTGGGGACGTTTTGTTCTGCAATGACTAGTTCGCAGCCGTCATACATTGGCATAGCATTATTTGGGAGAGGGAAGAGCTTCAGGGCGGTTGCCAATAACGTGTGGGCAATGGACGGGATATAAAAGTTTTTGAAGATGCTTGGCTGCCTCGCCTAGCCATTTTCATGCTAATTACTAATCCTGGGGAGACGAGCTGGGGCTTGTGAGCTGTAGATCTTATTGATGTTGAATTTGGGTGTTGGAACGAATCAATAGTTCAACGAAACTTCTGGCAGGTGGATGTAGTAGAAATTCTGAAAATTCCCCTTGGTTCTCACAAGATCCCCGATAAGTTGACATAGCATTACTCTCCCACGGGTACATACTCAGTAAGCTCTGGTTATAGGGTGGCAACAGAACAGTGCTTCAGCCGGGAGACCTCGTCAAATGAGGCAGGACGTTTTTTTTGGAATAAATTGTGGAATCTACGTATGCCAAGCAAGGTTAAGAACTTCATGTGGTGGGCTATCCATGACTGTATCTATTGGAATATGAGCCGATTCATGAGGTATGGTTCAATTCAACTTTTAATGACTTTCTCCATTTTCGGAGAGGGGACTTCTTCAGTAATGCTTGCTCGACCTTTTGGGATAAGTTGGACCGGGATTTAGGGGCTTTATTTTGCTCAATCTGCTGGTTTGTTTGGCAAAAGAGGAACGAGCAGGTCCTTGGGAATAGCAGAAGAGAGTTTGAACGGATTCTTGAGGACGCATCTTGATGGCTTCACGAATTCAAATGTGCTGTTTGTCTTGGGGACTCCCTGCGCAGCAAAGTTTCACATGACGAGCGAGGTGGCTAGGCCGGATCGCAGTAAGCTAAAGCTTAATGTCGATGCTGCTTGTTTCTCGGGTGATCGAGGCATTGGCTTTGGCGGAGTGGTTCGTGACGAGCATGGCAAGGTGCAGGAAGCTTTCACAAGCTTCCCTTCGAATTGCTAAGAACCTTTCGTGGCAGAATGTCTTGCTAACTGGGAGGATCTCAGGTTTGTGAAGATGTTTGACTTTGATGTCTAGGTGGTGGAGAGCGACTGCGCCTTAGTAATTTCAGCGAGTACTCAAGACCAGCCACCTCTAGGAATAGACTCCATTATCATAGATATTAAAAGTTTACTTTCCGAGCTTAGCGATAGCTCTTATCACCATATTCACTGCGATGGGAATATGGTGGCTCATACGCTAGCACACGAGTCTATTTCTTTCTGAGTTCATTCTTGTTGGCTCCACGAGAGTCTTTCTTGTATTGATCGTTTCGTTGTACTCGATGTTTCGATGATTTAATTAATGAAGGTCACTCTCTTTTCAAAAAAAAAAAAAGGAAGATAAACAAAAATTGGGGCTATGATACGACAAAAAGAAGGAAGAAGAAGATTTAAAAATGAGTAAAGTGGCCTTAATAATAAGCATGTGAAAGGCACTTAGGCACATGTCAAAATACGTCCAAGTTTTTAACGGAAGCTATCAATTTATAGTGATTTGACAAAATTTTAAAAGTAAAAGCACAAAATATCAAAAATTAAAGGTTAAAGGACAAGTTACCACACCTCGTGAAGTTTAGGGGGCGCAAGTGCAAAATACTCTTCTATTCGAAGCGTACCTTGGATTTCTTTTCAGTCTGTTTGTATTAACATTATAACTTAAAAAAATATTATAACTAAAAAATGAACATGAAATATATATTAAATTTAATATATGAGATATGTGCCTTTACCTTTCTATTTATGTAGGACCCATTTCATAAATATGTCGTAATGGATTTTAATCGTATTCACCTGTTTATGACATATTTAATAATCGTGTTAAATTGGATCTTTTTGTGTTCCCACAATGTTCATTTGTTATTTAATCGTGTTATGGTCAGTTTGGTAATGTTGTGCGACATGAAAAATGTTCTTGTTTGGTGTGTTGTATGTATAAGTTGTTGTGATAACAATCATACTTAAAAAATAATAATCCAAAATAATTTTAAATAATTAATCTGCTGACAGCCACAACTGAATCTAAAAGTGCAAGCCAAGGTATGAGTTAATTCTTCAAACATATTATGCACAGCAAATTATTAATAATCATGTCAAAAGCTATTTAGGTGAAAAGCTATTTTTACTAAACGTTCTATATGACACTATATTCTATCAAAATTTAAAAACATTGCCAAATATGACACTACTCACATTCGATCTGATTAGACTCATATCCATTTACAGAGAATGTAAACCAAAATTAGTATCTTGTCTGGCTTCTAAATCCAAATTTATCATGTTAGAATAATTATTTGTGGGCTTAACGTATATGTACATTAATTATACATTATAGTTATCTTAATTAATTAGCCAATTAAAATTATCAATAAATTATTGGGCTAATTGGTGCATGTATAATTTGGTGTGAGCTTTGTAATGTGTGGAGGCCCTATTTTATTATATTATTGTTAATGAGCCAATATAGAATAAAATACACTATATAATTATGTTAAGGTCCCCAGTCTAAACCACCATAAGAAATATTACCTAACATTCAACACCTCATTGTTGAGTAGCTTAATGTTTTTCTCAAAACAAAGGTTTAGACATGGAAGGCTTTAACCCGAAGAGTCGACTTCCAAGATAGATTGAATTGAAATAATATAGCTTTATATGTTATTGTTATTATTATTATTTTTTAATTAGTTATACATATTTATATGTGTAAATGTATTTGTTTAGTATCTAATTTTTTCAAGACAGATTGAATTGAAATAAAATGCCACCAAAGTGACATCTTTTATGTAGATTCATTTATTTTGAGATCTGTAGATATTATTGAAGAAATTAATATTTGTATCTGATATGCGAAAAATAATCGGCCCAAAGGAAGTTTTTTTTTTTTTTGCCAGATTAATGACATGAATTTTGTTAAATATCTTTGTGAAAAATAATCGGCCCAGGGAAGGTTACTTTCTGGCTATATTAAAATCATATGTGATAAACTTTGATTTTTCCATGCATCAATATGTTGGTCCAAACAAAGACATATTGTTGGACGGAATTGTTATCAAAATTAAGTTTAAGAGTACCGCTTACAAGTTGTGATTTTTGTCGAAAGACTAAATTGCAATATTGTGCTTGGTATCTTGTAAAGGGCCCCACCATTTATGTTGTTGTGATTTGTGCCATATATTTGTGATTATATATTTGTTTATAGCATTTATACATTATTGGAATGGCATTAATATTAATCGTGATATGTTAATTTTTTTTTGTTCTGTACAGTTAACACGAGTAGGAAACCCGCGCGTTGCTGCGGGTATTTTTATTTTTTATTTTAATAACTTTGCAAAAAGAAGTGCATTATAAAATTTATACAAAAAGATTTAATATTTTATAATATAATATTTTACAAAGATAATAAGAATATCCGTTATGAACATAATCAAAAAATTTATTATAATTGTTGTCACATTGAGTTTTTTTTTATTTAGTTAATATATATATATATATATATAAGTATTTTTCTCTCTATATATATATATATATATTTATTTATTGTACATTAAGCAAAAAAGTTGTAAATTTGCAAATTCTCTATTTCTTCTTCTTCACCGTAATATTGAAAGGAGAAACAAAATTATTTTACTTATGTTTATATTCAATTTTATGCAAATTCTTAAACTACAAATATTTCCTATTGAATATCAACATAACAAAAGTATAATTTATATTTGTTATCGGGATTTTTTCCTTTTATTTTTGATTTCTATTCATATTTACTTTTATTATAATTTTTTAAATATCAATTCGGATAGTTAGACTCAAATAAAAAATAAAAAATAAACCAATAGTTTATAACAGTCTATATTAAACAACTTTGAATAAAATGTCTTTCTTCATAAAAAAAAACATATAGTAATAAGCAAAATCAAGGAACTTACTCGATTTGTGCCTGCAATGAATAGAAAATAAAACTAAAAGTCAAATATTTATTCTACTTATAAAAATTAAAAGTCAATATAAAATTAAAAAAAAAGTGTATCATAAAGCTTAGTGTAATAAAGATAAAGACATTTGGCTTAGGCTATTTCTATATATCATCATCAATATACAACAGCCAGATATGTTATCAATCATATTAAAGCAACATATACAAAATCTTGGTCGAAAATTTTTGTGATAACTGATAAAACAGATTTAGTTTTGTTCTATCGCTGCCTGACAAATATTTTTAGGACCAAAGATTTATGCAGCCAACCAAATTTCAAACAAAATCCATATATGTTGTTGCATACATTATTTACTTGAATTAAAAAATTATTAGACTTAAAACAAAGCATAACTTTTCTTCATAAAGCTACCAAGCGATTTCTAAATTACCTTACAAAAAAAATTATAAACAACCTTGGAAAGGAAATAAAGTTTAAATCAAATACTCCTAGTGCATAAATAATTTGCATTAATAAGAAAATAAGCAAAAATTCGCGATAACATTGGAAAAGAGTTATGCTTGGTTCAACAAATCTAAAATATCAGTCATCATAGCCAAATGTTTAAGTGAAAAAAAAATAAGTTACATGTTTAAATACATATTTTGATAAACCAAAAAAAATACATGGGATCAAATAAGAAAAAAAAAAGATATCAATCAATATATTCAATTAATATCAAGACCTACTAAGTGATAAAATATTTATTACAACAGACAAACCAGATTATTTATTTTTTTTTCTTTTTAAAGTCTTAATGTAAAGTAAAAGAGTAATAAATAAAAATACAGTCTTATAATCAATCAATAAGGAAGCAATGATTAATAGCAACACAGATAATATAATATGCAACTACCGATCACAGAGACTTCGAATAAAACCAAGTATCAATTAGAGAATACAGTTAAAAGATAAAAAGAGCCAGAGCAAGTAGCCAGAGCAGCAGTAAAGATGAAGTTAAGAAGATATAGACTTGGGCAAAAAATGTCCAATAGTATTTGGTTATTTTGAATAGTGGGAGAAGTGTTTGTAGGGTGTGAGTTATATGCAAAGCATGATAAATGAAGAAGTGCTATATGCCAATTTATAGGCAGTAAAAGTAAAAAAATCACAAACGTGTACACTATTAGAAATGTAAAAATCTAGATTATTCTAGAATAATATCAGATTTTTACAACAAAAATAATTGATATTTTAATAATCAGATAAGAAAAATATCTAGAAAGAAGATATTTCTTAAATGACTCAATATGCATTCTAGGAAAATCAGTAAGAAAAAAAATAAACACGTCTACAGGTTGAAAATACAAAGCTTATATTCAGTCCAGATCATTCTAAAATTTTTACACTATCAAATATTAATATTTTAATAATCATATAAGGAAAATGTTTTGAAAAGAAGATTTTTTGGAAGAAGATTTTTCAATAAAAAAATATGAAATTTTTTAAAAAGAACACATGTCCTTCTGAGAAGACACATCAATATTTTTAAATTAAAAATGATGCATAAAACCAGACACATTTATTAGAATAACTTTATTACTGTTTATAAACAGTGTAATTCCATCAAAGATTATTTGACAGATAATCATATTTTTAAAATATTAGAGATATCAAATTGCTGGCACGTTTCATAAAGAAACAAAAAGCAAAACTAAAAAAAAAAAATATCAAAAGAGGTATTAAAGATGTCTGAACATGAACAGTCCTCATTTAATATGAAATGAAATGTACAGCTGTCCAAAATTTCCTCTGAAAAAAGCACTAAATACAAATAATAGTTGGCATATACACATAAATATATATACAAATCACCAACACCAAAAATTACAGAAAAATAAACAAAGTCTTAGCCATTATAAGGAGTGCTCGTAATTGGTAAAAACAAACAGCTATACATCCATAATAACCATAACTTAGAATATTTATAAATCCGTAGTTCAAAAAAAAAAGACAAAATTATCAGCAAACAATAAAATAGGACCATCATGAACAATATCAAATATGGTGCAAATTTTTAAAAAATGTTATAGAAAATACTAATCTTCAACAAATAACAGAAGATCTCGTCAAACCTCATTGGCAGCAAAGATTTCCCACATCACCGGCAACCAACAAAGCCACATTCATGGTGTTACGCAAACTAAATCAACCATGCAAACCAAAAACCATAGATTCAGTTAGAAACAGAAAACAATTTTGTTCTTCACAGTAAAAAATAATTTAATATTGCTAATTACAAAGTGAGCTTTCTTCTTTTGAGCTTTCAAGAACTTATTTTGGATAAAGCCACTAAACGACCCTCTTAGGCTTTAATTATAATTTTCCACAGAAAATTATGGTTGTCATATATATATATATATATATATGTGTGTGTGTGTGTCGGAATTCAATGCCATTAAGAAATGAACCAAATTTCCACTTGGACATAAGAGCACATGAATTGTCATAATATGAAATATCAATAAAGGTAAAGATATAGAATGAGAGAAAGAGAAAGAGAGAGAGAGTTTTTTACCTGGAAAAGCTTTCCAACAAAAAGATCACATTACCGTAGAAACTATTTCCTCGTTCCTAGAAAAGCTCACATTACCTGGAAAAGCTTTCCAACAAAAAGATCACATGAAGGAAATGAACACGAAGAGGGAGAAAAGGAAAAATCAAAGACCCTTGGTACCCGATCATGAAGGAAAACGAAAAAAAAAAAATTGGAACGAAATTTGATTAAAAAAAAAACAGAGATATACAACACATGAAGGAGATGAACACTAATAGATTTTAAAACAAAAAATTAAAAACCATTACCACCGAATCGTGAAGGAGAGGGAAGAATAGATTCGAGAGGAAAAAAAAAAAGTAGCAGCTGTGATGAGAGAAATGAGAGAAGGGGGTGAGAAAACTCTAGAGAAAACTTATCCTGAAATGACCAATACGCCCTCAATTGCTAAAAAGGCAAAGAAGGGCATTTTTGTAAACCTCGAAATTGTTTACCTTGTTCGAATTTTAAATGGAAAAGTCCAAAATGCCCAGCATAATCCTTACCTCACAAAACTTTCTAATGGGCATTTTTGTAACTTCGTTTGTCACTGTAGAAACTATAGTATTTGAGGTCTTCCTTTTAGTATATTATGAAATGTCTGCGATATCCACCAATCTGAACAACATACCGGTGCTTTCGAGCACCAACTTCAAGAAATGGAAAGAGCATATTACCATTATGCTCGGGTGTATGGATCTTGACTATGTAACGGCTACTCTTCGGATCGACGACTGTCCTCACAGACCAACAAGAGTCTTTCCAGCGTGCTTTGTCCTCACTCGCACGCTTCTTGGGAAAACTTCCCAGGAGGTCACCTATCTTGAAATTGCTCTGGGTCAAGCAAGCTTAACTTCGGAGTTCATACGAGATGGGCTCACGAAAAGAAGATGTATGTTGTTGACATAGGTAGAAATATTATATCTTTTAAGCATCTCTTCAACCGTACCATCCCATACCAGCACAGCCTCGGAACCTTTACATTACACAATCATCTTACCCAGGCGGCGCGGGATTGCACAGCTTAACCTGTCTTGCCTTTTCTTTGGCTTAAGGGATTATGACTATCACAATCACTCTTCCTTTTGGGCGCCCGACATCCTCGTCGGTCGTCGGCCACACTTCTGAGTGGGTGAAGTTTCTAATACCAATTGTAACGGCCGCTCTTCGGATCGACGACTATCCCCACAAGCCAATACGAGTCTTTCCAGCATGCTTTATTTTCACTTGCACGCTTCCCGAAAAAACTTCGTAAGGGGTCACCCATCTTGAAATTGCTCTGGGTCAAGCACGCTTAACTTCGGAGTTCTTACGAGATGTGTTCCCGAAAAAAAGAAGCATCTTGTTGACATAAGTAGTAACATCATATCTTTTAAGCATCTCCTCAACTGTTCTGTCTCATACCAATACGACCTCAGAACCATTACATTAGACCATCATCTTACCCAGGCAATGCGGGATTGCACAGCTTACCATGTCTTGCCATTTCTTTGGCTCAAGGGATTATGACTGTCACAGATTATGCGATCCGGTGTGAAGAGCCTTCTGCTATTATTGATGAAAGTACTACCGAACAAAAGGCTGTCGTTGAAAAGTTGGAGTGTTCTAACCACATGAGTCTGATGATCATGAAGCATTCCATTCCGAAAACTATCAAGGGCGCAATGCCTGAGGAGGAAAATGCTAAGAAGTTCTTAAGTCAAATCGTTGACCGTTTCGCTGGTTCTGAAAAGGTTGATATGAGCTCGTTTCAATGCGTTGTAAGGGCAATGAGAACATAAGGGAGTACATTATGGAGATGTCAAATCTTGTGACAAGGCTGAGAGCACTAAAGTTAGAGTTGTCTGATGACATACTCGTGCATCCCATCTTGCTTGCTCTTCCTTCATAATTCAGTCCATTTAAAATAAGTTACAATACTCAAAAGGAAAAGTAGACTCTGAATAAGCTTATTGCTCAATGTGTGCAAGAGGAAGAGAGGTTAAAACAAGAAAAGACTGAAAGTGCTCACTTAGCGACTAGTTCTCATGGTAATGCTAATATAAATCAAATGAAAAGGAACGATAAGGGAAAATGAGCTGCAAAATGTTAGGACTTCACAGCCTGCTTCACACCCTAAGGAGCAAAAGAGACAGGATAAAGGTTTTACCTGTCACTTCTGCAAGAAAGCTGTTCATATGAAGAGGAAATAACCCAAGTATCCTAAGTGGCTCACCAAAAAGGGTCTCAACTTTGTTTGTTCTAAACTTAATATGGCTTTAGTGCCTATTCACACTTGGTTGATCGATACCGGTGCAACTTCTCACATAAGTGTGACAATACAGGGTTGCTTAAGGAGCCGAACGCCAAATGATGCTGAAAGATTCATAGGTCTTTTACATATATAGTCATATTAAGACTCGATATTACACATATATTCAACTTATACAATATATATTAAATCTATTCAAATGCCTCTTTAAGAATACCATTATACCATTCTTAGTACGGGTCAGATTATAGACCCGAATCCATCAAAAAAATGTGGATAAGAAAATGACAATTTAATCCGGGCATTAACTAAAAGACAAACAGAAATTCAAAATCCAAATATTAACTGGTTCTCCAAAATTGAATTCTTTCACGTATTCAATTACCAAACAAATATATTTTCCTTCCCTCTACGTCTTTCCTCTTTCACCTCCGAAAATAATCCGACTAAAACTTAGGAATTTCGCCCAAAATCTCTGTTGCAATCCAAGTCATCTCTTCAAAATTTAGCCACAAAAATATATCTTTGTCGTGCAACACCTCATCAATAAACATCAACCAAAGCGAGAACCCCAAGAAGCCGACTACACAATGGCAAGGGTACAAGTGCACTACATGATCAGGGCATCCTGGTTCAATGAGGAAACGATTGAGAGATGATTACTCAACGGAAATAACAACACTAGTGACAGGGAGGATAAAACTCCTTCCTCAAACCGACACCGGACGAGATCGACTTCGGCAATTCCCGAAAACAACAACGAAATAAATACGGCTGTAATACCTTGAATATCATGCTTTTCCTAAAATATTGATTTAGAAACGTTTAAGGTATTTTTTTTATTATTCTTTGCACATCAATGATGCTTTTTGAATATGATATTATAAAAACAATTACCTCTGACTAATCTGTTCTTCAATTTGCTATATGATATAAGGAATATGATATTTGGGTTTGGGTTTGATAATTTGATTGCATCTGATGCTATTTTGAATCTATTATTTTTATTTGATATAATATATTTGGAATATGATAATTTGAATATTTTCAAAAAACATTGATTAGGAAGTGTTTAACGTAATTTTTTTGATTATTTGCACACCAGTGTTGTTTTTTATTATGATATTACAGAAACAATGAACTTTGACTAATTTATCCTTTAATTTAGAATATGATATTTGGGTTTGAGAATTTGAACGCTTCTAATGCTATTTGGATCAGTTTTTTATTTTATTTTATTTGATATGTTATATTTGGAATTTGATTATTTGGAACACTTTTTTATATTTTTGGAACATAATATTTTAGATTTGGTATATAATATTTGGACTGTGATTATTTGAATCTAATCACAGTTTTTATGCTTTTCCAATATGATATTTTTTATATGATATATAATATTTAGAATAAAATTTGATATATGAAAGCTTTTGAATAAACTTTTTGGAATATGATATTTTAGATTTGATATTTTATATTTAGAATATGGTTATTTGAACATCTTTGATGTTTATGAGTAAGCTTTTGAAATATGATATTTGGGTTTGATTGTCATATTATTGAATTGAAGTATTTTCGTTTTCAATGTCAGTTTACGCAGACAACTAACACGGTTGAAAGGGAAATGTACTAATATATGATATTTGCTTTATAATTTTTACGTTGTAACAAACATGAGATTTGAAAAAAAATTAAAAAAATCGCTTACAAATATGGGCTTAAAAGAAAGGAATTAAAATTATGAAATAACAATATGCCTCAATTAAATGATCGGTAATTATGGGATTGCTAAGAGCGAATCTGGTATATTATGATATACAATTAATTGGTATTTTAAAAATGAGTAAATAAACAGTTGAAAAATAGGAAGGAGGAAAAGCTGTAAGTTGAAATTAAGGATGGGGTGGATGACTTACCCATAATGCACGCCCAATATTTCTACGATTTTGCATGTGAAAACCCGAATTTAAGGGGTAAAAGCGCATGAAAAATATGTCACATAAGCAAAATGAATTGAAATAATAATACTTGTAAAAGTTGAATATATGTGTAATATAAAGTTGTAAAATGACTCATTGTGTAAAAACTTCAAGATTCATCTATGTGGGAAATAGCGAGAAGGTTTCTATTGAGACAATAGGCCTATTTAGGTTGCATTTAAGTTCTGGTTTTTATTTGGATTTGGATGACACTTTTTATGTACCGTCATTTAGACAGAATTTGGTTTCTGTTTCTTGTTTGGACAAATCAGGTTATTCTTGTTTATTTGGGAATAAAATATTTAGTCTTTCTCTTAATTTCAAAATTATTGCTACCGATTCTTTAATTGGCAATCTATATCAATTAGACCTTAATGTCTCACAAATGAATGAAACCTTGCATACTAGTACTTGTGGTGTGAAGCGCAAATTAATTAAAGAAAATTCTTTAAGATTATAGCACAATCGTTTAGGACATATTTCTAAACAAAGAATTGAACGACTTGGGTCAGAGGGAATTCTTGATTCCTTGGATTTCTCTGACTTTGAGACTTGCATCGAATGCATTAAAGGAAAATGAACAAACATAAGGAAAATAGGTGCCTATAGGAGCTCCGGTGTCTTGGAATTAATTCATACTGATATTTGTGGTCCATTCCCTATGGCTTCTTGGAATGGCCAACAATATTTTTTTTCTTTCATAGACGATTACTCCCGTTATGGTTACTTGTATTTGATTCATGAGAAGTCTAAAGCATTGGACGTTTTCAAGGCTTTTAAAGCCGAAGTTGAAAATGAACTTGATAAGAAAATTAAGGCTGTCAAATTCGATCGTGATGGTGATTACTATGGCCAGTATGACGGATCAGGGGAACAACGTCCATGCCTTTTTGCAAGATACTTAAATGAATGTGGTATTGTTCCTCAATACACTATGTCGGGGGCACCAAGCCAAAACAGTGTAGCTGAGAGACGAAACCGGACCCTAAAGGATATGGTGAGGAGTATGATAAGTCACAATTCCTTGCCGGACTCACTTTGGGGAGAGGAGTATGATAAGTCACAATTCCTTGCCGGACTCACTTTGGGGAGAAGCATTAAAGATTGCAGTATATATCCTTGATCGAGTACCGAGCAAAGCAGTAGCTACAACCCCATATGAGTTATGGACAGGAAAGAAGCCTAGCATTAGGCACTTACATGTATGGGGTTGTCCAGTTGAGGTTAGGCCTTACAAGCCTATGAAAGAAAATTGGACTCAAGAACTGTTAGCTGCTACTTTGTAGGGTATCCTGAAAGGTCAATGGGTTTTAACTTTTAAGACCCCTCGACTAGATCCTTTTTTGAGACGGGAAACACCAAATTCATTGAGGATGTTGAATATGGTGGGAGTAACGCACTCAGGAACTTTGTCTTTGAGGAGGAATATATTACAATTCCTTCTATTGCACCTTATAATGAACAAACAATTATGCCTGTTATTATACAGGATGCACATCCGGATGTTCAAGACATTATTCCTGAGCTACCTCCGACCATAATCAAGAACCAAATCTTATTCAGGAGGAGATACAACAACCTCAAGATGAAGTGTCATTAAGGAGATCTACAAGGGATAGAAGATCAGCGATTTTAAATGATTTTGTCGTATATCTCCAAGAACGCGAGTTTGATATAGGACTTGAAGATGATCCAATATCTTATAGTCAAGCCAAACAACGCGCTAACTCCGATAAGTGGATGCAAGCCATGAGGGAAGAGTTGAAGTCTATGTCCGACAATGGCGTTTGGGATCTTGTCGAACTGCCTAAATATGAAACCAGTTGTTTGTAAATGGAAATTTAAAATCAAAAAGCATTCCAAAGGCAATGTCGAGAGATATAAGGCACGTCTAAAAGAAAGGCATCGATTATAAAGAGACCTTTTCTCCTGTTTCAACGAAAGACTCTTTTAAAATCATTATGGCACTCATAGCTCATTATGACTTATAGCTACATCAGATTGGTGTAAATACTGCATTTCTTAATGGTAACATTGAGGGAAACGATTTATATGGTGCAACTGGAGAGCATTGAATCCAAAGATTCAAGCAATTTGGTGTGCAAATTAAAGAAGTCCATCTATAGTTTGAAACAGGCGTCCCGTCAATAGCACCGAAAATCTTATCAAGTGATCACTTCTTTTGGTTTTAAAGAGAACACTGTTGATCAATGCATTTATCACAAGATCAATGGGAGCAGGTTCATTTTTCTTGTCTTATATGTGGATGACATACTACTAGTAAGTAGCGACATAGGCTTGTTACATGAGACCAAGAGATTTCTTTCGAACAAATTCAAAATGAAAGATCTTGGGAATGCATCTTTTGTGCTAGGTATACAAATCCACCGAAATCACTCTCGTGGTATACTTGGATTATCACAAAAAGCCTATATCGATAAGGTGCTTAATAGGTTTGACATGAAGAATTGTACCTTCGGAGACACTCCTAATGCTAAAGGTGATAAATTGAGTTTGCTTCAATGCCCGAGAACTGAACTTGAGAAGAAGGAAATGGAGAAGATTCCTTATGCTTTGGCAGTAGGGAGTCTCATGTATGCTCAAGTTTGCACGCGTCCAGGTATTACGTACATTGTTGGAATGCTTGGCAGATATCTTAGTAACCCTGGAATGGACCATTGGAAAGCGGCTAAGAGGGTTATGAGATATCTTTAGAGAACAAAGGATTACATGCTCACATATCAGAGATCAAATCACTTAGAGATCGTGGGGGTATTCTGACTCTGATTTTGCCGGTTGCCTTGATAGCAGAAGGTCTACGTTCGGATATATTTTCATGTTGGCTGGAGGAGCTATTTCGTAGAAGAGTGTCAAACAAACACTCATAGCTTCGTCAACTCTGGAAGCAGAAATCATTGGTTGCTATGAGGCATCGAATCAAGGAATATGGCTTCGCAACTTTATCACAGGGCTAAAAATCGTCGATGGAATGGAGAGACCATAAAGATTAATTTTGATAATAAGGTTGCTGAGCCATATGCTAAGAACAACAGAAGCTCGTCCAAGTTAAAGCATATTGACATTAAGTTTCTAGTTGTTAAGGAAAGAGTTCGGAGTCTTCAAGTGTCAATTGAACATTGTAGTACAAATCTCATGATTGTGGATCCGCTTACTAAGGGATTGCCACCTAAAGTGTTTCACGCGCATGTCGCTCGTATGGGTATCATTGCTGATGATATGCTATTTTAGTGGGAGTTTGTGATTTGATGTTCATTTGTTATTGGAACATTTATTTTTTATTACACTAAAGTATTTTGTTTATTGAAACTCTGAAATAAAGTTATTTGATTTTCATAATGCGGTTTTGCATTAAGTTTTGAAAATATGTTGCTAACTCTTTTAAGTTCTAAAGTAGGACCTAGTGGAAATAGGCATGTTTAAGAGATCACATTTCATGTAATTTCCATGCCACACATCCATGCTTGATCTTTGATGTTGATAACATTAATGTGTGTGACCATTGATAGGTCTAGTTACGACAGACATGACAAAGGCCGCTTTGATCTCATATTAGTGTTATTGATGAAACAGATTGGTTAGAGATGTACCATAAGAAGATAACGATTATGGAGCTCATAAAGTATTTAATAATGTAGTGACATATGTAGCCTAAGTGGAAGATTGTTACAATAATTATTTGTGGGCTTAACATATATGCACATTAATTATACATTATAGTTATCTTAATTAGTTAGCCAATTAAAGTGATCAATAAATTATTGGGCTAATTGGTGCATTTATAATTTGGTGTGGGCTTTGTAAAGTGTGGGGACCCGTATTTTATTCTATTATTATTAATGGGCCAATATAGAATAAAATACACTATGTAATTAGTTTAAGGTCACCAGTCTAAACCACCATAAGAAATATTATGTAACATTCAATACCTCATTGTTGAGTGGCTTAAGGTTTCTCTAAAAACAAAGGTTTAGACGTGGAAGGCTTTAACCCAAAGAGTCGTCTTCCAATGGATTCGGGTAAGTTATTTGTTTCTTTTAATTTCTTAATGATTAAACATGTGATCTTGGTATTTGATGATTTTGGTTCTTGTCATCAATTAAAGTTAGGGGTGAAATCGATTTCGGTTATCGCTTTTTTTTGCAATTTTTATAACCGAAACCGAATATTCGATTAATAAAAAATCAAAACCGAAAATCATTTTTTTTAACCGAAATCGAATTTTCGGTTTTTCAATTAATAACCGAATCAAATATAATTTAAATTTTAATTCAGTTATTCGGTTAAAAATACGATTATTCGGTTAAAAAATTCGGTTACTCGGTTAAAAATTCGATTTTTTCGGTTAAAAAGCGGTTTTTGGTTAAAAAATTTCGGTTTTTCGGTTTTTAAATTCGGTTTTTTTTGGGTTAAAAATTCGGTTTTTCGGTTAAAAACCGATGATTCAGTTAAAAATTCGGTTGTTCGGGTAATTCAGTTAATTAATGAGAAAAATCGAATAACCGCACCGAATTTTCAGTTAATTTGGTTTTGAAGCACCGAATTTTCAATTTTTTAAAAAATTCGGTTTTCGGTTACGGTTTTAAAAAAAATCAGCTAATTTTTTCGATTTTTCGGTTTTTTCGGTTTTAATTTTCACCCCTAATTAAAATTCTTGAATTGCTAACATATCAACCCTACCAATGTATCTACGCTGCCATTTTTTTTAATATGATCTGAGCTACTTTTATTGGTTAAATTTGATATTTTCTCCAACATATTACATGGCATGGCAACGATTGAAGAAAAATTCTGGACATTCCATGACACACTGACTGAGATCATTGGCGACTATTTTGAGTAATGATAACCTTTTTTTTTTTTCGGTCCAAGATTGGCCTTGCCTAAATCAGCAGAAATTTTATAGTTTCACTTAATTTTATTTTTCCTGCAAAACCATTTTATTGGTTACTTTTTAGTCACATAGATGTAAAAATAAAAATGAAACTTGTTCAAAATTTTCTCTCATATGATGCGACGATTAGTAATTAGACAAAAAGCTGTGCATTGATAATTTCATTTTGCAATTAATAGATAAGGCTAATTCTGATTGTTATCAATTTATTTAGCAATAGCCATATTTTTATATATGTTTTTAACAATTAACCTATGTTTGCTTTTATTAGCAAAATAGTCATATATTTGCGTCTAGATTTTTGAGACTGCAATCATTAGTTTTTTTAATTAAGTTTTTATTGTTTGTTGCAGACAATATTGTCTAAAGCTTTGTGACTCTAGTCATGAAATTTGTGACTTCTTTGGCTGATATTTTTTTTGCTATTTATAAGATATTTTTTTATTTAGTAATAAGTTTAATGAAATTAATTGTATAAGCAATCATTTATTTGTGAGTTGGTTATTTTGTTAATGGACGTTTAAATTTTTTATTGTGTTTATTTTAAATTTTTTGAAATTTTGTGACTATAGTCACAAATTTTATAACTGTGTATTTTATTTATTTAGTCACAAATTTTATTTCTTTAGTCATAGATTTTTAAATGTTGACCTGATGGCTATTTTGCTAATATTTCAAAACATGAGCTATATCTTTAAAACATATATTGCAAAATAACTAAATCCTTAACTAGAGATTATAAAACAAATAATCATTTTTAATAATATTTTAAGAAAATCGTCAAAGTTTTTATTAATAAAAAATAGTCATTTTCTTATTTATATAATATTACAATTTTACCTTTATGACCTTAGTTTTTTAAGGGATTTATGACTATTTTCTTAATTTTTTTGAAATGTTAGTCATTTCCATAAACACATAGATTAAAAAATGGTCAATTACCAAATAAGTCCTAAATAAATATCAGTGATCAAATTTTTAGCAAAAATTCCGATTATGTGGCTTGACTCGCGTGAATTTTGGTCTTGGAAACATAGAGAAAAAGTATGAGAGCAAGAACTAGAAGGAAATAAACAGAGATTTTAACTAGACGTCTATACGTTATATTCACAAAATTCAACACAAGACACATTTCTTTTCCTTTTTTTTTTTTCCCTTATTCAATTCGGTTAAAAAAAGACGGCACTTTGATTACTTGAAGCAATTCTCTGATCACAGTGTAGTGTGATATGATCAGTCAACAACTTGGGGTTGTGGTGGTGAAGAACTCTTGAGTGTCATCTTCCACAGAAATTTCGGTCACATCGTCGAGAGTCACTGGCCTTTCAATCCTCTGGGAAGAGCCATGACTCACCATCAACATTTCTTTTTCCAAGTGCAAGCAATAAATCTCGAAAACCCGAGAACTGACCGTTACTCCAAAATCCAGTAGAAAAAGAAGCTCCAATTCCAGTCTGTTCAGTTCAGCATTGCTCACTCCACCAACCCGGGCATAAAATGCATTGTTGTAGTGACTGCAAAATTGACAACAAGCAAGAAAATTAAAAATAATAATAATAATAATAATCAGAGACTTGTTCATAACCGAGGATAAACAAATTATTTGTATTCGGCACATTTTCTTCAAATCTCTCTCAAAATTAACAAGGATTAAAAACATTAGTGAACCTTGAACTTTTTGTCATTTTATCCCACTTTAGCATGTGTCTTATGAGATTTACATATTCATATTTCAGCTTTGATACTAGTATATTATGACACAAAAGTATTCAATGGTCCTAGATTGAAATTTTTTTTTTCTTTCATTTCTTTTGGGGAAAAAAGGTTGAAATTTTTACTAGTTGGCGTTACTTCGCAATTTTCGTTATAAGAAGTTTTGATGAAAAGAATACACACCTGAAATTCGAAATAGAAATGCCTTAATAGAAGTTGCTCTCTTAGATTAGGCACCTAAGTTCTCATCTCTCTCTTGCCATATAATATAATAGAAATACCAAAAGGTGTGTTTCGAAATAATTAGCAAAATTATTAAATATAGAAAAAAATAAAAAAGTGTATAAGTAGAAAGGTAAGAAGAGGTTACTTACGCATCATCCAGCATCTTAGAAGCAACCATAATGGTAGTGACTAAGAGCCTATGGACATTAAGTGACACCACAAGCGAGTCAGGGTGTTTGTGAAGCAACCTATCTATATACACATATCCAACCACAAAGCAAGACGGGCTACAGCTTGAGTACTTGTAAAGCCTCTCCAAGTACTTGCCTATGCTTATGCTCGGAGCCCTCACGCCGTGGAACCCGCTCAAGCTCCTCCCGAGACAAGCGCTCGAGCTGCCATTCTGCCCCTCGGGCGGCTGGCTGCTGCCCTCCTCTGTGATGCGGTCGTTTCGAGCCACTAGCTTCTCTAGCACCGAGGAAAGTATGGTCAACACTCTCGGCGTGTCTCCAACGCCTTGGCTTGGCTCCAGCCGGCTCTGGAGACCCGCGAATTCGACGGTGGTAGCCGCAGTGGCTAGCATTTAGGCCACAATGGGGGGGTGGATAGTTAAGAAGGAGAATTATGAGGTCATGTGTTTGCATGACTTTACTGGCCCATTTTATCCGGTTTATGTGGGGGGGACTTGCAATGGGCTCTTGACACGTGGACAGCTATTTCTGTTCGAGTGGGATCTTCAAAAGGCTGCGATTGGCTATAAATGAATAATTTTGGCAGAGTATATTCATGAGCAGAGGGCACTTGGACTTGGATGTTCTATAGGGTCCCACTAAGTCCAGAGACAGTTTGAAGATGGGTTTTGTTTGGACAGCAACGATTTATGATGTGCATGGTTGAAACTATTTTGTCTGCTCGTTTATTCTTTAACATTGGCCATTGTTCATGTAGCATGATTGTGCTTTTCGTTATGATTGTGCTTTATAGACAAATATTAAGTATGGTTTGCTTTTTCAAAAAGCCTGCAAGCAATAACGAGGAAAAGCAACTGAGACCTATTTTGGGTTGAAAGAGGAAATTGGTGAGGATACGCAGTTGGAATTTTTGTAAACGTGATTTCATGCATAGAAAGTGCTATAAGCTTCTTATGTTAAAGCTTGCAAAAAAAAGAAAACAATAAAAAATAAAAATAAAAAACATAAGACTTTTCCCAATGCCATATGATATATATTGTATACTATGAACATTGTATCATGGAACAATCTATGTATGAACAAGGAAAGTTTTCAATTGATACTCATCATATAAAATTGCAATTTCAAAAAGGAATTAGTGAAATCTTTTGGTCAAAAAAATGATAATGAACTTTGGATGTCCTTGTTTCTGCGTCGAAAATAATTGCTCAATAGTTGTCTATACATTGTGGTTATTGGAGGCAAGTAGTTTGGATTCCTCGTTTGGTATTTCGCTCATGGAGAGTTGTACGCTTGACTTGGAGTTCATCTTGTTCCACTCGTTCTCTACACGGAAGAAAACCCATTGGAATCGTCGGCAGATCTCGAGGGCTGTGATTGTGAACACCGTAAGGTAGTTATGTCGGAGATGGGCGGACAGCTTGTATGTCCATGTGCAACGGAGTATCAGATTGCTTCCCAGCACCCAAAAGTAGACCTGTAAAGCCATTCCGATTTCAAGCTTTAATGGGCCAAGGATTAGAGATAGAATATGACTGCGTGTTTATTAATACATGACTAGTAACAAAAGTATGTTTACTATGGTGTAGTAGCTACACATCAAGATTTATCAGCAAAAGTTTATTTGTGCCAACATTTCTTTTTTTCCTGATCTATAGGTTCAGGTGTCAGAACCAAACAGTTAGGATGGATTTCTTATATTGTATCATGATAGATCAGTTATGGTGAAACATAACAAATTTTTAGTTCGAAATTATGCTTACCCATTTTTGTCCATACACTAGGTTGGACAGGAGACTTGGCTTGCTGAACTTGAAAATCCGAGTGAAGCCACTGGCAAAATAAAAGAGAGCTCTTAGATCCGAATTTGACAGTTAGTAATGATGCAATATATTTTATGCATTGTCTGTTGAAATTTCTGTGCACATTCGACAGCACCAAAAGAGAAAGAAAAAAAATTGATAAAAGAATAATGGTTGTGAAAGTTATAATATCCCATTCCACATGAATGTCATATAAATTTGATCACATGTGATTTCACTATGACGAATGCTAACCTATCTTTATTTTTAACACACATTATTGTCATAGGAAAATACTAATGAAAATGACTTGCTTTTCATATCAAAGTCTATTTACATACCTCATGTCCCAATCTCGGGTCACATCCCAGTAGAATGAGTATAGAGAGTTCAACACACTTGAGAGAAGCCACAAAGGCCGATAAAAGCTTGTCCACTTCTCAGGGATGACATGGTATTTAAGAGCTGAAAGAAAAATCACTGGTACTGCAGTCGAATATTTCAAGGCTGAAAAACACAAGCAAAGAAGTTGGTAAAACGATAAAAAAATCCAACCTAATCATTGAACAGTTGTAGATACTACATGCACTATCAACAAACCATCGAGATAAGCATACTTCGATGAAATTAATGATCCCAAAAGGGAGAGAATTCTTCACTCATGAGATTCCCAAATTGCACCAAACAATCAAGCATAAAAAGAAGCAATGATCTTTGTCACAAATATGTCCAGTAGCCGTTTATGCTCCCATAGGAAACAGAAAACATAACATTCATACTACTTTGGCGTAAAAGGCAAAAATGAGAAACTATTTTAAAACATCTTGGAACCAGTTTAAAGATGAGTGCTGAAACAAATCATTACATGCAAGGCCAACTTTCTTGATTGCAAGTTTCCTAATTTTATTTTTCATTTGAAATTATTAGCTTCCTGGTTGTTAAAAGTTGACTTGTAATTGACCAGAAAGTGCTAGATTATTTAAACGGATTCATTTCCAACATTATATATATAGGCCCTAGCTATAGTCTGCAAACTATACCGAATCAAAGAGAATAATTTTCTTCCAGCAATGAAAGACTAACCCTAATAAAAGATGAATGATGTTTCAAAAAAGAAAATATATTTGTACCGGTACTGTTGAAAAGCCACACATCACACTCATTCTAAAGCTACAAACCAAATCAATTATTGCATATAGATGACAAGGTTTCATAATGTTTAGGTGGCAGATAAATAAGTAGGAAATCAAACATGAAAGGAAAATTACAAAATAGAATTTACCATTAAGAAGGGTTGTCTTCTCCCGAGTATCCTTGTATTGTCGAAGGCATTGGAAGAGACGAAATAGGTAAGGCAAAACAAGAACTATAGGGATAGCGACAGAGTGACTACCGCAAACAGAATCAGCTTCAAACCATGCAATGGTAGCAACCTGCAAATTAGAAGTATCTCTTAGCAAAAAAATAAAATAAAATAAAATAATGGAGACTACATCTGAAAGCAACTAATGTTGCAAATCAGAGAGACTAAGTCATTTATAAGAATAATTCGAAGGGACAGCAGAAGGGACCCAGAGTATTAATTTAGAAGGAACTCAATTGCAGGGTTCATGCAAGAAGTGGCAAAGGAGGTATCATCTTTGGACTCGTTCATTATAAAACTAAATTCCACAAGAAACTCCAGACCTAGTCCATGAGATACTAGGACCAAGAAGAGAAGTATAATGATCAAAAGCCTCACCATTGACCATCGTCTTCTTGGTTTCTCTAAGGGAAACAAATACTTTCATTGCTCCTCCTATCATTTCTCTACTATCCCATATTAACTCATTTAAAAACATTCAAGGGAAGACTCTCCGTAATTACCCAATCACGGTCCTCTAGTTGTTTTGACTAATGATTCCACCAATCTTGGAGTAATCTCTAATTTTTATCTAGTTCTTTAGCATACAAATTTATATTACGAGGAACATCAGCAAGTCGAATAAATTATGACAAAATAAATGAGAGATTACTTTACTTAGATGATTCAGTCTATCTAAACCTTGCGTGAATTAATTCCTACATAGCCAGTTACCCTTTCTTTTGTCATTCTACTCTATCTATAGAAAAGACCATAATAAACTATCAAGCTATTTGATTACTTATGATGAAAAAAATCAAATGTTACGTTGGTCATTCTTAGTTTTTTTGTTTATTATTATTATTATTATTATTATTATTATTATTATGTTAATGAAAATAGATTAATTATACCGAAAGGAACAGTACAATGTGACAAGAGGATAAGATACCCTAAAATAGGAAATGATAAAAGAAGTTAAAAAAAAAAAGGGAAAAAGGAACATGATGGTGTACAACCTAAAGAAAAATTCAGCATATTTGAAGTGGAAATGAGGATGGACTAAATGTAAATTAAGATAGAAAAGCTAGTGAAATTCAAAATTTCAAATCTAGTACTTTAACTTGGCTAAAACTCAGCCCAAATATCGAAATACTAACCTGTCGGTGGACCATTCGACAAGCTGATCTCTCCAGATCTGATAATACCTGAGTTTACAAACACACAAAAACATACATATACGTTAGAGCCACATAATTAACAGCATCATTACCAAACTAAGGCGATTGTTCAGTTAAACCTATCCCATACTTTCTCAAAAGACATAAACAACAAGTTCGATAATAAATAGATCCTGATATGTAATATGTATGCAGGAACACCGTTAGCTGTTTCAAATACGAAAAGAAATGAAATGACAAGGAACATGGTAACATAAAGATATATACCTTTGACATGGAGGTCAAAATATCAGCCACGAAAAAATCAGAAAATGAGATGGCCTGTGTTCATGAGATAGGTACCAGATCGTAAGATAATAGACCATATACAAACCTTAAGAAAAATTTGAAAGCTACATGCCGTACAAAGATAAACTTGCCTGTAATGGGAGAACAATACGCCATAGAGTCCTTAACAAATAAAAGCGAGATGATAAATAAAAGATATCAAACGGAAAGATCAAGACCAAGGCAATAGCAGCGTATAAGAGCACCTGCAGAAAAGCATAGTAAAGTCAGCACAATGCCCAAACTAAGGAATGACTGCAATGCAAACAGCAATTCAAGAGCAATAATTGATGATTGGGAATTCAAGTAAAATTTAGAGCTTGGTTCACTCAGACAAACACATACTGCTAATTGTGGGATATTTAATAATGAAATCCCATTTACTTGACAGTAAAATCATCCAATAACAAAAATATGGACACGCCTTTGTAATATAGAGAAATCCATCGAGGAACAAATAAAATGGCCAAAATTGTTATAGCAAATCAATGCTCTTTTCTTATTTCTTTTTAAACAAATCGTAAAAGCTTAAGCCTCATTGCTCAATATAGAATTCTAGGAACTTAAGGACCCTCCGCCATAGTCTGTTTAGATATGACATGCTAATAAATTATTTGAATCAATTTTACTAGGAGTTCGGCTGCAAGAGTAACTTTTAGTAATGACCTAAATATTGTGTATGCACTTAATCTGGAAAAAATTAGTCATAGCCTCTTTCTACACACTATCTGGTGATACATTTAACATGAAAAATCTTATACGAAGCATCTTTTTTTTTTTTTTTTATGAAAGGAGACGACTATACTATTTTGCTATCCCTATAAAGACTAAAATATAATATACCACAATCTATAACGTAAGAAAAATAATAGCTATAAAATATATATTTATGAAAATGGAAAAGTAAACTTTTAATCATAAAAAGAAAATGGATGCATCTATTACACTGGTTGTGATGCAGCCAATGATACTTCCCCATGAGAATAAAGATAAAGATACGCAGTCATGCTGGTGGGAACAACAATTGTCATCCATGTGGCACACTGCAAAACAAAAGAGAACAATAAGATTTTTTTTCACCATATCAATTCTCAAGCCAAAGATAGTCCCCTCTATAAAAAGACAAAGTCAGATTACTAAGAAACAGAAAAAACTTTCCCTGCTCTTCTCACAGTTGATTTTAATCATCTGAAGTGACTAACTTTGGTTCCCTAAAAAATAATCTTTGATCAAGATTGTATTAGACTGGATACCCATGACAACTGAGAGTTGTGTAACTTCCATCAGAGTACACAAATGACTGTTATCTTGTCTTGCCAAGTGACAAATCCAAAAGACAGAATATACGCTAACCTTTGATAACTAACTTAAATTTTACCCCTTGTTTGGTTCTCCCATTTTACCCATTCCATTCCATTCTATTTTTTCATTTTGTTTTCAACTTTCCTAATCCTTCAATCCATCACATTCCATTCAATTTTTTTTCAACCATTTTTTCAACTTTCCAAATCCCTATACAATATCTTTAAATCTCAACCATTTATACCACATTGAAATTCGCAAAGTCAAACCATTCTACATCATTTTTCCAAACAATTTTCAAACCATTCCAAACCATTTTCAAACCATTTTTTCCATCCTAAGGAATGGGATGGAATGGGTGAAATGATCACCCTACACAAGTGGTTAGAATCATCCTTCCATGTAAAACCCACAATAATCATAAAATCACCTTATAGTAGATGAGCCAATGGACAAACGATACAATAAATTATATTGTGATCTTCAACAATACCATTAACTTGTACAACATATCTCCAAACATTGGTGCAACAACTTAAATAAACAAGACTAGCTTATTCAAAAATCATAGGTGCTACAAGTCAACAATGCACTACATAATGCAAAAAGGACATTGTGTTCAAAATGATAGTGTCAATGCATTAGCCTAAAATTAGTACCTTCCATATTTCTCTGTGGGTCAAATGGTTTTGATCAAGATCAAAAATTTTTGCATAATTGACAGTTGACAGGGAAAAAACCCACAAATTAATTCCCCAAAGCCAAACTGTCATGGTCTGCAAGCATTGAAACCATTAGAAATGAATTAGCGCAACGAACAATAGAGCATAGACATAGACAGACAGGTCCATATGAAGGGAAAAAAATAACTTACGACAAGAAGTAGAGGATTATAGTACAAAAATGCCTCGTATAGGAATAGATCTCGCAGATCCACACTCATTCTCATTACAGAATCCCATCCAATCTACAAAATGTAAAATATATCAAACACAGAACATCCTCAAAATGATTTAAGGTCCAACATTATTCTGGCTAGTTTCAGTATTGCTACCAAACCAGAAATCTCATGTCAGTTTTAAGTACTGAGAACATAATACAGACCTTGCAACAAATGAAGCCCCAGACAAAAAAGAATAGCACCTGCACATACATTAAAAAAGAGTCCGTAACTGTGCATTGAATATAAAGGAAAAGAAGAAAAACCAATCAGGCAGATACTCCAAATTAAACAGACAACCAAAAACTCTAGACTACCACATATCTAGTTCCAAATTTGATCTTCTCCATTAGAAATATTCTCTTTATCCCTCTATTTGTCAATCTCTCAAGAAAAAAAGTAATCATCCAAAGGTGAATTCAAAAACAACCCTTCTGCTAACAGAATGCATACAAGCAATACAATCTCAAATATGATTAACAACGGACCTATCACACGGATAAAAAAAAGAGTACCTTGAATCTCCATAAGATAATAGGAGACGGCATAATCGCAGCAGTACTCATCGTTGTATTCGACCCTTTCAAACTATCCGTCTCTGGTGAATGCAGGAAGTTTTCCTCAGCACCATTCTCAAGCTCAGTCGCACCTGAAAGACAACATGCAAGAAAAATATAAGATAACCACCAAAAAGTAAAAATGCTCTATCGAGGGAACAACGCACAGATTATCGTAATTTACACGACGAATATAGTCAATTAGTTATACCCAGATCGGAGAAAACGGGTCTGCTACCAGACTTTCTTAAGTGAGGGCTATTAGAAGGAGCCGTCCCAAGACCTCCAAACATAGATAAAGTCAGCAAATACCAAACGTGCCTGCACTACTTCCAAATCCCAGACCTGCATAAAAAATAATAATAATAAAATAAAAAAAAAGGAAATATCACTTGGTAATCGTTTCAAGACAGTGATCAGTGAGCACAATTAGATCACAGTTCGAAAACAAAATATATTTCACTTAGGTGCTAAATGGCCATCAAGAGCACAAATCAGTACGATAGAATTACAAGACACTAGATGTCAAATTTCAGGATCTTCCCTAAACTGGATCACGGATTGCAATTCATTTCTCCTTCAAAATCACACATTCGAATCCAATTCCGAAAATCCAACAACAGATTCAAACTTCAAACAAAAATCACAGAGAGAGAGAGCACCAACGAAATTTCATTTCGTGTGTATTATATATAAATGTGTGTTTGTCACTGTGTGTGTAGACATCGGAGACAGGTCTTTCGCTCTAGTGCAAGGTGACAAAGCTGAGATTTTTACCGGAGGTCGGAGGGCAGGGGAGTTTGAGATCGGAGCTCGGGGCAAGGGCCGGCGTGGGATTCGCTGAGTCGCCGGCGATCGAGAGCTCGGAGATCGGAGATCGGAGCTGGGAGAGCTAGAAGGGCCGGCGTGGGAGTGTCGCCGGCGTGGGGGTTAGGGAGGGAGGCACGCCGTGACGCGTGTGGTCTGACTGTCGCAATTTGATTTTGTGTTAATGTGCGTTGTGGTGCGTGTGAACTGTGAAATGAAAACCCAGAGCGGGTGTCTTAAAAAAATAAATAAAATAAATAAAAATCACCTTCAATTTGGGCGATTTTTGGGGTAAAGCGAAAAGTAATTTATCAAAACCGAGAATCGCACATGATAATTTTGATAAAAGTAGTGCTAGACATATTAATTTTTTTTATTAATTTTTTAATACCAATCTATGTCATATTATCATTGGTAAGTATTTATCATTTAATTAGAAAGCTGTCAATCAAAGTATGACACTTTATTGTCACATAAGTTAGTATTAAAAAGTTGATAAAAGAGTTGGTATGTCTAGCTATAATCTTTTGATAATTATTGAAATCGCTTAAAATTTTGCGGGAATTGATACATATATATATATATATATATAAATGGTGGTTTCGATAATGGACAAGCGATAATCCGAGTTCCGATTATTTGCGCATATATCTATCCAAAAGAGAGACGAATAAAAAATATTTCTAGCTAAATAGCCTTATTTTGAAGAAATTACACATTCATTCGCATTACAACAACATATTACACACAACGACAAAAAATACAAGTATTATTATAATAATAAATAATTCATTGAGCTTCTGTGGCGTTTTTTGTTAGAATATTATACCCCGCTTTACTGGATTTGGATCACCTAACCGGGTTGGGTTTATTTTATTTCCATATATACTCGTAATTCAATTTTCACGTATAATATCAAGCAATTCGATACGTAATATGATAATCAAATCCGAATATTATATTAAAAAATCAATCAAATATTAAATTACAGATTTATATTATAATTTTGTAATAGGATATTCATAATCATCTAATTTTGCAATGAAAACACTTCAAATATGCAATATGATAATCAAATCTGAATATGATATTAAAAAAATTAATCAAATATCTACTGATTTATGTTATAATTTTGTAACAAGATATTTAGAATCATCAAAAATATTCATAATCATCTAGTTTTGCAATGAAAACACTCGAAATTTATAATAGGATGGATAATCAAATATGAATATTGTTGATGTTTTGTTGTTGGCGTTATTTTTGGGCAAACTGAAAGTATTTTATGTTGAAGCAGATTTCGATAAAGCCAAATTTTGTGGAGCAAGATTCGAATTTTGTGCAGCAGATTCGAATTCAGTGGAGCAGATAATGTGCAGATTATATGGAAGATTTAAACAGTGCAGAATATCTTGTGCATATAATGTGGAAGATTTAAATTGTGCATATTATTCAGTATAGATTATTTGAACTGTGCAGTTTATCTAGAAGCAGATTTTGTGGAGATTCAAATATCAGATAAGACTTAATCTAATCAGGATTCAAATGACCACAAAATCAGGAATTCAAGATTCACCCTCAGTCAACCTGAAGTTTATAAATACCGTAGAAGTCTGCATTTTGAGGTAGTGCATTTTTTAGAGAAAAACATAATGAAATTCGTTTTCTTTGTTTAGGTGTTCTGTAATTCTCGAGCAGAATTATTATTAAGCGATTTGCTGGTAATTATGTGACAGTTAGGTCAAGGTTGTATTTGAGCAAATTGAAATTGTAAGTCTCGGGAGAGACATGGTTTTCAGGTCTCGGGAGAGACTGTAGAGATCTCGGGAGAGATCGAATTAAGTCGAGGGGAGCTCGCAATTTTAGGTCTCGGGAGAGACTGTAGAGATCTCAGGAGAGATCGAATCAAGCTGAGGGGAGCTCACAAGCAGTTTGCTAGGGAGTGCAGGAGAGACGGCGACAGGAAGTGTAGAGAGAGTCTAGCTCTTTATAAGTCCAGGTGTCTTGTGCATTTTGGTAACTTAGTGGATTGTTTTCCATTCAGGCATTGTCCCGCGGACGTAGGTGTGCACATCGAACTGCGTTATCAATCTCGCGTGTCAAATTTATTTTCCGCACTGTTTGATCTTGTTTTATTCCTTAATCGTTTAGTAATTCTGTCTAGTAGCGTTAACGTAGTTTCTAGCACAATAGAGACTTTCAAAGAAGGGGGAGCGATCGGTCGACCACCTTTACTGGACGGGTCAAATTACGCATATTGGAAGGTGCGCATGAAGGCTTTTCTCAATGCCATCGATGCACAAGCTTGGAAAGCAATTCTTACAGGCTGGACAGACCCTACCACAACAGATGAGAAAGGAAAGAAGATTCATAAGCCTAAAGTGGAATGGACAACAACAGAGGATCGCTTAGCAACCAGCAACTCTAAGGCCCTTAATCCAATCTTTAATGTAGTTGACCTAAATCAGTTCAAGCTTATCTCAACTTGTGAGACAGCCAAGGAAGCTTGGGACATTCTAAAGATAGCTCATGAAGGTACTAATGCAGTAAAACTGTCAAAGTTGGAAATCCTCACTACTAGGTTTGAAAATCTGAAGATGGAAGAAGTGGAAACTATTACAGAGTTCAATGCACGACTCTGTGATATTGCTAACAAAGCATTTGCTCTAGGCGAGAAGATTTCTGAGGACAAACTTGTCCGTAAAGCGCTGAGATCACTCCTCAAAAGGTTCACCTATAAAGTAAGGGTGGCAATTCGTGTCGTGGGTCGTGTTCGTATCGTGTCATATTCGTGTCTAAGTAATTTTGAGCAGACCCAGACATTAGGACACGGTTATTATTCGTGTCTTAATCGGTCGTGTAGACCCACGAACCTAAATGGGTTCAAATGGGTCACACGACCTATTTTTAAATGGTTTAAACATGTCTTGAACCCAATAAGACTCATTTGTCCCGAAATGAATTAACTATAAAAAATACTTAAAAATTAAGTGATTAATATACCTAATATATAGTTATAGTCTATCAATATTAAACATAGCCACAATTTAATACCTTAAAATATAAATAAATAAATAACTAACAATCCATCGAGCAAAATCATAAAACCCAACCATATTGAACATAATATAATCCATCAAACAAAACCATAATCAAACCTAAGTCACAACAACAATAAGACAAATAACAAGATTGTCAATCAAGAGGGTAGATTGTGAAACATCTTCTGTGTTTGAACCTAACGAGGCAATATCATTGTCCTTCAAAAGAAAAGGGAAAGGGACTAAGGAGTGCTCGAAATTGTATTAAAACAATGTAAGCAAAAAAATAATACAAAATATTATATAAGAGCTAAAATAGTTAAGAAATATAATAAAGAATTAAAATATATATATATATGTATACATATGGGTATTAAACGTGTCGTAATCGTGTCTACTCTTTAAGAATCGTTTGGTAAACGTGTCTTAACAGCTCTTATTGGGTCATAATCGTGTCTACCCATTTAAGACCTAATTATTAATCGTGTCTAATTGAGTCTAATCGTGTTTTCGGGTTCGTATCGTGTTCACCTGTTATTTAATTATGGTAATCGTATCCGACCTGTTAAGACCCAGACCCATTAAGGGAGGACGCAGACCCGCTTAAGTCGTGTCGTGTCTCGTGTATGGACCCAGATTGTCGGCCCAACTATAAAGTCATTGCAATCAAGAAGGCCAAGGATGTTCAGAAGATGAAGCTGGAAAAACTGATCAGATCACTGAGGACATTCGAGATGAATATCTGCAAGAAGAAAAGAAAGAAAAATAGATATAGGAATAGCGTTTCAAGCAAATATAGTAGAGGCTACAGATTTTGAAGAATCGATAGTGCTGCTGTCAAAGAATCTTAATGAAGTTGTAAAGAGATTTAGGAAGAAGAACAGAAACAATATTGGCGGATCAGAAGCCTCGACCCAAAACAAAGGAGTCCAATGCAGAGAGTGCGAAGGCTTTGGGCATATCCAGTCAGAATGTGCAAATATAGCAAAGAAGAAGGAAAAGTCATTCATTACAATGTGGAGTGATGAAGCTTCTGATGGAAGCCAAGAAGAAAATGGAGGTACTGGCAATCACCTTGCATTCAATACCAAGTTCAGAACAGGAGTCAAAACTATCACCAATACAAAAAGTAGTCGGTGAGGCCATGACAAGGGAAGCCATTATTGTAGCCTAAAGATTAGCTTTGGAGACATATGAAGAAGTAGCCCGAGTCAACCATAATCTGAAACGACAAGTTGAATTCTTGCAAAATAAAAATATTGAATTATAAAGTACAGTTTCTTTCTTGCAGAAAGAATTGGCCACATGCAGAGGAAGTGAAGTCTCAACAAAGTCAGAATTGGAATACATGAAGAAGTCCATAAAGATGTTAAACACAGGGACAAGCAAACTTCATCACATCTTGACGATAGGCAAGCCAAGTGAAGAGCACCATAGACTGGGATTTACTGGAAAGAACTCATCTTCGAAAACAGTATTTGTGAAAGAAGGCAGTGGAGCAGTGCCACAGCAAAAGGCAAAGACAATCACAGCCACAGTTGCGACTTCTATAAAAAATTCAACAAGAAATGCCGTGAAAAATCACAAAAGAATGAAGGTTCTAATTTGTCATTATTGTGGACGTAAAATACATATACGCCCAAGATACTTCCAGTACCTGTCTGATCTAAGAAAATAAGTAGCACGAGCAGCCACGAGAAAATAAAAAACTCAACAGATGTGGGTTAAGAAAGATGATGCACAGTGCTACGTGGCTCACAATGCATTAAAGGCAACCCCTGACCACTCCTGGAATTGTAATAGCAGATTCCCAGGGCGTATGACTGGAAAAGCTCTAGGAAAAGGAACATTGGATTTTGCTGGTCTACTCAAGAAGAAGAAAATTGAGTTTTCTAAGATGCCTATATACATGAAGTCCTTACAGATTTCTGCAAGTGTTCAACATAGAGAGACTATTACTCCTACACAGGCTGCTAGTGAAGCTTCTCATGAAGTTCTTGATCAAGTTACAGACCATGTTGCTGAAGACTTCTATGGATACACTACAGTGCTCCTTGTTGATATCGATAAGTAATCGCTTCTATTGTTTAACTACTCTTTTGTAATTTATTAGCAAAAAGGGGGAGTAAATGTGGGATAGGGGGAGTAGAGTAGAATAGTTCTATTGAATGTGTTTAATTCAGAGGGAGTTTCTGTCAAGGGGAGTAATAGCATAACAGTAGCAGATAGAAGGAGTAGTGATTAAGGGAGAGCAATTATTGTTATTTCCTTAGTTATTTTTCCTTTGCTTTACCTTTTTGTTCTTGTAGTTTTTTTTTTTTTTACAACTTGTCATTTAGAAGTCTGCTATGTAACTAGTTGCGTTTTGAGTTGTAATGTCGTTTTGCCAAAAATTGCCAAAGGGAGATATTATTGATGTTTTGTTACTGGCGTTATTTTTGGGCAAACCGAAAATATTTTATGTTGAAGCAGATTTTAGATAAAGCAAAATTGTGTGGAGAAAGATTCGAATTTTGTGCAGCAGATTCGAATTCAGTGGAGCAGATAATATGCATATTCGAAATATCCCGTGCAGATTATATGGAAGATTTAAACTGTGCAGAATATCTTGTGCACAAAATGTGAAAGATTTAAACTGTGCAGATTATCCAGTACAGAATATTTGAACTGTGCAGTTTATCTAGAAGCAGATTTTGTGAAGATTCAAATATTAGATAAGACCTAATCTGATCAATATTTAAACGACCACAAAATCATGAATTCAGGATTCATCCCTCAGCCAACCTGAAGTCTATAAATACCACAGAAGTCTGCAATTTGAGGTACTGCGTTTTTTAGAGAAACACATAGTGGAATTCATTTTCTTTGTTTAGGCGTTTCTGTAATTCTGGAGCAGAATTATTATTAAACGATTTGCTAGTAATTCTGTGACAGTTAGGTCAAGGTTGTATTTGAGCGAATTGGGATTGTAAGTCTCGGGAGAGGCATGGTTTTCAGGGCTGGAGAGAGACTGTAGAGATCTCGGGAGAGATCGAATTAAGTCGAGGAGAGCTCACAATTTCAGCTCTCGGAAGAGACTGTAAAGATCTCGGGAGAGATCAAATCAAGCCTAGGGGAGTGCGCAAACAGTTTGCTAGGGAGTGCCAGAGAGACGGCGACAGGAAGTGTAGAGGGAGTCTAGCTCTGTATAAGTCCGGGTGTCTTGTGTACTTTGGTAACTTAGTGGATTGTTTTCCATCAGGGCATGGCCCCGCGGACGTAAGTGTGCGCATCGAACCGCGTTAGTAATATCGTGTGTCAAACTTTATTTCCACACTGTTTGATCTTGTTTTATTCCTTGATCGTTTAGTAATTCTGTCTAGTAGTATTAACGTAGATTCTGGTATAGTCGCGACTAAGTGGTTGACTTGGCAGAAAGTCTATTTTTGTAGAAAACAGGTCTTTCAAATATTACATTAAAAAAAAATTTATCAAATCCTAGACTACAGATTTATGTTATAATTTTTTACTAGGATTTTCAAAATCATTATAGGATATTCACAATTATCTAAATTTGTAATATGATATTTCAGAATCATTATGTCTGAAAAATAAGAAATCTGTTTTTTTTTTTAATGATATGTTTGTTGTAGATCCGGGACTTTTCACTTGTTAGGGGTATAATGGTATTATAAATAGTTAGATTGAACAGATTTAATATATGTTACAAATAGTGAATCTATATGTAATATTCAGTCCTATTATGAAATAATATGTAGATAGTCCCCTTATTTTTAAAACATATTTAAATAAATGTCCATAACTTTTGTATTTTAGGTGAATGTCTGTTTTCAATAGTTAGATTATTCACCGTGGTAAGTAGATAAAATACCAACTAAAAATGGCCGATACTTCATGCACTTGCCATTACATTTTGTCCGTGTACCAAAAATTCATTTGATAATTAAATTATTTAATATAGTTAGTAAACATGATACCAATTGAAAATGGCCGATATTTCGTTCACTTGCTATAGTAATGCCTACTTACCAAAAATGAGTCATTCACTTAAATAAATAAAAAATAGTTTTGGTCATTTTTTGAATATGGTGTAAAAAAATGGACTACCTACCAAAATTTTCTATAAAAAAAGGGAAATATAAAAACTTGTTCTTTGCGTCAACAATGTGTGAGAGAAAGTGTGTTATTGGATGTTGATGATATAAAATGTGATTAGCTTAAAGGTGCGTTTGATAATATTTTTGTTTTTTTAAACAAAAATTTGATCATACTTTTAAATCACATTTTGTAAATCTGCTTTTTTTTTAATCCAAAACATATTTTAAAAAATAGAGAAAATAAAAAAATCTTATTTTTAAAAATTTTTAAAGCAAAAACGTCAAACTTTACCAACTTGTTTTGTATGTTCACTCTATACTTACACTTTTTTTATATATTTTCTCTATATATTTTCTCTACATTCACTCATTCTCTATTAGTTAGATAATATCATCTGTGTTTTCGTTTTTAAAGATAAAGACTTACATGTTTCAACCATGATATAATCCTTTAGGATTATGAACGTCCATATTGATTAAATTTAGACATTTAATTTGTATTTTTAGCCTATGGTAAGGCTTACATGTTAATGAATTAATCAGAGTAGAATTTATTAAGAAATTACGAGTGATTCTCTTTAGTTATCTGTAGAACTTTATCGAACTTATCAATGTTAACACATTGTCGAGTTTACTCTCTCAACCTATCAATTGGATTTCTGCAGTCGTTTGTGGCTCATTTGATCCACGACTTATCAATTGTTTTTCCATCCCTGTTGTCATGTGTACCTTATACCAAGGTTCGTATTTTCTTATAAGTATTGGGTCAATGTTTCAACCCAAAATTTGATCATAAAACTATCTTGGGTTCCTTTTTTATTTCGGGTCTCATTACTCTTAGCGAGATTCACATTAGACAACAAGGAAGCAAGTTGTAGAATAACACCATCAAATTTGTTGAAACCATTTACGCACAGCTAGGCCAAGGGGCTAAATTTTTTGAGACCTTTGTTGATGCTAGACAGGTTATCAGAAATTAACAATGGCCTCGGATGGTTCTTTGTAGCGACATTCTAATGGTAGTTAGATTATCTTATGAAAGTTTTGCCACAATAATAATTAAACTTCGCAATTATTTCCACCAACTTGAGTCACCTCGCTTACATGATACGTATACTTTGATATCACTATATATCTACCATACACTTCATGATCCAAATCAACTGGTCTTCCTTCGAGTACATGTCTTCTAGAATACTCGAGGTATGCTCTTGATCAACCGATAGGAATTGATTACTCATATGTCCACATTCCACTAGCTCCTTTCAAAATCTAAATTAGTTGCCATTGTCCAATTCTTATTTTTCTCTGATAGAATGGTCACCAAAAGCTGAAAAACTTTCACCATCACCAGTCTCCCACTCTCTTTTGATGCAAACTTCACCATATTGTATATAAGATGGATTGTCTCACAGTTCCTTGTACCTCACCTCTTAATTAGTGCTTGTCTTTAATGACTTTCGCTGCCAAAGAGTTTGGATTAATTAATAAAGCGTCATCCTTGCTTGGTGTACACCATTTGATTAGAGACTTCTGAATCTCGAAGTCTACGTCCACCTTCTTTCTTTGGCTTACACATCTTTTCCTAACTCCACAAATGAATGTTTCTCATTAAATCACTCGTGCCCCACCGAAATCACATTATATCATCTGTTGCAACTTAGAAGAAATAGTAGATAGAATCTTAGAATGACTAAATGTATAAGATGAGATTGCTTTAACAATTGTCTTTATAAGTTTTTCACGACCTTTAGCCGAAAAGGGCAACTCGTCCACGTATGAAGCTTTTGCCAAAGTCTTGTATTGATAGAAACAAGTGTTGAATTCATGTTCTGATTGGTGACTGAAGCCCAAGATACTTCTTGTGAGATTTTGCTGCTTTAACTACAAACACTTCTTGGATTCTTGGTGCGCATCATTAGGCACATTTGAGTTAAAACATAATAGTTGACTTTTTATGATCAATCACCTGATTTTTCACCACCACACTCTCCTTTTTGAAAGCTCGTGAAAAAAGAAGACTATCAACAGTAAATACTAGGTGACTAACTCACAAATTTATACGAGTACAAGATAATCTTATAACTTCTCTATCAACTTCGGCCTATGGATTATCGTTGATGATTATAATAGGCAACCTTGACATAAATCTTGTTAAGGAACAAGTCTTCCATAAAAACTGTGATGTGAGTCCAAATATGTCTAGATAAACCTCGAAATTGATTCAGATTGACGAAATGATAGAAACCTTAATTCTTATTGAAACTCAATTAAGGTAGAGTGAATTACGCCAAGCGGTGACGGTTAAGCCGCTTGATAAGTTAGGATTTGAACGCCACAATAATTCCTTTCTTTTTTGTGTAAAAATTCTTGATAAGTTCTTGAATGTAAGAGTGTAAAAACTCACGAACACATAAGTATTCTTCTAAGTAATATCTTAGCTGATTTTCATTGCAAATTGTGACTCTGTACGTAGATAACCACATAAAACATTACGTTGATTTCTATGTTTTGGAAGCAAGAAAATACTTAATGAAATTTTGGAAACGTAGAAGATGCTTGGGAAATCAAATTCTAGGAAAATGCAAAAAAAAAAAAACAAGGAAGATTTAAAAGTCTAGCTTTGGAAAACGTCATAAGTTTGACTGAACAAAATATAAGCAGGCCATTGGTGATGTATCGTCGAGTTAGCAGCGATGTACCGTCATACATTGTACAATTTGTATGGCATGTGGTGATATACCACTTGTGGTTCTGCCTAAAAGTGCTTTTATGAACATAGTGTAAAATGAGCTCATTCAGAGACTAGTCTCTTTCTAGCAATTGTAGCCACTTTAAAATGGCTAAATTGTGCCTGAAAAGATCTCAAAAGCAGATGCGCCAGCTAGCCCTCCAAGAGTTCTAACTAAGTGCTTTCAACTTAGAAGTAAGATGAGCATCTCCATGATATACTCTCTAATATATATTATTGTTGTACAAAATTTGTTAGGTTATATTTTCTAACTCTGGCCTGATTGTAAACGATGACTGTAAATGCCATATTTTGTTATATTTCATGTCATTTAAATGCCAAATTTTGTTACATTTACCATTTTGTATAAAATTTATTACAATATAGAACAAATTGGGCAAAATCCCAAATCACACCCAAACTTTAACCTCTCGTCGTCTTCGATACCAATTGAAATCCCAATCCCCACAAGGATAATCCACTGCATCATGTCTTTTCTATCTTGCAAGGAAGCCCGCAAGCTTGGTACCTAGTCGAAAGATCTTCTCTCAGTGTGGCGATCTCTACTACCAGCTCTCGATTTCGACTACACTGTCTTCTTTGATGGAAACAACGAGCCAACACTCGATTTTGACTACGTCAGCTTCCTAGATGGTAACGACAATTCTGAACTAGAGAACGATCATGATGGCCCGGTTTGGTTCAACTGCAGCGTAGCTGGAAAACGACACCACAATTTCTTGCATTACGTCTACAATTCTCTACGCAAGAGGTGCCAAGTCTCGCCACTGCGGCTAAGTTTTTGCCTTGACTTTGTCGAATTATTGATTAACACTATTGACTTTGAAGCTACTATCGAGGAGTTCCGAAAAACCTTAGACCTCGCTAGCAAAATACTCCAGAGTCTCTGTAACGCTGCCATGGCAGAGCAGACCAAGCTCCTGAAAAATAAGGGCTAGGGTTAGGGCTTGAGAGAAGCTCTGGCTGAGAAAATCGGTGTGTACGAAACAAAGAGAATTCGCCGACGACTTCGAGCTCGGAGACGAAGCTCCAATGGAGCCCACAACAATTCTTTCTAATCGTGATGTTCTCCCTCCTCGGCAATGAATTCTAATGGTGATAGTTTTTGTAATTTGATATAGTTTTGGCATATCACATCTTTGTATTTTTTTGCCAGGCCCGTTCTTATGGTGTCCAAGCTAAGTAGTTCTATTAAACCAGTGTAAATTCGAGTCCCTTCAGTTCAACTAGGACCATAATTCCTGAATTTCTACGCGAATCAAGATCGAGCACTAAGTAGTTGATTCGTAGGCATGTAGTTAATTAGTTGATTCATGGGTCATTTTCTAAAAACTTTGGCATGGCTAGTTTCCTAATGAGCCTTTAATTTTTCCATAATATTGGTTGTTTCCATTTGTTTTTTGTTATTCTCCTAATATAAACTATTATTTTCTTATTTTTTGCTAAACCATTTTAAAAGTAAAGTCTGAATGATTTAACCCTAGAATATTAAAATTAAGGATTTAGCCGTAACATACGTGTAACATAATATGATACATGTATATTATACGTGTATCATATTATGTTACACGTATGTTACGGCTAAATCCTTAATTTCATGAAACTATGGCTAATTCCTAAATAATTATCCAAAAATTTGGTTAAATCCTCTTCTTTTTATATATACAAGTTAATAAGTAATATTAGGACACTTTCCCATTCAATACAACAATTCAATTCTTCTGCATTTCGTATAAACTTACATGTTTTTTTTTTTTTTTTTGGCTAAGAGTATAAAATTACATCTAATGTGCCAATTTCGATATCACAACATCTTTTTCGCATGAAACCAGAGTTCCACATGATTATTCCAAAGAGAAAAAAAGGGAAAAAAAAAAACAAAAAACAAAAAAAAAAAAACAATTGTACGGGAACTCATGCATATCCGAGCTCAGGCCTCAAAATGCTCTCTTGAGTGAAAGCTGGCACTCATTTGCTTTCCATGATTATGATTCTTTTTAAATAACCGATTCGTTTTTTTTTTTAATCCCCATTTCTCTCCAGTCTTTTTACGAGTTATTATGAAAGAGAGAAACGAAATGAAGGTCATAATCTGTGTATTACAGCGAGAATTCAGCTTAGAAGTTGGATGCCAAGAACCCGTCATCGAAATCAAAAGTAAGATCGAACAACAACTGGGAATTCCCATCGCTTCACAGACTCTTTCGGTGTCTGATTGGGAGTTACTTGACGGACTAGACATGGAAGATTATCCAATCGTCACCGAAGGCACCAAAATCGACCTCGTTATCGGGTTTTCGCAACCTCCGAATCATATCAACCAACCGAGCAAAATCCCGATCACTGTAAAGATCTCGTCACGAGTACAGCACCGGATGGACGTCGAAACGACGGAAACCGTGCGAGGTCTAAAGGAGAAAATCGCCGCCGACGCCGTTGATGGGCCAACAATCCGAGCGATGTCACTCATGTTTTGCGGGCGAGAGCTTGAGGATGAGCATCGCAGTTTGAGCGAGTACGGGATCGGTGAGTCCTCGGAGATCGTCGTGTTGAACAAGGCTGCAAATTGTTTGAGAGGCGAGCCTCGACCCTCGAGGAGGCTGAGCCTGGTGGTGCAGACCTCGTCGAGTTTGCTTAATTCCGCGAAGATTCCTCTGCAGATCGGGGATTCGAACACCGTGAGCGATTTAAGGCAGTTGCTCTTGAGCGAAAAAATACTTCCTTTGGATGATTACTTGTTCATACACAGGCAGAGAATTATGAGAAATGGTTTTAGTTTAAGGTGGCATGGTGTGGAAGATGGAGATTTTCTTTATGTATTTAAAGGAACGGTCACTCGTGGTGAATTTTAGCTTTGAAATTCAGAATTTTCCAAAGATCTAAATTATAGAAGCTAGTATGGTAATTTAAAAAAAAAAAAAAGTGTAGTTGAAAGCCTATTATAAGACTTTTAGCCATATGATATGATATTATTTATTGTTTGAATTTCTAATTTCTTTCTTATTATAATTATTAGATGGTTGAAGGTAGTGTTGTAATATGATTAATTACAGCGAAGAATGAATTTCAAGATAAGATTGTGAGGTTGATATAAAACTGATTTTTATCAACATGTTAAGTTGCACTTACTCTTACAGCTTTGTTATGTTCTATTAAAAGATAATTTCTTGCAGGATCCATAGCTGAATTACATTTTGAAGGACTCTCTAAGAATAAATACATAAAAACGGAGGGAGATAATTAATTCAACAAAACAATTAAGACAGGACTGTAACATGTCCTGAATCTATCAATATGGGCTAGGCTCAATTGTGTGATAAAATTTGTATAAACAACGCAAACATTAACAAGATCATGAGAACAACTAATATCTCAATCACCTTCGGATACATTAAAAAAAAAACAAAAAAAAAACCTAGGAGATTAAAATAATAATTTAATAATTACATCGAAAATGGTATCTAATTTCATATTTATCAATCAATCTTCACCTTGCCTACCACAAGGGTGAACCAGGCAAGTTGAAGGTATCATCAAGGGGATCGAAAAAAATGTAAATGTGGGACCCATCATGGACCCCATGATCAACCAGTCCGTCGCCGTTGCTTTCGTCTATCGGACGGCTATGATTGGTGTCAAGAACCAAGATCAGACGCTCGCAGGGGAGGTTCTCTTGGGCCTCGATCTCGCGCTTGAGCTCGGCCACCGTCGCGTCGTTTCCGACTTGAATGAAGAAAAGTGTTCCGGTCAGATTCTCCACCACCACTCTCATCGTCAATGTTGTGTGAAATTCAACGAAATTAAGGCAATGATATTTGATTGATTAATTAAAATGGAGTTTTGGTTTTGTTTTTTGTTTTGTTTTTTAGTTTTATAGTGTCAATAGTGTTGTTTTGTTTTGCATTTGTGTAGGTAAGTACTTGGATATTAGAACAAGAGGAAGAGGTGTTCACATTTGCTGCATTGTCGCTAGTTAGTTTGTGATTTTGTAGAAATGCAAAAGGAATGGCTTCTTATCTGTAAGTGCACGCGAAACTTTCCAAGCTGTGTGCATACATGCATGCATATATACATGACACGAATACACATGTAAAAAATTAATAGCATAACAACTAGGCCTAGAAAATTAATTAATTTAGTGAATTATGGATAAATTATTAATTTATTCATGTATTTTTTCTTATTTATCGAAATGTGTTTTGTATCTAAATATTTTTTTTTTATAAAATAGTATTATAATTTGATTATTTGGTACTAAGTAAATCAATACCAATATCGATTTGAGAAAGAAGAAGTAATTTTATATATGTATTTTGTGAATTCTATTTAATAAATTTACAAAAAAATTTATATTAAAAAATTATTAATTTATGTATCAAATCAGTAACGTTTTATCTTATAAATTTTATGAAATATTAATTAAGGACGTTGGATCCGGCTACTGTAAAAAAATTATTTGATCAAGATTATTAATCTATCAAGGGAGTTAGTTTATGGAGGTTTTATTATATAGTAGTAACAATAACATTTTAAAAAAAAAAGATTCTCGATTGAGGAACGCCTATATAAATAGAATCGGTGGAGAACGCCTAAATTAGATCAATCAAGACCGTCCATAATGGAATAAACGGTAGATCAATAGAATGTGTATTGTTATCTAAAAATTATAAAATGCAGTGGATAATCCATAAAAGAAGAATAGTCAAATTGATCACTTAATTGTAAGGTTCATATTCCCAATTCTCAAAAAAAAAAAATTAAATAAAAAACACAACCTTTAATTAACCTTATTTGCCTCGTTCATCTTCTATATTTCATTCTTTTTTTTTTTTTACTTTTTTTATTTCGATGCAATATCTTTAAATCTCAATAATTTATACTACATTGAAATTCACAATGTATGGTTTATTCCAAACAACCCATAATCAACACAAGTCTCGGAGACGAAGATGACGCTAGAGACTCGGCGGCTTGACCGGAAAAAGCAGCAAGAGCTGCGACAACTCAGCAATACGGCAAGTAAAACCCCTTCTCGGCAATCGTTCTCTCCTCCTCCTCAGACGAGCATATGACGGCAAAGACGAGACCAACAATTTCGATATTTGGGCGGGATTTAAGAGGGCTTCCTCGGAGGTGTTTGTTTGGAGAGAGTGCAATAATGGATTTATTCTTGAAATTGAGTGCTTTGAAGCTCGCCGGGAACACTGCAATGGCCGGAGATTTTGAAGAATAGCCATTATGGCTGGTCGTGTAAGAAAAGTAGTAGTCAAGAAACAAATGAAAAAAAAAAAAAAAGAATTGGATGTGGGAATGCCCATTAAAGCTTGTGTGTAACCCACTTAACATCCAATTATAATGCTTAAAATGATACCCACTCCTTTTTTTTTTTTCCCCCCACGAAGAAGTGCCCAAAAAAAGAGCATGTATACATGCATTAATGAATTATTTACATATATGAATATATGTATGGATTGGTGAATGGATAATACGTGTGAGATTTCTCAGGGTGTGTTTTGTAACGTCTTTATTTTCTGTTTTTTGTTTTCTTAAACGAGAAAAGTGTAATTTTATTTTTAAAACGTATTTAGTAAATTTACTTTTGTTTTCAGTTCTTTTTTTAAATTAGAAACATATTTTAAAAAATAAAAGAAAAAAAATTATTGTTTTCAAAAAAAATTTAAACAAAAACATTAAAACTTAAGAACTTTTTGCGGGTTTTCTCAATTCTACACTCTAATCATACTTTATTTTTACGTTTTTTTTTTTTTTTAATCTTTCACTTGTCGTCGCCGCTGTTGACGACTACTTGTCGTCGCCAAATCTTCAAAAAACGGTCACCGAAAATTTGTCGACAATATCGTGGTGATGGTTATCGGCGACGACATGTTTATAAAAAGTCGTCGCCGTTGCTTTTTTTTTTTTTTCAGATATTATATTTATATTATTAATTATTTTTCCATGCTAATATATACTCAATATTTCCCATATTCATTGCGTGGCACAAAAAATTCCCATATTCACTAAATATTTCCAAACCAAACATATTTTCATATTTCCAACCCCAAACACAATTCATATTTCCAACTCAAATACAATTCATATTTCAATGTTTCCAAACCAAGTAATTACATATTCATTTTAAGTATAATAAACCAAACATATTACAATACAATAAATTATAAAAAAATAATAACTATTACAATCCATAACTTTTGACCCCAAAAAAAAAAAAAAAAAAACCAATGGCGAGGGCATGCGGTTGCACGAGTCAGAGAGGGGGCGGAGGAGGAAGGGTGAGCCGAGAGGAAACGGCGGAGGACCGGCAAGTAGAGGGGATTATCACCATTAAAAATTAAAAAAAAATCATTACAATCAACAAAACTAAATAATGCTGCATTTATTAAAAAATTAGTGAAAAAATAAAAATACATACCCGCATCACCGGCATTGAGAGGAGGCGGCGGAGGAAGAGTGGTCAGACATCGAGGAAGCAGAGAAAGAGAAGGCGGTGGCGTGCGGCGACAGAGGGCAGTGGGCCGACGGCGGCGTGCGGCTGTGCTCGTCGGAGGAAGAGGGTGAAGAGGCAAACAAAGAGAGAAGAAGAAGAGAATAGGAAATGAGAAAATGAAAAAAAAAATGTGAGAAGAGAAAGAGAGCAGACAAAGTGAGAAGAAGAAGAAAAGTGGAAGTTTTAAAGCAACTGTATCAGCGACGACATTTAACATCGGCGACGTCATGTCGTCGTCGATTCTCTATGCGAAAAGATTCCACCTTTTTCTCGAAAATCCAAACATCACAATGATCAGCGACGACATATATGTGTCGTCGCTGATGCAAAAAGTCGTCGCGGCTAAGTTTTCGCACCAATATGTTGGCGCCAAAAGACGAAAAAAATGCTGTAAGTTTTTCATTACCACGAAAAAAATTTAATTCCTGCCGAAAAATTGTGCTGACGACACGTCGCCGCCGGTACCAAAAACGACCTTTGTCGTCGCAGTTAAGGCTCGGCGACAACATGTCGTTGCCGATGTAATGATATCGGCGACGACAAAATGTCGTCGCCAAAAGTGTCGTCGCCGAAATCTACTTTTCCTGTAGTGTTTTCACTATATCTTTATCAGTTACAAATTATAATTTTGTGTTTTTTGTTTTGAAAAACAAGTAACAAATAGTGATTACCAAAAATGTTTTGTGCTTTTAAAAATTTTGAAAACAAAATAGCAAAAACACTTTCAAATTTTTGTTTTTAAAAACAAAAAATAGAAATATTATCAAACATAGCCTTAGTTCGTGACAAAATAACTCCCGTTGATTAATGGACCCTGTACGTACGGGTTGTGTCATTATGCCCCATGTACTTCAAAACATCTCACCTAGCATCTTAAATACTGAAAAAAATCTCAGTTACCTCCTTATGTCCAAACTTTCTGTTAAATAGACATGTGAAGGGCTCGTAAATTCAAGAGTATTTTAGTACAATAACATCCTACTATTGATATGTGTTATTTGTATAATTTTTTTATTAGCTTTTTTCCTCAATAATAACTAATAATAACAAAACTATAAAAAAAAGTCTCTTTTTTAAAAAAGATAATATAGCCAAACCTTAATAATATATATATATATAAAGAGTGCTAAAGCGCAGTGTGTCTCTCTTTGTGTGTTTGGAGTAGTGGTATTTTTTGGGTTCCCCTATGAGAGTTTGATTTGTCTTTTAGACATAAGAGTGGATTATATAATACACACTCTATATTTTAGCACTCTTTATATAATATATATATATATATATATATATATATATATTACTAGTGTTTGATTAGGTTATTTTTTTTAGAAGATACTTTTTTTTTGTTATTAGTTATTACTGAGGAAAAAAAATATACAAACAACACATATCAATGACATGATATTATTGTATCAAAATACTATTAAATTTATGATCATGTGCCATTCACATGTATATTTAACGAAAAATTTAGATAGAAGGGATGACCGAGACTTTTTCATTATTTAGGATGTTGAATGAGATGTTTTAAAGTACATGAAATATAGTGACACAACCCTTTAAATACATGAGGTATTTGTAAAAAAAAATTCTTGATTAATTAAATCACGTCAACGCTCCACTGATCCTAATTTTGAATGACCAAGAAATTTATTGTTATCTCAATAGTCCATGAACAGTTTTTTTCTTGTTAAAAAAGTATTTTTCTTAATTTGAATAACTAAAATAAAGTTATTATTGAAAATCTCATCACCTTTGACTTCCTATTTTATTCTTAGCTAATTTACTAGTTGTTTCTTGTTAAAAAAGTATTTTTCTTAATTTGAATAACTAAAATAAAATTATTATTAAAAATCTCATCACCTTTGACTTCCTAATTTATTCTGAGGTAATTTACTTTGGTCAAACCAGTGTAATTTCTCCATTATATATATGTAGTTTTTTAAATTATTGTGACCGGAATGATGTGATTTTTACTTATTAGTTACAAAATATAATTATCAATACACATGTTTTTATTTTATCCAATAAATAATTACAATTATGTCATTATGGCCGTTCTAATTTGATTAAAAATTCCTCTTTATTTGCTTGTTATCATATCAAGAGGTTTGATTCAATGCTACATTTTAAACTCAAGTTTACAATTTATACCACTAAATGAACCAACTACAAACCATGCACTTTATTACTAAGTTTTTAATTTGACCATCATGTTGTCTACATCATTTTAGGGAAAAAAAAAAAAGGGCGATTTGGTTAAATTTATTGCTAAAAAATAGCATAGATTATAATATTTTTCTCAGAGTGATAATTTTCAAAACACGTCATCAAGATTGAAAAATGTCATAAAGAACTCTCATAGTTTGACATCATTCTTGAGTTAGCTCTTAACTTATAAATTTTGTCAAATAAACCCCGAAGTTTGAATCTTTAGTTATATATGCTCTGTTAGTTGAATTTGACAGAAAGATAGGGTGTCACTGAATTTTGACCTTTTTATTATTCTTTAAGAATAAAATTTTGAGACAATTGAGTAAATTATATTTTATAAATGATGTATTAAGAAAATAATTAATATATCAATTAATTAAAAAATTAGTTATTTTTTAACTAAACAATAATATACTTTTACTCTATAAGTGGCGTGATCCTTGATTTTTCCTCTATATATAATATAAAAATAGCGATATAAATTAAAGGCTAATACAACATAAATAGAGCATAATTTGAGGGGTTTTTTATTTTTTATTTTTTGTAATTTCCCTTTTTAAAAGGTTAATCTAATGGTCCACATCCGAGAGTAGATATTTCAACCGAAAATTCTTCCTATCATATATTATATAAGCAGTGACCCAATCTTTCTTCGTTACGCATCTCTGTCTCTGTCTCTCTCTCTCTTTTGTCTCTCTGCTCTTCGGTTCATCGTCATTCGTACTCGAGGTATTCGCTTTTCCATTATTGCTTGTTGTTTCTATCAAGTTCTTTCCTTTTTACACACACACTCTCTTATTTGATCTGATTTGATTAAATTCGTTTTGTTTTGATGTCTTGTCTCTTGGAATTTTGTGTTTCTTAAAGGCTAGGGATTTTGTCCCGAAAGAAATTGAAATTAAATTATCAATTAATAAATGAAAATCCCCAATCCCTTTATGAATATGGTTTCCGATAATAATTTTTGTCTATTTATTTTATGGGTTCGAATGTTTGTCTTTTACTCTACAGCATGATTTATGTTGTTGATTTCAATGTTAATTTATTCTAATCTTTTGGTTTTGTTTTGGGTATTTATATTATCAGAAATTTGGTTAGTTTGATTCTTTTAGAGGTATGAAATTTAGGAGTTTGGTTGATGGAGGTAATTATTTTCTTCATACTATGTTTAACCTATAATTGATAAATTTGTAAAACGAAGGGGAAATTTTATGACTTTTAAGGCTTACGATTCGAATTGAGTGATTATTGTTTTATCTCCAATTCGAGCTTTGGAAGTATTAGCAAATAAATGGTTTTTGTTCGAAGCAATTTCTTGTGTTCTTGCTTGGTTCTTATTTTCTTATTGACACGTTTATAGCCTCTAGGAGCTAATCGCTCATTAGAACTCTCTCTGCCTATGGAAAACATGAACTTGGTTTTTCAATAGCTTTACCATAATTGATACCAAAAAAAAAAAAGTGGGAACTTAAAGAACAACATAATAAGTCTTTCGTTTAGCCTATTAAAACCCGTCTACACAATATCGATTGGTCTTATTCTTGGAGATGTTGAGTTAAAAGTAACGTTCGCTAGGAAACTATGTTAGTATTTGATGTCTCTATCTGAATGTATCAGCAAATTTCTCATAATTGCAGGTTTTAACACATTTCCTTTGCCAACCCTTTGCTGAGCAGATTCGCTTTTCGAAAACCAGAACTGATTTTTGTTGGTTACTTGCGGTTCTACATCCATTAGTCAACTTTCATGTCTGAGTTAGACCATCAGGTTCCATCTGCTTTTGGTAAGTTTTGCTTTTTCATGGCCTGAATCATGAGGTTCAAATCAGATTATTATTATTATTATTATTATTATTATTATTGTATAAGAGCAATCTAATATTGTTGCCGGTTTGTGGTTCGAGCAGATCCCTTTGCTGATGCAAGCTCTGATGACTCCGGCGCTGGGGCGAAAGAGTACGTGCATGTACGTGTACAGCAGCGTAATGGTAGGAAAAGTCTGACTACTGTCCAGGGTTTGAAGAAGGACTACAGCTACAACAAGATACTCAAGGACCTTAAGAAAGATTTCTGCTGTAATGGTACTGTTGTCCAGGATCCCGAGCTAGGCCAGGTATGTTACTGAAAATTGAGTGAAATCCGAACAAATATCCTCGATATATGTTATTGTCACACATGTTTTGTAATCGAGTAAAATCGGAACAAATATCCTCCATTTATGTTATTGTCACACATGTTTTGTACCCCAAATAAGATAGAGAGACATTAGAATTCCTTGTGGAAAAAGAAATTGGGTATTTATAGAAATACGGTATTGCAATTCTTTCTTTACAGAACTATAACCATCTGCCAATGAAAATTCTAATGAAGCTTTGGGAAAAGAAATAACCAAGTGGTAGTTGGAACTGATGAAAGGACGAGATTCGTTAGAAAAGCATCAGAATTCCCTTTGAAAAAATAGAATTATTGCCGAGAGGGATAAGGGTATAGAATTCCTAACTAGACAATTGGAAGTTTCAACCAACTAAAAGCCATGAGCCTTTTAAATGGATAAAAACCCAAGTGGAAACTATTCGGTTTTTGAGACCCTGATATGTTTATTATCCAGGTACATCCCATGGTTTTAACTATGGGAACAATAATTTTTCGCAAAAGGGTTCATAATGTTAGTAATATGTCAAACTTGCATATTTGTGAACGCAAGTTGAAAGATATCGCTTTGCGGTTTCAGGTCATACAGCTTCAGGGAGATCAAAGAAAGAATGTTTCCACTTTTCTTGTGCAGGTAATTATATGCATAATGTGTGTCCCAATTGTAATTGTTAAGATTGACAGTTATGTTAAATATCTTTAGATTCTCTTATAAATTGTTACATGTTCTTTGAACAGGCGGGCATTGTGAAGAAGGAACACATCAAGATTCATGGTTTCTAAGTAGCAATATTAAATGTGACCAAGTTATATGATTTTTAAGGTTTACTTTGTTGGTCTCGTCGTTTCAGCCGTTTTTGGATCGTATAAGAATTCTGAAACGACATAGTTTGTGTCTGATATTTCTACTGCTTAGTGTTTTATGTTTAAGGATTATGGATTTTTCCAAGACTTTTATCCCTGATAAAATGTTTTTGCTCTATAGTCATAGCCCATTCGTTGTTTTTGTTATTTGATCATGGTTTCTATATTTTTTGGCTGACCAACCAAGGATTAGTTTGGTATCGCCTATGTAACGTCCTTAGATAGAGGTGGATTATCAAGAGTGATGTTCAAAAGTCAAACAAAATTTAAATCCAACTTGAGCAAACATCATAGAAGAAAATCCATACAGAATCCTTAGGGTCTTAAAAAATTTTAAAATCCAACAACTGATGAGCTAGTTAATTTTTTTTTTTTTTTTCTGAGTGTGGAATTTGGGGAAATGCAGAGACAATAAAGATATATTAATAATGGAACAAGAGAGGGAAAATAAATCAGATAAATTTAGAAAGTTGAAGTTTGCAAAAAAAGAGTTTGGGGTTGACAAAGATTTCGAATGTATCGTTTTTACTTTTGTATCTTCTGAATTTTTGTTATGGATAGTTTGGTCATTTGAAAAATAGTTTTTTTGCACCGGTGCCACCTGAATTACAATAACACCGATGTGGTAAGTTGCTCTTAATCTTTAATTTACGGCATATTGCGCCATGAGTTCGAAAATCTTAACAAATTAATTCAAATCTTGACAACAACATAATAATAATCATCAACGACACTCTCCGTCACCTAAGGTAACAACTGATGTTTCTAGGTTTTAATGGCTTAAAATTTATTATAACCCAACAACAAATTAAAATACTAGTAGTAACACTCTTTGTTAAGGAAGATAACAAATTATGTTAATGTCTATTTTGGAGGTTTTAGTAAGTTAATTTGATTATGTATAGGTTCTAATGTCATCAACTCAATTTATAAAGACTTAAGGAATGTCAAACTAGTAAATCTATTTTGGTTGTTTATTTTTTTTTTTTATTATTATTATTTTTTGTTTGTTTGGACCGGTTGTGGTGTTGCTCTGTTTGGTCAAGTCTCACATATGATGTGCTATCGAAGAAAGGGTCATTTTGGTCTTATCCATGGTTCAAAAGTGGCATAGGTTGCGGTTGCAATTTCCTCCTTAGAATGGTATATTTGAAAAATGTTCCTTTGAACGTGGCATTTCTCAAAACCTCTCAAATTAATAATTCGCTAAATTTATAAGATAATACATTACAGAGAAATTCTTTAGGACCCATTTGATATATAAATTAATAAATTTCTAATAAAAATTTCATTAATTTGATATTGATTTATTTATTTAACAAATACATGAAATTTATATTAATAATTTACAAAAAAATTTAGATACAAAATAAATTAAGAAAATTATATATAAGAGAAATTATAAGAAATGACAATTTTATTTAGACGGAATTGAAATTACAGTCGGCTTATTGGATTACATGTACATTAAACAAATTATATTGGATTACATGTGCATTAAACAAATTATGTATAAGAGAAATGATAAAAAAAATGATCATTTTATTTAGGTGATTTAAAAATATGATAACTATTTTTAATTATTAAGAAAATAGTCATCAATATCCATCCATTAATATAAGGGATGAAATCCATCCATTCTTCTGGCAATTGAACTATGATTATTTACTTAATTTTTTGAAACATGTGTTATTTTTTAAAGAGTTTATTTATATTTAGCCATTTTCTAATCCATATTTTAAGAAAATAGCCAACGTTTTCAAAAATTAAGAAATTAGCCATTAGTCCTTTTAAAAACTAAGAGTATAAAAGTAACATCACACCATCATGTAATTGAAAAATTGACTATTTTCTTAATTAACAGAAACATTGATTATTTTCATAAAACATCATCTAAAAAATTACTATTTACTTTTTTTTTTAAAAGCTCATTCAGTTTTGACTTTTTTTTGCAGCTACCTTGTATTAAACTATTGGAAAAAAACATAAATCTTAATAAAATAGCTTTGAAAATCTTGTGAACCGCTGGATTTTTTATATTGATTAAAAAACCATGTGTTTTATTTAGAATAATAATAATAAGAAAAATCTTTCGCGAGATTTTTGGTTGACCAAAACCAATTTTCTTAAACTATTTCACACAACAAGCAAAGTGTTTTTTTTAATACGAGAGTTCAGTCACAAGTTCTAAATAAGTCAATTCTCTTTTTTTTTTTTAATGTTTTAGTATAATATTAGGGGCTGTTTGGTACACGGTAATCCTCAGTAATAAGATAATCGGGAATCTTTTTAAAGTAATCAGATACCCAGATATCTAAGATTATAACGTTTGGTTTGGTAATATAACTTTAAATGAGATTCCTAGGAATTAGATTATATTGTTTAGTTAAACACAATAATGTAATATGATTTTATGAGCCAGGCAAATAAACATTCAAATTAATGTATTTTATAACAATACTATCAATGAAATCAATATGTAATAAAACATACAAATCTATGAAAATTTTCTAATGTGTATGGAAAGAGTAAAGAAAAAAACAAGTAGCAATATAAAATACAAACAAAGAGGTTGATTGATTTTTTTATTATTATTAAAATAAACTTATTAGCGTATGATATGATCATAGAAATAAATTTAAAAAATCTCATTCAACGTTAAAAAACAAAATTTATAACCGAATAATGCAAAAGTTGATAACAAGAAATCCTCAAAATACCAAACAAAAACAAAAAAAAAAAACACGAGAAAGAGTAAACATGAATAATTTTTTTTTGTTCATTTGTTTTTTTTTTTTTCACAATGTAAGGTGGTGATTTATAAATTATAATGAGACTTGTAAGGCTTTTATGTTAAAAAAATAAAAGATAATTAAGTCTAATTTAATTTTTTTCAAAGATTACCATGGTTATCAGATAGAGGGTAATCTGAACCCCCCTCCATGGTATTCAGATTACCCCCTTTTAAGGTAATCTCATACCCACGGGAATCACATACCCGAGTATCTTTAATTAAAATAAACACGTAACAAACAAGGTAATCTTAAGATTACCATTTCCTTGATAAAGATACTCGCGTACCAAACAGCCTACAATTGTAAATAAGAGTAATTTGGATGATAGACTATATTCCTTTAATAGATTATAACAGTTCTTTGTTCTATAAAACACAAATTCCTTAGACATTAAACACACACACTGGAGTAATTGAATTGGTATTTAATATAATTATAAACATATATAGTTTTAAAGGTATTTTCTAGCCTTTTTTAAGGGACATGGTTTCTCTTTAAGTTAGTGATAACTCTATATTAATATAGAGTTATTTTGGTCATTCCCAAACAAAATAGTTGAGAAAATGGAGTGATTTATGTTAGTAAGCTTTTATTTTGGGTTAATTTTATATTTAATTAGAACACGACTTATCCACTATTTTTTTATGCTTTCACGGGAAAAAAAAAAAAAAAGAGTTAAAATAATTGGTTGGGCTTTGCAAAAGGGGCTGTTGATAAGAACGCTATAACAAATTCAAATAATGCTACAGTACATATACGGAATTTCAGAGAAAGACAGGTAGGCAATTGGTTTATTGCAGTTCATGTGACCAAGTGTACTCGGAGGGTTTTCAGTCCTTTTCTCTTCCCCTTTGAGCTTGTATTGTGGTAACAATAGTTGTGTTTTATTGTTGGATTTTTGATAACCCAACTATGAGATAAGTTTGTCTTAGCTAGGTGATGAACCATGTAGATGTAAATTTGTTGGAATATGCTAGCTTGCTTACTGAAATTTGTCCATGTTCATTCAAGTGTACAATATGTTTATTCTTTGTTCCTGTTTGGCCATCAATTGTACAATAGCATGCTGATTTTGATGGTGTAATTTCAATAGATCTTGCTTGAATGATGCAAGTTCAATTATCTCTTTCATGAATTTTTTATGTGTAAATGGTACATAGATATATTATTTTCCTTGTACGACCCATAGAATTTGTGCTTTTATTCATGCTCTTGAACTTATATTTGCATATGAATATGTTTAATCTATCAAAGAACTCAAGTCATTGTGAAATCGAAAGATACATTTAAATAAATCTAAAATTTCTACCTGATGACTTTTGCAACAACAATGCTATAGCAATTGACAGCAACAAATAAGGAGAATTCATTAATCGTAGCTTAGTTTCGCCATTAATTATTATTTTTAGAAGAATTATTTCTACCATTTACTTACCTTTGCTATTTTATAATTTTACCTACTGTTAATTTCTTTATTTTTAGTTAAATTTCAACTGCCCCCTTGCTATTTAGTCTAGTAAGTGATTTATACAAATAATTTTCAATATTTAATCCATGTGGAGACAATACTAAACTCACTATTATATTATATGTTCGATTACGTGCATTTACATAGGATTAGATTAATACATTATTAATCACAAAAGTTAACATACGATAATAGTTTCATATTTTTTTATCAAGTTATGGTAGTGAAATTTTTGTTGTGAGAAATGATTTTAAATCGCAAAATATATTTTACGATGAAGTTAAATCGTCAAATTTACTTCTTAAAGTTGTAAATTTAAAAATTCAAAATTGTTGTCTACAATAAAAATTTTGCAAATAGAAATGCAATTACCCTTATTTTTGTATACATATAGAATTTCCCCTGAAAATGTACCCAAATCTTAAATGTTGCACATTTCAATTTGAACTGCAACCTTCAAGATCATTGATTTAATTATTAATATTATAATAGAAGCCAGTTGACATGTGATCCACACAATTGCCTTATTTCTTAGATGTTGGGCTTTTGCTAGGGGATAGGATGTTTGTTGGCTATTTGTTTATGTAGGTGAAACTAATGGTGCTATTATATTGAAATACTTTTATATAGATTCTAAAGGGAATGTTCATCCTATTCCTATATGACACTGATGGTACCTTTTGGACGTCAATTTATTCTTTACCTGGCCAGCTCTCTTCATCCAATTGAAATTTGCATAGCAGTATAGCACAGGTAAATTATTGAAGCCTATATAGTATTGCGCCAAAATGCTTCTAGCTAAGCATATGTCTTTTAATTGATAAATGTTAAATCATAAAAAAATAAATAAATTGACCAGAATAATGCGATAACCAAATAAACTCATACCACGTTATTCTGGTCAAAATTTCTGATTATGTAGCATAATTCTTTTTAATTTTCTCTAAATATGAAAAAGTGAGATTCACTTAAAAATATTTACCCAAAAAGATTACCATCCAGCCTCAAGTTAATGAGAAGATGGTTATGGTCTTGAAGCATAACCAAGATTGATCAACATCATCAAATGCATAATCAAAACTTGTTCAACGTCCAAGATGTCAAAGATTGCCTTTATTAAGTGGCTGATTCTTTCAACGAAAGGCATAATGAAAAAGTTTCCCTTTCTTTTGGCAGCTGTTTCCATTTCTTTTACGGGCAGATTGGACAATTTGCTATTTGTTTCCTGATTTCTTTATTTTGGACGAATTTTTATACGATCTGTATCTTTATTTTAATCAAGAATTTAAGCTTTAGAAAAGTTTCCATTATTTTATTTATGTAAAGCATTTTTTTTTTTTTGGCATTGGAATTCAATTTGATTGTGGTAAGGTTTTAAGGATTATTATTATTATTACTATTATTATTATTATCGTTATCTGATTAGGTTTCCTAAATCCTAATTTCCAAGAGAATATGAATTTTAAAGATTTTATTAGTTTATTTTAGGTTTTCTTTTCTGAAATGAGGAATAATTATAGAATTTGAATTAGAATCAAATTTTGTCTGTTGTTTAAAGGAGCCAACCAAATCAATCAAAACATGGATCAACGATTTTTTCATTAAAAATTGAGAGTTCTCTTTTAAATCTTTTAAATTTTAATAAAGAATGTGATTTTTATGGCATTCAACTCGACTTATAAAACGACTTCCATTATTAATAATCGGTTGTAATGTCTTTATTATACCAAGTACCTTGCTTCTTTATAAGCAATGGGTCACGATTCTACCCAATTATATACTAAGGTTCTTGTTATTTTATAAAAATAGATTGAGATTTTTTTAATCCAAATCTGATTATAAAACGATCGTGAGTCTTGTAATTTTAATGAGGTTAGTATCAAGTGTATCACATCAAATTCCATCTTTAGGTTTGCGTATTTTGTGGATTAGGTTTTAACTATCAAGTGTATAAGATCTAATTCTATCTTCATGTTTACCAATTTTTTAGATTAGGTTTTAACTATCAAGTGTATAAGATCTAATTCTATCTTCATGTTTACCAATTTTTTAGATTAGGTTTTAACTATGAAGTGTGTAAGATTGATAAGTGCACAAAAGTGTACTTTCAATGTGCTTAATTGTATAAATTTTCTAAAATTGTTTAGATATAAATGAATATTTCTTTGATTTTTAATAATTATTATTTTTATTGAGAAATGTATATTTTAATTTGTTTTAATATAATTTATATTTAATTTTGAGTTTAATTTTATTTTGCAAGGTTGAAATACAAGAAATTTTGGCCAGAAATATTTGAAATGGAGAATTTCAAAATAAAGTCATTCTTAATGCCACTTAATAATCTATACTCCAAGTAATATGCTCTCTTTATTTTCACTCTATATTTATAGCATAAATTTTGGGGTATAAATTAAAAGTGTAACACATATGAGTTATATATTATCATTGTGCCAAGAATGTGGGATATTGTGAGATTTTGATAAATGTCTCATTCTTAGCTCAATGATAATCTATGTCCCATGTATATTATACTTTAAATTTAATCACAAAATTTACACTACAAACATAAAATATAAACAAAAAAAGCACATTACTTGACATATAAATTATTTAATAACATACAAAATGACTTTATTTTGAAATTCTCCCGGATCTCGCTCAACGTTTTTCGCGGTCTTACTCCTCTCTTTTTCCTTTTCTTTATATTAAAATCAAACATTTTAATATCTAACCATATACTTCTTTTCTTTTTTTTTTAAATTTCTTTCTCTAAATCTATGCAGTTTTCTTTTTCTTTTTCTTTTTTTTTTAATCATGAACCTGCTGCAATTGTTTTCCGTTGCGGCTGCACAGCCGATAATTAAGTCGGCTTTGCTTTCTCTCACCAAAGAGTCTCACTGTATTCGTTTCATTCTATGTCCCAATTTCTCCGCAAGACCTGTTGGGTTTCCAATTCAAACTATGAATTTTCAGAAAAACATTCCATTTTCCCAAAAAGGGAAAATCAATATCATAGAGAGTTTGTATTTAAAAATGAACTAACAGATAAACCATAAAGTAGAGACTAGAAGGGCATTAACTTTATATCACATTAATGTTGCTATATCTCTTGTCAATATATTAACACTTTTTTTTTATATTTTAATTTCTGGCTTTTGAAATGCACAACAATCAGGCAAATTAGCCACATAAGCCGACAAGAGGGGGCACATGCCTACGTGGACCAATCAGAGGAGGCGAACGTGTTCCACCTCAGCCACTCGGACCCGCTCCTCCTCCCACGCGCGCAAGGTGCGATTTCCGCACACCAAAGGCGCCCAGTGGGCGCGTCTCTTTCAACAGCCCTGCGCCGCGAGTGGCCTGCGCCCCTGCGTCTCTTCCCAGCAGCTTCGACATGTGGGCCCGAGCTGTACCCCTGCGCAGTTCTCCAGTTATCAGCGCACACATAATAGAGCCTGTGGGCCCCGATGTTATCCTAGCTGGTCCAACTTCGGTCAACATCAGCGGTATCTCTCCCAATCGAAGGATGCCACGTGCCCGGTACCAAAGCCACTATCCACTTCCGACACGTGGCCATGCCGAGCCTAATTTCTATCCGGCTTTAATTCCCAAAGTTCCGAATTTACCCCTTTAATTACCAAAATAGTAGAAATTACCTATTTTTATATTTCCCTTTCTCATATAGTTTTCCTTTGATTAGATTCTTCTAAACACTATAAATAAAGGTGTTGCCTAGAGTTTTTGTAATTTTTACTTTACAAATAATAGACAATTTATTTTTAATATTTTTCTCTAAATTTGTGTGAGAATGTATTAGAGACTAGGTTAAATTTCTAATAAGACTATGGATGAACTCAATTATGTAGCTTCATTGTCTCAATTTTGATTCCAAAATATGTGCTTAAAGGTTTATTATGAATTAACTTCTTATTTATTTTTTGAGAAATTATGTTGTTTCATTTTCATATAATTGTAGTCATGCTTGATTTATGTGATTTTTAGAGAATATTAGTTTCATTGATTTGCTTATTTTTATGAGTTATTCTTTTACCGAGATGTTGCTAAATTGATATATTATCGATTTTAAAATGCTTATAGAATAAGTAATTAAATGTTTATTTTATTTTAATTAGTCATTTACTGCGTTATGATCAATTTAATATGTCGTTGATTTAGGATAGTTAATGAACTTTATATTTGTTGTTTTAATTGAAATAACTTTTTCATAATAAAATACTTTTGTTTAATTTTAGATTTTTAATGTCATATTTTTCAGTTGCTTATTTGGGATGTGAAACTTGTAATTGAGTAATAAATTAGAATCGAAATTGGTGCTAGTGAAGTAAAGCAATTGAGTGATTCCCAAAGCCTTGTTAGTTTTTCTCATTAATTGTCTATTAAATTTTATTCACTTTCTTTGATTTTAAATTCTCATAATTTTCGATCTTTTATTTTTAAGTTTTAATTTTACCTCTTAAAGTTTGTTTCGAGTCTTTTGGAGTCTTATTTTCACCTCATCGTAGAGATGACTCTGCTTTCATTGTGTTATCAACGACTACTTAAGCTTTGCACAATTTGAGCGTGATCAAAGATCTAATTCTATCTTCAGGTTTGCCAATTTTTTAGATTAGGTTTTAATTATATCCTTTTCATTTTTGTTAGTCCTCCTCCCCCTCCCCTCTTTTTTATATGTTTTTATAAACACTAGTTTTTTTTTTTTTTTTGTCTTTTTAATTGTTGCTTCATGTTCTTTCGTAAAGCCTGGCTTTCATTTTTTTTTCTTTATTATTATCATTAAGGAGTGTCAATTTTGCTGCATTTAAAAAAATTTTATAAATTTCTTAATGATGTTTTAACTTTTAAGTGTCAAATTAAATTATATTATTGTAAATATTTTTTTTTGATAAAAATATATTGTTAATATTTACTTTAGAAAATTATTATGATTCAATACTATTGTCAATATTACGTATAATTGGTTATGAGGTTATAACCAAAAAAAAAAAAAAGCATCATTATTGTTTTGGAAGAAAAGCGTTTCAATTGACACTACTTTATTATTCTGACAGTGATTTGTTATCGACCATGACATTGATTAGTTGTTGGTTTTTTTTTTTTTTTTTTGTTTTTGTTTTTCGAACTCTTCAGTCTTCAGTTGACCATAAGTTGATTAGTTCAATTTTTATTTTTTTTATTTTTATTTTTATCGAACTCTAGTTGACCATGAAATTGATTAGGTGTGGCAAAAATCTGTGTGTACCCTTCTATACATGAACATTACTGAACATTGGATCGGCCACAAGTTTGAGTGTGGCCATAGTCTTCAAAATTGATGAGTTATTTAGCTTTAAGGTAAATATATATATATATATATATATTAATTATTATTAAATATAATTTTGATTACTGATAATATATGACGCAAGTAATCATCGTTGGTTTTATAAGAATATGAAATTTTTGTTACATTATACTTCATCCAAGTTGTTCATATTGTTTGTCACTCACTGGACCTTTAAGCTCTTTATAGTCAGTCTTGCAAAAAAAAAAAAAAAAAAAAAGCTCTTTATAGTCATTCGGCAATCATGGTTTTGTACTTTAGGTATCATTAATTCTGGTTTAGCTAGATAATTTATTTATTTGGATTAATCTCATAGTTTAAGCTGGATAGTTTTTGTAATCTTTGTTTTAATTCCATTTTTTAGATTTTCATTTTCAGTATAATCAAGCATGAGGATGGATACATGGTATAGCATTACGAAGGGCAACATAATTGAGATGTCCGAATTTCTTTAATATCGATTGCCTCATCTCTTATTGGAAAAATAAATAAAATATGTCTAATTTCTATAATTTTTTTTTTCAAATCTTGTAACGCTTATATGGTTTTCTTCAATATCTTCTTAAATCTTAAGTTGTCATTTATTTAAGGATTAATTTCATGAAATCCCCTGTATTTTGACCCGGATCTCGATTTGCCCCATGTATTTTGGTTTGTTACATACGTTCTTCTCCTATTTTTAAAATGTTCCAAAGTGGCCCTTCTGTCTAATTTTTCGTCCAAATTTTGCAGCTTTGACTTGTTTATGTGGGAAATTATTTTTTTGCCCCTAATTGTTGCTCGTGAATGGCTTCATAAATTGGGGTTGGAGCAGAATAGATGGGGCTTTAGAGATTAGGGTTTTTTTTTTTGGGAAGAAGAGAGAAACTTGTATGATGAGTTCTTCAAGAATGCAACAAACTTGTATGATGAGTTCTTCAAGAATGTGCCATGGCCCACATGACACCATCCCCCCACATGCTCGACAATATGCCCAAAATGCCATCAATTCACAGAACATTAAATGTTCAAAACCATAAATAAACGGGTTCCATAACCACAAATCGTCACTGATTTACCCCTCCACATAATAACAAAAAACCCATCTAATCATAAATCTAACCAAAAGCTCAAACACCACATTATATACCCTAAAGCCATACCCTAAACCCTAATAAAAAAAAGCAGAAAAAACACAGCAAAAATTCGAGAACGGAAAGGGAAGTAAACTCACCATATACTGGGATTTCATGTTCTTGGTAGCTCATTTATTCTTCAATTTTAGTCTGCCTTCTCAAGCCTGAAATCACATTTTTTTTTTCTCTGTGTACATTTGGGGGTTTTTTTCTACGGGTTACAAATTGGGAGACCAAGAAAACCCCTAGAATTCGACTAACCTTCATTAATAAGGTGTTTTGACAAAATTGTCCTCCAATCAGCCCATCATGTGACGGTCACGTGATCAATTTGGACGGAAAATTGGACGGAAGGGCCACTTTAGAATATTTTAAAAGTAGAAGGAAAACGGATGTAACAAACTTAAAGTACAATGACAAATCGAGATTTAGGTCAAAGTAAGAAGGATTTCATGAAAATAATCATTTATTTAATCCTGTTTTCGTTATTGGATGTGTGGACTGTGGGTTATTAACACAATATTTCCTCTTTAGCCTTATTTAAATAAATAAATAAATAAACCTTTCTCCTCTAAACACGAAGGTTAAACAAACTCGAATAATTAATTGGAGATGTATAGATGGGAGATCTGACCTATCTTGATAGCGACCTCACTCGCATTTTTTTCTTAATTAATGTGTATTGATTGATTCCATTAAATAGTCATGGTGTTTCGTGCCATGTTTGTTTCTCCGTTTGGCTTTTTCTTAATTACTGCTTATAGCGAAATCCAATACAAGTTCCTATCTAATTAAATTAATCATGACTCAGCAAATTATATTTTCTCTACCATGATGTAATTCATGTGTGCTATATATACATACATATTGAATCTCACTCACACCATAAAGCAATTTAATTTCTCTCTCTTTTTTGGGGTCCCTCGCGCTCTCTCTTCTCGTAGTTATAATTTTAGGTGATTGTTGCATAGAATAGAAAATATGAAACTCTTTCATTATGGCATTTACTTTGCAATTTTAATAGAGTTAACACCATATTCGATGCAAATGTCAATATAAATATTAAATTTGATACTAAAAAAATAAAAATGTAATATTTGATTTTAAGCGTCCTAATATATTTTAATTATTTTAAATGTTATTTATTATTTTATTAAATTTTTAATAGTGAAATTTATAAAAGATAAATATTACTGTCAATAATAATGAAGACTACATGTAACAATAATTACATTTTAATAAAAAAGAACTATTTTAACATAAAATGATATTTATCATTTCTTTTACATAAAAAATTGACATGCGAATAAATCAATAACCAAGCTCATATGCAAAATTTTTAGCATGATATTATACTTAATGTCAAATTTAACATAAAAATAATATTTGCTAAATTTAACATATAATGTCAAATTTAACATAAAAATAATATTTGCTAAATTTAACACTAATTATAGCATTATATTGGAGGTGCTCAGTATAGCATTAAATATAAGAATGCATGCACAACAATTATTAGTCCAACTGTACAAGTGGCTACAAATTGTGGTAATAAGTTGTATATCTTAAAAAGATCTAAAAGTGGGACCCACTCAACCTTAAACACTTTAATCAGGCATTTGACTGATTTTATATATGGATGGGCATGAGATTGAGAAGGCACAAATGTACAAATTAGAGAGCAAACAACCAATCAACCAACCGTTTTTGAAGGCTCAACTACCTATCAACGCTATAGACCAAAGAACCCACTTTCCTTCCATCATCAACTACCATTCTTTCTTTTCTTTTCCATTGCTTTTCTCAACTCTCACCGCTCCTTCTTCTCTTATCCATATGACCACAATTATACTCTCTCTCTCTCTCTCTCTCTCTCTCTCTCTCTCTTCTATATATTTATTCCACTTTCTTTCCAATAACCGCCTAATTCTCTTTCACACAAGTTTCCTGGTTTTGTAATTTTCTCTACCATATACTCTCTCTTCTAACTTGTCAAGTGAAAAAAAAAAAAAAAACAACAACAACTTGGTGAATATCATTTTAGCGCCACTCATACCATATGGCTGACATGAGTCACACCTCTGATGACACTTCCATGGATTCTAGAGGTACCCAGTTTGATTTCAGCTTATTTATTTTCTTTTCCCTTAATTATTAGCTTACCCTTCAGAAATTTTAGGTACTTTATGGCATAGTGTTTAATTTTGCCTGTTTTTTCAATAAGTTACTTTTTGTTCGTTTTAACCATTTGGATGGAGACATTTAAATGATTAATGATTTTTTCGGATTTTAAGTTAATATGAATGATTAAGATTTAAGCATATTACATTGGAATTGGAAGAATCAATAACCATTTAAATGAAAACATTCAAATGGTTACACCAAACAATGTATATAATTGGCTATTTTTTTTATTGCAGAGGAAATTAGTCAAGAATCTAAGCTTGAGTTTTCAGAAGATGAGGAAGCACTTATTATTAGGATGTTCAATCTTGTGGGAGAGAGGTGGGTTTTAAATTTCAATGCTTTTCTACCTTTATTTTTATTTTTTTTTTATCTCTCAATACATATAACAAATATTATTAGTATTATTTTTTTTACAAGCTCTTATGTATAATGAGATTTTTCTTTCTGAATGGCGTAGATGGACTCTGATTGCTGGAAGAATTCCGGGAAGATCGGCAGAGGAAATTGAGAAGTATTGGACTACAAGGTACTCCACAAGCGAATAGAAATGTCTCTTCCAAGTAATATTAAAATTTAAAAGCATGAACAAATTTTGGGGGTGTTGTGACTTGCGAATAGAAATGTCTCTTCCAAGTAATATTAAAATTTAAAAGCATGAAATTTTTTTGGGGGTGTTGTGACTTGTGACTCAAAAATTGGTTGTACTTTTTGTTGTTCTGTTTGGTGGCTAGTTTTCTCTCGTCTAAAGAAAGGGATTGTTAGTATGAGAATTTATGACTCGCAAGCAAACAGGGGTATTTAAGTCTTTGTACAATAGTTATTGGGTATGATGTTTGGTTATTATCTCTATCAAAGTTCAGATCTTTGTTTTTTTGTTACAATTATTGGCAATGGCTCCAAGTGGATGTAAATATTGTTACTTTTCTGTCGTTCAATTGATATTTTATTCTATCTAAAAAGGCCTCATGAAATTTTGCCAACGGCCTTGGATCTTCTCTCAGTTGATTTTGATAGGGAAAATGGAGTTTTGATTTTTGTTTTATGGCCTGCAAAAGAGGATCCAATAAAGGAGTTGTTAGAGAAATGCTTCTTTGAGAAGTCTTCTCAACCTTTTGCCATAAACTTTGTATCGCTGCCACTTCTTAGTGAGTTTTTTGGGATAAACATATCCTAACCATTACATTTGACTTTACGAATTTTAATGCAGTATAAATAGTTGAGATTTAAAGATATTATATTAGAATTTAAAAGTAAAAATAAAATAAAATGAAATGTGGGATGTTTACCCCCAAATAATGGGTAAAATACTTTAAATTCCAAGTATCAAAATCGATAGGGAGACTAAAAATATGGCGCTTGACACCATCTCCATTCTCCAATGCTAATGTCATGCAAAATTTGGCGCAAAAAAAGTGAGATAATTGCATATTTGGCATTGACAATAATTTTTTATTCCAAAGCACTAATGAGCAACTCCGATGCAATGTTAAAATAATAATACCATATTCGACATTTAAAAAAAAAGTAGAGTTCTTTGACCCAATGTTGTTTCTAGTACCAAATTTGATAAATGTCAAAATTAGTATCAAATTTAACATCAAGTTTAACATAATGTCAAATTTTGACATTTGTTTTTTGTCTTTCACTTTCGAATATTTTTATTAACTTTCCAATGTTATTAAATTAACCATAAATATTAAATAATTTTTTAAGACGTTTTCCCCTTAGCTTTCAAAAATTATAAAATGTATAATATAAATTAAATATATATATATATATATATATATTTTTTTTTCATATTTCCCCTCCCTATAGTTAAAATAACTTTATAATATCTTTAACGACCTAATATTTAAAGAAATTTTCATATAGACCCTCATACTTTTAAAATCTTTAAATTTACTCTACATTAATTTACTTCAGATTTTTCCCCTTAACTTTCCAATATTATAAAACTTACCATAAACATTGTATACTTTTCCGACTTTTCCCCTTAACTTTCTAAAGTTATAAAATGTACCATATACATTAAATATTGTTTCAAATTTTCCCTCCATATAGTTAAAATAATTTTATAATATCTTTAAATTAACCTAATATTTTAAAGAAATTTTCGTATATGAACCCTCGAATTTGGAAAATATTAAATATCACTTCATAGCAATTTACTTTAGATATATCTCCTTAACTTTCCAATGTTATAAAATTTACCATAAATATTACATATATTTTCAGACCTTTTCAACTTGACTTTCTAATATTGAAATATGTACCAGATACATTTTTTTTTTAAGATTTACCCTCCTTATAGTAAAAATAATTTTATATATCTTTAAACTAACAGAATATTTTAAAGAAATTTTCATATATGAACCCTCAAATTTTAAAATATTTAAATTTGCTTCACATATTATTGAATTTCTTTTATTTAATATCCCTTAGCTCACTATTTTTATTTTTATATTTATTTTTCTTATATAATATTATTATGAGTGAATTTTAATGTTATAAAATAATTTTTTTTTGAAATGATGAAGTAGGGAAATATAGGTTCATGGCTTCTATAACGTGCGGCGTGGTTAAGAAACTTGCTAAATGACCTGCAGATTATTCATGATCGACCAGTGACTCTATATTGTGATAATTGGGCAGATTTTCACATTGCAGCAAATCCAATTTTTCATGAATGAACGAAGCACATTGATAAGGGAAAGATTGAGACGGCCTACATGTCAAGTGAGGTTTAAGTTGCAAATATATTCATTAAGAGTGTGTTTGGTAGGAGGGAGAGAAAAATAGAAGGAGAGGAACATATATCATCGAAATGGAGAAAAATAGAGAGGATGAAGAGGTATTTTTTTCATGTTGTTTGGTATAAAGGAAAGGAAGAAGTGTATAATCCATCATCTTGTTTGATACGGAGATAGAAGGGGGAGGAAAGAGAAAAATTATACTAATAAGCTAACTACTTCAATGGCAATAAGGTAAATTTATATTATGTTTTGATGGATTAGTCCACTCTTTTCTAAAATCACTCTAATTTAAATTATGTTTTGAGTGATCCAAAGTTTGTTAGAACTAAAGATTTTGAATCCTCTCACAAATCCACTCCCTCCTAAAATTCATTATACCAAACATCCTAACATGCCAAAATCTATTTCAAATTTCACTCATTTCTCTCCCTCATTCTACTTCTCCCTCCTACCAAACGCATTGTAAAAGTTTGGGATAGACTTCCTTTCATACAATTATGTGCAAATTGGGCATTCTTGACATTGTCGCTCCAACTTAAGGGGGAGTATTTAAGAATTAAAAGTTAATTTTCCTTTATTATTGCTTCTAATTATAATCATCTAGATTTGTTGAGATTAGAAGATAAATATTTGTGATTCTTTCTTTACTAATTCATTTATATTAGTTGTAAGATTGAGGATAATCATAGGCATGATAGTAGGAATGATCGTAGCCTTAGGGATTTAATTGTAGGAAGTTCTCTCCCATATATTGGTTGTATTCTTCAAATAGACAATGAAAACACAATTCATATTTCTCCCAAATACAATATTTTCTCACAAAATAACCTATAGTACTATTTACTTCGTTGCTTCTGTTTTCGCAAGAAAAGATTATTTCACATTAATATTGTATAAATTTTCTTAAATTCTCTTAAGAATACTGGTAGTTATAACAGTATGAAATAGTAAGTGTATACATATATATATATATTGATATATGTAAAATATTGCATATCAACTAATATATTATTGTTAAAAGTTAATGCACTGTCAAAGTTAAAAGCTTAAAACATTGAAAAGTATTATGAAATTTGTGGATGCCACAAAGAGCATCTTTTAATTCACCAAGCATACAAAATTATATTACCACAGCCCACTTCATTTTCAAAATGCCAAAAAAGAGATGCCCAACAAGCTCAATACTTAGGCTATAAATATCATGCATTTCCTTCACTTGGTGGTAAGCCGAGAAAAGGCAAATAAGAAGAGAAAAGCCAAATTCAAGTTATATATGGCTGATTGAGAGTAGAAAGAAATAGTGAAAGAAAGAGAAGTGAGGAGACAATATGTGTATAGAAATATAAACAGAGTGACTAATAAAATTCTCTCTTTCATTGATTTATTTGGGTTATTATTTTAGTACACAATATTATTATTTTCACAATATGTTATCAGCACGAGTCACTAACCTCTGTTGCTCTGCTCAGGTAAACTTCGCTACTTATATATTATTTTCTCTTAATTCTAATAGATCAAATATTAATGTCTATATTATATTATTTGGCTCATAAAATAAAGTTATCATATTTAATATTAATGTTATTACTTACATATTTATATACACATTATAGTAGTCGTTGTTATGCTTGTATCTCATTTGATTAATTAATTCCATGTTTCATAGTTATAATCGTTACATATTCCTGCAAAGTTAATTTGACATTGTTGATATATTATAAAATATTTATTTTTGATTGTGAATTATTTATTTATACTGTTATAATTTCATAATGTCAAATATTACAAAGTTTGAGTTCGTTGCCCTTGATATTTTGGGTAACAACTATTTGGAGTGGATCCTTGCTGCTGAGATCTACCTTGATGCTATGAACCTTGGAAATATAATTATAGAAGGAAATAGCGCATCCCTGCAGGATCGTGCAAAAGCCATGATATTCCTTTGCCATCATCTTAATGAATCTTTAAAAGCTGAATATCTAACAGTAAAAGATTCATATGTCCTTTGAAAAAATTTAAAAGAAAGATATGATCACCAAAAAACAGAGATACTCCCACATGCCAGATATGAGTGGATAAACCTTCGATTGCAAGATTTTAGAACAGTTGGCAAGCATAACTCCGCAATGTTTAGAATCACTTCTCAGTTGAAATTATGCAGAGAAAATGTTACTGATGCAGACATGTTAGAGAAATCATTCTCTATCTTTCATGCCTCGAATCTGGTACTGCAATAGCAGTATCGAGAGCGTGGTTTTAAAAGGTATGATGAGTTGATATCTTGTCTACTAGTTGCTGAGCAAAATAATGAATTGTTGATGAAAAATCATCAATATCGCCCAACTGGTTATGTGGCATTCCCTGAAATGAATGCCACATCTACTGAAATGGAGCCACTAGCATTCCCTGAAGCGAATGCTACATCACTCAACAACCTCGATCTTAATCGTGGTTGTGACCGTAAATATGGCCATGGCTGGAACACTTGGCATCGTGGTGGTCAAAATACTAACTCTTCACGGTTTAAGAAAGCCGTACCTTACTACCAGAAGTGGAAAAATAGTGAGGAAAGAGGGAAAGGTTTCCAGAAGAAACCTTCCAAGAGCAAAGAGAATATTTGCTATAGGTGTGGCATGAAAGGACATTGGTTGCGTACCTGTTGTACGCCCAAGCATCTTGCTGTTCTTTACCAATCTTCCTTAAAGGAAAAAGAAAAAGGCGGAGAATCAAATTTTGTCAGTCATAATGATCGTACAGACACCACACAGTTAGATATTTCAGATTTTCTTGAGAATCTTGAAGAAAGCTTCAAGAATATGCTTGGCAATTGAAATGTCCATGTTTCTTACCCTAATGTTGTATTTGCTCTAAATAACTCTTTTGTAACCTTTAAATTTCAAAATGATGATTTCTATATTTTCTTCCTAAAGTAATAAAAATAACTTTGTATTTCAAATATTAATGAGCAAATACTTATTTTATTTTACTTTTTTGAAGAAACATGGCTTTTACTAATTATTACTCCAAGATAAATTGCAAAGAGCTGTTTCTGCCAGACAGTACGACAACGCACACAATTCTTAAAGATAAGAAATATTTTTCACTGTTGACATTAGTCGAGGCTAATCTCAACACAATATCAGGTCCTCCAGATTTGATTGAAGGCTCTGGAGCAAATATTATGTTATCTAGAGGAACAACATTTATGATTACCGATGCTTTATTCTCTAGTAGATCAAGAAGAAATCTACTAAGCTTCAAAGATATACATCGTAATGGATATCATATTGAGACGAAAGATGAAGATAATACCGAATATCTTTATATTACTAATGTCGTCTCAGGACGGAACCAAATACTGTAAAAATTGATAGCTTTCTCTTCCAGATTGTATTATATATTTATTCATGAAATTGAATCACATACTGTGACGGCCCAGAAATCTTCCAATAAAAAATGTTTTACTTTTTGGCATGGCCGTTTGGGTCATCCTGGGTCAATAATAATGCGAAGAATTATTGAGAATTCATGTGGACATCCGTTAAAAAACCAGAAGATTCTTTTGTCCAATGAATTTTTCTGTGCTGCCTAATCTCAGGAAAAATTAATTATAAGGCCATCCCCATTAAAAGTTGCAGTTGAGTCTCGTGCATTTTTAGAAAGAATTCAAGGGGATATATGTGGGCCTATTCAACCAGCATGTGGATCATTTGGATATTTTATGGTGTTGATAGATGCATCAACACGATGGTCACACGTTTGTTTATTATCTTCTCGCAATGTTGCATTTGCGAGATTTCTTGCTCAAATAATCCGATTAAGAGTATAGTTTCCGAATTATACAATCAAGACTGTTCGTCTTAATAATGCTGGTAAATTCACTTCCCAAGCTTTTAATGACTACTGTATGTCAATTGGGATTAATGTTAAACATCTTGTTACTCATGTTCATACACAGAATGGTCTAGCAGAATAGTTTATTAAACGCTTGCAGCTGATTGCTAGATCAATACTTATGAGAACAAAATTGCCTAGTTCAGCTTGGGGACATGCAATAATGCATGTTACAGCACTTGTGGGCATCAGACCCACAAGTTATCTAAAGTACTCCCTATAACAACTTGTTTTTGGTCAAGAGCCAAACATTGCCCATCTAAGAATCTTTGGTTGCGTAGTATATGTTCCAATTGCTCCACCACAGCACACCAAGATGGGTCCTCAAAGAAGGCTGGGAAGTTATGTAGGATTTGAGTCCCTTTCGATCATCAAATACCTTGAACCATTGACGGGAGATATTCTTACAGCAAGATTTGCTGGTTGTCAATTTGATGAATCAATTTTCCCAGAATTAGGGAGAGAAAAGCAGCTGAAAAGAAAAGTTGAATCATCATTATGTCATTATGATCCTCGCACAAATCAATGTGAACTAGAAGTTCAAAGAATGATTCATTTGCAAAATATAGCAAATCAATTACCAGATGTATTCATTGATACAAAGAAAGTGACAAGGTCACATATACCAGCTGCAAACACTCCATCTTGAATTATTGTCCCCGAAGGACAATTTAGAGATGGAAGGACAATTTGGAGATGGAATAGCAAATGAATCTGAAGCACGCCTAAAGCGTGGTAGACCTATCGATTCCAAAGATAAAGTTCCCTGGCAGAGAAAGGAACATGTTAAAACTCCTGAAGAGTTTGGTGCTCCTGAAGATACCATATTTTCAAAACAAATAGCTGACACAACAAAGATCCTTGATGAGGTCCAGGTATCTAAAAATGTTGATAATCACGAGATTTCGATAAATTATGTTAGTACTAGAAAACATTGGAACCGTGATGAAATTAATGTCGACAATATATTTGCATATGCTATAACACTTGAAATTATGGAAAAGAGCGAGGATCTTGAACCTAAATCCATGGAAGAATGTCGACGTAGAAATGATTGGCCAAAATAGAAAGACGCTATCCATGCAGAATTGAACTGTCTCGCAAAGTGAGAAGGATTTGGACCTGTAGTCCAAACATCTGAAGGGGTAAAACCTGTAGGGTATAAATGGATTTTTGTACGAAAACGCAACTAGAAAAATAAAATTATGAGATATAAAACAATGTTCATTGCATAAGGTTTCACACAGAATCCAGGTGTTGATTATGAGGAGACGTATTCTCCCGTGGTGGATGCAATTACTTTTGGATATTTAATTAGCCTGACAGTCTCTGAAGGACTTGATATGCGTCTAATAGTTGTGGTAACCGTATATTAATATGGATTACTAGATAATGATATTTATATGAAAATCTCTGAAGGATTTAAAATGCCACAAGCATATAATTCTATATCCCGAGATATACGTTCAATTAAACTACAAAGATCTTTGTGTGGTTTAAAACAATCAGGGCGCATGTGGTATAATCGCCTTAGTGAATATCTGTTGAAAGAAGGATATGTGAATAACACAATTTGTCCTTGTTTTTTTATTAAGAGGTCAGACTCTGGGTTTGCTATTATTGCAGTATATGTTGATGATTTAAATATCATTGGGACTCTTGAAGAGCTCAATAAGACAGTTTCATATTTAAAGAAAGAATTCGAGATGAATGATCTTGGAAAAACAGAATTATATCTTGGCCTTTAGATTGAGCATCTATCAGATGGAACATTTGTCCATCAATCAACATATACAAAAAAGATCCTCAATAGATTTTACATGGATAAAGCACACTCATTGAGTACTCCCATGATCGTACGATTCTTGATGTTAAAAATGATCCTTTCCGACCTCGAGATAACGAAGAAATACTTGGTCCTGAAGTATCATATTTGAGTGCAATTGGTGCCCTGATGTATCTTGCGAATTGCACTCGTCCTTATATTGCTTTTGTTGTTAATTTACTTGCAAGATACAACTCTGAACCAACAAAAAGGCACTGGAAGGGAATAAACACATATATTTCATTATCTTTGAGGGACCACTGATATGGGCTTATTGTATTCAAAAGGTTCAAAATCACCTTTGATTGGCTTTGCAGATGCAGGATATTTATCTGATCCTCACAAAGCTCGATCACAAGGTGGTTATTTATTCACATGTGGCGATACTGCAATATCATGGCGCTCCCGAAAGCAAACTATTGTTGCCACCTCCTCAAACCATGCCTAAATACTTGCATTACATAAAGCAAGTAGAGAATGTGTGTGGCTAAGATCTAGGGTTCATCACATCCGAGAGACATACAGGTTATCTTTTGATCAAGGAAGCCCAACAATATTATACAAAGATAATACCGCATGCATAGCTCAAGTTAAAGGAGGGTATATTAAAGGCGATAGAACAAAGCATATCTCACCTTAGTTCTTTTTCACGCACGAACTACAAAAGAAGGGTGATATAGATGTCCAACAAATTCGCTCAAGTGACAACTTAGCAGATTTATTCACTAAAGCACTCCTTACCTCAATATTTGATAAGCTAGTACACAAGATCGGGATGCGGCATCTGAAAGATCTATTACTAGTGTCCGAGTGACACTAATCATGGTTGCATGAGGGGGAGTTATCTATGCACTGCACTCTTTTTCCCTTGGCCAAGGTTTTGTCCCACTCGGTTTTCCTGCCAAGGTTTTTAATGAGGCAGTAATTTTAAAGCGTAGAACAAATGAGAATGGTGTACTCTTTTTCCTTCATTAGGAATTTTTTCCCTATAGAGTTTTTTCTTAATAAGATTTTAACTATGCATATTCTTGAACCGTGGACATCTAAGGGGGAGTGTTATGAAATTTGTAGATGCCACGAAGAGCATCTATTAATTCACCAAGCATGCAAAATTATTATTACCACCGCCCACTTCATTTTCAAAATGCCAAAAAGGAGATGCCCAACAAGCTCAATACTTGGGCTATAAATACCATGCATTTCCTTCACTTGGTGGTAAGTCGAGAAAAGGCAAATAAGAAGAGAAAAACCAAATTCAAGTGATATACGGCTGATTGAGAGTAGAGAGAAATATTAAAAGAAAGTTGAGAGAAGTGAGGAAAAATACAATGTGTATAAAAACATAAATAGAGTGACTAATAAAATTTCTCTCTTTTATTGATTTATTTGCGTTATTATTTTAGTCCACAATATTATTATTTCCACGACAAAAAGCAGATAACATTTTAGAACTAGGCATTCTAATATAACCAAAAAGAAGAAAGAAAACAACCCAACAATGATGGAATCAAATCTCCAAATATATGTGAGCTGAAATAAGGATACGTATGTGAATTCCTCGAAATGCTAAAAACCCAACGCTACCAATTCATCATCCTGATCAGCAGACAGCAGCCATGAAGGACCAATTTCCTCCACAAATTCTGAGTGAAGAAAAAAGATATATACACGTATATAAATATATAAATATATATATAGTCGGTCAATTTTTAATGTGTCACAAATCCCAATACTGATGAAGGAATTTCTTAGCAATTCATCATTTTCTTACCACCACGCACCGTTGTCACTTATTCCAAAGTAAAAAAACCACCCAACTTAAGTATAATATTAAGAGTTATGAGTCAGGCCATTGATGGATCGTTATCTTCTTCACAAAATGTGTTGAATCGCTTCTCTTCTATCGCAAGCCCATTTCTATGTCGTGTTGTTCAATTTGCCACTGCTAGCTAGAATCCAAGGGCCTTTGTAATTATTATTATTTTTATACGAATTGTTTCTTTCTCGAAAGAAATATTTTATTTGTTGTACTGTCTCTGTGGTATTTGATAAATTTAGAAGCTACTATATATCGAAGAGCTTCAACTTAATCTTTATGCTTTTTAGTGTCGATTTATAATTGCAACTCACATGCATCAATAAGCATTGAGCTAGGGACATACTTAGATAGTAGAGTGATGTTACGGTCAGACGCGTAGTTCAAGGTGATAGATAGTCAAATTGATCAAATGAGTCCGACCATAGCAAAATTCTTAGATTGTATGATAAATAGAGCGTTTTTTTTTTTTTTCCCAATTGATCAACAAAATTAATGTTTATTTAAAAAAAAACACAAGTTAACAACATATCTCAATAAAATCAACGTGTTTAACCATTAATTTGCTGAGAAATTTAAGATTATTTAAGATTTTAGTTAAAAGTTATATCTTCAACCGTAGCATATTAGACGTATTGGCAAACCGCAAACTTATTACCTGTATATTTAACAAAACACTTAATTAGTATTTTTTCTTTCGTAGCATTAATCAAGTACTAGATATTCTAACCTATAATTGTTAAACATTGGTTATTGACGCTATAAGATCTAAACGTAAAATGACCAACCTCTTATAACCATTTGAGGTTTTTAATGCTTGTGATTTGGTTTGCAAATTAGTTCAATGACTATACATACAAAATACAATTCATCAGTATAACGTAATGATGTATGACCAAATAGTTGCATAAACATCTATATGATATCGTCTATTAATTATTCCGAGAAAAAAAAAATTGGAAACAAAAAATAAATGAAAAAGTGCGGTTCCAATCGCACACCGACTGTGTTGTATCCAAACAACAGACAATACAAATACATATAAATTATGAGCATATAAAATGCAATGAAGGGCTTGTGATTGGAAAGGAGATAATGCTAGAAAGAAACGAAGAGGAAAAATAATAATAATAATAATTCAGGATAGGATCGTCAACTGGGTCTTTGGGATATATAGATAGGGTTATCCTTCTCTTCCTCGGGACTCCAAATTTCAAACTCTGATTGTAACCGCTTTCGCTAAGTCACCAATCCAACAAACAACAGAAAACAAGAGAGAGCAAAAAATGCTTATAACATACAATTGTAGGCCAAATATATGTCATTTTAAGTAATTCAATCGAGTTCGACCATTTATATCGTTTCTACTGTATTAATATTACATTTTTATAATATTAATTTTAACGAAAATTCAAATTAAAATTTTCTTCTTAGACAAAATATCATGATTTGAATTATTATCTAAACAAATTCTTCATAATTCATTTTCAATAATATTTATGGATTTAGTATTTTAATTAGTTTTTGGGCCAGTTAAGTAATTAGCCATTTTAAAGGTAAAGTTTGAAGGATTTAACCATAGTTTCACGAAATTAGGAATTTAGCCATATCATGTAATATTTTTTGTAACATATAACATTTATACGTATAAAAAATGTAACATTAAATGTAACATGTAACATAAAATGTTACATACTTTTACACGTATATATGTTTCATGTAACAAAAAATGTTACATTTTATAGTTAAATCTCTAATTTCGTGAAACTATGGCTAAATCCTAAAAAATTATCCAAAAGTTTGATTAAATGCCTAAAAAACTCTTAGTTTTTTTACAACTTAAAGTACATATTTTTATGACCAAAGAAATAAAATTTGTAACAGAATTTTAGATAATATTGTATGCAACAAACAATAAAAACTGAATTAAAAAAACTAATGACTGGAGTCTCAAAATCGAATATATAATTATTTTACTAATAAAAATAAATATAGGCTAAATATTTAAAATTAACATAAATAAATTGTTATTTCATATAAAAACCGTTTATAATAATTATTCAAACAATAATTTAAATAATATTTTTATTATATTTGTGATTTAAATAATAATTTAAATTGCTCAATTTAATTTTCTCAATACAAATATAAAAGGTTTAAATTGCCACCAAACGGCACCTATATAATATTAATAACTTTGGAGTTAGAACAGAAAAAGAGGACTCAAATAAGGATAAAGTACTTCTAACTTTGCCATAACAATCCACTTATGTTTACCCATAGCTGACACGTATTGCGTCCATTTGGAATTTCACATACGTGGCATGTCCAGTTGGATGCCACGTGGAGTGTTAAAAGGGTAATGAGCAATAAATGGCTAAAGCTTACGATATGCCTAGGTAAGATTCAATGGTTCGGTTAGCTTTGAATCCATGAAAACAACCACGTATCCGATATTTGTTTTTATTAGTTTACTTTGGACATATTATTAAGTATTTGAATGAAATGTAAATTTTTTGAGTTCATAATGATATGGATCAAATTGATTAAGCACTCAGAGATCAATTTTTCGCTTGATTTAAATGCTAAATTACCCTCGTAGAGCTGCTATAATAATCTTTTGCATTTCGTTAATAGTTGAACTTGAGATTTTCTGTCACTGTGCAGTTTTCAGTTTCTGCTAAGCAATAAAGCTGAAAAGTGTTCTTAATCTAAAAACAAATAAATAATTAAATAAAAAATAAAAAATAGAAAGGCAGTCTATGCCACCCCATCTTATTTTTGTGATCATGGAAGTACAAATGTCCTATCATGACTACTAATAGTCTCATAATTAACAAGATAATAATCTACTGTTTAAGAACAATGCTACACAATTAGAATATTTGACAAAAAAAAAAAAAGAGAATAACATGACATTCACTTATTAATCATAACAAATATATTTATTTTTTATTTTATCCAATAAATATTTTATAATTGTCGGACTGAAATTTCTTATCATTTAGCATTCTCTTAGTTTAATAGAATTTTTTTTTTGACAAAATTATCACTAGTTCGTAATTAGTGATTTAAATAGAATACCATCAGAAGCTTTTACTTTTCAATAGAAAGAGTGACGTCATGCAAAATGGAAGACGGCAAGCATGGAGGCGCAGTATAGCTGGAGAAGTGCCACCACTTTCATCTCTCTCTCTCTCTCTCTCTCTCTCTCTGTCATTTCAAGATAACAAATTCAATACTATTTATTACAAAAGAAAGATAAAAATCAAAATGCATTGTAATTGTGAAAACCACATTGGATTTTTCTTGGGTTTGTTTCTTTCTTATCCACAAGGCCGCAACAATTTTTTATTTTTTTATTTTTTTCTTTTTACGGTTTTCACAAGTGCTATGATCTCTCATCTCCTTGGTATTATAAATTGAGGGACTTGAGGGAGCTCTAGTATGAGCTTCTTCTAGCAAATATTATTCATTCTTAAGAAAAGTTTATATTTTCTTTTTCTTTTCTGTCACCAAAAACAAAAAGTTCTTGCCATGGCTGCATCTTTCTCAGTGCCTTCAATGGTAAGCTAATTTGATTTTGTTGAATTATCTTTGGCAAATTAATTAAGCTTTGCATGTAAACACGTCTTGGGTGTTCATGCAATTCTTCGATCTTCATTAGTTAAATTTCTAGCTGTTTTGTTCCAATAATTAATTAACTCGTAACATAGGATGATTATGTCAATATATATGATGATATATTCCTGTGCAAATTACATTAACCCCTTCTCGTACTTAGGGAGTAATTGGGCTCTTTGACCTGATTATATATGAATAATTTCAGAACTGCAGTTCAATTAAACAAATTTACGTGTCACAGTTATCTAAACTAGGCATATATATATATATATATAATCATGGCTCACAAAAACTTCATCTTTAATCAAGCAATTTGATTTAGAGCGTTACTTGTGCTTGGCCTAGCTATGCATGCCCCTAGTTAATTCTTCAATTCTACCCAAAAAAAAAAAAAATTGTTCTTTCTCTTGTTACTATTGCTTTTGTTTTTTTCCTTTCCTTTTTTGGTATTTAGCTCAAATATTCAATAAAATTGGTCTTAGAACAAAAAAAAATATATATATATATATATATATATATATATATATATATATATATGACGAATTTACATGGGGGCATGTGGAGGCACGGGCCCCTAAACTTTTTAAAATTTAGATTTTAGCCTTATTGTTGAAGACCCCTAAATTTTTTAAAATTTATTATTTTACCTTAATAATAAAAAATATTTCAGATACATCTTTCTTTTGCCCCATATAATTTTTTTATATTTATATTTTTGTGAGCGACTAAAATTGAATGAAAACAAATGTTGTTAATTTGTGTGAGCAGATAATGGAGGAGGAAGGGAGGTTCGAAGCGGAAGTAGCGGAGGTGCAGGCGTGGTGGAACACCGAGAGGTTCAAGCTAACCCGGCGGCCGTACTCGGCGCGCGACGTGGTGGCGCTGCGCGGCAACCTCAAGCAGGGCTACGCGTCCGACGTGATGGCCAAGAAGCTGTGGCGCACGCTCAAGTCGCACCAAGCCAACGGCACGGCGTCGAGGACGTTCGGCGCGCTCGACCCCGTCCAGGTGACCATGATGGCGAAGCACCTCGACACCATCTACGTCTCCGGCTGGCAGTGCTCCTCCACCCACACCTCCACCAACGAGCCCGGCCCCGACCTCGCCGACTACCCCTACGACACCGTCCCCAACAAGGTCGAGCACCTCTTCTTCGCGCAGCAGTACCACGACCGCAAGCAGCGCGAGGCCCGCATGAGCATGAGCCGCGAGGACCGCTCCCGCACGCCCTACGTCGACTACCTCAAGCCCATCATCGCGGACGGCGACACCGGGTTCGGCGGCACCACGGCGACCGTCAAGCTTTGCAAGCTCTTCGTCGAGCGCGGCGCGGCGGGCGTCCACATCGAGGACCAGTCCTCCGTGACCAAGAAGTGCGGCCACATGGCCGGGAAGGTGCTCGTCGCCATCAGCGAGCACATCAACCGCCTCGTCGCGGCCCGGCTGCAGTTCGACGTCATGGGCGTCGAGACCGTCCTCGTGGCCAGGACCGACGCCGAGGCCGCCACGCTCATCCAGACCAACATCGACACGAGGGACCACCAGTTCATCCTCGGCGCCACCAACCCGCACCTCAAGGGCAAGAGCCTCGCCGCGCTGCTGGCCGAGGCGATGGCGGCGGGGAAGACCGGCGCGGAGCTGCAGGCCATCGAGGACAGCTGGCTGTCCACCGCGCGCCTCAAGACGTTCCCCGAGCACGTAATGGACTCGATCAAGAGCTCGAATTTCACCGAGAACGAGAAGCGTTGGAAGCTCCAGGAGTGGTCCAACCAATCGAGCTTCCACAAGTGTCTGTCCAACGAGCAGGCCCGGGAGGTTGCGGACAAGCTGGGGCTGAAGAGCCTCTTCTGGGACTGGGACATTCCCAGGACCCGGGAAGGGTTCTACCGCTTCCGCGGCTCGGTGGACGCGGCGGTGGTGCGCGGGTGGGCGTTCGCGCCACACGCGGACGTGATATGGATGGAGACGGGGAGCCCGGACCTGGCGGAGTGCACGCGGTTCGCGGAGGGCGTGCGCGCGGCGCACCCGGAGACAATGCTGGCGTACAACCTGTCGCCGTCGTTCAACTGGGACGCGTCGGGGATGACGGACCAGCAGATGATGGAGTTCATACCGCGCATCGCGAAGCTCGGGTTCGTGTGGCAGTTCATCACGCTGGCGGGGTTCCACGCGGACGCGCTGGTGACGGACACGTTCGCGAGGGACTACGCTCGGCGGGGGATGTTGGCGTATGTGGAGAGGATTCAGAGGGAAGAGCGGAGCAATGGGGTTGACACTCTGGCCCATCAGAAGTGGTCTGGTGCCAATTACTATGACAAGTATTTGAAGACTGTCCAGGGTGGGATTTCTTCCACTGCTGCTATGGGCAAAGGCAAGTTCTTCTCTCTTCCTCATTTTCTTTTCTTTTTTAACACAAAATAAAAAATAAAAAAAAATGTTATACGCCAGTTTTTACCATGTAGTATAATTCATAATTAGCTAAAATGATACATTTACTTGTCAAATACGATACATGACTTTCAATGTGTATGGTTTGATATATTTTTGTTAAATTATCGATTAACACTATTTTTTGTAAATATTTATGGCTAACGGTTCTGATCCTAAGAATTTAGATCCTCTATCCTTCTTTTCTATCCCATTCTTTCTCTCTTTAATAAGTGTTTTAAATTCTACGCGTGTGATTAAGGGAATAACTAATATTAGAGCATCTCTGCATTATGACACACATTAGGCTTCCTTCTTTATTAAGCATTTGGAATACTCATTGATATTAAATTTTCTCTAGTACATGATATATCTTTATTATGCGTTTATTACAGTTATATGTTTGTAGGTTCGATTTATAAAAAGATAAAGAGAAAAACAAAATTGAATCCGGGTCTTGACAAAAAGAAAAAAAGATTGCATATCTAACGTAAGAAGATTAGTTTGGTTAGATTATGGAATTGAATATTTAATTCATTTCAAAAACAACGATAATAAATAAATATGTCTTTTTTTGTCTTTTTGCTTCAGGGGTGACGGAAGAGCAATTCAAAGAAAGCTGGACCAGGCCAGGGGCGACCGACATGGGCGAGGCAAGCCTTGTTGTTGCCAAAGCAAGAATGTAAAAGAAGAGCAAAGCTAATGCCAAGCTACCAAAAAGACTCTATGGTTCCGGGTTTCTTATATTCATTTCCTATTTTGTGGGTTTGCGTTAGAATAATCAATTGCAATAATATTACCGGCAATTGAGTATTTCTGGGCTTTTTTTTTTTTTTTGTCATATTTGTTGTACTTTTAGTATTTTCTAGCTCTCTAAATATTTTTAGAGAGCAGGGAAAATCTCTGTTTGTGTTTATTTGTAATTGGGTTGTTTTTCAGATCCTTGAGTACTAATATATCATGATCATAAAAGTTAAAAAAATTCAGCTTTGCATTGTATGATGTGATGCAAGAACGTCATCCGAATTGAATGACGTACTTCTTTTGGGAAAATTCTTGAAGAAATGTTGAGTTTTAACGAATTTAAGATTTATCTATGTGAAAATAATTTTGGGTTTATCCTCCAAGTTTTAAAAATTGATTTCAAATAGCTTCCGACTTCCAATTCAGGTTGTTGTTTTGGACAATTTGATACCCCCAAATCAAACTAAATTTTATGTCCTTTATGCAACTTACACTAATGAACAACGAGACCAATTGTTGATGTTGTTGATGCTGGATTTTGTTAAGTTAATAGAGAATTACCATGAGCACTCACAGTTTTGAGAGTGATTAGATCTACAAAACAAGAAACGAGCCAAAGAGCATTCAGGTAGTAACTTTTGTAAGAACCGTTTTGTTAGTAAGCGCTCTTTGTCAATGTTAGAAACACCAACAAAGAACACAGGGTGAAACTGAAATCGAGATAAACAACACCGGGTGCAGAAAATAAAATATGCAGAGTAATAAAACCGACACAAGAGGATTGGTTACGCAGTTCGGCAACGCCTACATCTGCGGGGCCACGACCAGATGCAAAAGATCTACTAGAAACGTCCGTGTCTTGAGCAGCCACTATCAAAGTACCAAGCATGTTTTGAAGAAGCTTTGAAAGACGTGAAAGCCATATTGCACTTGGCCTCAGTTTTTCTCTCCTACTTTTTCTTGACCTGCCTCCGAGCTGAAATCTTCTCTTGATTAGCTTTCCTAAGATCTACAAAATATTGAAAGTATCGTGGTCTAATATGTCATTTTCTGTTGCAATAGTGGTCGGTTGGAATCCAGCTTTTATTTTTCATCCGGTTCAGATTTGCAGGTGGTCTTTTAGTTGGAGTAACAGTTGGTGTTCTAGTTGGTGTACCAACACTGACCATTTGCTTCAAGTCCTTATGAATCTTCACTTTGGACGAACTAGCTTTGACAAAAATAGTTTGAGAACTTCCTGATTTTCCAGTATATCCCAAGCCAACATTTGTTTTATCTATTCTTCCTGCATTTAGAGTTTCACCAAGCTTAGAAGAACCGAAATTCAACATTTTTACCGATTTTTTCATGCTTTCTAATTCTACGGTGAGTGTTCCAACACTAGTCTAGCTCTCCTTCAATTTGTCTTCCAGATTAGAAATGGTCCTTTTTAAATTGTTCTTTTCAATGTTGCATTGAACAGTCTGCCTAGTAAGTTTCTCATTGGCCTTTGTCACTTTACTCCATTTTTTGTGCATCAGCTTGTAGGATTGAATTGTTGCTTCTTGCGTGAGTTCTTCATCGTCATGGCTTTCATACACCAGTGTCTGAACACCTTCTGGACCACCAGAGGCAACACCTGATGAACCACTAGTTTCTTTAGCACTTGCATTGTCAGATCTAGAAGCAAACGTAGTGAAATTAGCTTCATCTTCCTTGTTGTAGTCAGAATCTATGTCACGTGGCATTCAGCAACTTGTTCTTCTTTTTGATGGTATTGGCACATTCGGACTGAATGTGTCCGAATCCTTCACATTCTCTGCAAAGGATTCCTTTGTTTCTTTGGTTGTGATCAGAAGTGTTTACTCCTCCAGGTTTGTTCCTTGAACATGCATTAGAATTATTATAATTAGTAGTGGTGTTCTTTCGTGGTGTTTGAACACCAGGTACAGCACCTCCAGAATTTCTACTCCTTGGACCGCTTCGGTTCAACTCACTAATCACTCTGTTGAAGTTCTTGGTTAGTGATGCAATAGATTCAGTAAGGTGGTCATCTTCATCACAAAATGACTCAGATTCCTCTTCATAGCTTCCGACTTGCAAAGCAATGGCTTTTTCTTTCTTGTCACCATTTTCTTCTTCTAGGTTCATTTCGAATGTTCGAAGTGAACCAATTAACTCCACCAACTTCATTTTTCAAATATCCTTCGCCTCTTCTATAGCTGTAACTTTGTAGGCAAATCTCCTTGGAATGGATCTGAGTGTTTTTCTTACAAGCTTCTCTTTTGAAAATTTCTCACCAAGAGCAAATGCCTCATTTGCGATATCACACAAACGAGCATTGAATTCACTGATTGACTCCTCCTTTTTCATCCTAAGATTTTCAATATGAGTAGTGGGAATTTGAAGGTTAGAGCATCAGTACCTTCATGAGCAGTTTCTGAAATCTCCCAAGTATCTTTTGCTATCTCGCATGTTGAAATAAGTTTAAATTGATTTGCGTCTACTGCGTTGAAAATCGCATTCAAAGCTTTTGAGTTGTAGTTTGCGAGGCTATCTTCTTCGACAGTCCATTCCACTTCTGGCTGCTTCACAGATTCTCCCTTCTCGTTGTCCTTCATTAGATGACTACAGCCGGTTAGAATGGCTCTCCACGCTTTTTCATCCACCAATTTGATGAAAGCATTTATTTGCGCTTTCCAGTAGGAGTAGTTTGTATCATCCAAAAGTGGTGGTCGCTGCACCGAACTTCCCCCTCTTAGGAAGTCTATCTCGAAAAAACGAATCTAAAAAAACCACGGATCTCACTTAGAGTAAGTGTCCCGCTCTGATACCAATTGTAAGAACTATTTTATTGGTAGGTGTTCTTTGTCAATATTAGAAACACCAACAAAGAACATATGGTTAAACTGAAATTGAGATAAACAACACAAGGTGCAGAAAATAAAATATGCAGAATAATAAACCTGACACAAGAGGATTGGTTACGCAGTTCAGCAACGCCTACGTATGCGGGGGCATGCCCAGATCTTTCCCAGATGCAAAAGATCCACTAGAAACGTCCAAACAAGGACTCACGGACTTGTACAATATTGGAATCCCTCCAACTCTCTTCCGCTGTCTCCCTTTGACCTAGTGATCTACCCTTGACGATATCCCCTCGTTCTACACAGCACATTCCCGTGTGATACCCAGTACAATCTGTTTACAATCTTGAAACACCTATAAAAACACCCTCACTGAACACACTCTTCTCTCTTAAGAAGGAATACAATCAAGGCTCTCACTCACTCTCTCTTTTCTCTCGAACCCAAAAAAATACAATTCTCAAGAATACAATGTAAGAGCTAAAACACAAACGTATACATCTTGAGAATAAAAGGGTCAAGGCATGGTGAAGACTTTCTATGAAAAGAACACATTAATTATCTAATTAATTGTGTGAAATAATCTTCATTACTCATGGAATAATTCTTCATTAAGACAAAATATCAGCAGATGAGCGTGCATGAGCTGTAGAGATAATCATCAAAAGCTTGGTCAACAATCTTTTAAAAACTTTCCTTTTCCACGAGTCAGACGGGTGTCTCAACCTGTCTCTGAGCAATACCTCCAAGAACACCTAGGTAGATTTACACCAAAGTTGATCGAATTCAGAATCTCACCATAAAAACAAGAATCAACTTTCCATTCTTAGAAAGATAAGTGAGTAAAGATGATATCATAGCCAATAAATAAATTTCAGCCCTCTCAAAATCAAGGCAAATCAATCATGTAATAATGACCATAATATTGAATAATTAGTTTGCAAACAAAATGCCAATAATAGAAGCACTAACAACTTTAACTTTGGCTCTTTTAAGTCAGCAAAGTACTTACTCCAGAGATTTTTAGGGTCAAAATTTCCGTATTTCTTTTAGAGATCTCACACAACAATTAGGCAGCGATCTCTAGGTAATTGAATCGATATGAATATCAATTTAATCCCAGTATTATTTCCCTAAATCGCAAAACACTGACTTAACATTACTATGGTTCTATATTTAGATAAGTTCCATAGCAAAATGGCCGAAAATGAGATGTCTATTAACAGCTAAGCACTCGGCCCCAACTACTCTTTGGGCCTCGAGCCATGAACAAGTAATGAAAAATACACCGATAACAGTTGCGAATTTTCGCTTGACGAAGGAAGTCAAGTGTTAGGTAACATGGCTCCTAGTGCTTGTTTAGATTCACTCCAAACAATATTGATTGGAAGACCTTTAGTTTGTGCAACACGCAATCGCTCCTTAATTATCATGCACTTTGTAGTTGGGGATCGAATAAATTAATGGGTCGTTTGGAAAAAGCAACTACTACTCGTTCATCATGATTTTGAATGATCACGCCAAATCATATTCCTGCAGAATTATCGAAAATCACAGCATCCACGTTCAACCTGATTTGCCAAACTCAGGAGGATGCCAAAGATGAGATGGAGTAACGACGGATACCACTAGACCAGTGGCCTTTATTGTGATTGTTTAGAATTCATAAAGCCATGACACAACTGATTCCAACAACTTATCAATTATAATCGTAGGATTTCTGACGAGCGATCGAGATTTAAGGTATGGTTGAGACGAGATCGATCTCTTTCTCGATCTCCTTGAGTGGCTCAAAGACAACAGAGACGAAGACGATATCGAATTGCCGGTGATAGGATGATTGTTCGGGGGCTACTCTTCAACACGGAGATGGGGAATCATTTCCGTCTCGCTCCAGCGAGTATTAATGCGTCTTAGAAGAGGCGGTCGAGGCGGCGGTGGCGACGGGGAAGTTAAAGGCGACAATGATGGTGTACAATTTTTTTTTTGAAATTTCTGACAATATGATTAAGTGTGAAAAGGTTTATCTTAGTTATTATACACTCTTAAGTATTGTCCAATTGCAACTCTAAAAATCGTCGCTTATCGGTGAGTTTTTAGAGGGATGTAGAATTAAAAGTGTTATATAATTGATGAGTTGTCAAGATATAATTACAATTGTAAAGAAAATAATAAAAAAATGGTTAAAAGATGTGAATTCTCCGCAATTGATAAAATTATAAGCAATATATTACAATGTTAATTTTTATATTTGTTTTGTAAACTTTTTTCATATATTTAGAGGCCAGTTAGGCAAAAGCTATTTTAGACGGTGTGTTTTTAAAAAATAGCTACAGTTTTAAAAAATTTAAAAATTAGCCATAACACATGTAAGAAATTTTTGACAATAACAAAAATACACATAAAATTACTGTCAAAAATTTCGTCAAAAATTTCTGAAATGACTAATTTTTAAATTTTTTAAAACTGTTGTTATTTTTTAAAATTATTTTGTAAACGGCGGCTATTTTATTAAAATTCCTTATATTTAGCAAAAAAAAAAAAAAAAAAAAAAACTACCAAGGTCAGCTGTCAAGGTTTTACCTTGTTTTTTGTGACCAGAAAAAAGGGATAATAAATAAATAAATAAGGCAATTTAAGGAAAAAGAGATAATCCAAGTAAACTGAAATGTTAGTCCGGCCATTGGCCTTCACTCGAGGAAAAGAATCGGGTTTAATCCAAAGTAAGAAGAAAGAGATCGAATCAGATAGATCACTACCACAATCCAACATAAGGTATAGTAATAAAATTTGTAATGACTATTAGTGTTATCGAAACCTGTGGGTACAAATAGATGTTTCACAACTCCGAATATAACCCACTAATAGAAGGTTAGGAATTTTTACTATCTGTGATTAGATTTAAAACACTCGCAACAACAAAAAGTTAAAGAAATACAACTTGATTGAAACGCAAAGCGTTCCCTATTTGTCTTAATGTGTTATCCATTGTGTTATATACATAACTTTGACTTCTTATCAATCATATCTAAGTAAAGTTATTAGTTTTTTTTACTTGCGCTCCACGCGTGTCGAGCACGTATAAAATAATATAACGTATGAAAACTATGACAAAAAAATTATAAATTATATTTTGTTAAATTTTTTTCAAAAAATTGATATTTTTGTAATTTTGAATAATTAAAGGATTAAATTCATCAATTAATATAAATACAGGGGATTTTTAAAAAATTTTCAAACTTAAAAAATAAAAATAAAAGCTTAGAACAAAGAAAATAAATAAAAAATAGTTATGGTAAAAAGAAATATATGACAATGGGTGTCAAACGATCAAGAAAATATTCTGAATACAACCGTGTCAAGAAAAAAAAAATTCGAGATCATTACGTCAAACAAATAGCCGTTGAAACGATTAGAACAAAAAAAAATAAAAAAAAAGAAGATAAAGGAGAGAGAGATTACAAAAAAGTCCTCTAAATTTGCGCAGAAGACCTCTAAAATTTATCAAAAACCCTTAGAATAGACCCCAAAATGCAATTTTTTTAAAATAAAAAAAAAACATGGGATGCCACGTGTCGTCCACAGGGGACGCCACATGGCATCCCATGGTGAGGCGCTTTTTTAGCTAAGGGGGAGAAACGGATCCCCCTTAGTAGTATAGTATAGATTATTATCGGAAAATAATTGGGGTTTTTATCCCCATATTTGGATAGCTCATTTTGAACATTCCATTCCATTCTTGGAATGGAAAAATACATTTGAAAAATAGTTTGGAATAGTTTGGAAAAATGATATAGAATGGCTTGACTTTGCGAATTTCGATGTGATATAAATGATTGAGATTTAAAGATATTGTATAGGGATTTGGAAAGTTGAAAAAATGGTTGAAAAAAAAAAGAATGGATGAGATGGGATGGATTATAAGATTAGATAAGTTGAAAAAAATGAAAAAATAGAATGGAATTGAATTGGTGAAATTGGGTAACCAAACAAGGGTAGGTATAGCAGCTATACTTCTCAAGTAGTAATTTGAAGGTCTAGTTAAGCAATTAGTTATTTTAAAGATAAAGTTTGAAGAAATTAGTCATAGTTTCACGAAATTAAGGATTTAGCCATAACATGTAACATATATACGTGTAAAAGTGTAACATTAAATATAACGTTATATGTTACATGTAACGTTACATTTAATGTTACACTTTTTACGCGTATACATATTACATGTAATATAAAATGTTACATAGCTAAATCCTTAATTTTGATATTTTGGGGCTAAATCCTAAAAAATTACCCAAAAGTTTGGTTAAACGCCTAAAAAATTCTAATTTTTGAAAATACAAGTAACATAAACATAAATCATTATAACAAAGTATATTAAATATTTTAATATATTATAATCAATTTTGATTCTATTATTTTGTTTTATAAACTAATACACCGATAGTACTAAATAAAGACCTAATACTCAAACACAATTACACATATCTAAATGAAGCCTCTGGGGCACAAGCTCCTCTGAATTTTTAAAAGTATATTTTATTCTTATATTTGTAGAAGATTTTTAATTATGACTAATTCTGTAGTGTTCCATATCCATCGGTGTTCTACCTATAAGTATAGGAAATATGTTAAAAAATCTTTACTTTATGCTTTAATATCATTACTATACATTTTTTTAGTGTTACATTAGTACACCACTAAGTGGAGTATCGTAAAAAGGTCCTTTAATTAAATCCTTCACATCTTTAAATGTTTAAAAATTTATGTTTTACTCTGATAATTAGAGATAATTTTCAAATAATTATTTTTTTACGCTAATGAACTTTCTAATTTTATAATTTTGCCCTTAATTTTTATAAAATATATATATATATATATATATATCCATTTTACCCACTATAATCTATTATAATGTTTTAAAAAAATTATCTATTGTTTTCTATAATTTTGTGCTTACCTGGGAATCCGACCTTGCCAATATTTGTAGTGTTCATCACTTTTTTTTTTCTTCTCTATTCTTCTTTCCCATATAGTCGTGACTCATATTTATTGTTATAAAGTACTATAACACCTAAAAGATTTAGAATGGGAAACGATACGAGTACGAGTGTACGACGCTTAACTCGATCGCCTCCGATCTCTTCGCCAATTAAGCCTCAATTTTTATTTGACTGATTCTTCTCAGTGTTTCTCTGCCCAATCTATTGTTTTTGTTGATCGCTTAGACATTCAAGGTTTGGTTTAAACATTCACTTCTTTTTTATTTTTTATTTTTTTTAATTTTTAATCTTATCTAATTGTTTTAAGGGCGTTTTAATTTTAGGTCTTAATTATAAATGCAAAACTTCAGGTATTGATAAAGAAACAACCCTTCTTTATTTATTTATTCTTTTTTAAATTATCGTCCAGTTTGAAATTTTGATACTCCACAATTAGATTGTACTGTTACAAATACTAAAATAGCAATAATTCATTTCCAACATGGAAAAAAAAAGAGTTTTTAAGGTATTTAACCAAATTTTTGGAAAATTTTTTAGGATTTAGCCCTCAAATATCAAAATTAAATATTTAGCCATAACATGCTACATTTTATGTTATATGTAATATATATACGTGTAAAAAATATAACATTATATGTGTTACATTTTATGTTACATGTAACGTTACATTTAATATTATACTTTTTACACGTATATATGTTACATATAACATAAAATGTTACATGTTATGGCTAAATTTTTAATTTCGTAAAACTATGACTAAATTCTTCAAATTTTACCTTTAAAATGATTAATTACTTAGAAAAAAAAAAACTCCTTTTTTTTGTTGTTTCTTCCACTTCAACTTGGCTTCATATTTTTTTGAGAAATTATAGTGAATACCCAATTTTTAAAACTTAATGTAAGTTATTACCCAATCTTTTGAAAAATATAAGCAACTACCCAAAAGATGCAATTACTTACACAGTGGTAAGTGGTGGTAATTCACTTTGTTACCAAAGTATGTGCAAGTAATTCACAAATTGACTAGAAACTCAATTACTTCAAAAATTTGGGTATTTATTTTTATTGTTATATAAATTCTGGATATTTGCCTACTTCACCCTATTTTTTTTCATAAACAGTGATAATACTCGTGTTAGCCTGTCTTTTTTCTTTGACCCGACTTGGCAGAGCGAGGTAATTTTGGAGAAAACGTGAAGGGCAATATCGTCATCACAAGAGTAACAAATTACAAGCAGTTGCAAGTACGAATATTATATTTTATTTTTTAGTTGGATTGATTCTCTCACTTCGTCGGCACAACACAACTGCTTTCTTTCTTTCTTTCTTTCTTTCTGTTAGCTTATAGGCTTATAGTTATAGCTACGCCAAACTCTCACTCCCATACACATACATTTACATTTACATTATTATAAGATCTAAAAACCTAACCAAAATTAACTCAAATCAAGATGAGAGAGGCAATGGCAGAGGAGACACGGCCACCACAGGCATTGTTGGAGAGGCTCAAGGACTACGGCCAAGAGCACGCGTTCGCGCTCTGGGACGAGCTCTCCGCCGAGGACCGCCACGCCCTCGTCGCCGACATAGACGGCCTCGACCTCGCCCGCGTCGACCGGATCATCCGCTGCTCGCTGCGCTCCCACGGCGCGGCCTCCGCCGCCACAGTCGAGCCCGTCCCGGACAGCGCCGTCTCGACCGTGGAGTCGCGGCGGACGGAGGACAGGGAGAGGTGGTGGAAGTCGGGGCTCAAGGCCATCGCCGACGGGAAGCTGGCCGTCCTCCTCCTCTCCGGCGGCCAGGGCACCCGCCTCGGGAGCTCCGACCCGAAAGGGTGCTTCAACATTGGGCTTCCGTCGGGGAAGTCGCTGTTTCAGCTTCAGGCCGAGAGGCTTCTCTGCGTGCAGAGATTGGCCGGTCAGTTCAGCAAGAACGAGAGCTCTTTCGTTCAGATACATTGGTACGTTATGACCAGCCCTTTCACCGACGAGTCGACGCGGAAATTCTTCGAGTCTCACCGGTACTTCGGGCTTGAGGCCGAGCAGGTTACGTTCTTCCGGCAGGGGACGATCCCGTGCGTGTCGAAGGACGGAAGGTTCATAATGGAGACGCCGTCGAGGGTCGCCATTGCGCCGGACGGCAATGGCGGGGTTTACGCGGCGCTGAAGGCCTCGAGGCTGCTGGAGGACATGGCGGCGAGGGGCGTCAAGTACTTGGACTGCTTCGGGGTCGACAACGCGCTCGTGCGCGTCGCCGATCCCGCGTTCCTCGGGTATTTTATCGACAAGGGCGTGGCGGCGGCGGCGAAGGTGGTGCGCAAGGCGTACCCGACGGAGAAGGTGGGCGTGTTCGTGCGGCGGGGGAAGGGCGGGCCGCTTGACGTGGTGGAGTACAGCGAGCTCGATCCCGCGATGGCGTCGCTGATCAATCAGGAGACGGGCAGGCTCCGGTACTGCTGGAGCAATGCGTGCCTTCACATGTTCACCCTGGAGTTCCTCCACCAGGTGGCGAGCGGCCTCGAGAAGGACGGCATCTACCACCTCGCGGAGAAGAAGATCCCGTCGCTGCTGCAACGCTGCGCCCCCGCCGCGCCCGGGTTCAAGCTGGAGCAGTTCGTGTTCGATGCGTTCCCCTACGCGCCTTCCGCGGCCCTCTACGAGGTGCTCCGCGAGGAGGAGTTTGCGCCCGTGAAGAACGCGAACGGCTCGAGCTTCGACACCCCCGACAGCGCGAGGCTGCTCGTCCTCAGGCTGCACTCGCGCTGGGTGGCCGCCGCCGGAGGGTTCCTGACGCACTCCGTGCCGCTCTACGCCACCGGCGTCGAGGTCTCACCGCTCTGCTCGTACGCCGGGGAGAACCTTGAAGCCATTTGCCGTGGTAGAACCTTTCATGCCCCTTGTGAAATCACTTTCTAAAAACTGGATAATTACGCTTTTTTTTGCCCCTCTGTTTGGATTGTTGGTGTCTTAATTATATGTGTTTTAGGATATATAAAATACACACGTTGGACATGGTTCAATTGTACTAAAAAAGTTAATGTGAAATTTTTGTGCCTGAGAATTTGGTTACTTAATGTTGTAGTGCCAAGAAATTAATAAAAAATGAATAAGTTTGTTTCTTAAGAATAATCACACATGTCCTGTTTATGAATGGTACTCGCAATGATTTCTAGATTTTATAGCAAACTCATACGTCTTTGAATCTATATATGTTGATGATCTATTTTCAAGTCATCATTGGCTCAGTTCTGGATCTCTTTTGGTCATCACAGGCAAGCACTAGAGTACACTTTTGATGCACTACAGAGTTGGGCAATTTAAGCTTTTTGTACAAGTATACATGTGATTCACATAATTGATAATTATGGGAACATTGTCATTTAGGACGTGGTTGAGAGTGATAATTTGAGGTTTTTGGGGTTTTGCAAGTCTTCTATAATGTTAGTTTACAAAATTGGTTATGCAGGCAAAGCATGTCAAATAATAAGAAGTTACAAAATTTGTCAAATAGAAAGTAGGAAATTTGGTTATTCTGATTTCTATGAATGATTTTAGATTCTATCAACTGCAAGTGATGATAAATCATGAAGTGTATGAGTGACTATTAAAGGTATAGAATAATTGAACTAGAAGTTTTGGTACTTTCACTAGGGTTAGATCTTGAGGAGTTCAAATCACTCTCTAAATATTACTCTATAAGATAGCAATTTCATAATTTGGTGGGATTAGATCTTCTGATGAAACTTCTGCTCTTGAGTCCATTTCACCCTTTTCTAACACATCTAACATTATTAACATAATTAGGTTTATTTTGCTTTCTAATATATGATTGTTCTTGATGGATTACCTACCAAAATTAAGCAAAGCAATCAAGTTTTAGCTGATGTTGGGATTGTGAAAATGACAAAAATGGAAATGACTATGTAACTAACCTCGTAGCTTTCAGATAAAGGAAGAAAGAAAAACAACTTGGAATTGACAGCGATCCATAAGACTTTTTCTTTTCCCCTGATATTTCTTCCCATACAATCAGTACATCTCTCACGTCACAGATATAGCACTAACATTTTTTTTTTTCTTTTTCTGGTCCCCTCCAAAACCCAAAATTTAAGATTAATATCTTAATGTTAGGTAAGTTGACTAAATTCTTTTTTTGTTTAGTGAAGGATTTGAGAAACAATGAAGTATAGGAAAGAGAACTATTCCATTTACGTGGCTCTTAAGGTTTGTATGCACCTATATATATATATATATATATGCGTATTATTATGTTAAACACAGACGCGTCTTAGCACTCCTCTTGTGACAAAGAGAAGAATAGTTGAAGCTACTCCTATTCTGATGAGTTAACCGCACCCGCACCAAGAGAGATGAACGAGAGAAGAGAAGAATTGTATGTGTGAGAGAGACACAATTAGGTGTAATTGGATATTGAGTTGATGAGAGATTCAAGAGTGATGAGTGTGTAATCACTATCAAATTAAATAGTGATAAAGATATATCTACATTCTACAATAAACGTAGACAATTTATTAAACCCCTTGAATTGTTGTATTTTCGGTATTTTTATTAATTGTATTTTTACTGTGTACGGTTTTTTTTTTTTCAACACTTAAAAGGTTTCCTTTGAAATCTAGCGAAGTTTACGAAATTGTTTGGAACATTAAACAAAAATGCGAGGCTTCAAATCTTTGTTCCAACCATTCAATCTTAACTGATACGACCAGTTATTTTGCAATATATGGTATATTTATTCCGATTATCCCTTGTTTAAATTCAAAATTTAGTAAAACCATTAAAATTCTACCCCACTCTTTTAGGACTGAACAATATCTCGTGTCCCTTAGACAAGTCGGGGAAAGTGAAATTTACCAAAACGTCGCTATAATTATGTTTTGATTGTACGGAATAATGGATTGGGACCTAGGGCCATACTAATTGGCGTGGAGACTAAATTCAAATATGGTTGTTTGTCTTAAAATATTTCAAGTTTGGTGGATTGTTATTGATTTTGATTTTTGACAACCCTACAAGTTGTGGGTCCTCAGCATAAATTTTTGGCATGTCACATTTTCTCCAAATGGGGACATGTTTCTATCTTAATGTTATGAAATATGAACTAGAATTTAAATGAGGAGGAATGGTTGAACCTTGTTTGGGATACATATTCATATGAAAAACATTGCATCAATTACATTTAAAATGGTTTGACAAAAAAAAAATTGTATTTGAAAGGAAAACAAAATCATTTGAATTGTCAATTATAGAAATATCAAAACTTACTAAAAAAAAAAACCACCAGTTAAATGATCAATGTTGACTTTTCAGCTTGAAATAATTTTTATTAAAATGAACAATTTAGATGGGTAAAACAATGTTTTGGTCAAAACCATTTTGGGTGAAATGGATGAAATGTTTCCATATAAATGTGTATCAAGTTTAAAATAACAATTTGTATTAGAACAAGACCAAGAAAAAGGGGGAAAAAGAAAAGAAAAGAAAAGAAAAGAGGCGATCAATAATAGTACATTTGGTGCACTAAGATCTTTGTTCTTTCTATAAAAACCCAGATCCTCTACCCCTTTTTTTTATCCCCCTCTCTATCCCCCAATAAAATTATGACAACTCATTATTTTTTTCTTAACTCTAACACCGTGTGTTATTACTTAACGGTGTTACATACATACTCTGTTTCTAATTAATAAATTAAAAAAAAAACTCATTTAGTTTTTAATTTTCTGTACCCTAATTTCATTCTCTCTCTTTCTGCTTTTCTCTGTCAACATCCATTTTTTTCTTTTTTTTTTCCTCTTATCCTAACAACTCTTCGACTGGCACACTCTGTTTTGGCAGAAAAGGTATGAGCCATCCATGTACCTCTTATAAGTTTTTATGCAATAATTATATTATTTAAAAAAAAGTCGATTTTTTTTTTTGGCAAACAAAAAATCGATTTGCTTTTGGCAAGCAAAAAGTCGAATAAAATAGTGAAGGCTACAATGGCTCTTAGAATGTGGATGGCTAATGGTCACTTTCCATCAGAAAGCTGAAAATGAAAATGTACAGAGAAATTTAAACATAACTCTTTAAGTGAGCGTACTATTTGAATCTCTCATCTATTTACAGAGAAATTTTATTTGCTCAAAAAATTTTGCAGACAAATCTATCCCAAAATTTCTCAAACACAACGAACAAAACATAAATAGTAGAAAAAAAAAAGCTGTTAAAAATTTCTTGTTGTGATGGTTGATTTGAAATCGTGATTTCTATGACCAGAAGTGGAAGAAGATGGAAAAAGAATAAGAAAGAAAATATAGATTACAAGACCCAAGAACCCAAATAAAAAGAGGATATTCAGTTTTTATGAAAAAAAAAAAAAGAGATTACAGAAAGGCAGATGGAGGGATGTATGTAACACCGTTAAGTAACAACACACGGGGTTAGAGTTAAGAAAAAAAAATAATGAGCTGTCATAATTTTATTGGGGGGATAGAGAGGGGGATAGAAAAAAGAGATAGAGGATTTGGGTTCCTATAAATATCAACTGTTTAATTTAACACTCCATTTTGTGAATGCCAGTACTCTAATAGTATATATTATTGTTTGTGCAAAGAGGAGCAAAAGAAAGCTATGGTGATGAAAATGAACGAGAAAATGTTGCTTATGAAAAGCATGAAATATTTTATTACTTATCATTGTCTCGCAACAACCCAAAATAGGAAAAGAAAAAAAAAATGAATTCTTGAAGTTAAAGCATAAATGTTCTGAAAAAATGCTCGATTTTCTCTTGTATTTTCTTTACTTGGACTTACTTCCTGGTTTCAGAATTGAAAGGACAACGATGAGTGCAACAACAAGAAGCAATATGGTAGAGATCATCATGCATTTTCTTGATCTCTTTTGCAAGCTCTTGGCCGTCTGCAATGCATCTGTACCCGATCGAACATGATCCACCGCATTTGTAACCTGTAATGAAGATGGCAAACAAAAGCTTCAAAATAGGGCAAACTGAGATCTTAAAGAATAAATGTAGCATGGAATTATTTATAGGCTGCACAGTTGCACACAAAAGAAGGATAAAAGAACACATTTATGTGACATCAAATATGGAATAAACTAATCTCTTATTATTTTTATTAATAATATTTCTAAGTTTCCTACTAAATCGAATTGTATCGCAACCGGTTTTTCAATTAGAAAATTCAACCTTTGTCTCAGAGCAACTAAGATCAAGCATCATAACAATTGGAGAAGGAAAAAAATACTGAGGCGTAAAACTGTTAAAGCCAACGGTAAAAATAGCATTTGGTTCTCTCAATGTTGTAGCAATGAAATGCCAAATAAACCTTGGTTTTTTAAGTAGCAACTTAGACATAATATGTCTAATGAGATTTAGGAAAAAACAGTTTGCAGAGACTTTTATATAGGTTTTTATCTCTGATAATGCATTTTTTCACTCGACTTTTACTTTCTTTCATCAATTGTTGAAGTATCCCTTGGTGACTTGTCATTAGAGCCACTTAATTACTGAAGCGAGTGATCACTATGTAGAATATAAGACCTAATGTTAAACAAAAATAGCCTAACACATTTCTGGTACCAAACATTGTGCACAACATATAATAGCTTAAAAATATATAAATAATGCTCATAAAAAATTTACACTTAAGCGAATCAAATCTACTATTTTCACATCACATACATAAAACACAAATTATGTTCAAACATAAATAAATAAATAAATTATTACTTTGTTTTTTGCCCCCTTCTTGATCAATTTTAAAATTTCTGAATCAACATAATTTTGGTGTTAAGTTTGAAAGATGAATCAGTACTATGGAAATAGAGAATTTGGTGCTAAGTTGTGTATATTTGTATATATTTTTAATCGATTATGTGTCGAACATTATGCATGGTGCACAAAATCTTTGTACCATAAAAGAATCTTCTCTTTTTGTTTATACATTGGTGCAAGGTTCGTTCGCTGCAAACTCTGCGTCATTGTCGGAGATGCAAAGACAGCAACGGTTATGGCTTGAGCGTGGAAGAAAACGGAAAGCAAAAGATTGAAAGAAAAAACTTCTAATTATGTTAATAGTTAATTTCCATGGTAATTGATTTGTACCCAATTTGACAACTAATAATTATGTTTAAAAGGGGTGAAAATTATTCGATAGTACATGGTTATACAGTAGTTAGTGTATAATTTTAAATCGTTAAATTTATTTTTTTGAAAAATTATATAATTAAAAAGGTACATCTAACGATTTAAAATTGTGCTTCATCGTAATGCATGCACTGCTCATTATTTTCTTTTAAGAAGATCCCCTTTATTTATTGATTGGAGAAAGGATAATTTATTTGTATTTTGTAAATTAAAGGATGATTTATTTGTATTTTTTAAATTCTACAATTGTAAGATAGTAAGATACACAACTTGAAAATTTACACTCATCAATTTACACAGGTTAGGGCCAATTACCTTTTTTAGATTTTCACTTTTGAACAACATATTTTGAAAACTGACACTTTAAAAGAATGGTGCATCTATTTTCACCCATTTATTTACTATTCTCACACCTTTTTAGGTGAATACTTTTATGAACAATTTGTTTAAAAAGAATTTCTTCACATTTTTTGTTTTCTCTCAAAATATAAATCTCCGCACATCTATTTACACGCACATTATGAAGCTATGTGAATTTCATCTATTTATAATATTCTAAGTACACAAAAAACATAAATCTAATAATTAAGAATCGCTCTTCATTGGGGAACGTTCGTACTTGAGAATTTCCAACCAAAAAAAAAAAAAAAAAACAACAACAACAACAAAAGGAAGCTATTATTCTAGAAGAAAGAGTAACTGACACTTATGGTTTTCGTACTATTAGAGTAACTTTTGGTCTTTAAACTTTTAATTTTTATCTAACTTTACGCATATGTCACTTTTATTAGGTTCTAAGTGCATAACAATAAGCTATATAAGTTAAAATTAAATAATTATGTTATTATTTGATTGAAGAATACATTTTACAAAAATTAAAAAAAAATTCATTTAACTGTAAAACGTGATGTGATTTTGACTTATTCAATTTTATCTTTATGTAATTTTGATAGTAATTTAATTCAAATAGATAAATAGGGGCAATAATTGTTAAAACTAAAATTTTTGGGTCATAAATGCCTATAATGCTAAGTAGGGACCAAAGTGTATAAAATCCAAAATTACAAAGATTATGAATACAAATACCTAAGGGTTCGTTCAATGCACCGAATTGGATTGGATTACATTGAAGGGAAATTATAAGAAATGACCTGTTTTAAAAATATGGTCAATGTTATCAATCATTAAGAAAATAGCCATCAATTAGTTCTAAGAGACGGAGTTCATCCATGCATCATATTATTAGACCATGGCTAATTCTTAATTTTTTGAAACATAGTTTAAAATTTAAAAAGGCTTTTAGAAATCTGATTGAATTTTAAAGGATTAGACTTGATTGGATTATAAAAGATAGGATTGGATTAGATTGAAGTGGCTTAAACATATGATCAAGTAGCAAGTCACGTAGAAAGCGAAATTTAAGTGCTTGAGATTAGACCAAAACCCCTCAAACTGGTTTTCAAATCCACAAATCTAAAGACACCACCACCAATAAATCAAACTTCACACAAGAAAAGCGCCAAAGAAAAAGTAAACCAACCAGTAAAGCACACATCTAAGCAAGCAAGAAAATATGCAAAATTCTCCAACCAACTTTTGTGTTACTATTTATCATATGGTCAAGGGACAAAGGGAAAGAACTCAAGCACCCTTGTCACTCTTCCATGGTTTGAGTACTCCTACGACTATAACGGCTACGATTAATAAGAGAATGATAATAGCAATGCACATCCATTTTCGGGATTTCTTCTGGAGTTTCTTTGCAGTTTGAAGCGCAATGTTTCCTTTTTGGACATGGTCCACTGTGTTTGTAACCTGGACAACACTCTCATTAACATGGAAGGACCACCGAGCAATAGCCACGTTCACCGTTTTACAGACTCAAACACACATATATGCAAATTATGTATCGTTTATGCAAAAGTAAGTACGAGGAGGAAACCTGATTCTCAATGTTATCGATGATCTCTCCCTGAGCTTCGACAAGGACTGTCATGTCCATGTAGATCTGGGAAAATGGAGAGGTATATAGGTGCGATGGGGTTTTTCAATAGTAACTAAAAAAGTATTCTAAGGAATAGCCTGCAAGAAGTACCTGGTGCAAGTCGAGAAGCTTCTTTTCTATTTCTTTTACGGTGTCATGTCTCTCCTGGATTTCTTCCAATGTGTTTAGGACCTGGCATGAACCACTATTCCCGAATCAGAAGAAGCTCGGAAACTTCAAAACGATTGACAAGTATGTGATAGGGGAAAAAGGACCTGTCCTCTTCCTGATTCTTGAATTGCAGTCTGAAATATTTGCTCGCTGTTTCCGGTTTCTATGAGGTTGTCAATGGTCTAAACACATGAAAATCGTGTTACTATGATAAGATTCAAATTTAACTTCAACATTCTGATATCAGAATTCAGATTTACCTCTTCATCTGGTCTCGTACCGGTAACTGAAAAATAGAAACATGATCAACCAATATGAGATACAACTATTTTACTCTGTGCCTTTGGAATCAATCTTGATTATAACAATGGTTTACAAACCTGTCATGACCCTTCTCTCCACGACCTCGCGGTACTCATCTTGTATTCTTTGTCTGAGAGTCTGAAAAATAGATCACTAATTGAGCAGAGAGAGAAAAATAGACATCAATTACAAGCATAGTTATACCTGAAACTCGGACATTATTTCCCTGAACTTCTTAGTCAAGGCGCTGCCATTCAAATATTTGAAATGAATCAGCTTATAATAACTTCAAATGAAGTATATATTTAGAAAACAATTAAAAATGCATCATTGTAAACTTTGTCATGTTCGTCCTTGCTCTGTCAACACCAGTTCCTTTCTCACATCCAGGTTTCTGTCTGTTGGCCAAGTTCTGGATAAAAATGAGCGCGTCAATACAAAAATTTAAAAATAGACCAACCCATGTTCTTGAAAATTTAAACGATAAATGATTTACATCTTTGTTTATTGCTTCGAGTTTTGTTTTGACACTGCGCGCAATCTTCCCCACCTCATCAATGTCTTTCTCCATTCGCTTCTTGATTGCTGTGTGATAACAATCATGGAGCTCTTAGGGAATTGTAATTGCAATTAAATCTCAATTTGTCACATGATGCTGAAGAACAAAGAGAGTATCTCCATCATAGTAAACTAACAAATATCAAATGACAATCCAACCGACTCCCTGCTAGCCCATCGCGAAATTGACAAAACAATGGCAAACTAAAGATTTCAATTTTCAGACGTTAATTACCTTTCATAGCAGATGCTTTGGTAACAGATTTTGACTCCTCGTTAGCATCCTGAAAAAAAAAAGATTTGATTTAGAGTTCTATGTTACAGACTCACGCATTCACACGGATACTAAAAACCAAACCTAAGGAACTTCTGATCAAATAAATAATGTCCAACTTAAGGGTATTATATTGGAAACATGCTGAGATGTTCTGCTATAACACTTCCATTTTCTAATGTAAAATCATCACGGAAAAGTCCGATCATACACATCATCAGATTGATCAGATCAATAATCAATGAAAACACCCCGAAGCCATACCAGATTTCATTAAACATGACTACAACATAAACGTGTCAACCACGAGCCTCGGGGAAATGTACATACCTTGAGCTTCTTAAGTAGCTCTGAGAGCCTATCGACCTGTTTCTCAATGTCTTGTAGCTAAAACACAAAAGACACAAAACCGTTAGTTCAAAAAGCCGAATGCGAATGTCAGTTCAGAAATCGAAAAAATTAGGACTGCTTCGGTTCTATTTATATTGTACATAATTATTTTCTTCAATCACAAGAAAAAGCGAAAAAACAAGACAGAACAAATAAAACCTGCTTGTTGAAAGCCTCCGCTCCCAAATCAATATTTCCGCGTTGAGCTTGCCTACCGATTTCTATGTCACCTTCTCCGGATGGCCGACCTATGGCCTCGCCAACGAAGGAATCCTACAGTCATTACAAATAAAAAATAAAAACAAAATCGAATCCAAAGTTCTTTATGATACAAAAACAATGACCTGACAAACTACAATTAGACATTATATATGTTAGAAAGACCCAAAGAACCAAGCTTAAACAAGTTTAAAATTTTCCCAGGTGAATCTGTTTTTCATTTCTATTTTTATTTTTTATTTTATTTTTGGTTATTTCATTGATATTAACATAGCCATGTTTGGTGTAAAGAAAAGCTACAAAAACCATGTAAAGTTCGTGTGTATATCAGACTTTTCAATATATGGGACCAAAGGGATCAACTATAGTCTATACCCCACTCAAATGAGAGAGAAATATATATAATACCAAAATTCGCAGAAACCAAAGGTACTGGCTTTGAACTTCAAATTCGTAAATTCTGAGTTCAATTAAAAAATCAATCTTAATTTACAACTGGGTTTATTTTGAAAGAAAAAAAAAAAAAAAAACCCAATCTCGCATTGACAATCACAAACAGATATTTTTTAAAAACTTCACACATAATCATCATCAAGCAGAGTCTTTGAGAGCAACCAAAATACATACAAAAACGAATTTTATAATTTTACGGCCTTTCCCATTCCCATATATTTTCTCACGGTAATACCATAGCATATTGATTAATACCAATCGCCACAGGAATTGAATTGAAAGAAAAGAAAAAAAAAAAGAGAGAGAGAGAGAAATAAATTACCGTAAGAAGGTCGTTCATGTTGAAGAAACCAAACAGTGACAACAAAGAGAAGAGGAGAGAGAGATCAAGTTCAAACTGAGAGAAAAGTGTATTGAGAGCTCAAAAATGAAAATTCAATTAAAGAAACGGATGTTTTGAGTTTATAATCTTTATTATATTATTAGGAAACGGTAAAGATAGTTATTAGTGTTAATTAATTTGATTAGAGGTATAATTCAGTAACTTTGTTTGCTGGCCGGCGATATAGGGAAAGCCAAAACGGCAGAGTTATTTACTTCAAAAAAAAAAAAAAAAAACGGCAGAGTTATGACCCACGCACTCTTGCAAGGCGTTACCTACGACTTTATACAATTGTTTGTTTGTTTGTTTGGATTTTTTTTTCCCTCTCTCGAGACTCGAGAGGAATGTTCGTACTTTGTAGAATGTAAATTAGTCAATATATTATAGAAGATTATGTGGTGGGGCACGTTATACATATAAAATAATTTTAGACCATCAAATTTATCTTTTAAGTAAATTTATTGTTTAAAATTATTAATTTAATGATCCAGAATCATTTTATGTGGTGGGCGCCCCACTACAGTCACATTATATTTTATATTATATTTTTTAAGAACAAAACAAAGAATTATTAAGGGAAATTACAAAAAATAAATAAATAAAACTACTACTTAATAATGATATACTCTTTTGATTTCTTCTATATGTTTATAATATAAAAAATGATATATATATATATTAAAAATTTAAAAGTACACCACAAACAGAATATAAATTATTACTGTGTAAAAAAATAGATATTTCTCAAAATTTCTCTATAATTAAGGATGTAAATAGAGGTCCATGGAGCAAACCTGGAAGTTCGGAATGCGGTAATGGTCGAAGTAGAAGTTGGAAAAGTTGGAAGTCCCAATCCTATTAATATACGAACTCAAAGAAGTAGGGGTGTGCATAGAACCCGACAACCCAACCCGAACTAACTTGACCCGAACTAACCCGAACACAATTCGGGTTCAACCCAACCCAACCCGATATTTATAGGGTTGGGTTAGGACTCAACTTTTTAGATTTTGGGTTAACCCAACCCAACCCGACTATTATTAAAAAGATATAAAATATATATGTAGTCTCTTTATTTCTCTTATTTACTATAAGCTATTATTTACTTTGTGTTATGAGTTTTAGTTTTTTTTTTCATGAAGATGCTCACTATTAGCATTTTTATATATCATTGTACATATTATGTACACTATATTAATTTTTATAGGTTTTTTTTTCAAAAAAAAAAAAAAAAGAGACAACCCGATCAACCCAACCCGTACAATTTTTAACGAGTTGGGTTGATATTTTTGTAGGGTTGGGTTGGGTTGAAATTTTGTCAACCCGACATGATCGGGTTGGGTTGGGTTAAAAGGACTAACCCCGTCCAACCTAACCCGTGCACAACCTTGCAAAGAAGAATAGTTGTTAAAATCCATAATTTCCTAACAGTTACTATTACCGCTCAATGACCGTGACCGTTACAAATATATTTTTTTTGCTAAGAGCCGTTACCGTTATATGCGGTAACATTTACCATATTAATTTATTTATTTAAAAAAAATGAAGTTGTCAAATCACCCAATTCGACGGTCAAATATTTTTAATAAAAAACATTTGGCCCAATAGCAAACGAGAAAAAAAAAAATAAAAAACACTAACGGTCATTAGTAAAAGGGAGAATTTCAAAATAAAGTCATTCTTGATATCACTTAATAATCTATACCTCATATGGTATGCTCTCTTTATTTTCATTCTATGTTTGGAAGTGTAAATTTTGGGATATAAATTAAAAGTGCAACACACATGGGGTATAGATTATCATTGTGTCAAAAATGGGGCATTCATCAAAACCCCTCTTAGTAAAAACCCCCCTCTCCACTTCTTCTCATTCTTATATAAAAATCCATTACCTCTCCCCCTCCTCAATACTTTTTTCACACGTAATATTCTTAAAAAATTCTCTGAAAAGTCCAAAAAATTCTCCAAAAATTATAATATATTTTGCATAGTCTTCTACATCATCTGTAATACCACAACATAACTATATGGTAAGCTTGATTACATTAAAGAGTATTAGTAATACGTAAATCTAATACAAAAATTTTGGACCAATTTGAATCTTTCAAAGTGGTTTCATAGACACCGTAAAGTGTTTATACATCAAAAGTATCTGTAAACATATGTGATAGATCGTAAATTTACTTAATTTTATCATGCAATTACTCCTAAATTTATGTCAAAACACTTTGAGTTTTTATCTTTATTGGTGATTTCTTTGATATATAGGTTAATTGGGAGTAAAGAGAGCAAATCGAACAAAAACAAGAAAATTCAGAGCAATTTGAGTTAAGGAAAATGAAGGTTTCATTTTGTGATAGAATTACATAAAGATTTCTAGAAGTTTTATATAACATATTGCATATTATTTAATGATCTTCGAAAGAGCTTTCCAACGGCGTATTACATGCACGATTCTGATAAGTAACGAAGAAGATATACCTATTTGAAAATCAGTACGCACAGCCTCTAAGGACCGCGGCACCCAAAACAAGCGCCGCGGTGCCCAAAGCAAGCGCCACAATGCTACTTGCGATTTTGGCCCGAAGCACTGCGAAAAAGCCCAATATTACCCTAATTTGACCTACAATACAATGAAGACTCAAAAGAGGCATCTTCCATTGAACTTAGAGAATCTACGAGAGCAATTGGAGTCGTTCTTCGAGCCATCTCGTCGCTCGAGTTATCACTTTCTTCTCTACATTTTTCTTATTTTATTATTGTTATGTGAGATTGTACTCCACATCGTGTGTGACTAATTCTTTTATTTGTTAAAGTGTAGATGGATCTCAATTATTGATTGTTATTTCAAAGTTTAGTGTGTTTAATTCAAGCTCATCATTGTTCGTTTATTCTATTCGGGTTTAATTGTGTCAAATTTGCTTTGTCAAGGGTTTTTCTATGAATTTATTGTCAATTGAATTGATTATATCTAGGTTGTAAGGATTATAACCCAAGAGGAAAACATTCGAGCGGTCAGGAATAGAGTAGAATAGCTTAGGTTGGTGTGAGATCGAGAGATAAGGATCATCTAGGTAGCCGAGATAATTTGAGTTGTGAAATCGAGAGGTGGAATTCTTAGATTATCTCTAGAGTAGAACTTAATGAAGGTAAGGTTAATGGGTCGTATAGAGATATAGGATTGGGAACACTTGCACATTCTTTATGCGGCATTCGACAGAGGGTATAAAGATAATACATTGCTCTAGATTAGCGAAATTGACGAATTAGGATTAACGCACACTAATATGGAGAAATAACATAGTAATTGAGTGAAATCGAAACCCTAGAATCGTTCTTCTTCTTGATTTTCGTCTTTTAATATTTAGCATTTTAATTTAGTTTATTTTAATTTCTCGTTATACTCGAATTTCATCGCTTAGATAAAATAGGATATTGAATCTCAATAGCTAATCTTTATTCTTAACGTCAATCCTCATAGGTACGATATCCAGACTCTTCTAGTCCACTTTATTAGTTGAGCGATTTGTGCACTTGCAATAGTTCATAAATTTTGCAACAACAAGTGTACAAAACATAAGTATTAGTATTCATCGAGAATAAAAGTACTTCGTAGTATAGTTGTTATATACGCAGAATATATAAACAGCTCAAAAATTTTGCCACAAGCTCACAGTTATCCAATATGCATTAGATGATGGGCTCAAGAGCTCTCTAGTCAACGTTCTTGACTCTTACTGCAAAATTTCGTTCTCTGCATCACAAGAACACTAATGAGCGAATTCCTAATAAATAAAAACAACGCTAAATGAAAATGATTTAAGACATGTCAATTTTCATTTGTCATTGTACCATAATTCTTATAAAACATCTTCATAATCATTCTAACTAAAAATACTTAGTTGGGCCCATAACGTACCCAACTCGTCACGAAGGCCATGCTAAGGCTGTTCATAAATAACCGAAATCCGAAATACCGCCCGAAACCAAAACTGACCGAAAAAAAAATTTGAGGCCTAAAAAATTTGGGCAGTTTTGGTAATTACTGAAAATTTTGTGGGCAGATTTTGGTATTGATAAATTAAGTTTCAGTATTACCTAAACCGCCCAAAATTTTGGGCTCTTTTTCATTTTTTCCCTAGGCTTTAAACCCAAGCAGCCAAGCTCGTGCCCAAAGTCCCTACCATCCTTCTCCGAAGTCCGAGTCCCACCTCTGAGATCCCGACCCCAGCCTCGTCGAAACCAGCGCCTCGCTGACTCCAGCCCCTTGCAGACCCCAGCCCCGTCAATCCCAGCCCCCCGCCGAACTAGCGCCCCCCGCCGACTCCAGCCCCCTGCCAACCCCAGCCCCGTAGACCCAACCCCCGACCCCAGCCCCCCGCTGACCCCAGCCCCCCATTCCTAAGGAGTAAGTTCCCTTGAGCTTATGCGCTTTATTCCCTGTTGAATGATTTTTATTTACTTCTTAATACTTTCAACACTCAACTGCACATATTCAAATCTCTAATTTTGAATGAGCTGAGCTTTGTATGGGTTAAGTTGGAGTTTGTATTTGATTATATTAGATATTGATTATTGACATTTCCTTTTTTTTTTTTTCCCTTTTTTATGGTCAATAATGATGATTATGAAGTTGGAACATATTGCAAATCGAAGCAGTGGCTTTTTTATTGTTAGATGTGATAGATAATCTACAGGATTAATGAACATTAATTTATACGTATAATCAAGCGTGCTAAGCAAATTGAAGCCGTGGTCTTGTTACTGTTAGATCTTGTGCATATTGAATCAGTTTTTGGAACGTCCATAAAGAATTTCTTTAGACCTTGTGATTCTCAATTGTTGTGAAATTAGGGATATAGTAATTGCTTACAAGTCTTTCTTAAACACCATGGAAACGTTTGTTTTTGTTGTGAAATTAGGATATGGTAATTAAGCTTTGGATTGTTAATTGTGATTGAGCTTCATTGTTCCTCTGAGATATGTCAGTTTGTGTTTTAGTTGCTGAATCGAACGTGATGATAAAAAACGGAGGCTTTTTGGTTCTTGTGAATTAGCCTCTCGTAAGCAATTGTGCATTGTTTTTTAGTGAACCTCTGTTTATTTAGTGAACTTATGATTGTGAATTGTGAGTTGTGAATTGTGAAGTTGTGATTGTGAATTGTGATTGTGAAACTTAATTGTGAGTTGTGAATTGTGAACTTGTGATTGAGAATTGTGAACTGTAAACTTGTGATTGTGAATTGTGAACTGTAAACTTGTGATTGTGAGTAATTGCTTACAAGTTACAAGTCTTTAGATAATACGTTTCAAGTTTATGGACAAAATATTATATATATATATAAAAGTTCGAAATCAATAACATATTTTGCTTTTTGGTTAACTGCCCAAAACCGCCTAAAAACTGCCATACCAAAACCGAAACTGCCCAATATATTTTTGGGTAGTTTTAGGCTTGAGTTTTTATAATTCTGACGTTCTTACCGAAATCAAAACCGCCTAAAAAACCAAAAACCGCCCAATGTTCACCCCTAGGCCATGCTAATCTGCTCTATATTGTTCCAATTTTATATGATGTATCCCCGATAACATACACAATATATAAAATTATTATTTATAAATTTATTGAAAGGAATCTAAATTTTTGGGTGGTTACTTCTTATGCTAAGTAACATACTAGTGAACTGGATATCATTTCTACCGATCACAAAAAAAAAAAACATTTTTAAGGTTGGTAGAGAGAATTAACTCACAAGTTTTAGAATAATAATAGAGCCTTTAAATAGGCTAGGGTTTTGTTATAATTAAAATAATCAAATAAAATAATTTAAATGACGTAAAATAGCATAATTTCGTCCATAAAAAGCATATGATTTATTACGTAAGGAAACTAGCTATAAATAGCATCAAAACACAGTTTTTCAAACTTGTTGAAATCGCAACTGGAGACATATTGCCAATTTTTTGCGATGCATCACCATTTTTTGCGATATGTCGCCTTGTTGATGGCGACATATTGCTACCTTCTTTGTCTTGTGCAACAAAAATGCTTATTGTGATGACCTCAAAGTCAATCGAAACCCTAACAAATTACATGTGCATGATTAAAACATGAAAATAACAATAAAAAGTCTTATAAAGATGCTCGAAATACTCTAATTTTCTCAAATAAAAAGCAGCTTGAATTTGGATTGTCGGGTACCTCGAGCCTCTCCGATGTGTTATGCAATTCGTTGACAATGTCTGCAGCAGTATCATTTTACTTGCATTTGTGTCAAAATGTACAAAATATTGTGAGAATTTTATATTAGTTTTTACTAATATAAAATTCTCATTAAACGTTAATCTTTACTATTTCTCCAATGTTTCAGGCACTTACACAGCCCATAAAACCAAAATTTATGGGAAGTTAAAGTTTTTTTTATAGCATTTGGAGTGTCGATTACCGGTTAGGTTTATTTTCATTCCGTTATTCACGTTGACAGTACTTTTTTAACAAATAAGTACCAACAAACGTTGTTGATGGAAGTTGTAATGGATGGCGACAACCACATCTTCCCTATAGCATTTGCTATAGTTGATTCGGAGACGACGTTCCTTGAAAATGATTCTTTGAGCATCTAGGAACGCCATTGGAGATTGAAATGACATTATCATTGTTTACTGTCGTACTAGTACTATTGCAAAGACAATTGTAACGACCTTTTTCGTTGCTCATATGCATGCAACACCTTTTGAGCAATGTGAAGAAGAAATATAAAAATAATACTATTAAATCCATTGTTCTACTGTTGTGTTGGGGCTTACATAAGAGATGAGTATAAACATTACGTGGATTCATTGTGTTCCATTAATGGGATGTTAAAAAATACCTTACAGATTATGATCCTATCAGGTGGGCACGTTTACATTTCACTTGAAAATGATACAACATTATGACAAGAAAGGTCTCTTAATGTTTGAATGCAATTCTTAAGGAATTAAGAAATTATCAGATGCGACATGTCGTTAAACCCAAATAAATAACAAGAAAATACAATTAATCTTTTCTTTTTCTTCCACATTACCATTTATCACACATATAATAGAAGTGCAATCAAACTATATTGTATTCCATATTATATTTTTCACCATAATCAATCAAACTACACACACTCGCTTTACTCTCTCAGAAGAAAAGAGCTATAGTTTGTGGACAACATGGTTTGTGATTTTTAAACTTGGATATTTATGAGGCTTCCTCTGCTAGTAGAAGAAATAATATGTCAATTGGAATATTATTGAACAATTTTTTTTTTCTTATTTGAAGAGGCTTCCATTGCTATTTTAATTTTTTGTTTGTAAGTTTTTTTACTGTATTTTTTTTTCATTACCAAGGTTTTGTCCCATTACGTTTTCTTTGGAAGGTTTTTAATGAGGCAATCTAAATCTATAAATAAAAATTCTCTTTTTTTTTCCCTCCAAAATTGGTTCATCTTAATATTTATTTTTTCTTTTTTTTTTTTATAATGGGCCCAACTCGCATTGACCCATTTAGGCGCGGACCATATAGGCCTGCGGGCCGCCCTAGATATATTTCAAATGGGCTTTGGCACGGGTCGGGCCAAGGTTTCTCTATTTTAGTACAGTTGGGCCCAGCCCGCAAAAAAGGAATAACTGGGCCTGGTCGGCCTACAGCCCCAAACAAGCCAACGTTAAATAGATAGGGTCGGCCCGAGCCTTGCCTATTTGACACCTCTAGGTGAACCTATCCAATAACTATTATAGAATTCTATAAGATTATTTCTAGTAGTTACCCTAGAAACAAATTAATACTACGGCCATAAAATCTTAACAAATTTTTCAGGGCAAGGGTGTTCGCCTATGCTAAGTGGGAGGTTCGCACTAGCTATATATTTATCTAATGCTTCTCTAGCTACTTGAGGATCAAAGGCACTTACTCGTTAGGCGTGTTGCCCTCGTAATGTCACACCAGTAGTAGTCGTTGTCCCCTGCTTTTTTGATGCTGCCACTTGCTCACACTGACATCATATATGGCTAGTTTTAAGACCCGTTGTCACAGTTAATGAATGCACGTTCATCTTCATCCTACAAGTCTTGCACCATGCCCATCGTATAGTCGTACCATCTTTATAAAGTTGTTCGTATATGTGATCAAATATGTTCCATACCTTTAAATGGATTTTCTTCCTCTTGGAACGTGAAGAAGACTCTAATTCAGAGTGTATTGTTATTGATGGGCTTGATTTTGAAAATTTCTTTACAATTTTTGATGCCTAGAAACACTATAGATTTCACATGAAGGAGTACTAAAGGAATGTGATGCATTTAATTGCAATTAGGAACAATTTTTAGTTTAGAGTTGAATGGTCAACTTTAACAAGATATTTTCTTGAGTGTGTTAAAGATAAGTGTGGTATGAAGCTGAATATTGTTAGTGTTAAAGATATTGTCTTGAGTGTGTCTTTTATGAATGGAGAATTTATTTATGCTTGGATCATGTTATCACTTAGTGCTCATAATGACAGTTGTTGATACAAAATTTTGTAGCTACTAACATGTGTAAAATAATGGAAAGAATAAAGCAGAGTGAAATGTGAAATGTAAAGACAAAGAATGATAGTAACTTGAGAGTAATTGTATTTCTCATAATATTATTTTTTTCGTAATCGTTGGCTATTTATAGCCGTACAATATTGTTGATAGGATTGAAAATATGCAAAAGTAATTATGACAATGGGCGACTGACAAAGTCCCTCGACGAGCCGGGCGGCTGACTAGTGCCCATGGAGGAGCCGGACGTATGGTAGCCGCCTATATGGTGATCGAGCAGCTGGCAGCAGCTCAAGGGAGAGACGGGCAGCTGCCGATGTCGGGAGACTGGCAGGCGCCCAAGGGGGTGCCGGGCAGTTGGTAGCCGCCCGAAGGCACTGGTAAGAGGCTGCTGGGCACCTGTGATGATTGGTCGTCACCGGCCTTTCGTGTCGTGGGTCGCATTCTTGAACCCCTGTTGTTGTTCCATACTTGAGCTTTCTGTAGGACCGGCCCACTTCAGCTCTTAAACTCCGAATGTTTGGGCCTTAAGGCGAATTGGGCCCAACAACAGTTATACTTTCATATATTGATTTTAGGATTTGTTTTGTTTAATTTCATTCAATTTTTCATTGTGATCTGTTTCTTTTATAGCATTTTTTACTTCTGTTATTTATTTATTTATTTTTTTTACATTCATCGTTTTTTACACGAATTTTTTTTATAGTTTTCAATTAATGTTTTTTCAAGTCTACATCAAATTCGAGCTTCGAGGCGATGAAACAAAAATAAAATAAAATATTAGCCAACAACAATACTAGTAGAATAAAGCTTTAAGGGAAAAAGGGTAAAGTAACAATATAATAAAACAAATACAAATTGCTATATCTTAATTTACCAAAACATGACAATGAGTTCAAAAGATAAGATTCCATATTTCAAACTCTATTTTAAAAGATGACGTGAAAGATTTGAAACAACATACTTGATTTTTTTTTGGTTATTTTAACAGATACAAAAAATTAAAGGTAATCTATACAAATACCCTCATGATGTTGTGCTATCGTTGCAAGTTGCACCCTGATATTTTAAAACTGGCACTTGTGCCCCTTGATGTTTGAAAACGTTATAAGTTTACCTCTTTAACTTCAATTTTTTTTTTAAAATAGATAAAATTAGGGGGTATGAATACAAAATTTTAAAAGATCGGGGTGTATTTTGAGGGAAAAAAAATATATAGGGTCTTTGTGAAAATAATTAGAGAACTATTTACTATAATATTCTTAATTTTAAAATGTTTGATCTTTAAAAAGTTGTACATATGCTAACAAATCATTGTTACATTATTAATTTAATCAATTTTTTTACGAATTGTGACAAGGGGACATACCTATAAGTTTTTAAAACTTTAGGAGGCAAGAATGATATTTTTGAAACATTAGGGTGCAATCTACAACAATAGCACAACATCGGAGGGCTTTGTATAGATAGCCCAAATATTAATTAGTGTGAAAGACGATGTGTGTTTTTTTTTTTAATAATATGTTATAAAGTGAAAATTTTAAAACTTTAAGGGGCAAATTAGTAGAAAGAAATATAAAAAATTTAGACCATTTAATTACATTTACTATAATTTGGGACAAATTATGTGTTCAAAAAATGGCGTTCTCAGTATTGTAGCTGCAATAAAAGAATATCATCTAATGTTATTTTAAAGAGAGTGAATTTAGAAAAATTGAAATAATATTAAAAAATAATATATGATTTTTTTTGGGAAAATTACAGGAAATAGCAAAGTTTTTTTTTTAAGTTTAAAAAAATAGCACATGTTTCAAAATATTCAAAAATAACATTGCCAAGATTTTTATATCAAAAAACAGTATACAAATATTCACACATTGTTACAAAAATTTCTTACAAATATGTAAAATTTTCATTATTTTTTGCATCATAAAATTTTTATTAGTGCTATTTTTTTAATATTTTAAATGTGTTATTTTTTAAATAAACTATTTAATTTCAGCTTATTTTTGCAATTCACTGTTCCTTTTTATTATGAAACACTATTGGAAACAACAGATCATGATTTGTTTAGGCTAAGAGGCCTCTCTTCATATCACTGATATAAACCAATCCTAATGGAGCTCTAAACTAGTGGCAATATTAATAAGAATTCTTATTGTTGTCAGCAAAAAAAATAAATATATGTATATATATGTATATATATATAGAGAGAGAGAGAGTGTAACGACCCAAAACTCAAAACGGTATTTTGGTTCCTAAAAATACGGTCAAATTTGAACTTTTTAAATTAAGTTACAAAACCAAACTTTTAATATTAAACATGAGGTTCACCAATCCTCACCATAACCAAAATAAATTTAATTTTAACATTTACAAAAAAAAATGCGGAATTTAAAACTTTTCTTTGCCAACGATTAGCCGGTAGTCCACGTAAAGTTTTACAGGTCGGTCCCGTATACACTCGCTATTCCCGTCGTTATCGCTTCGCCCTTTCTGTTTTTTTTTTAATAAAATACCTGCGACACGAGCACACTAGTGAGCTATTAGCCCAGTAAGTGGATTAGATAGATAAATTGCTAAGTCTGCAGGTAACATACAATCAAGAGGTATCACAATATTATAATTCAACAAATGGATAGACTCGATAATCGAGTCGTCGTAGTTCGAAGAGTAAACAACACTCTTAAATAATCTTGCCCGCGGAGTAGAATTCAGATATAATGTGCTGAACTTACGCGGGATAAAATACCTGCAAAGGAGTTGTGACATGTAACGAGGTCGGATTCAACGACCCATTAATCTCGATAAAGTTAATCTCATACTTTATTCTAATTTCACTCAAGTTCACAACTCTCTGACTTAGCTTATAAAAATATGTGTGCACACGGTTTACTATTTAAGAATTCTTGATTCTATAATATTAGGGAGGTCGCATCGGCCTTACCCCTTCTTTAGACCTCTCACGGGTCATTCCAAAATTTAATACACATCTAAACCCGTTCGCGGGTTGTTCTAGAACTTATACAAATCTGGACCCTCTACGGGTCATTCTAGAACTAAGCAACTCTGAACCCTCTGCGGTCGTTCGAGAAATAAACAACTCTGGACCCTCTGCGGGTCGTTCTAGAACTAAACAACTTTGGAACCTCTGCGGATCGTTCTAGAAATAAACAACTCGGGACCCTCTACGGGTCGTTCTAGAACTAAACAACTTTGGACCCTCTGCGGGTCGTTCTAGAAATAAACAACTCTGGACCCTCTGCGGGTCGATCCGAAACTTCTCACGACTGGGGTTCCGTCGGACTGTTTCGGATTGATTGCGCAATCACCCCATCGGGTTAATTCGGGACATGCTATGGATCTTGGCCCCTCGGACCGTCCCGATATTCTTTATGATCGTGAGGACTCATCCTCCTTGGGCCTCTCTGCCCATTCCGAAACCTTTTACGGCCAGTGACCCCGTCGGGTCGTTTCGGAATTCATTATTGCATTTTACCCCGTCGGGCCGATCCGGATCGTCACATCATAAACTGTGGGGAGGGCCGTGGCTCTCCTCCCCAAGACCCCTCGGGCCGTTCTGAAAGGTGGTTCGTTGACCTCCGCGAGGTCCCTCGGGTCGCTCCGAAATCTATCATAGAAGATGGCCCCGTCGGGCTATTTCGGAACCAAATCATGATCGCGGCCCCGTCGGGCCATACCCAAATGATCAAAGTAATGCGACAGAGGAAGGTCGTCCGCCGACCTTCCCAGGGCCTCTCGGGCCGTCCCGAAACGAAATCAGTGGCCCCGTCGGGCTGTTTCGGAACCGATCATGACTTGCGGCCCCGTCGGGCCCTACCCGTATACATACAATGCTTTCGCTCCCTTTTTCTTGTCTTAGAGTTTTCTCTTTGACCTGCAATAAAGTCTCAACAACAACAGAAACAGTTTTATGCCTGTGGTCCCATACCCACCGACATATAAGTCATACTAACACATATACACACACAAACAGACACACACACCCTGCACAATAACTTGAACCACGAAGTTGAGTAGTTTTATGTCTGTGGTCCCATACCCACAGACAGATAAACATATACGTGAACACACAAGCCAATAAACATCTAGAAGGACACCACATATTATAACAAACCTACAGTCCCATACCTGCAGGCTCGTTGCACAAAACGAGACAAACATAGTCAAGAGCCCATACTCACGGCCCTAACTAGAATGGAGATTCACATAGTTTGACAGCCACAATTTTGGAAGCATCGAATGCTTAACATAATCTCAACATATGCACGATTAATTCAAGCAGGGTAAAGTATACTCGTGCCACAGTGGAGATCCACTTACCTGAGGTCCTAAGCCTCCCCGACTTGGTCCTCGCGGTTTTCCTCTTTTGACGTCCCTCTTTGGAGTATGTGGTGTGACACTTCTGTCGAATGTGAGAATTAGAGGGTCAACATCGAAGTCCACTAAATATTCGAGAGGAATGAAACTTTAAGAGTTAATGGACTCATAGAATGGGACACTAGACAGTGGGTCGAGCAATGGTTCGTCGAGAAATCCCTCTAGGGGTATTCTCGTCCCGAATGTCGTTGACTTAACGCAACAATAAATCCAGACTATCGGGCCTTTCGTTTGACTAGATTAGGTGAGAAATGAGTTCCTTAAACTAATCGGTGTCTGACTTTATTTTATCACGTATTAAATATTCGAGCCGAAAATCCGGCAGAGTTTCCCCTGTTTTTCGGATATCCCGGCCGAAGCCTTCACCTAATTTCAACCCAGCACCGAACTAATTTCGGTCACAATCTTTCACAATAACTACGCAGACGATGCCGTAATTGTAACAATTAATTTCAAAATATAATCATAATTCAACACCGAGCCTCAGTGGCTCGGATTCCACATAAAGAGAGCGACCATAAAAGCAATACATTTGAAATTAAATCAACTTCCAAGTCGTCATTAGTTCTCTAAACCGAAAATCGCCTTTGGCTGCTTGCTTATACCTTTGGAATAGGACGGCGAACATTTGTGCGCCCGAACTTGCTTTGTTGACATTCCTGCACGATTTGCGAGAATGAAAGAATCGAATTAAGTTTCGAACTTAAACAAAAGCGAGACGTGAAACGCTCGAACCCGCGGCTCGATACTCGTTTTAAGCTCAACCAGGCAATCAAGGCTCGTGCAAAAACCAAATCTCCAAACTCACACAATTTTCTTTTTATTAATTTTCTTAATTTAAGAAAATTCTCAATCTCTTGCTAATTAGGATAATGATTCAAATGTACTCAAATTTATTTATTTATTTATTTTTTTTTTTTTTACAAAACATTCACAAAAGAAAAAATCCTTGTCAACTTGTTAAATTCTCTAATTATTTTCTAAAGCGACATTTCTAGATTTCCAAAACAACACAAACTTTAACCATTTTACATTGCTGAGGCACTTGAAACATTATTCTCCTCGACTAGTCATTTTCCAAATTATTTTACCTCGATCCGAAAAACTTGACACGAGCATAACACGCATTGAGTGCCATTAAATAGTCAAACTCGTAAATTTTCTCAAATAATAAGCTAGCTTTGAATTAGCCAAAGACTCCAAAATTGTGAAATCACCGTGGTAATTCAAAAGGGTCATAATCATAAACAACTTCAAAGTCTTGGCCTAATTCCACACAATCGCGCAAATATTTTAGAATACGCACAAACATACTTTTGAACCTAACATAAATAAATTATAAAGAAACACAAAAACCATCTCAAAAAGACCAATGATAAAACCACGAGCATCTTGAAATTTCATCCTTTGTTAACTCAAAACTAAGCAACTTTGCGAATAACAAACAATCGACCACGAATACATCAGCGAGGACGACACTATTGGCAAAACGCAATCCAATACTTTTAATATTGTGATATCATGGGTTCGAGGCTCACCGAGCACGAAAAGTAGCCGGCTCGACGAGGAGCGGTGCGACTGTGAGATGAGGACTGCAGGACGAGCTTCGCCACAAGTCCGATGATGGCGAGACGGCGGTAAGGATTTCGGGCTAGGCTCACGGCAACTGCAACCGCAAAGACGAGACGTGCTCGAGGCTGCTTTAATTCGGGCTCACAGAAGGTGGGATCGTGAGCTCGAAACTTGGCGGCGGCCAGATCGGGGCAACCGTGAGCAGGCGAAGCTCCGGTGAGTTCGGCGAGGTAGCAGCTGGTCGGCGCGAGGAGGCGTATCACCGGAGGCTCAGGCAGAGCTCGTGCAGGGAGGCTCGGATCGGAGGTGGACTTGCACGACGACGCGTGAAGGCTGGGCTGACGAAGGCGGAGCTGTGCGAGCAGGGTCGCTGCGGGAAGCGCGCGGAAAGCTCGCGCTCGTGCTCACGACGGTGCGGCTGTGGCTGAGCGGCGCGATGGAGAAGCACGCCGCAGAGTCGGCTTGTTCTGGGGGAGTCGGGGCTGTGCGAGGAGGCGGCGCGGTTCAGAGGCGCGGCTCGAGGACGCGGCGCGCTGGGTATGAGGTGCGCGGGGTTGGGCTCGAGGGCTGAGCGCGCTTGGAAGCGCTCGAGGCGGCGTGACGAGTCGGGGGCTGGGCGAGCGAGGGAGTAGCCTTGGTGCTCCGGCGTACGGAGGCGCGAGCTGGGCGGAGGAGGCCCAGCGAAGCTCGGGCTGAGCTCGTCGGCGTCGTGCGTGGAGGAGGCGAGCGAAGGGAGCTCGGGGGCTGCGCAGCTCGGCTGAGCACTGGCGCAGGCGTCGCGGCGAGGGGACAAGGCGCGGGCGGGGTTAGGCCGGCGTGGTTGGGTGCACGGCGGCAGCAATGAGTGGGGAGGAGAGGTTCTGAGAGATTGAGAGAGATGAAGAGAAAAAGAGAGGGAGTGTGCCGGCTGTGGAGAGGGGAAGAAGGAAAGGAAAAAGCCCTAATGGGCTTGGGCTCAATTTGGGGCAAATTGACCAAAAATTGACGAATCTGATTTTCGGTATAATTCTTCCGTGAATTTTAATATTACACAAGTAATTGGACACCGAGACTTAGGAATTTTAATATCATATTCAAATGGAAATTTGATTCCTAACATGCTCAAATATTCAAAAACGCACAATTAATATTTTGCACCGATATTTATACATGGCCATGAGTTAGCCAGATTTGACGAAACTGACTAACTCCCCTTAAATTAAATTAACCATGATAATATTAAAAACGCATTTGTCTCAAAATTCATAATAAATACTCGTATAAGTAGCCTCGGTTTCAGGTTATTACAGAGAGAGAGAGAGAGAGAGAGAGAGAGAGAACAAGCGTACGTTGTCTAATGCAGCGACATAAAAACATTAGCTTATAAAATTTTATATCAAAGGAGGATAAATACACATTTTTTTTTCTTTATTATTCTGTTGTTCCCTTTTTGATACAAGTTCGCAATGGCCGATGACTGTTGGATCCAAATACATGCTGACACTCTTTAACCTGTATCATTATGCCAAAATAGAGAATCAAAACACCTATACGTAACGTCGAAAAGAATATACATCTATCTTCTATATATATATATATATAAAAAAGATAAAAGTAGGAAAATACTCAGAATTTATATAACAATAAAAATAAATATTCAAAATTTTAAAATAATTGAGTTTTTAGTCAATTCGTTAATTATTTACACATGCTTTTAATAACTAAGTTAATTATCACCACTTACTACTGTGTAAGTAATTGAATTACTGGAATAGTTAGTTATATTTTTTAAAAAATTAGGTAATAATTTAAATTAATGATTAAAAATTGGATATTCATTATAATTTCTCATATATATATATATTAATATATATATATATATATCCTTTTTTATTTAAAATGAAAGTACTTCTATTATAGCTCCCTAATATATATAAATCTACACACATTCCTCATGTAAATAAAAAAAAACTCATTTATCTTTTGGTTTTTTGCCACGCAATAAAAACTCATTTATCTAGTAATATATATTTTCGAATTATGTACTATAATGCCAGAGGAGCATACCAAACAGGAAACAGCATATGACCAATATTAGACGGCATTATCTTTTCCTTTACAAACGAAATTAGGAAGCTTTCTCTTATAGTCCTATACGCTAGCTAGTGAATGAATGATCTACGCATAAATATCTCTCTCGATTACATAATTGCATTAAACCCTAGTTTTTTTGTTTTTTTGTTTTTCCTTTGCGTTGTTTTACTCCTAAATTCAAACCTTCCTTCTTTTTTTTTTTTTCTTTTTTTTTTTCACACTTCACAAATTAACCCGCCATGAACATGAAATCCCCTAATGTCCCTACCCCTTCATCCCGCCGGGGCCTCAAAATCTGCGGCGGCGCGACGGCGCTTGCCTTGATCGTCGTCGCCGCCGTCTTCGTGACCTTGTTGTTCACCCTCTTCCAGCCAAAAGACCCCGAAATCACTGCCCGACCCGTAGGCCTCGAGAACATTATGAACCTTTCTGTTTTTCCCATCAACAATGTCACGTTGAACATGTCCATAACAATCGACAACAAGAGGAACTACGGCAGCTTCAAGTTCAAGAACGGCACGGCCTACGTGAACTATCGCGGCGGCGTTGTCGCGGAGGTTCCCGTAGGGCACAACCTCGTCCCCGCCCGAGGAAAGATCGACATCAACGCGACAACCGATCTTATGGTCGGTAAAATGCTTTCGAATCCCGAGTTTTTCGACGATTTCATCGCGGGGAGCCTTAACTTGACTTCGACCGCGAGTTTTCGCGGGAGAATGAATTTGTTCAACATCTTGAAGAGGCGAGCCACGGCCTTTAGCGATTGCGAGATCTCGGTTTTTGTTGCTTCTGGAGAGGTTCAGTCCAAGTGCAAGACCAAGATCAAGCTCTAGTTTAATTTTCCTAACCTTTTTTTGTTTCATTCTTGGATTGTTTATATATTTTTTTTCCTTCTATTAATTGGTGATGTTGATGGCCTAATTTTCTTTTTTCATGAAGCAGTTTGTGAAGGTATTAATTGTTTTGATTTAATTGGGAGTTGATATCTTTCTAATTATGGAGTTGATAGTTGATGACGATCTCTCTCTTGGATTGAGAATATTAATTAGTATCGTCACATATATGGTAGCATAGTTGCTCTTTAAATTATCTTTTATTATTTGCTCGCAGCTGATTCACATTGAAAACTATCATAATTAGTTAGTATTAATTAAAAAAAAATAAAATAAATTGCCAATCTCTCCAAATTTGAACCTTCGCTCATGACTCGGTGACTATTCATGCTTTTGTACTTAAGAAGAAAGTTTTATATAATGTGACTTAATACTATAAGTGTTGGGCCATAATTCGTCGCAAGACCCAAAGTCCGAACATTATGAGTTCACAAGCTGACAATGGGCCAGCCCGACAGAAAGCCCAAGTAAGAACAACAACAGAGCTTTGAGAAGGCGGCCCACGACGTGAGCAGCTGGCGACACCCAACCCTCATGGGCAGCCAGCAAGCACCCGGCACTGCCGTGAGTGGCTGTCGGTCGCCCGCCTCCTCCATGGGCAGCTGCCAGTTGCCCGACACATCAATGGGTGCTTGTTAGTCGTCCGGTTTCGTAACATACGTGTAAAGTAATATATTACACCTGTAACATAATTATGATACACATATGTTACATGTATATTATACGTGTGACATAAATATGTTACATTATATTACACGTATGTTATATGTAACATGTTTTGTTACACGTATGCTGGCTAAATCCTTATTTTATGAAACTATGGCTAATTTTTAAAAAATTAGCAAAAAATTTGGTTAAATCCTTAAAAATCTCTATAATAATTTGTACTTTGTTACGTTTTATCAATATAAAATATATTTTAATACATATTAATTAGTTTGTCCAATTGTTCAGTTGTTATAATTAAGCATACACGCCTATCTTGATTATTAGTGTTACTCTCAAACTTCAATAGCAATAGTATAACGGTAATTCTAACGATAAAAAAAAGATTGGCTATTTTCTTCGATCAAACTTTGTTCTGTTGTCTACTATACACGGAGTGAAGCGGCTTATCTAGGCTGCCAGGAGAGCAACTCCAAGTTGAAATAATAATATATGCAAGTTAATGTATATTACACATAGACTTATTACATATTTATTAAATTAATAATATATTATGTATATTAATAAATATATATTCGTACATGTTCTAGATGTGAGTATCTCAAATCGAGCGATGACAGTAGATTATGTATTCACATTGTGTATCTTTGGAGTACCATGGGTGAGATTGTAAAATTAATGTGATCAATTAACTTTGGGGTTAAGTAAGAGAATATCTATAATTTACACTTAATAAAAATAAATACTCAAATTTTTAAAGTAATTAAGTAACTAGCAAATTTATCAATTACTTGCACATGTTTTTAACTATTCTAATAGTTACTACCAATTACCAAATTATAAGTTGATAATCACTAGGCTATTTTGGTATATTTTTCAAAAGATTAGAATTTATTTAAATTAGGTGATAGAAATTGGGTATTTACAATAATTTCACTTAACTTTGAATCTTGAAGATGCATCATATAGAAGGCGCTATCATTGACAAAGAACTGTCGTTCAAAAAGTTCAAAAAGTTTAAATGGTATCCTTTTAATAGTTGTACTATGTTGGTAACAACGGGCGTTCTCACTCACTTCATTTGTTCCTTGAGTGATCAAATTAAGTCATATGATTCTATGATCAGACTATTAAAAGAGAAAAATAGAGAGCTTGAGATGAAATAGTTGGAAGCTAAAATGGAATCCTAACCTTCAAATCGACTTTGGATATCCTAGAAGAAGTCATCAGATGGAAAGTAATAGTCGAGTGCGCTTTTTGATCTTATCTATTAGTCAAAGCGTCCAACTTTTTACTTGTAGGGGAGTTGTGTAAAATTTTATAATTTATAAAAAAAAAAAAAAAAAAGATCAAGAAAGATTGAGTTCTTGTGTATTTGTCTAAAGTTGAATTATTAGGTCAAATCCAGATTGAATGTAATGGTCCTTTAAAGAGTAAAGGTCATGGGTATGATCCATATATGTAGTGTACTGAGTTTGTCCATATATGAGAAGTCCTACATTGGGTGGGAGCTGGGTCGCCGTGTGTAATTATTCAAATTGGTTAGTGTGTCCTCTTTTCCTTCTGATTTTCATATAGCTAATACTTTTCATGTTGATTTTCAAACTTCTGTAGCCTATTCTACTTGGGTGAACTGTAAATTATTTTACAAAACAACCGTGTTCTAAACACAATGAATACGATAAAATGAAAACGCGAAAGCAAAAAGAGGATCGGTTACCTCCCGCCATTGCTGCGTTTTTTTTCGGCAACGTTCGGCTCGGCGACGGCTCGTTTTCGTGGCTTTTCTAAGCCCTCGCTCTCACTCCACGATGGTGTCGGATTTCTAAACGTGTGAGTTGGCTTAGGGACCTCGAAATACAATCCAATTTATAGCCTCTGTCCATCAAAGAGGAAGATGATGATCCCACGATCGTAGGCAAAATTTTGGTGATTACGGGCTCCAATTAGAGTGCGAAATTATGCTCAATTATGGGTCAATATTCGATCACAATATGGACCATATATGGAAATGATTTTCAGAATTAAAAGCTCTTGATTAGAGCAAAAAATCCTAACATTCTCCCACTTAGTCCATATAGTTCAACACTCACCATAAAAGAAACAAAATATACGAATCATGGCGATAGGTCCTCAAAATGCGAGTATTACCTTCCATGTATTACAATATATCAAGTCTCTTAATTAATAGCCTTTTAGTCTTAATGAATAAACCATATGTTTATTCTAGGTCCATACAAAACGATATTTCTCAATGAATATAAATGTGCACAATCATATTGTAGAGATCTTGCCTTTCCCTTTAGCACGATCTTTCTTCTTCCTTTTAGAAGTAGTCAAATTCACTTTCTCGCCCTCTTCCATAGCCAGCCTTCCCTCTTCTTGAACACACATAGTCAACAATTCGTTAATTGACCATTTATCCTTATGTGTATTATAAGAAATCTTAAATGGGCCATACTGCTTGGGCAGAGTGCACTATATGAAGTGAACCAGAAAAGTTTCTGACATTTTAACCTTCAAGGCCTTCAACTGAGCCGCTATATCCCTCATGCGCATGATATGATCACAGACACCTCCAATCCCACTAAGCTTAATGGATGAGAATTGCATAATAAGGGTACTTGCCAATGCCTTATCTGAAGTGACAAATTGGTCGTCTATTGCTTTCAGCAAAGGACGAACCTTGTCATATTGCTCAATAGAACCCCTAATCCCAGCATATACTTTGGTCTTTATGAACATGACGCAGAGGCGATTAGATCGCTCCCACTTTTCATAAAGATCAACCTGATCTGGGGTACTCACTTCAGTGATTGCAGGTGGTTCAGGCTTTCTAATGGCATAATCAATATCCATCCACCCTAAATGAAGGTGAACTCTCTCCTTCCAGACTTTAAAATTGTCACCCTTGAGTTCGGGAACATCACATTTCACATCAGAGAAATTAACAGGTTGATTAACTGTAATATATTAAATAGATATGCTCATTAAATAAATTTGATTTGAGACTAGTATTTATCATGTTTTACCAATGTAAATCATGCTTTAAAATTATGAATCAAGAGACATAAAACTTGCCTGTGGGCTAAAGTTCTAATTCAATAAGATTCATATCATTATGATAAAACTATCAAATCATGTTCCTTTTCCTAATACCTGTGGGTTGATTAGAAAATATAATTTGATATTCTATCATAATTAATCATACAAATATCATAAAATTCCTGTGGGCAGATTCTATAATAATACGTATGATTAACTATAATTAATGTTTAATGTGATTTTAAAAAAGTTCAAAATATAATCATAATCAATTAGAGATGCTGTGGCTACTCTCTTAATTAATTAAAATTATATGAATCACTTAATATTGATTAATTCTCAATAAAGAGCTAAATACATTTGCATACATACATAAATAATGCAAATAAAGTGAATAACTATGCATAAATATTACTTAACATAATTTTGGGTGCATAATAATCATAAATTTACACACACAAAAATATAAAATATCTTACAATGTATGCATACTATTATTCAATAACATAATTATATAAGTTCTTCAATAATTAATTTTAGTGTCAACAAATTACTTAATATTGCATGTTTAATTGAACATGAAAAATAAACATACAATATAATTAATTTAAACACATTAAAATTCATGAAGCAAAATTTTTTTTTTTAAAAAATAATTACAGCAAAAACGACATCTGCTCAGAAAAACGACATCTGTCCAGGAAAACGACAGGTCATTCAGAAACGACATCTGAAACAGAAAACGATATGTTGTTTATCTGGTTGTCTTCAACCTCCAGACGGGTAAAAAACGACCCGGTTGAGACCCGAATAAAAACCCCACTCATTCTTTTGATTTCAACGTCAAAATAACCGGTTTAAATCACATAAAGCTTAGAAAATCAAATACTTAAAGATTTGCAGTCTCAAAATTGATTAAAACATTCGAAATTAGAAGATCAAAATCAAGAAAGGTTCGGCTATGACATGAACCAAGAACAGCGAATTTCAATACAACAAACAAGTTTTGCATAATGAATTTTGATTAAAAACAATGCCAAAATCAATTTCCAACATCATTTTTAATCACATAAACACAAACAAAAATTTTCATATGCACAGCCATGGAAAATAAACAGAGCAAGGCAGAGGTTTAAAGCTCTGATACCAAATGTAAATTATTTTACAAAACAACCGTGTTCTAAACACAATGAACACGATAAAATGAAAACGCGGAAGCAAAAAGAGGATCGGTTACCTCCTGCCATTGCTGCATTTTTTTCAGCGACGTTCGGCTCGGCGACGACTCGTTTTCATGGCTTTTCTAAGCCCTCGCTCTCACTCCACGATGGTGTCGGATTTCTAAACGTGTGAGTTGGCTTAGGGACCTCGAAATAAAATCCAATTTATAGCCTCTGTCCATCAAAGAGGAAGATGACGATTCCATGATCGTCGGCAAAATTTTGGTGATTACGGGCTCCAATTAGAGTGCGAAATTATGCTCAATTTATGGGTCAATATTCAATCACAATATAGACCATATATGGAAAGGATTTTCAGAATTAAAAGCTCTTGATTAGAGCAAAAAATCCTAACATGAACCTCATACAATCTCTGGCCTACATCCCTCTTACACAATTAAGAGATTTTGAGGAATACCCCAAAATTAGACACTCAATGATCTATACCCTACCCTAAATGCACTTTTAATTTATACCCCATTTTTTTAGTACTTTAAATTTTAAAAGACAAAATTATCCTTATATATCACATTTCTTTTCTCAAGAAGCTTTCTTCGAAAGCTTGAAAAGCTTCAACAGCTTTAACAATGGATTCAACAATGGAGTCCTTGTAACTCCATCAACGTCCAACCTCCTACCTCTCTTGCTGGAACTCGCCGGAAAACTAGGCGGCGCTTGAGCTTGAGAAGTTCTTTTCAAGTTAATCGGCTCCATTTTGAGATCTTTCTTCGTCGGATCGTTCCTCCGCGACGGCACTGGAATAGCTGAAGTATAAATAGCTCCTCCCCGATCTGCATCGAAAAAACATAAGTATTAGCAATGGATTTTATTTGGTTTGGTAGTTCATTTGTGTGTTACACAGTCCAAAAAACTTTTCATTTTCAAATCTTCAACCCCTGGTTTAATAGTGCTTGGTTGTGAATAGTATTCATGAGTATGATAGTTTTAGATCTGTCATGCTACTGTGTTTTGCAACCGAAAATATATTTTGCAATTTTGGAAAAGTGGTTTTTGTTTGTCTTTCATGTTTCATAATAGGAAGTGATGAGTTTTGATTTGCTTTGGCACTTTGGTCATGAAGAATCTGATTGAATGAATATTGTAATGGTTGAAGGATTCAGTGGTATACGTTCTTGTAATTTTTGTCATACCCATGGTAACTTAGTGGGTCACCAAAGGGTAACTTAGTGGGTTACCGAATCAGAAAGTTGAATTTAGTAAGTTACCATCCTTAAACTCAGTTATCTTCTAAACTTAGTCACGAAATCAATTGGTTTAATGTTGTACTAAATGGTATATTGAACCAGAACGTAACAGACAAATGAATTGCCTAAAAATTAAATGGTAACTCAGTGGGTTATCGAATTAGAATGTTGAATTTAGTAAGTTACCATCCTTAAACTCAGTTATCTTCTAAACTTAGTCACGAAATCAATTGATTTAGTATTGTACTAAATGATATACCGAACCAGAACATACCAGACAAATAAAGTGCCTAAAAATTAAATGGTAACTCAGTAGGTCACCAACAGGTAACTCAGTGGGTTATCGAATCAGAAAATTGAATTTAGTAAGTTGCCATCCTTAAACTCAGTTGTCTTCAACCTTAGTCATGAAATCAATTGCTGTAGCGCTTTACTAAATGGTATACCGAACCAGAATGTATCTAACTAGTGGATTGCCTAAAAATTAAATGAAAACTCAGTGAGTTACCATAATCAGCGTGTTAAATTACCATCTAAAAATTCTTATTTTAAACCTGAAATGTATATATTAACATCAAATTCAGTAGGATTTTTTTTTTAAAATTAAAATAGTCATGGTTACTTATCAAGTTAACCCGTTATGTTTATTTGCAGACATAGATTTAAAGATCAATATGTTTATCAAACATAGTGGATGCTGGGACAAGAAGAACTTCTATGTAGGCTTTACAATGACTAGAGTACTAGTTGACTCTCGCTGCACATATAGAGAAATGGTGAAGCTACGAATTGAGAAGATTTTTATGGAGCCGCCAATGAACAACATTGCGGTAGAGTACCAAACTCGGGAAGGATCACCTAGGATAAGAATATCGAGTGACTATGATGTTTTGTTTTACTTGGAGTTAAAAAAAAAAGACAAGGATTTGACAAACTTCCCTTTGTGTGTTACTAAAGATAGAGCTTGAATTGATGGATTCAAGATTTGGCATTTCAAATGAAGCAAGCAACAACATGTCTACTACAAAAAAGACTCTAGACCATGAACAACACAGTGAAACTATGGCTTTGGTTCTTTTGATTGGGAACACCGAGGAAAGGGCAACGGAAACCTAACTGCTTGGGTCTGAATTAGATGATGAGAAATCTTCAAGTCCTTCTGATTTTAGTGACACTATTGGTAGAAGTAATAGTCCAAGAAGAAGAATGAAAAGGTTGGATGAGATTCTTGATACTAAAGAAGTGCAACATGTGATTGAAAAAGAAACAACATGCATTGCAATGGAACAAGTATTCAAGAATAAGGATGTGTTGAGAAAATCACTTAGGATGATCACAATCAACAATAAATTTCAGTATAAAACAGAAAGGTCGTGCCAAGAGAGATTGGATCTCACTTGCATTGATCCAAGTTGCGAATGGTACATCAGAGCTAGAAGGATAAAAAATAGCGACTTGTTCCTCGTTAAAAAATATGGACAACCACAATTGTTCTTTGGATGTCGTAGTGGGAGAGCATCGGCAAGCAAGTAGTCAAGCGATTAGTGATTGCACAAAGTCAAAATACATGAATCCTGGTAACACATGTTACAGATCGAATGATATAATTCGAGATATGAAGGATGACAATGGGATTTTAGTCAATTACAACAAGGCTTGGAGAGCTAGAACACACGAATTAGAAGCTATGAGGGGAGCACCGAATGAGTCGTACCAAAAGCTACCGTCTTTCCTTTACCGGTTGAAGATTCAAAATCCAAGTTCTGTAATTGACTTAGAAACATATTGTAAGCACTGTTTCAAGTATTTGTTCATGGCATTGGGTGCTTCGATTAGTTGGGAACATTGTAGACCAGTGATTGCCATTGATGGTTCGTTCCTCAAGACCAAGTATGAAGGGACGTTGTTTATAACTTGTGCATTGGATGCAAATGAGCAAATATTCCCACTGGCCTTTGGTGTTGGGGATTTGGAGAATGATTCTTTATGAGAAGCTACTATGCCTATTGTCGATACATTATGCTTACCGTTGACAATTTATTTTCTGGCATTTTTAATTGTAAAAACTGAGTAATATTGATGATAGACTATTTAGCTTTTTTATTAACTACTTACGTTTTATCTTTTCATTATAATTGTCCGCTTATGCATCTCTTTACCTGATAATGTGCTATTGTGTGCACACTTAATTGCCAATTACTTGCTTGATTGCCAGTTACATACCGGTTAACAGTCGATTATATGCTTGTGCCACAATTTTCTTCATATCTCATGGTATTATCTCGCATTCTAACATTGAACTTGGTTCACTATTATTATATTTAACGACTATTATTCTTTATCTTGACCTAATTGAAAACATGGATAACTTGTACAACTTGACATCGGGTTCCTTTAACATGTCTATGTTTTTATTTCTCAGATTTATAGTTTCTCATAGCGTAGGATAAGGAAGCGCTCCTTCGTGGGTGATATTCCAGCTTGCCTACCTCGAATCTCAACCGTGAGGAAACAATCACCTCTTTGTTAATAAGCGCTGAAGATCCAGATCCAATATCTAATCCAAATCAAGTGTTTTATCCGACAAGACAATTTGATGAGGCATGCCTATCAAGCCAGCATTAAAGGCAACTATTTCAGGGTAGCCTTTGAATTCATTTTGAGGCTAATATCTCCTTTCCAACGGGTGTGATTGTTGTATTGGATTGAGGGGGATTGGATAGGATTGGATAATTTTTAATCCTAATCCCATGTTTGTGGTGTGGAAGAGATGAGATTAAAAATAGTGGGGCCTACCAATATAATCCCACCTATATGGGATAACTAGTCCCATGGAAAAGGGTGGGAATAACAATCCCATGCCCAAAAAATGTGGGTCCCACCATAAAAAAAATATTTTTTATTCATTTTTTAATTAAAATTAAATAAAAATTATAAATATTTAAATAGCTTAATATTTTTTTATGTCTTGTTATTTATTTTTAAGCTTTTTTAAAAATACTATAACAATCCAATCCAATACCACAACAAACGTCATAGTATTAAATATAATCCAATCTAATCCAATCCAACAAATCTTATCTAATCTAATCCTATCCAATTCGGCATACCAAACGCACTTTAGGGATCTTACTTGGGTCGAATTCATTTTTTTCAACTTAAAGATTTTTCCTTCCCACAACATAAAAAGATGATATATAAGGCTGTTAGTTTCTATAAGCCCAAGTACAAAGTATATATATTTGTTTCTATAACTATATAAAAAAAATGAGTGAGTTTACTATTCATCATCTCAAAATTTACTATTCATTCAGGTTAAGTTATTTTGTCTTTTTATTTTTATTTTTTCTTCCCTTCTTACTCTACCATACGCCACCCTAAATTACACAAGGAGTGCCACGTCGCATCCCCTGTGGACGACATTTGGCGTTTCTTATTTTATTTTATTTTTTAAAATTTTTTTCCTTTTAAAAATTTACATTTAAGGGCCTATTTTAAGGGTATTTGAGAAATTTTAAAGGGCTATTTCGCAATTTTAGGGGAATTTTTTTGCAAATTCGTAAATTTTGGAGGGTTTTTTTTTTAATTCTATTTCTCTTTTTTACTTTTTTGTTTGAATCGTTTCAACAGCTATTTTTTTGCTGTAAAGATCTCGAAAAAAAATTTTCTTGCCACGGCTGGATTCAGAATATTTTTCTCAATCTTTTAACACCCATTGTCATATACTTTTTTTTAAGGTAACTATTTTTTATTTGATTTATTTATTCTGAGCTTTTATTTTTATTTTTAAGTTTGTAAAATTTTAAAAAAGCCCTTGTATTTATATTAAATAATAAATTTAACTCTTTAATTATTCAAAACAACAAAAATATCAATTTTAAAAAAAATTAACAAAAATATACTTTATTATTTCTTTTGTCGTGTCATATTTTTTATTAGTTATATTATTTTACATGCGCGTACAGTTGATACAATTATTCAATAGACATTTGAAATTCATAAGCATTGAAGTTCATATATGGAGGCATTATATACTGTATATAATCATTGACAAAAGACATAGATATCAACCAACATCTATGCTTTTATATTCTTTTTCGCAGTGATGTATAAATGACGAACAGAATCATACGTCGTCAAACAATACTATATGTAAATATATACACCATTAAATTCCCTCCATAAAATATATATACGTTGTAAAATTTATCAATTCTATCTATAATCAATGTTAAGGAATTTTCTGGGGTTGCCAAATTATTGAACATGGACTACATTTTGCGCATTTCTTACCCAAACCGCCCCACTCTTCTTCTCTTTCTCTAAGTACATATACATATAAATATACGTAATATTATATGTTACAAGTATGTATCTATATACGATTCAAAGATACGGAAATTATTTTAATAGATTTTATCCCCTAGTTAAATTGTAGTTTAAATAGACTTCCAACAAAAAAATGTAGTTTAATGTGGAGGTTGTTGGAGAGGCCGGCAAATGCAAAGGTAGGGCATAATTGCAATAAAATATATGATGTGTGCAACAAAAGCAACTAGATTCACGGGACAAATCCAAGGACGCTGCAACCAAAAACCTAAAACGAAAGGAATATATATGTGTGTATATATATATATATATAAAGAAAAAGCCGACATATATGTATATATATTATATATTTTTAATAAAGCAACAAATGATACATTCCTCTTTTTCCTAGCAACTCACGGGGGCATAAGAATGAAATGTGACAAGGAATTAGTTAGTTTGTTCTTTCTTTTCTTTTCTTTTCTTTTTTGCTTTTTCTCTTATTAGTTCACGGGGATATTAACAACCAGAAACATTTTTTCTCCAAAAGTCAAAGAAAGCGAAGAGCTAAGAGTACAAGCATTAATGGTGAAAGTTAATGGAATAAAGTTTATTGGAGTTAATTTCAACTTATCGCACATGGCGGATTTGGCGATCAATCATCAATTGATGACTGACAAACTCACCCCATCAATATTTAGTTGGACATTTATTGATTGGGAAATTTTCAGTTGCTCTCATATGAATATATACTGCTTTCTAGACTTTTTTTTTGTTTGTTTGTTAATTTAGTTTTTTTTTTCTTTTTTGTGGGTTGAAAAATCAAAACATATTGGATAAGAGAACCACCATTTTTTTTAAAAGAATTTTATAATTTCGGTGCTTTATTGCATTGCATATATGCTGGTATGTACGGTACTAGAGGCAGTATTTAATAAGAGTAACTTATTGATTAAATATTAAAAATAAGTACACTATGAAATCTAATATAATTGCAATTAACCTGATATTGGTGACTAACTGAAAATTACTAACGTTCCAGTTCCGTTTTAATGACAGAAATGTTATTAGGAATTTATGCAATAGGATATTTCTCGGTGTTATATATAGATGTGATCTTGAGATCAGCTTGGATGTTTGAATATTGTACCAGTACCCAATAACCAATTAAAAAATAGTTTGTATTTGATTTCATGAGAACTTGCGATTAGTTAAGATTAACGTAATAATATATGTAATATTAGAAACTCATATATCTCCTTAAAATTTTAGTGTTTTTTTTTTTTGGATTATCAATACAAACTGTTGGCCTTTAAATCCAATTACAAATGGATGGGGAGTGGGGACTAAAATACAAAATAAATAAATTTTTAAGGACTAAGATGCCAATATCTTAAAATTAATAGTATAATTCTTAGGGTCAGTTAGGTAAATAGTCATTTTGAACTGTGTGCTTTTAAAAAATAATCACACAGTTTCAAAAAATTTACAAACTAGCCATAATACATGTAAGCAATTTCTGACAATAACAAAATTACACATAAAATTGCTGTAAAAAATTTATGACAAGTATCATAAATTTTGTCAGAATTTTTTAAAATGGCTAGTTTTTAAATTTTTTGAAACTGTGTCTGTTTTTTAAAATCATTTTGTAGACAGTGGCTATTTTCTTAAAATTCCCTAATTCTTTTACGTGTTACTTAAAAATAGTACATGTTTTGAAATATTAATAAATAATAGATTTTATAACAAAAAAAATATTCATATGGTTGTTAAATGCATAACAAAATTTACTCTCAAAATTTGTTACATAATAAATTAGAGATTTTTAAGGATTTAGCCAAACTTTAGACTATTTTTTAAGGAATTAGCCATAGTTTTAGAAATTGAGCAAATTGGCTATGTTTATTTTTTATTTTATCATATTTGATGAAAATTTTGATAATAGTAGGTGTTGTCGGTGATTTTTCGTCACCCAGTGAGTCCGAGGGCGGTATCCAATTCATTTTCAAGAAGTCCAGAAACCCCGACTCTACCGAACCAAGCGAAAGTCACCCCTCCGTGGGAGCGCCCTTCAGGGAAAGGACAGAAGAGGATTATCGGAGATGACCCCCGATCCTACACCCCCGGAGGTAAAACATTACAAAGAAAGAACTTCCAGAGAGCCTTCCAGAAAGCCTTCCTGATGAGGGGCCGACATTTAAAGACAGAGTCCTCAAAGGCGATCTACCCCCGAAGGAGGTTGCCACGAAGGAAGGACCATTCGACGGAGACTCGGCCCTCGGAGTCATCGACCCTCGGTCATAGAACGTTTGACCATGGGATCACAGACCTCCATTATTCTCCCCCGAGCAGGGAATTCACTGTAGCGACAGACTTATCCTGCCGCAGTTAGGATAACTGCTCTCGGCAGGTGGGCAGCTTTATTAGGTGAACCAAACCCGTGACTTAGGGGATTTGACATTTTATCCTTTCTCAACTGTAGCTCTCTTCTTCGCTTATAAGAGAAGGAGGAGTGAAAGATGAGGGGGCAGGAGAAAAAAGACAGAAAAAGAGAATACTCTGTAAACTCTCATTTAAAAGATGAAATATCATAAAGCAAAGTGGATGTAGGCTATTACTCTCTATGAGGGCCGAACCACTCTAAATTTCTCCGCGTATTTAATTTACCGCAAAAACTTTTATTATTTTTCATTGCCGCATCACACACTAGAGGTGCGGATCTCGTCGTTGGTTCAAATTTTACACCAACAGAATGGCGCTAGAAGGAGGGCCTCCGATTGAATCTCCGAGCATGCCCTCCCTTTCCAGTTTTCTTTCAAACTTTTTTCCAGGAGTCTCGTCGTTACCCATGATCGAAGATCGTGATGCCGACGACCTGACAAACGGAAAAGAAACCCCTTATATCCCAAGTTGGATAACAGCTAGCGTAAAAGAAAGAGCGTCCAAAACCCCACGTCCCGGATGAAACAGCATGGTGAAGATCTTCGGTTCATCACCACCAGCATCCGCAGTTCATCACCGGCAAGGGAGGAACGGACGAGCTCCAGGCGCGGCTTCGAGCAAAGGGGAGCAAGCCGCAGCTGTGGTGGCTGCCGAGGACATCACCGAAACGGACTCGGAGCCAACCACCTGGCGGATCGCACGCTCAGGCCGGCCACCATCGCAACTGGAGATCTGGCGATAAACCATCCGGAGGACTGGCGATGGACCTTCCGGAGGCCCCGAAGTACAGGAGCACATCCGTTAATGGCCCAAACCGGAAGATCACGACCAGCAAAAGAGTTCTACTCTTTCCGCATAAGGCGAGCTGGGTCTTTACCCCCAAGAACCACTGAGGCATGCTCCGTCGCAGACGGAGGACCGCCTCGGATGGTCTCGACACCAGACAATGACCCAGTTCCGCAAACGACCGCAGTCCGGAGGACTGCGGGAGTTAGCCTCGCCTCTCCCACCTCTTCCCGGCCCTCGGCGTTAATGCACCCTGAGGTTTTTATTTGGTCGTAGACCACTGGCGCAGAAGAGATGGAGATAAACCAGAGATCTCTGACCGCAGCCGATGTAGTCGGGGCATTTCAGATTCTTAAGGAGAGGCGGCCGCATCCTCTTGCCCAGCACGGAATGTCCTCGTACGCGCCATGCACGACCCGGGGTAAGCCAACAGAACGTTGGCGGGACAATAGCCCCCGAAGGTGCTATCGGGGCCACCCAAGAGGATATTTCTGTTATCATGGCCGACCACCAGACCCGCGAATCTCGCCTGAACAGGAGATTGGCGAGAAAAACAGTCGCCACAACGACCAAACTCGAGGCCCGCACCAGAAGGACCACCACAGCCGAGTAACCCGAGAAAGGGCATCATCGTCTGTATAAGTGGCCCCGCGGCCCAATAGTGCAGGGTTTGATCGGAGGATGTCCCCGAAGATAGTCAACTGCCTCCTCGAATCACATCTCCGACAATCCTCTCTTGCTCACTCACCAAACGCCGTCGTTTTCGCTCCTCGCCTAGTACAGTACGGCCAGTACTCTCTTGTTAACTCGGAACACCCTCGGGCACTCCGAGCGTGGCTCCAGGCGTGCCAAAACGAAGAGACGGCTCGATCGATCACCAAAGTACATCTGACGGCAACCGAGTCGCCCGCGATCAGGAGATATCCGCGGGGTAAGGTTCCGGAGGGATCTTGCCTCGTAGCCAGTTAGCCGGCAAAGACCGCAAACTCGATGTATGAAGTATGGAACCGCGAAGCGGATGAATCCTATAAGCATCATTCAACGGCTCTTTTTGACCGCGGAGCGCTCAGGCCGCTTGGGGATGTCCGGGGTACCAGAAAGAAATAGATGCGCCCTATAGGTACCTCGAAGGCGAGCAAAACTGGAACGCGCGAATTCCGAAAGGTTCGCGTAGATTTTACTCGCTGAGGCTTCCCACCGCCCAAAGGTGAATCTTGTCAGGTCTCTCTCTCGATGAAAACCTCTTCGGAGATTAACTTGGGAAGCTGGGCCAAATGTCTCCTAGAACCATTCTATTCTTCGGAGAAGATAGAAGATCTAGGTGCGCTTAAAGGAGGAACTCCGAGGCGGAAGGGACTAGAATCTCTCAAAAGATGGTCTAAACCGCCGGTGTGTTAAGACAAAAGGCCCTATCCCATTCAGAAGCACCGGGAACCGCTGCGAGCAATGAGATACTAGCAAATCTCGATGAATACAAGATCTGACCGAGTTCGCCCCCGAGGAAGCCTGGTTCGGGATAATCCTTCGAAGGAGGAACAACCCGCAACTAAACAGCGCATTCACGGAGGTATGCTCCGGTCCCGATCTGGTACCTAATCGTCTAAATTGCTAGTTATAACCCTCGGAGAGGGTATGATTCAGACGAGTTGTAGTCCTCGTAGAGGACACGACGAGCGACTATAGGAATGATCCCGGAGGGATTTGATCCTATAGTCGGAGGTCACAGCGTGAAGAAGGTAGTATTTAAACTTTCAACCTTATACTTCGCGTAACCAATGCTCTTTTTATAGGTAACCACTGTGTTCCACCATCGAAAGAAGCACGGACGGACTATCCCGGCGAAGCGGGGTGCGAGATGTTGCCGGAGTCAACAGATTCGGGGCCAGAAGGACAATTGATTCCATAGGAATCAAACACCGTTTCTCTGCCAGAGAAATCAAGGTTAGAGAAACGTCTGGTTCCGGAGGAATCAGACCCCATTTCTCTGCCAACGGGAGTGTCTTCCTACAGGGCGACGAAGATTCGGTGCAGCTGAAGTTGTTTCCGCACAAGGCTTCCTTCGCGGCAGGAGACGCATCCCTGGCGGAGTGGCTTCAATCAGGAAGAATCCCAAGCAACGCGAATCGCGACGCTAGGATTGGGGGGCAGATGTTGTCGGTGATTTTTCGTCACCCAGTGAGTCCGAGGGCGGTATCCAATTCATTTTCAAGAAGTCCAGAAATCCCGACTCTACCGAACCAAGCGAAAGTCACCCCTCCGTGGGAGCGCCCTTCAGGGAAAGGACAGAAGAGGATTATCGGAGATGACCCCCGATCCTACACCCCCGGAGGTAAAACATTACAAGGAAAGAACTTCCAGAGAGCCTTCTAGAAAGCCTTCCTGATGAGGGGCCGACATTTAAAGACAGAGTCCTCAAAGGCGATCTACCCCCGAAGGAGGTTGCCACGAAGGAAGGACCATTCGACGGAGACTCGGCCCTCGGAGTCATCGACCCTCGGTCATAGAACGTTTGACCATGAGATCACAGACCTCCATTATTCTCCCCCGAGCAGGGAATTCACTGTAGCGACAGACTTATCCTGCCGCAGTCAGGATAACTGCTCTCGGCAGGTGGGCAGCTTTATTAGGTGAACCAAACCCGTGACTTAGGGGATTTGACATTTTGTCATTTCTCAACTGTAGCTCTCTTCTTCGCTTATAAGAGAATGAGGAGTGAAAGATGAGGGGGCAGGAGAAAAAAGACAGAAAAAGAGAATACTCTGTAAACTCTCATTTAAAAGATGAAATATCATAAAGCAAAGTGGATGTAGGCTATTACTCTCTATGAGGGCCGAACCACTCTAAATTTCTCCGCGTATTTAATTTAGCGCAAAAACTTTTGTTATTTTTCATTGCCGCATCACACACTAGAGGTGCGGATCTCGTCGTTGGTTCAAATTTTACAGTAGGTTTGGTTTACTTTTTTAAGTTGAAGGAGCCATATTTTTTGAGTTTTTTAATTTGATTTGGGTGATTTTTTTAAGTGATTTTCATGGATGCTTATGTCTATTAAGGTATGTTATGGCTATTTCCTTCATTTTAATATTCTAGGGCTAAATCCTTCAAACTTTACCTTTAAAATGGCTAATTTCTTAATTGGCCCATAAAATTACTAAAATATTTTAATATATATTTTATAAAATTTTTAACAAGTTTTATTTTATTTATTTTTTATTTCAAAAGATGCGCTAGTTTTTTAAAACCCACTTAATATTAGTCAGTTCCGCAACTTACTCAAACATAATTTATGCAAAATATTCATAAACTTTTAGTTCAATGTAAATGTTCTTAATGAAATCAAAAAGTTAAGAAAAATTTTTAAATTCAATAATAAATTACGAAAATAAAAATAAAGTAAATAGCAGTTTTACATGTTTTTTGTAGTCATTTTGAACACCATTTGTTGTTATCATTTTGCTGCTCCCATTTATTCACACAATATTCAATTTTTATGTTAACTCTCTTTTTAAAATTGGAATATGTGATAATTTATCGTTAACAGAAACAACAAAATGAGAATAATAAATTATATATATAAATATATATATATATGTATATATTTATATATATGTGTATGTATATAACTAATTAGAAGAGAGATTTAAGTGGGAAAATAGCTTTTCTCGCTTTTACTTTTTTTTAGAGTTTCTTTTGTCTTTTGAGCCGTCACGAATTTCTCAATGGTGAGGCCAGAGTCCTAGAATATTATTTTAGACTATTGGACTCCCGGCCAATAAAGATAGTCTCTTTGGTGGCTCGACAATAGTTTTTTTGTTTTTGTTTTTTTTTTTTGAGACATAAATCTTCTAATCAGAGTGATTATCTTTGGTGGCTTATATTACGTAACAAATTGAAGACGATAATAGAGGGTAAAATTTTACGAGTCCTTATTAATAAGCTCTCCTAATTTCCTCTAACGTGAAGGGTGACGTATCTCTGATGATTGTTTTATTTGCTTTCTAAAATAAATATGTTCTTTTTCGCCATCTAAGTTTCGCTTTTTGTTTATTTGTTTGTGTTTACATTTTGTAATACTAAAGATGGTCTCCCCACCCTCCAGCCAAGTTTGGGCATCTATCCACTTAGTGTGACCTCTTTATTATAGGTCTTTTAGTCTCAATTGATCAGATTTCCATCAATCATAGATGTTATATTCAAAGAGTAATATATGTTTGCTCAATTATTGTCACACCACAGGGTTTGATTTATTAGTTTAGATTAATTATCTTTATGTATTGAGGTCTATCAATTATAAATAAGTACGTTTATTTCTTTGATTTGGAATACAATATTTCCTTAACAAAAGGGATTAAAACTCTACACTTTTTATCATAATATTTGATGTGGAAAATTACCATATTAGATCAAACCCTCAACCACCACCACCAGCAGACTCTGATTTTATTTGCCAGTACTTGCTTAAAAGTCATATGAGTAATTAATCACATGGTACAAACTATTTCCTCATTTCTAGATTTATCAGTTACGATTTTTCTCAAAGCCAAATTAGCATAGTTATATGTGTGCCCGAAAATCACGCAGACTGAAATGAATAACATGGTTTTGGTCAGGTGTAGTTGTATTAATGCGAGGACCAGTTTTTTTTTTATTTTTCTTTTTTCTTTTTCTATTTAATTTTTGGATTGTGAAATAATCAAAATCAACACTTATGTGCGTCAAGCATACGGAAGCTTATTATTATTATTATATTCGAGACTTTGTAAGCATATTATTCACGACTCTATGGGGAACCCCCATGGCCACTTTGTACCATATTTTTTTCCCCTTTTTTTGGGTTATTTGGTCAAAATACTGATGTTGAAGAGGACAGTTTTAAAGTGACTGAGCCATAAAAGACTGCAGAATTTTTCCCATACAGTGACAAGTCATGGCAATGGCATGATTGATAGATTTTGTCCAAAAGGAACAAGAAGATGTTTGTTTCTCTTGTATTTTTTATACGTCAAATATATAATTGGATGTGGAATAATAATATGACTAATATTATTCGTGTATGTACATGTTTGAATTGTTATTGTTCTGTCTTCAAATATATATACTATGAAGATGCTAATTAACAATTTATGAAGGATTGTATACAATTATATGTTGAAAATTGCAATGTTAAACTGGATCACACGTTATTAAAAAGTTTAAAATTAATTTTAAAAAAAAAATTTAAAGACCCGACGATATAGATTAAGTTGTCGATTCAAAAGTCACATTTAGCCAAAAAAGGAAAAAAAAAAAAAAAAAAAAAAAAGCTAACAAGCATGAGTTGATCATGCTGTAAGTTGGAAAATCTAACCAAACAGCTAATTACAAGTCCTCTTTCAATGTTGGAAGAATCAGTCATTTTGTTATGTGATAAACAAGTTGAATTAACTAAAAAATAATATTTAATGATAAATAATTGTGGAACACCCAAATTAATCCTTGCAAAAAGGAAATAGAAACAAAGATTAATGAAAAGTAAATAAAAGAAAAGGACTATTTATTACCGCTAAAATCTAGCTACGAAGGTGCGTGTTAGCTATAGTTAATGAACTTGTCCTTTACTTATAATTTTTGTAACTTTAGTTGAATCCGAGTTTGACATTTAATCTAATACCCAATACTCCAAAAACTTTAAATCACATCATTAGTGGTCCTAATTAACTAAGTGATTGACCACCTAACATTAGTTGCTAATCAATTTAAAGCCAAATAATGTTTGTCTTATCGATTGGATGGTATAATAGTGTGCTTATATCATTATCCTTTTGATATATGTATATGGCTAGCTAATGGATTTGTTTGAGCCATTTCTAAGCATCGCATCGTTAGAGAGAGTGGATTTTTTTTGGTTTTGTTTTCCCATTATCCATTTATATATATCTAATCAAACCATACACAGTTGCAACGTTTTGATTTGATAACAACGCACTCAATAATCTTAATTTCTCACACTGATTATATCACATAATTCATGATGCTGACTTAAATGCTTTACATACAGAGCATTATATATATATATATATATATATATATATATATATTCATGTTTGCGGCGAGTTCATTAAAAAAAAAAAATTGGTTATTCATGTTGAAAAGGTAACAATAATTGTTTTGGGAGTTGACCAATCATATAGTGATAATTGGACCATGTTTTTCAGAAATTTTTGTTTACAAATAATTACTTCAATTCTCGTTTGGTACATTGTGAAGAACTCTTTATAATTGTATCATCTTTTTATTTCCTTCTTTCTTTATATCTTATATGTTTCTTTACCAATTACTCAAACACTATATTCCTATTGATATAAATTTAAACAAAAAATTATATCATTATAAGAGAAGTTTATCTAGATCTATATAATTAACCTATTCCACATGCTAGTAAAATTAAACTACACCCTCATAATTAAGGAAAATATCATCACCACCGAGTTTCATACATACATACATACATACATAAATACTTATATATATATATATATATATATATATATCTTGTGATCCATTAAATATATATAACAATTTAATTGACTCCTTTCGGTTCTAGAGAAAACAAAAGAAATTATTTAAAATCTATTGAACAAATCAAATCATTTTATAAAAAAAAATTTAGTTAGTTAGAGCGAATATTATTGCGCATGCATGTATATATATATTATCAAACATATAACATTGTGAACCATGTTGTTTTAATTAAGTAATTATAGGCTAAATCTCGTTGTTGTGACTAGAACATCAACAAAATTTCCTTAGGTTCGTTTTCAACTAGAACAAGCATATATATGAATATATCAGCAGCATCTTTCTTAATTATATTTTTCTTGGTATTTAATTAGATAGAGAATCAGAATAATAATGAGCATTAAGAAAGAGGGTCTACAGGGGAATTTGGTGCACAAAAAGAGTCAACCCAAAAACATATATAAAAAAGAGGAAATTTAGCTGATGTCTCTAATAAATCTGTGTGCAAAACTCTTCTGTACTTCATCACCTGCCTTAAATGCTCTTGCACATGGAGGGGTCTTCTATTGCAGACCTTTTTGAGTATTTTTTTCCCTCTCTTCTTCTTCTTCCAATGAATGGCCTGCAATAAGTTGGACATGAATTAATATATTTAAGCCTATCAATCTACTTTTCAGTTAATTATTTGCATTTTATATAGGTTTTTTTCTCCCCCCTTTGAGGGTACAAACTACAAAATTACTCTTTAGGTTTCTGTTCTGGTTCTGATCATAAATCTTTTTTCAATAGTATTCATCAGTAACTATATATTCATTATAGATATGTCTTGCTCGAATAATACATTATTGTACTTAAAAAAGAAAAGGACTAACATATCCTTATGATTAGAGAGAATATATCAGTATATATATAGCTTAATTTTTTACTAAAAAATTAATTAAAGCTAGCACGATTCGATTAGCATAACGTTAGTGCTAACTATAATTAATTGTTAATCTCTTCCACTTGCTAAATATAGTACATGACTCTAATTAATCTATTTAAGTAATTTAATTGCAGCTATAAACTTTTATATAGTATAGCTTTGAGAACTAATTTCAAGGAGAATGTCTCCCCAGTGCCGTTCACCAACTTTTATATATGAAATCTTGATTGTTAATTATAAGTCTCAAAAGATGTCAAGTTGCTATTATTATAATTGTGAATAATTAGTCTCTAAATTAGTTCATGAACCAATGACACTTTCTTGTCTAACACTATACCCTATATTATATTGTGATTAATATTATTCCTTGGGAAAAAGAGGTGGTCTACTAAGTTTATAACACGTAGCTAGAAGCACATTAAAGGTTTTACTAATTCCTTAATCAAAGAAATATATTAATTATACATGATGATAAATCATGAAGACATGCCTTAAATATTATGCTTATTTATAAATATATATAGGCTCTAGCTAGCACGCAGATTTTGCTCACAGTGATACAATATTCCTTGATTAGCATATATGTATATATATGTACACACACACACAATTATTCCTTAATTGATATATTCTAATTTATTTTTTAAACTGTAGCTATCATGGTATAACCGCTGTCAAATATGAAAATGACATTCACATGCGTTGTTACACCTGGCCATATATAGTTACTTTCTTTTGATTAGACAACATAGACCGAACAATGTTGATAGTTCATATTACTAACACATCTAATTATTCAAAATATTATAAACAACAAGCATATTAATTGACAGGAATTTCTTTTTGTACATAATTGTCATAAGGTTTGTTACACGGATGTGAAAACATAGATAGAGAGAGAAAGAGAGAGATTGACTACAATAATAATGGCACAGATAAGATTAATGATTAACCAAGATAATTGACTAACATGGACAAAGGAACCAAACACAACCCTCTTTTCTTCAAGTCTATACACTCATTTTTTCCATCGAAATCCACTAAGCTTCCTTCCTCTCCATGCAGTTCTGAATAGCACTCTGATGTACCCTTTTTACCCTAAAAAAAACATAAATAAAAAATAAAAATCAACAAGAAATTTTTGTTTCAGAAAAAGGAAAAAAAAATATACATATATATATATATATATATACATCAATTACCATAGAATTATCAATAAGTTCATCCGTCGTCTGTGCCTTGGTCTTGATCATATCACAAACCTAAATATTAACCAATATTGCAATAATATATATTAAAAACCATAAAAACAAGAATACAAAGATAATAATAATTAAAGATAATAATAATATTGTTTCATGATAATTGTACCTTAGGACTATTGACAGGCGAACTAGCAGTGTCTTCTAGAGAATCATCCTCAGAAATCACTTTGGCTCTTGTTTTCTTGAAGTTGAGCTTTGTTGGAGCCTTCAAGGAGTTGTTGTGATGATCAGAGATTTTCCATGCAGCGTAAGAAGCAGCATCGGAGACCAAGGAAGAGCTTGTACATAATGAAAAGCTGCTAATTTCTTGCGAATAATTTCTTGTGCCATAAATATTATGGTCGATATTATTATCAATATTGGTGTTGGAAAAATCTTGGAAATAAGCAGTCCAACCACTCTCTTCTTGGGTGCAATCTTCTGCGGCTGTTGCTAGCTTATCATCATGATCATGATCATGATCATGATTATGATCATGACCATGATGATCATCAGGAAATGGGTTTCTCATAGATGAGCCGTGAGAGTTTTCCATTGATAAGCAAGAAAAGAATTGAGAGAGAGAGAGAGAGAGAGAGAGAGAGAGAGAATGATGAAAGAGAGGGTATTTTTCTAAAAGAGTGGTTGGTTTTATAACGGAAAGAGAAGTCCCAAAGAAAGGAGAAAAAGGCGACACATATAATGTTAGAATCTTGAGGTGGGCCCGGATGGTTAATTAATGAGTTAATGGGTTTAGTTTAGGAAGTTTTAAAACCAAACAATGGATAAATAAACAATAAAAACCGGAAGTTGCAACAGGAAACGAGAGAGACAGAGAGAGAGATAGAACGTGCAGAGAAAATAAATAATCCATACATATATGAATATATATATATATATATATATGTATATATAGAGAGAGAGAGAGAGAAAGGGTTGACCTTTGTGGTTCCAATGGGATCTTATTAGCACGAAATTGAGGCATTTTCTGTCACTTAACGTTTCAACCAATTACAAAAAAAAAAAAAAAAAAAAAGAGTCAATTCAGCATTAAGCTTGGCCTGCAGGGATTACACCTGATTGCGTTCGGATCATCTTCTCTTCCATTTTGGTATCCAAGTTCGTGTCCTACCAATAACTAATGTTCATTTTGAAATTAAAATATTAGGGGATTCTCATGATCAATTAGGGTAAAGAAATAAAAATAGAATGTTGGGAAATGATTTCAAAAGTTTTTATTGGACTTTAACGAGTGTACAATAGTTGATCTATATATATAGTTCTCAACTATTGGTCTATTTTTTTAGGGTGCCCCCAATTGAGAATCCTCTAATTATTTTAAGAAATAAATTTAAAGGTATTAAAAATGTTAATTTCGAGCATTTGCACTCTATGTATATACCAGTACTGCATCCATGATTTCAACATATTCTAAATTGATCATTGATTGGCATTTCAAGTCCGGAATCCAGTATATAAAATTTAGGCCTAAATACAATTTTTGTCTTAGGTCAAATTTAATTTAAGTTTATATTTTTAAAATGTTCTTAAATTGATCCTTATGACAAAAAAAATTGGTAAATATATAGGTCATACTTAATAGATATGAACTTTCATTATTTCTTTTGTTCATTATGTTTATCTCCCCTGTTGATTCTAAAGTATGTTCACAAAATTTTAAGAAATTGTTGTCAAAACGATTAGAATTTAACAACTTCATATGGGTATAGATATATAGATTAGATTGGAGGGTGGGATATCATTTTTATTATTATAAAATATAAATATAAGCAAAAGACCAAAGAACGAAGCCTAGAAGACAGAAAAATCAATGCCTTTCTTTGATACACTTAATTAATTAGAAGAAAAAAAAAAGAGATTTATTCTTTTTGAAATATTCTCACTTATTTTTCTCCTATAATATGCGGCGATGTTGGCCCAAATTAGGCTAGGATTAGTTTCCTTACTTCCTAAATAAATACAAAAATAATTATGAGATAATTAATTATATTTTAAAAAATTACTTTTGGGATTTTTTTTTTGAAAAATTGGGAAATTTCCCATGAGGATAATTCCTCCTCAACGTGGTCTAACCCTAGCCCATGACTTATAAATATGTTCTCTAGTAGCACACAAATTATTCTAAGAAATTCCAAATTTTCGTCTGCAAAAACTTTGTCAAAACTCTCTAGGTTTTAGAAAGAAAAGTTTCCTCCCTTCTTTCTCCCATAAAACCGCCAGCCCCTATAGCAAGTGAAGAGAAATTTTCTTCTCTTGTTTTACTTGAGAAAACTAACGACGGACCATACTCGAGTCCTAGCCTCGATATGACAATTGAAAACGAAGACTGTGGTGTCAAAGTCTAAACCAGTAAACTCGTTGTGAGTGTAGGATAAACGAGCCCAACTTTGGCAGTCTCACAACGACGGTGACCAATCGAAGGACTCAAGAATTCAACTTACCCAATCATTTATAAAATTATTAATTCCCACTCTATTTAATTATGTGATAATTATTTGTTTAAATTTTTGTAATACAACATGTGCATGAGATATACTTTGCTAATTTCGATTAAATTGTTTAATTGATTTTCTATGTTAATTCTTCAACTGCACATTTGTTGATTTGATCTATTTCTGCTTATTTAGTTAATTTTTGAAATTAATTGCGAACAAAATTAACACAAATGTGACTTAGCCAATTCCTGCACACAGTCACCGCCGCATTTTGCACTTGATTATTGTACGCACCACAATGCCTCACACCGTCACTGATTCTTTTCTGGTCATATATATATATATATAAATGAAATTATAATCCACTACCACTTTGAAATCTAAGATAAATTTTGGTTTTGTGATATAGAGCTCTCTATGTCTAGCAACCAAAAGGCATTTACCCAATTGTGTGTATGAATCGAAATTGTCAATCTCTTTCTGGCAACATTGTTGTAAAACCATACAAATTTTATTTCCATTATTATTATTATTATTATTATTATCATTATCCTTTCGTGCCACAAACTGAAGTCAACGTCAGTTAGTGGACTTTTCTACACAATCATATAAGAAAACTGATATCATCTTGCTACAGAAAAAAGTTAACAAAATAATTCTTCCCTGTCGTCCATTATATCTGTGGGTCTACCTCAAAGGTAATAAATGCTAACGACGACTCTCTCTCTACGTGTAAGTCCAATAAAAGTTAGGGACTTCTATTGCCACCCCCATTTCTACTCTCCATACCCCCTAAATAAAAATTAATTTTTTTAAATATTTTTAATCATTTATTTGTATTTGTGTTGTTTCAAAAATACCCTTAAAAGTATACAAATTTGGTTTCTTAATCACGGTTAACCATTCTTTATTATGATCCTATTTTTTTGGGATGCAGTTTATTTTTTTTTATCATTTGAGTATGAACCTCGTTGTAGTACATACCATCTTTCCCCAAAACCAAACTTGCAGAGCCGCACACACTATTTTTTATACACACCAACGAAAATTGAAAATTATTTTTAAAAAAATAGTGTGTGCGGTTCTGCAAGTTTGATTATGAGGAAAGAGAGTGTGCACTACAACGAGGTTCATACTTAAATGATAATAGAAAAAGAAAACTGCAACCCAAAAAAAATATCACAATAAGAAATGATTAACCGCGATTAAGAAATAAATTTTTTATACTTTTAAGGATATTTTTGAAATAATACAAATACAAATAAATGATTAAAAATATAAAAAAAATTAATTTTTATTTAAGGGGTGTGGAGAGCAAAAATAGGGGTGGCAATAGAAGCCTCCTAAAAGTTATTACTAATGCCTTTTTTTTTTTTGACAATATTTGTATAATTTGAGTTTCTCATTGGAGCCAAAGAGTAGCCTGGTGTAGATAATAGTACAATAAAATATAATGGGAGAATTTCAAAATAAAGTCATTCTTGATATCACTTAATAATCTATACTCCATGTAGTGTGCTCCCTTTATTTTCATTATATATTTGTAGCGTAAATTTTGGAGTATAAATTAAAAGTGCAATATACGTGGGGTATAGATTATTATTGTGTCAAGAATGAGACATTCTTCAAAATCCTCCTAGTATAATTAGACTTAGTACCCTTCAAGGTTTACCATACCGGCTTGGGCATAAATTTAGGCAGCCCAAACCCGACAAATTGAGTTTGAGAGGGGCTCGAGCTCAGGCACTGTATTAATGAGAGATTTTTATGAATGCTTCTTTTTTAACACATTAATAATCTATATCTTATTTGGGTTGCACTTTTAATTTATAATTTTATCTTATTATTGAGATTTTTAAGGATTTAACCAAACTTTTGGCTAATTTTTGAGAGTTAGCCATATTTTCATGAAATTAATGATTTAGCTATATCATATTATGTTACACGTATGTTACGGCTAAATCTTTAATTTTGACATTCTAGTGCTAAATTCTTCAAATTTTACTTTTAAAATGGCTAATTTCTTAACTGACCCTTTTTTTATTATACAACATAAAAATAGCTAATTTCGATTTTTTGTTGACATAATTGTTATATAAAATTATAAAAAGAAGGGCCAGTTAGGTAACTAATAGCCATTTTAGACTATATGTTTTAAAAAAATAGCCACAGTTTCAAAAAATTTAAAAACTAATCATAACACATGTCAGAAATTTCTGACAATAACAAAATTACACATAAAAATTACTGTTAGAAAATTTTTGACACGTGTCAAAAATTTCTGAAATGGCAAATTTTTAAATTTTTTGAAACTGTGATCATTTTGTCAAATCATTTTCTAAAAGGTGGCTATTTTATTTTTAAATTCCCTATTATATATATATATATATATATATATATATATATGAGCAGTTAAATAAATAGTTATTTTGGATAGTATGTTTTGAAAAAATAGTCATAGTTTTAAAAAAATTTAAAAATTAACCGTAAAATATTTTTACAAAGGTAAAAATTTTTTTACCATAACAAAATTACACATAAAATTTACTGTAATAAATTTCTTATCAAGGTAATCAGTTTCTTAAATGATTATTTTCTTAAAATTTTGAAACATTAGTAATTTTTTAAAATCATTCTAAAAAAGTAGCTATTTTTTTAAAAATCCCATATATATATATATAATGTAAAACTGGTATCAATTCGAGTTTAGACCATCTTCAATGTAAAGACTAATGCCAATGCAAAATTTGACCAAAAAAAAAAAAAAGAGATCAAATTGTTGTATTTAACAAAGAATACTCCAATGCACTAGTGCTATTTTAAAAGTTAATTTTATTTTTTTATCATTTAGTTGCACAACTCATCAAAGACAACAAATGTTAGCCAATAGTAAGATACACTACATGTAGTAGTAATGACTTTTTGATATAAGAGATTTTCTTGATAATATAATTACATTAAATATTGAAGAAGTAGCTAATCAATGCTTATTTTCAAATGCCAAAATTTAGCATTATGCTATACTTGATGCCAAAGTATAGTATAGTGCCAAATTTTGGCATTGAAAATAGCATTGGATTGTAAAAATCTATACCTCGTTTGTTTGGCACTTATAATTTATAGTTTTATACCCTTATTTTTACATTGTAAAAATTAAGAGAATACACCACTTAACCATAAATTATTAAGTAGCACTTAGAATAACCTTTTTTGCAACTTTTCTTTGTTTTTTTTTTGGGTGAGAAAAAATGGTTAATATTGAAAACTTAGGAGGTTGGAAACGTCATATATTTGTTAGAAAACGACCTGTAGTTGTTAGAAAACGACATTTGGAATTGAAATCAACAGAGTAAGAGAAAACGACAGTATAACATTAAAAACGACAATATATAAGAAAAAGTAAATATAAACGACAGCATGCATGAAAAACGACAGAAGAAATAACAACAAAGTAAATGTAACGAAAAATGCCTCGAAAGACTCTCGAGTCTTGTCTAATGATGCCTGATGGTTAAAAAATCAAAGTTGAATGTGATATTTGTCAAATTGCAGGAAATTAACAGCCACACAAGGCAAATATTCCACCTTGACCAAGACCTAGCCAGCTATGCCTAAATTTAGGCATCGGTTTTCAGTTTTATTAGTTTTCATTTTCAGTCCTAAGCCTAATCATGTAAGTTTTGGTTAATTTTCTTATGATTATGTGATTTTTGGTTGGCTAATTCTAGCATAGACAAATAGGTGGCATTCTAGGGGATTGGAAGCTCGCATATTCTTTCAAGCACTTCTAAAATTTTCCTAAGAAAATAGGAACAATAGTTGAAGTTATTTTCCACTCAAAACTTTACAAGACCATAATTTTCCTAACCAGATAATCTTGTCCTAACTAGTACTTGTCTTAGATCTAATTAGTTGAAATTCAACTAGATAGTAACTACATGTAACATATCATTTTTCACACACATGGATTTATATAACAAAAGTACTTTCATAAATTAAATATGTAGTGAATTTAATTAGTTATAAAATAAATACATAGCATATGAATTAGATTTAGTTATGCACTAGAACCTCAATATTAAAAATCATTATTTAATTTATCGAATTAAAAAAAACGTTAAACACATCGGATTACTTGGCTCCGGCTGCGGCTCCGGTCGAACACTACAAGACAATTGTTGAAAATTGTCTATAGCGTTATCGCAAAGAGATTTTATAATATACCATATAATGGAACCATTTGATTTATATAACGATAATAATGAATTTCAAGAAGTTATAAAATTATTTAATTATAATATACTAAAAAAATATTGTAACTATCCTAACTACTAAGCCAGATCAATACTTGAATAATTTTTTTTTTCGTTGAGAAAATTTGATCTCATATCACATTTGACATTCAAATTTGTAACATATGTCACTATTGTATATCATGCCCTTTTTTTTTAAAGTGGCATATTTTTCAAAATTTCACTTCATCTAAATCATTATAATTTTAAAGTGGCATATTTTTCAAAATTTCACTTCATCTAAATCATTATAATTTCACTTCACCTATATCATGATAATTGTTTCAATATTGTTGGCATCAGGCATTAGCCCTATCATTTTTCAAGTCAATACAATTTTCAAATGGAAATTTTTTGTATTATGATAAATTTGGTGTCAAATTTATTATGGAGTTTAATATTTATTAATTTGACCATTAAAATTGTATTGTATTGGAGCATAATTTTTCACTCATATATTAATTTAGCATTGATCTTCAAGTATACTTTGATATCACGTCTTTTTATTTTTCTAAATCCTACGTAAAGCATAGGGATAGGATGCTACGAAAATGCTGTGGCTGAAAATAAATAAATAGCCAGTAGGATCCTGATATGTGATAACAAAACAAACTAACGAGGAAAAAAAAAAAAAAGAAGAAAATTTTAGGTCTCGTATGACAAAATTTTTTATTTTATTTTTTATAAAATCACATTTGGTAAATTTGTTTTTATTTTCCGTCTTTCGATATTAAAAACATATTACTTTTTAAAAATAAAGGAAACAAAAACTTCTTGTTTCAAAATTTTTTTTAAACAAAAATGCCAAATTTTGCAATTTTTTTTTTTTATGTTTTCTTTATCCTCAGTTAAGCTCTCTATATACTCCCTTTAATGTATTTTCTCTCTATTTATTAGTTGCAAAATATCAGTTTTGTTTTTCTTTTTTTAAAAATAAAAAACAAACAGTTACAAAAATATTTTTTATTTTTAAAATTTTGAAAACAAAATAAAATAAAATTTTTATTTATAAAAATAAAAGAAAGGAATTTTACCAAGCATATACTAAATACCTTAACCATCGATCAATTGGCAAATTCTGGGCCTAACGAATTTCTTCGGACAAAGGCCCAAAGACCAAACTTGCCCTTGGTGGGCTAGAGCAAAGGCATGATTGAATCATTAAACTTGAGGAAGATAAAACAAAATATAAAGGAGGATCTTAAGGAATGCCCAATTTTTGACACAATGATAATCTATATCCCATGTGTCTTGCATTTTTAATTTATACCCTAAAATTTGTACTATAAACACTGAATGGAAATAAAGGAGCACACCATATGGGGTATAGATTATTAAGTGACATAAAAAATAACTTTATTTTGAAATTCTCGCAAATATAAATTGGGGAATCACACGTTAAGGTCATTACTCATTATAAGTATAATTTAATAATTATATCTCAAGTAGTATACTCCCATTTTTACTTTATGTTTACAGTGTGAAAGTAGGGGCATACATTCAAAGTGTAACACAAAATAGGCATAGGTTATTAATGATTCAAAGCCTAACAAAAATAGGCATAGGTTATTAATAATTCAAAGCATAACACAAAATAGGCATAGGTTATTAGTGTGTCAATTAAAGGGCAATCTTCAAAATCCCACAAACTTCGGCGACATAACTCTCTATAAAAATCTACAAGTGCCAGATGCCTACCTGTGAGTAATGATTTTGAAAGTTTTGCTAAGAAAAAAGAAAAAGAAAAAAGAAAAAAGAAAGAAGAAAGAGAGAGTAATGATTTTGAATCGTTAAATTTATCTTCATTAATCTGTAGAATCTACTTAAAATTAATTTGATAGTTTAGAATTGCTCCTCACAAGTGAACATCCTCCGTGTGAAAATCTCCTCTTTTTTCTTTCTTTTTATTTTCTTTAAATTTATATATGCTTTGAATGGATTTTAAGGAAATAGTTATTTTTAAGGGTCAGTTAAGAAATTAGTCATTTTAAAGGTAAAGTTTGAAGGATTTAGCCCTATAATGTCAAAATTAAGTATTTAGCCATAACATATGTGTAACATAACATATTACATGCAACATACGTGTAACATAGTATATTACACGTGTAAATGCACCATATGTTACATTATGTTACACAAGTAACATACTATGTTACACGTATGTTATATGTAATATATTATATTACACGTATGCTACGGCTAAATCCTTAATTTCATGAAACTATGGCTAATTCTTAAAAAATTAGCTAAAAATCCTTAAAAATCTCTATTTTTAATGCATGATTTTAAAAATTACCGAATAATTTTTAAGAGAATAGCTATTCGTAAGTTTTATTACCTAGATAAGAGATTTTTTACAGTAAATTTTATGTGTAATTTTGTTATGAAAGAAATTTCTTGCCTTAATAATGATATCTTTATGACTTTTTTTTTTTTTAATTTTCTCAAAATGTGAATTTTTTTTAAACACAACATACAAAATGACTATTTACCTTACCGACCCTTCTTCTGATTCGCTTACATTACATTTGTTAATTTATCTCTAACCTTACAAGTATTCCTTCATATTAATCCTGATATTGTATATATTATAGTAAAAATTTTAGAGATTATTAAGTAAATTCTCATTTTTTTGAATGATGTTAAGAAAATAATCAACGTTTTGATTAATTAAAAAAATGACTATTTCTTTAACTATATGATGCATTGCTTTTACATTTATACCCGTAATTTTGTATTAGCTAATGTCTAGTTTCTTAAGTTTTTTAAACTTAATCAATTTTCTTAAAACATATATTAAAATGTGGCTAAATACTAAAAATACCCAAAATTTTATTAGTTAAACTAGCTAATACTTTAAACTTTTAAGTTTTTTTTTTTCATCGATATAATTCTAAAAAATATTTAAATGAGAGCATGTTACTTATTTTTACTTTAAATTTTTACCTTATAAAATGCACAGGTAGATATCAAAAGTGGAATATAATAAAGTGAAATTAAGAAAAAGTATATCCTTTTTTTGTTAAATTATTTGTCAAGTTAATTACGTTGATAAAATAATCAGAAGTTAGCAAACAAATTATTGGCATACGCTATTTATTCCCTAATCCGAAAAAAAAAAGAGGGAAAATAAAATAAGAAAACAGGAAATAGAGAAACATACTTATTACTAATCAATCTGGTTTGGGACTTTGGTCCCATATTCTTGCTAAGAATTTTCTTTGTCCTACATATTATGCATTAAATTACATTTTCATTAAATCTGATATGTCTTTTAATTACTGATCTACACATTTAATGCGTATGAAAAATGAAAATAAAGAGAGATATATTATATGCTGCCTTGAAGCCCTTTCTTCATTAAATCTCAAGTGTGGTTACTCAGAGGGATATGGAAAGTTTCTTGTCTCCTACCAACTTCATGAATAAATAGGATTGATAAGAGAAAATCATAATAAATAATCATCCACCAACAATACCTATATTCTGAGAAAAGGCATTTAAGGAAGTATTTAAAACATTAAAGAGTCACATAAAAATTTAATTATCATGTGCCATCTTTCCAAGTTCCTAGCTAACAAGAGAAACCTTGCAAAGTCGTGTATATATATTTATACATTCAAATGTGTGTCTCAATATTTATTCAAGAAAATAGTATATATGAAGGTGTAAGTAATAAATAATATGCATGTGGTATACAGTTATAAACAATACATTTGTCTATGTCCATTTTTTTTTCCCTAATGAGATATGGCATTTTCTATTTTGAATTTGCTTTAACATGTGCAAGAGACCAGAAGTTGAAATGGTGGAAAAGACAAAAATACTAGTTAAGCTGAATTAAGTCTAATATAGATTTCTCCAAAATTTTATAATTTGTCTCAATTTGATTTAGATTCTAAACGATGTCAAATAAAATTATGCGCTTATCACTTGTCCTTCGTATTAGTAGAACTAAACTATTACAACTTTGATTTGATTTCGTCAAGGTACATAGAAATTTAAACTTAATTTTTTGAAGCCTATTAGAGACAGCATTAAAAGAGAAAGATAACTATAAGGGCCCAAAATAAAACAACATTTGTTTAAATTTTTCAATTTTTTCTTTGAAAAAACAAAATTATATACAGAACCTACATACAATATAACGGATCTCTAACTTAATAGGAAACGTAATTTATTTGCTTAGAAAAATATTAATCTATCAATAAAGTAATAAAGTATTAATTTATCAGTAAAATTAGTATTATTAAGCAAACAACTATTTTTCGAACGATGTTGTAAGAAAACAACCAACATATCCATTAATTAAGAAAATAATAATTTTCTTAACTACATCGCGTTGTAATTTTATCTTTATATTCTTAATTTTTTAAAAAACTAATGACTAGTTTCTTAATTTTTAGAAATATTGAAAATGGTCCAATACTAAATAGACATAAATTAATAATCTATTAATTTATTAACTTATAAATGGAGTATATATTTTCTCTTATTTATCAAAATATGTACTGTTTTTGAGTTGTTTTATAAATTATTATTATGTTTTCAAGTATTTGTTATCCAAATAAATCCATTTTGATATCAATTTTGAGAAAAACTGAATAATATTATGCGAAATCTTTGATCATTTATAAGGTTATAACTGATTTTTCTATACTATGAAATAATAATTCATATATCGAATGAGTGATCCATGATTTTTTTTTATTGTATTATCTGATGAATTTATCAAATTATTAATTTAGCACATTAGAATCATGTTGGGATCGACCATAATAAAATTCAATAGAGATTATTAATTTATCTAAGTTTTAATATATATATATATATATATGCCAATTATCAATATTGTTTTTTTTAATATATTCAATATGTTCTCAATTAATATTAAAATTATTCTGCTAGATATATACCCGTAGAGAAACTTAAATTCAATATTAATATATTGAAGACCATCTATCTTAATGTCAATAAATTTAAATTAATGGATACATATAACCATCAATGACTTTCGAAACAAAGTCCTCTGTATCGCATTTTTTTTCCCTTCAAACAGTCTGCTTTCGGACCGTCTCAACAAGTCAAGGTTGACAAACCAAATCAAATTATTACACAAACATAGATATTAAAAAGTCCCAATTTGAATTGGTCATATAGAAGTCTCAAATGAATCTTTTCCATAAATACAAACACACATGGTGAAACCAAACTAACTAATTAGATGTAATTCCTCAACTAATCAGTATATACACATATAAATACATAGTTGACCTTTATATTTCTTGAAATCATAACATAACTATCAATATGGAAGGTGTTGGTTTTGCTTAAAGTTGGAGTGTTTGACCAAAAACAATATATTATTCAGGCGGCTTGTAATTTAATAAGGGACAGCTGCGAAGGAGACAAAGGAAATTAAATGAGAGAAGTGAAACCTTCAATTGCGCCGGTGGACTTCTGTCGTAGACCAGCACTGCTCTCTGGGACTGTCTCTATATGTGTGTGTGTGTGTGTATATATATATATATATATATGTGTGTGTATATATATATTTGTGTTTTGTATCACTGACTTAGCCAAAACGACCATTGACGTATTGCATTGCCCAACCTTTCTTGCTTTGACCTCATCATCATCATTTAAGAGGAGCTAGCTGTGATCTTTATAGACTTTTTGTGTCCGTACACAAATATATATATATATATATATATTAAAAAACTTAATTCGACAGCAGGTAGGTGAAATTTAGATGCTATAGCAGTAACATTCTTACTACTACACGTAGGGTTAAAACAAAAAGCTATCATTATTTTGCTTTGTTTTACGTAACCAAAATGTGAATATTTTTAAGCTTATAAGAAAAGAGTTCACGTAGTTAAAAATTGATGAACACAAGTCTAGGTATAATACTATATTGGTTGAACAATTTTCTCAAAACTATAAATTAATAAGAGGTTAGTTATATATATATATATATATTACAATTTTACAAACAATATATGTTGTGTTACTAGGTTATATATATTTGAGTAGTTTCTATTTTCTCGGTAGAATTTTATGCAGGAAACAATACAGCAAATAGTACATCGATAGACTATACCATAAGAGTATCTCTAACCCAAAACATCAAAATAGTTGCACTAAATTCTACCCTATTTCTTTTTACATTCATGTACGTTTACTTTCTACCAATTACTTTATTAATTAAAAATGTTATTATAAATAAAAAATGAACAAAAAAAAAATGGTGAAACCTTTGCACCAAATTTATTGCATTGCTGTTCATTGCACCAAACTAGCAGTGCAAGTATTTTGTGCTGAGTTAGAGAATGATTTTGCACCAATTATAGTGCAAAAATGATAGATAGATGGGATTGGATATAATTTGTAAAACATCAATTAATCTTATACAAGTGAATAATGTTACCTTCAATTACTATATATGTGTGAGTTTATATTAGAAATTTAGAATAAAAAGGGATGATATGATATGCGTAGACATATATATATATATAGTAGTTGGCAAATTCATCAAATAGTTATGGCATATATATATATATATATATATATATTTATATATATATACCAGAGAGGCGATTGCCTTTGCTCTCAGGGCTGCCAAAATGACAGCAACAAGAGACCCCCTCAATACGACACAAATATGGTCCTGACATTTTAATGATCACCACCACCCAGCTAAAATGGGCCCCACATCAAAATAGAAATGGACAAGTGGGTTTTAGTAAGGATTCGAGAAGAAATTTAAAGATATCGATCGGCTAGAATGTATTTTTATTTATTTTTTGCTTCATTATAAATTTTATTTTAATCTTTGATTCTCAAAACGTTTTTAATTAGTTTCTAGTCAATAAATATGCAAGGGCATTTTAAAAACTAGAGAAAATAAGCGTACAAAAATAAATTTTAACATAATTTAAGATTAAGATCAACTTTAAAATCTTATACAATCAGATATGTTTGTCAAAAAACTTGACGTAAAGAGAAATAGTAAAGATTCCGTTTAATGAGTATCTGGTTTAATTTTATAATGTATTTATACATGTTAAGCCATTAAAATCAAGTCGAAATTATAAAGCTTCGCTCTTGATATAATATTCGTTATATATATATATATATATATATATATATATTAAATGAAAGAGACGAGGTTAGGAACTTATCTCAACCACGTTGATACACGTCTAAATCATTGGAGGCTTACCAACTAGATTGATCCTTCCCCAATAGTTTCTTCAATTCCAAGCTCAAATATATTAAAAATAAAATAAAATTACAAATAGTTCTGAAAAATTCTCGAAAAAAAAAAAACAAAACAAAAAAAAGCTCTAAATGATAATAAAATCAAGAAAGACTCTCGACGTTCTACAGAGAATGAAGCCTATACTTACATCTTGTGAGTACGCCATATAGTGAAAAAATCGAACAAGGGAAAAAGAGTGTCCGGGTCTTCGAAGAATGAAACTTCATTTGAAACGATAGAAAGGAAGCTGACAATAATCTCTGGCAACCAGATCTGCAATGAAGTCCGGGTGGTGGTGCATCCAATTGACTAACATGATGACATGAGCTCTTCTAGGAGTAGCCTGCATACCAAAAGCTTTGATGATATGAAGGTCTGAATAATTATTGTTCATTTTTTTGGGTATGATAGAATTAGCCTCACGCATAGCGCTCCAAATAAACGTGCAAGATAAAAAAGGAGATATAGTTTGACCTTCAAAAATAAATTGATTTATTGCATGCCAAATAGCCCAAAGTAAGGCTAAGACTCCCTCAGTCCAAAGGCTCTGAATTTGATTGTTGAACTGAAATCTCAACAATTTTTCCAGAATATTCTGAAAATCGTCTTGATAGAAATTTGTTTCAAAGAAACGTAGCATAGGTACATTCCTAGAATAGGTGAGAAATATTCTCTGTATTCTTATTACCCATACACATTCTGCACATTGAAGCAAGATGAAATCCCTTTGATTGGAGAACGTTTTTAGTCGCTAGCTTGCCATGAAAAAGTTTCCAAGCAAGAATAGATATGCTCCAAGGAATGAAAGATTTCCAAATAAACTTGCCCCAGGAGCATGTCACTGTGTTAGAGAAAGCCCTAAAAAAATCTTTAGTGGAAACCTTGCCATCTCTAAAGAAAGACCAGACTAATTTGTCCGAGTTTTCAGGCCTTATCGTAACTGATTCAATGTCTCTGACTATCTCTGAAAACGACTGCTTGAAATTTGACATAATAGCCCAGCTTCCATCAATCATAAAATCTTTGACCAGAGAAGAAAAGAATTTAAATTCTGTTTCAGGGATGTTGAGCTTTTCCAAAAGCGAGTACCCCAGCTAGTTGGCTTTCCAAAAGCTAAGATTAGAATTTATCACAACTAACCATCTGCTTTCGTTGCTAAGTCCAGTGAAAATGTTTGATAAATATAACCATAGAGTGGATTTATACACTTTCTTCTGCAGGACTCCAAAATCATCTAAAATGCACTTTCGTAGAAGATCCATTGCCGAAGAGTCATTTGTCAAAATTGACCAAGCTAACTTTTTCAGAAGCTCAAAGTTTTAAATCTGGAAATTTCCAATGCCAAGACCACCCTCCTCAACATTTTTGCAACAATTGGCCTAGAAAACAGAGACAAATTTTTGAGAGGAGACATTACCTGTCCATAAAAATGTCCTCGCTAGAATATCTATATCCCTGACGAGCCTCGCCGGCCATAAGTAAATTGAAATAGAATGGATGAAAGAGCCGGCGATGACAGATTTTATAAGAGAAAGTCTACCCGCTATTGAAAGAGAACTATCCTTCCATTGGGAAAATTTGGCCCGAATCTTGTCCGCTACCGGTTGAAGAGATGACCTTTTTGGGCTGCCAAAAACATCGGGACCCCCAAGTATGAGATTGGGAAAAATCCACTGGACATAGATGATTCATGCAAAAAGGAACGAGCTCTCGCCTCCGTGAAACCTTGACTAAAATAAATTTTATAGTTTTCCGCATTCAAAACCTATCATGAGAGTGAAGCATAAACTGAGAAGACATGCTTCAAAGTGACTAAGTTTTCCTTATTGCAATAACAAAAAATGAGAATGTCATCTGCAAACAGAAGATGTGAAGGGAGATTAAAACCTCGAGCCAATGCCATAGACGAAATAGCTCCTTCATAAGAAGGTTTGGAAAGGAAACGGCTAAGAAAGTCCTTTGCTATTCCAAAAAGAAGAGGAGAAAGTGGGTCTCCTTGTCGAACTCCCCTACCACAACTAAAAAATCCCAACAGCGAGCCATTGTAAATTCTTGCTGATTGAAAATTTGATAAAATCCATCGACAGAAAGTAACAGAAAAAGCCAAAGCATCTGAGCGTCTCCAAAATAAAGTTCCAATCCATCGTGTCAAAAGCTTTTTTAACGTCAATTTTTAGGGCCGTGCTACCCTGCTTCGATATATTTTTAAGCCCATTCTTGAATTTTTCGGCCCCTTATAAACCCAAACTAGTTGCCAGAGACAATGTGCGAGGCTATATAGCCAATCTATCCGCAAGAATTTTCGTGCAAATTTTTAAAAGAAAGTTCCCGAGTATAATTGGTCTAAACTTGTCAATAGTAGAAGCATTCTCTGTTTAAGGCAGAAGAATAAGAAAGTTTGAGTTGAAGTTGTGAGCAAGAGTACTTATTTAAAAAATAATAATAAATAAAAATAAGAGACTCTTGAATAGCTCGAATTAAATTTTTGGCAATAATGTCCCAGCAACACTGATAAAAAATTCCGCAACCATCAGGCCCTGGAGCGCTTCCAGGGTCCAGAGAAAAAACCACCTCTCTAATTTCTTCCATGGAGGGCATGCGAGTGAGAGCTTCATTGTCTAAATATGTGACTAGAACAACTTCCGCGACAAGGTTAGCATAATGAGAGGAGCAATCATTATTATTGGCAAAGAGGTCTTTATAGAACTCTAGAATATGATTGCCTATAATTGTTTGGTCTATGGTAGGGTGGCCGTCGATTTCAAGCATAGGGATCCCTCTACTAGCTTTACGAAGCTTAACCATTCGGCGAAAGAACGCAGTGTTCCTATCTCTGTTAGAAAGCTGTTTACGCCTCGCTTTTTCTTTCAGAAACGAGGATTGAAAATTGAGGGCTTTTTCAAGATTCAAGTGAGCAATCGCTTCCTAGTTAAATTTTTCTAATGAAAATCCATTCTCAGCAATGTCCATTTGAATGGAGCCGAGCTCATCTCTGGCTAGATCAACATTGGCATTTGAACATCCCCGAAGACTTCTTTATTCCAAGTCCGCAGTTTACAATAAAGAGATTTCCTTGACAAACGGTAAGAAATTGCCGTGTTGAGTTCACATTTGTTTAAAACAACAAAAAGTTATTGAAGATATAAATTATACTTTCTATTAAAAAAAAATCAGGATGCAAAAGAAAACGCTCTTGTATGCTTTGTTTATGGAATATGGCATATTGATTGTAAAGTGGTACGGATAGTATATAAATTCACTAATAAAGTGCCAAACGATTGGTTAGTTATGCCTGATCTCCTTATTTTATCATCTCATCTCTAATGTAAACGCTCATATCAATATAATAATTTGTAAAACTAATGAAAAATAAAAATATTAGATTTGACAAAATGTTCTAAAGAAATGTGATGTATAAAATTTCGATGATCTACCAAAGTTGGCATATAAGTTGTATCGTGCTTAAAACTTCGGAAAACAATTCGTCATGTTTTTTGATACACAAATATAGTGGAGCACAATCTCTAGCATTATATGTGGTTTACTTCACAAAGAGAGTTTTTTTTTTTTTTCGTAATTGAGTGCTTTGACAATTGACATTATCAAAGATAATATTTTGTGATTTAGAAGAATACAATTTCTAATCACTAGATTAGTACAAAATCAACAAATTATAATTAAAAAAAATAATAGACCTAACTAATTAAAGCAAAGATTTAGTATTAGATAGCGAGTGGATATAACTTTAAGTGTGCTTTAAGTATTGTTGATTACGTAATCGTTGCTTCAACACATTTGCTCATATACGTCTAAAAACACACACTACTAATCCTCTGATCACTTTGCCCTTTTATTTAGTTTTTTCTAGTCATGGTAATATAACGTGGAAAATGAAAGTGGTAAAAAAAAGTTGCTACAAGGAACCAAGAGTTGCGGAGACGTGACGGATATTTTCCTATGGAAAAAAAAAAAAAGTTGAGGAGACGATAAATGTGACTTGCTATCTATTGTGATATTATATCGACTAAATGGCTTAGGTTATCACATATATAGGAACGTTTTTTGCTCCGGAGAAATATTCTTTTCCTAACATTTTTCCAATTATATTGTCACAACAGATACATAAAAGGCATGTTTGATTGATACAAATTTCATTGCATATGAAATTTGTGGACCAGATTAATTCAGTCATCATCTCTCAATCAAATATACAGAAAGGTAGAGACTAGAGACACAATAATCAAAATAGAAAAAGAAAAAAAAAAGTGGCACATTTTTTGTTAAGCAAAGACAATAACTAGTGGATATAATTTGTTCCACATAGGCACATTACAAGACCCTTCTAACAGAATTGGACATGCTAACGTACCTTCTCATCCTTTTGGGATTGAAATACAATGACTTCTATTATCGAGTCTTTTTCCAATGCCAACTTGAGCCATTTCGGTTCTTCTAGAATGTAATTAACCTAAAGACTAAACAACACAATATTGTTAATTTGTGTTTATATATGCTACATAACACAACTATAGTTTGAGTTTCTTATACGAAAACATAAATATTCACCCAAGTTTAATAAAATCCGAGTTTATCAAATGTGACAAAAGCATCTCTTAATCACAAATTTAGTACACTTTTTTGTGCTTCTCCATGATTTTGATACTTTGTAAGAGCATAGTTTGAATAAAAAAATAATATTTTGAAAAAAAAAACTAAAATTTTTAGAGGAAAGGATGCTTTTATCATATATATATTATTAGAAACTCGGATATAATTGTGCTATAGAAAAAATTCATAATATAGTTAGAGCATATGTATATAGTTTTAATATTTAAGGTGTGTAATCTGGTGTTAACAGTGGATTAGGTTGGATTGAACTATTTAATCCTTATATTATATTTAGTGTAAGAAGTGGATAAGATTCCATAAAAATATAGGCGCAAGTAGATGGGATCATGTAGATTGAATTAAAACTTATGACCTATTCACTAAAAGTGGTGGAATAACATAGGATATGACCAAACTCTTGGAAACTTGGAATTTAGATAACCCTTGGATTTTCTTCTATAAAATTTACAGCATTTAAGGTTCAGCTCAGGCTTGTAATCACACATTTCCCGTCTTTATTAGAGAAAAAAAAAACTAGATTTCCTATTTATTCTTATTGTTCTCTGTAGCTAACTAGCTAATTATACGAGAACAATAATACAATATTTCTAGGCAAAACCTTGCTCAAAAAAATTCCCAAATGCCGATAATTTTTTAATTGTCCGATAAGGGTTAAATCGGAATGATGGGAAAATATTGAGTAAATGGGCCTCATAATCATGACTAGTGAACAAAACAGTAGAATCAGAGTCGAAATACCAAAAAATATGTAATTGCACAAAGGCCACCAAATCTTTTGAAATTTGCACTTTTGGCCCGAATGTTTGAACACAAGGGAAGTGATCACATAGAATTGGTTCTTACTTGAGCTTAAATGTTAGATGATTTATCATAAAATATATGTACAAATGTGAAGTTAACATTAGCAAACTCCAAGTGGTAGTTATTCTTTCCGCTTCCCTCTTTCCATCGGTGATTTGCCTGTTGCCCTAGAGGGTCCCTCCGCTAGTGCAGCAAATGACAATCTGCCAAATACCTCAATAATTGCCAGAGTTTTAATAATTCCATCACAAGTCCATGATTCAAGAAAAACTCAGTCAACAAAACCCACAAACACACCAATTGAACATGGGTACCCACAGCCTCCATGACAAATAACCTATAAGATGGTCAAAAAGCATTCGTGGGCAGTTTCTTATTGTCTATAAATAACTTCTCCCATAAGGTGCAAAGGTATCAAAACACTTCTCACTTAATGTTTCATTTCACTATTGGTTCTTTGAAAACACCACAGTGCCCTCTGCCATGCTTTTTTTGTCTTTCTAGCATAACCAGATTGCAACACTATACAGCTCGATCCATCTGCAACATGTGGTTCAATGCAAATCCGAACTAAGGGACACAGCCACATGCTACTGGCGTGTTAATACAAAAAATCAAATCAATATTTTGTCACTAGGTTTATGGCCCTTCTAGAGTGACACTTACCGGGCTCTCAAACCGGCAACTTACAAACTCAAAAGCCACCATGGCTAGTAAAGTCGTCCAAAGATCTCAACATGGTGATGAAGCTGAAGGAAAGCTGGACCCTCGTCGGACACGAAAACGACCACCAACAAGAGTCAACCGACTACCAACAAGAACGAATCGGCCACTTACTAGAGTTGAAAGGGTAAGAGACACTGTCAATAATATGTTGGTTGCTAGAGTTGAAAGGGTAAGAGACACTGAGACACTGTCAATAATATGTTGGTCGCTAGAGTTGAAAGGGTAAGAGACACTGTCAAAGACCTAAGAGACCGAGTCAACCATTGGTGAGGCATAGTGCTTAGGCATCTCAGTCGTAATGCTACCAGAAGCAGACAAGTTGGGTGAAACAATAACCCACAGGACAACTGAATTCAAACTGAAGGAAGTCAAAATTTAGAGCCGACAGCACTCAATGATCGTAATCAACATTTGGTCAAACGAGCTGAAAGGCTTGAAAGGGAACACGATGTGGCAGGTGACATAGAAGATATTATGCCGAATTTTTAGCCTCCAGTTACTACAGAAATTCTTGTTGAAGAATATTTCTCAAAGACTTCAAGATACCAACCTTCAAGCAATATGATGGGTAAAGCGATCCCGTGAGTCTTATCACCACCTTCAAAACATAGATTACGATTACATGTGTATTCTATTAAATGCTAGGCATTTTTGTTGCTTTGAACGAACCAACATATGATTGGTTCCAGAGTTTGAAACCCTAGATCCATATCCTTCTAGAACCAATTGAGGGAAAAATTCTTAGCTCGTTTTGCAATAGTAAGGACAAAAACAAAAGATATAAGGTTTTTGTAAAGTTATAATGTTTTTGTGGTCTCTCAAGCTAGGATCAAGTAAAAGCCTAAAGAAGTATTGTTGTGTAATTATAAGAGTACGCTATTGTTTCAAATACTAAAGTGATGTGTAGAGTATTGATACTACAATGACTTTTGCATTAATTACCAAAATTCTAATTGAACAATGCCATGAGAAGAATAAAAAAAAAATTAACTAAATCAAGAAGAATTAAATAAAGAATGTGATAAAAGTAGCGATATGGGCTTTCGATTCACCTAGACCAATTCTTAGCATCCATTAATTCAATTCAATGATTTTATGTTCCTACGATGATGACAAATTCACTAATTTATTAATCAATTTATTTCGAGCATTGATTAGCCTAATTCTAATATTAAATTCTTAACTTCCGATCCCGAACCTTGAATACTAGACTGAATTATGAACGGGAACTCAAAGTGTTTTGTAATCATATTAGCTATCTTTAATCAAATATCATTCTTGTATTAATTTGATTAATTAGAGCACGTTCTAATTATTATCTCTCGATCTCTAATTGAAAACTAACCATCATATAATGGAATAGAAATATCAATTAAATTAAAAATAGCTTTCACATAGCAATTAGGTATAGCTATATATTAGCCCTAGAAAACAAACTTAATAAAAAAAGGAGAGCAAACAACAAAGAATGAACTCTTGACAACACATAATGACTCTATCGCGGGTACACCTATCATCTTTTTAAGCTCTAAACTCAATAAAAGATGAATTTTTTTTTATTCTTAAGTGTTTTATTTATACTTTTAGGTTAAAATAGTGTAATATTGGGCTTTTTTAGACTGTATGGGGCTTTTTTCTTTGTGTATAACGCTAAAAACGATAATAGCGATACGGAACGCAAATCCTAATTTTCAAATTAACAAATCTTATTTATCATTTATTTGAATCACTAATATGATATGGTGTTGAAATATTTTTTTGAACATCTTTAATTTCATATCCATTATGCTATGTAAACGTTTTATAAATCTTCATGTAATTCTGCTACAAAGTGACAGTTCTTTTGACTCAACTCAATTGCCCTATATCTTCTTGTTCCCATTTGCTCCAGTTGCTCCCGATTAACCTATATATATAAGAAATTATCTATACAGATAAAAATCAAAGTGTTTTGACATAAAATTTACTAGTGATTGCTTGCTATAAATAGGTAAAACTACAATCTATTAAATACTCCTAATACTTAGATTTTGCTAGTCCTTGAGAAAAACATCTAACCTAAACTAACCTATGACTCCACAAATTAATGAACTAAACTCTCTAGGCAAAGTGATCAAGTTATGGTTTCAAGTATGGATGCCTCAAGTTAACAACAACAACTAAATTAGAAAAAATAGACAACCTAAGAATGAACTCAAGCTTCACAAGACTATCGAATCTCTGGTCATTCTCATAATTTCTCTTACCCCTAGTCTCTTGTGTATGTGCTTTAGCCAATCCTTTTTGGTCTTTCACCCTCGAGTCAATAACCACAAGTTAGTAGGTCTTTATTGGCTTGTAATTTAAGGCCCTGACTAAGGTATATTATTTGGATATAAGTGAGGTCGCAAGTATATGATTTGGATATAAGTGAGGTCGCTGCCTTAAGCACATTGATCACCTTGGTTTTCACACGTAATTCCACTTATTCCTTCTTACTCGTTTGTCAATTTTTACTCTTGCTTTCCGTTATTGACACTTACTTATTTTCGTCTTGCTAGTCTCACGAAAAATATAGAAAGGAACTCCTCCAAAGTCAACACCCCTAAGGCTAGAGAGTCCCACAAGACACAAACAATACGTAAGGGCGCCTACAAGGAGTTAGGAGTGAGTTGGGCGACATAGACTGCCAAAAGAGATAATAATGCTTGAAGAAATGGACTCAAGGGGACAAATATTTCGCAAAGAACAAGAGTAGTGTTGATCACAATATATCCTTCCAGAGGGTGGTCGTATGCTTCTTCCTCACGAGGAAGACAAACTTCCACTAAAGGCGACAATCAGCTTGAACCACGAGGGTTTTCTATCTTAGCAAAAGTAACCATAATATTAGGATTCTCCATGGATGAAAGATAAGATTGAGAAGAGAAATCATTGAAAGATGATAGCAGGCTGTCTATTGAGTAACATCTTTTTTGAATTAAAAAAGATAGCGTAACTGATGAAAAGAGGCGATTGAGGCTATTTTATAAATGATTTCTCAAAAGTAAAAACCATTGAAGGAATGCGTGGGCTACTTAAAACCAACACTCAACCGGATACACGACCAAACAATCGATAATTTGTCAGCTACCTTGGTGGCTGTCTCAACCGGTACACTAGCTAGCACTCACCGATGTACAAAACTCACTACGTTCTGACCCGGCAACTAATAATTCGCTGACTTCCCTTATCATTGTCTCAACCGATACTTTAATCAGCACTTGCTAATTGAAAATATTTGGCATTTATTGGAAATTATCGCCCAAAGCAAACTGATTCAAGGCAATAAGCACTACCCACCGATACAAATGGAGGCCAAAACAAAAGTTCAGAAATCGCTTGTCATAAACGACATGGCATGTCTTTACAAATAAGAAATATCAAGCACATTCAAGGATCAAACACCAAATATATTTATTCAAGAAGACAGTTTTTTTGAATTGGCAAGCTACCCATAGAAAATCTATAACTTATCAATCAAAGATGAATTATTACGTTTGCATTAATTTTTTTTAAATGGCGGTTAACTATCGTTTGCAGAAGCTAGTTAATGTTGGAAGCAATGACGGAAGTCCCTCAATCCAGTATTTCGAAACTTGGCAACAATCATTGTCAGAGTATCATAGGCATTCTTGGGGCAATGTTGCAACTCGTATCCGCCAAACAGAGATTGTCTAACGCTATGTCGCATTCCCATTTCACTACCGAAGTTCTTGAAAAAGATCGAAATTATTAGGAACCCCTAAAAGCATCACAAAATACTCATGATGTTGTGGATGTGTATATGTATATGTACATGAAAAATAAATAAGTGTAATGAGGCGATCTCTGATAAATAGAACTAGATGTGACTATCAGCATCGAGTATTGTAGCTATCTATATGTTCAACTAATAGCGCTCGTTAAGAAACAGGATAAAACGAAAGTTCACTTCAATCCATTCTCAAGGGGCATTACCAAGACAAGTGACTGGAACAAAAAACTAATGACTTGTCCACCACCAGTCGGCCTTAGGAATATTTTGGAAGAAATCATTATAAGCATGGAAGTAGTATGTCCGTCAAGCAGTGACAACCTCTTTAATAGTGAAGAGTGAGAAGAACTCTTCAAAAGTAAGTGTGTCGAGGTGCAGGTTATACCACAACACCTAACAGCAAGTGAGAAAATGCTAAGGATTTGTGTTAAGTTGAACCCACATATCCGTAGAAGAGATAACATCACTTGACAAAGTAAGTTAGAAGAAAGAAAATACCCATAACAGACGTGATCCACACTGATAGCCACGAAGGCCATCAGACAAATAACATCCATCCGAACTAGGTATGCGCGCTTGCATATCGGAGGACATACAACCCGAGGCCTTGATGGCACAATGAGCGGATAGCGCAACTGACAGGATGCCGGATGGCGTACCCGGCGAACCTTCTGATGACCCAAATGATAGGACACTAGATGGTGCAACTAGCAATTTGATGCATCTCTCAGCTGGCAAAATGTCGGGTGTCACTCCTAGCAATCCGATGGGTGCTTCGAGCATCGTTCCTACACATGCTGCCGCAAATGCGTCCTGACGACGATATATTGCTACGAAGTGACGACATATCATCGAGTCTTCTGCGAGTTGATTTTCAAATGCCAATATCTCTTTTGTTACTTATCAAAATCGTGCATATAATACGTCTTTAGAAAGCTATTTCAAAGATTTTTAATTTTCTTTACAATAGTGATCCAAAAATTCCACAAATCTTCAAGTAATCTAACCACATAGTAAGGATTTTGGTTTAAGCTCCCAATTAACTCATCGAGCTACTCACTTGCCCAAATGGTTCACACATCCAATGTCCAAATTCTGTGTATTATTTTGACTTTGAAAAACTTCTAATTGAACAAATTGAGCTTCTTGTTAAATCTCTTGGCTTGTACTTGCGTGGTTTGTTTGTTTGGTACCTTGGGCTCTGTTGTGTTGTTTATGCCCTCGATGATGTCTGTCTCATGCACCTGTTCTTCAAAATGATTTTTCCTCAAATCACTATCTTTATTACTTGGTTTGGTTTTATTTACTTCAACGCTTGTGCTTCTTTCTTTATATTGGATAGGCATTCTTTGCCTGTTTGATGGGTATTTTCCAAACTTGCATCATATGGTTCTTTAGCTGCTGATGCATAATTGGAATTTATATTTTGCAAAGGATGTTATATATGTAGGTATTTTTTTTAGTGTACCTCTAAATTTGTGGAATGTTGTCAATATGAAGATTTTGGAGGAGTACTAAGAGGAGGAGAAAGGCACATGTGATTTCAAGGGATTTAAAGTTTAAAAAAGCAACTCCAACTATTTTAATTCCAAATTCGGTGTTGTATTCTCACTGGTGGGTGTTTAAGGATTTGATATTTAACCAATAAAATCATGACACCTCAAATGTCATATATTGGTATTAAAAAGTTGCTAAAAGAGTTGGTATATCTAGCATTATTCTTCTTTAAAATATATATAAGAGATACTAATTGACGACTCGTCGAGAAATTCAAAAACCTCTAATAGATTATATCTTGACTTTATTAGGTTACATGTAATTAATATTACATAGGAAAAAGAGACAAATAGTAATATCGAAATTTTCCTTTTTCTCCTCTAAGCAAAAGCCAAGAAAAAATTACCACTTATATATGATGATAAGGAATTTTTTTTTTTTCATAATTCCTAACTATATATATTTCAAACTATCTGATAAGAAGATAGTCACTGAGAGTCATGGGTCGTAGCTCAAGTGCTAAGTAGCTAAGGCTTACAACTATACTTTTTTGGCTCGACTACTAAAGAGGTAGAAAGAAAACAAAAATTAATTTAGGCATTGACCCATCTTCCTAACTTTAAAATAAAATTAATCACCAACATACATGCTTGTACATAATTGTTCTTATAGCTTTTACTGTTACATACTTAATGTGGTACAAATACTATAATCCAATTCCCAGAAAATCCCAATTTACAATATTACTTCTGTTCAATAATTACAAGTCCTTACGGATAAACTTTTGTACTACGCTTTAGTTGCAATTACATTTTCGTGTACCAAAGCAAATATCATTTAAACTCTTACTTACCTACATTCTCCAAGGACCCACATTACCAAGCTCCTTAAATTACAAATGACCATCCAATAGGCAAAGCAGGGTTTTCTTCCAAAACGTCACAATTAATCCAACTACTGCCCTATATCTGTTTCGACCATGAGCCCCACAATCACCCACACTATCACCAACCCTCTCTATTACTCTTACTGGAAATGCAGTTGTAAAAACCCTATACATCATCATTTTTCATTATATATATATATATATACACACGCATATACACAAGTTTATATAAATATATATGTATTATATATTAAAAATCAAACAAATAGGACAATATATAGAAAGCGTATTCTAACGAGATTGGCAGACGTTTGAGTTGCTGGAGGCATTCACAAAAATACTCCCAAAAAAATTAAATGAAAATAATAATAATAATAATACTACAAATGAGATTTTCAACCCGAAAAATTGACCAAATACACGATTTAGAAAATAAAATCAATATTTTTTATAGGATCCACTCGATAAAATTAGTGTTTCTCAACAACCTCACATTAAAGAAAAATAATAATAAAAAATAAAAAGAGTGCGTGATCCATGATTCAAAATTCTCAACGGCCCTGGGGACACCTCTTGTTGCACCGTCTACGTTTGGCTTCAATCCATCCCGGAGGAGGCGTTTGTCAAGAGACTTGATAGGCCACTGGTCTATGAGGAGCTTTTCTCAATAAGACCTAGATCCCAGAAAAAGATAAGGTCATCCTTGCAGTTATGCATAAGGTCGTATTAAATTTTTATGGGTATATAAACATGTTTATTATATTATGAACTCATCAATACATTTTATATTGCTTTGTGATATCTTATTATTTATTTTAATCCAATGATTTTGTAATCAAATATGCAACTATTATATTTTTTTTGTCTCATAAAAAGCTATCACATTAATTATCAGAATGATTTTAAATATTAAAAAAAAACTATCATGAAGTATTATTTTATTTTTTTTATTTTAAGGATAGTAGATCTCAATTCGCTTGTTAAGGGCAGTTAGCTAGGTTTCTAGCTAGGAATATGGAATACTCATGAGGTCGTCTGTAACTTAACATTAATATTATTGGCGCTGATATTAATCTTCTTTTTTCTTTTTAGTTAAATAGGTGCTGATCTTATTCATTAATATAGCATATATCTCCTTGGCCTTTCAAAATAATATATCAATTTAAAAATAAAAAAACTAAAACAACTTAAACTTCGTCGTATGTCATGTATGGTGTTTTATTGAAGTAATTATACGATCTTTTCTTCTTTTTTTTTTTCTTGTTTTCTAATAGCAATTAGTATACCACACAAATTATACTCGGGACTCGGTTCGATAAAAACTCGTTTGTGTTCGACTTGCCATGCAAACGAGACAAGATAGATATTCATGTTAGTGCTTGTTTGATAAACGAGACAAATTTAAGCTCACAGATACTCAGCACGATCAAGCTTGCAAGTTTGCTCGTTTAAGAGCTTGTGAGTTAGCTCGCTTAAAAGTTTGTTTATATACATTATTTTTTGTAATTTGTAATTTTGTTTATATACTTCATTTTTGATAATTTGTAATTTATCTTATTATAGAAGTAATTTTAAATTTATCAAACTATAAATACTGTAATTTAGAGCACAATTTAGAGCTCAAGCTCAATCGAGTTTCTTAATCGAGCCAAACTCGAACAAGCTCAAGCTCCAGAACTCAATTCTTACCAAGTTCAAGATCAAGCTTGAGCTCAAAAATTTTCTGATGAGCCAAGCTTAAGCTTTCCAAAATTTGACTCGGCTCAAATTGAACTTGAGCTTAAAAAAATTTTGGCAAGCTGAACTTGAGTATTTCAAAGTTATACTCAAAGTTTGACTCAGCTCAATTACACTCCTATATTTATGTTATTATACTTTAATTTGTCCCTTTTATCACAATTTAATGGACCAAGAATATTGTATATGTAATGGCTCCATATATACTTGCATAAATGAATATCTGATTAATTAATGATATTTAGAAACCCATTGAGCTAGTGTGTATTAAATGGAACCACTCTTCCCGCTAAAAGCTAGCTAGCTAAAGAAAGAGAGAGGGAGAGAGATCAAGTAATGGTTTTAGGTATATGTAAGTACTTATTATTAGAGTTCAATAAAGTCATTTATTCAGAAAAAAATGGTGATATTATATAGCATATTGAATTTAATTATACTATTGTGGGAACAATAATTGAATGCAATCTGAGTCTTTATTCCATGTATTTAATGGGCTGTGGGCACTATCGTTAAGGAAGGCAGAAAGCAATGCTTGTGGTGGATGGCAATAGTGATGCCGCCACATTTTGATTTAATTCTAAAGAAATGACATATTAATTTTGAGGAATTAATCAATAAAAAGATGGCTATAAATTTGGGTGGACAAAATGCTAGCTAAGCATGGCTTTTGAGTTTTTTCCTATTGGGTGATATGGACCAATTTTTTGTGTCTCTTTTTCCAACTTGTCACTCTTCATCAAGGAGAATTATTGAACTGAAAATGATGTATGAAGACTATTAGTCTGCGTGAACACCTCTTTATTGATTATATATATCTTCTATCTTCTATAATTAGCCATATTTGCCCTTTCATTTATTATTAACACTAATTACCATGCCACTCCTTTTGACCAAATTTATAGCCTCAAAAGGTCATCTTTGATGTCTTCTGATAAATGGTGTAGTGGATTGATGATGAAGTACTTAACTAGATATATACTGTGATCTAAATGGTTATTACATGCTTAACGTTGATTCACATTAATTGAATAATTGTACTATGCAAAATGATCAACTACTTTCATACCATTCTAATATTTTTCTCAAATAGTTGAAACTTAACTATTTTTCCTCTAAATAAATTAACTAAGGTTGTTTTGTCAATATTTTTGTCTTGAAAAATTGAAATTGAAATTGAATTTATTATTATTATTATTATACCCATTGCTATAACTCTCTCCCTCTCCGTCTCTCTCTCAAATAGCTCGTGTTTTAATTGAGCGCTTTATTTTACCCCTTGTTTACCTTTACCATACAAATGTTTGCATTCCTTTTTTTTTTCTTTTTTACTTTTCTAATCGCAATGTAGTATATTCAAATCTCAACAACTATTCTAAATAACTTATTTGAATATTTTTCCGAAGTAAAGGTTACATTTATCTATAATTGTATTTAATTTTTAAATTTTAAACTATTGCATTTCCACCTAAGGTGAAGCGATAAATAATATTAATAATAACTATGAGTGTTCAAAAAATCGAGTAAATCAAACCAAACAAAGCTCAAACCGACTGTTAATAGTTTGATATGGTTTAAGATTTTTCAAATATTAATTAGTTTGGTTAGATTTGTGTCTGACCTTTTCAATAAATCAAACAAAAAAAAAATCAAATTTTCTCCAATATATATTAAAAATTATATATATTTATATACATATAATTTACATTACATTATTTCTACAACACATTTTTACGAATATATAAACGTCTGCCAATCTCGTTAGAGAATCATTTATTGTTATAGACTAATTTTTTGTTTTGTATTAACAGTTTTTATTCTCGTATATGTTGTATTTTAAGTTTATAACTTTTCTATTTGAGTTTGGATTATGGTTAGAATTTTTTTTTATTTTGATTACAATACTATGTTACTAAGACTTGAATTAGTTTTCATTCAAGCAAAAAAAAAAAAAAACAAACAAACAAACAAACAAACTTTAATTAGTGTTAGCTCAAATTTGAGAGAAAGTTTAAAGGATCAAAAAATCAAACCAAACCAACTATAATTGGTTTAGTTTAGTTTAGTTTGGTTTGGTTTGATTTTAGATAAGATAAGCGATTTGATTTGGTTTTTCGAATAGCAAAAAGAAAAATCGACTTCTTTACGAATCAAGGTTTCTTATTTCCTTTTCAAATGTTCACATCCATGTGCTAAAATAAAAAGCTGACAGTTTTAATTTTGTAATCACATTTCTTTTTTTTTTTTTAATTAAGAGTTGCATTAAAGAATGATTACAGAATCTCTTATTGTAAACACATATTTAAAAATTATATATATATATATATATATATATATATATATATATATTGAAACAACAAAACTTTGAGCCCTTCTTTTACACTATCCGGACCTTCGATCGAAACGATAGAATGATATTCCTCTTACTCTTGTCGAGTTACATATAAAAATAACCTAAAAGAAACAAAGAACACCCTTCTAGAGTACTCTGACTTACGTCATATATATATATATATATACATATATATACTTAACCGTCAAGCTCTGTCAGCCGTTGGATCGACTTCGGAATAGAGAAATATGACATGGAAAAGGCATTGCCCACCGTAGGATATGTGGGACCAATGCACGGAATCATGAGCTGCCATCACATGGCCCCCCTGCTCCCCTGGTTTTGATTGTCTGTCGAATTTTTCAAGGAAAGGGAAGGGTGAAGATACAGTTGGCTCACCGTAAGTTACGGTGAAGCCGCGTGGTTGTTTGATCCTATTGGATAAAAAGAAAAAGAAAAAGAAAATGCCAAATTCAAAGAGACGAGTTATAACTTGTTGGATTTATGCTTTTTCAATTCCTAGGCTCTGAAATATGAGGTTGAAGACCAAAGTCAACTTTAAAAGCACAAAATGACAGAACAGGGAATCGTGACTCTTGCCCCATGAAAGTGTTTTCCTCATTTGTGATTTTCCTTTTTTTCTAAATTGATTTTTTGGCGGAATAAAAAGAAAAATACAAAACAAAAAACTTATCAGTCCCACTCAGCGGTCACTAGCTCTATTTCTATTCAATATTTTTCTCAAAAATTAAAACAAAGCCACAAAGAAAAAAAGGAGCAATGAAAATCACATTTTGCTCAACCAACAAATTAACGTATTAAAGGAAATGACAAAAATATGTTTTGACAACGAAATAACAAAAATATGTTTTTAACAATGAAATGACCAAAATATGTTTTTATAATATTGGGTTAATATTATTCGTTCTCACCAATGAAAATCACATTTTGCTCGTCCAACAGATTTAACGTATTAAAAATAAATGCATATTTGGTATTTGACAATTTCTTAGTGCATATTTTAAGAAAATGGCTAAATTTTTAAAAAATTAAATTATTAGTCACTAATACATAAGAGAACTAAAGGCATAAAAAGTAAATACATATCATCATATGTAGATAATAAAATAGTTAATTTCTTAATTAATCGAAACTTTGGCCATTTTCTTAAAATATCATTCAAAAAATGACTACTTACTTAATTATCTCTGAAAGAAATGATAATATAATATTGGGTTAATATTATTTATTCTCACTCTTTTCAACACTTTTTGTCTCTCTGTATTTTCCTAGAAGCTGCTATAATAGGTGACGATCGATTTTTTTCACCATCAATAATACACGGTTTATAATAGCTTAAAAGTTACATAAAATATTTTTTTTTACACATAACTCATACGCACATTATACATAAACTATTTTCATGTTATCGATCAATTCATTTCTCAAATTTAAAACTACAATTATGTTCAATTATAGATGAAAACAAAGGAAGAAAAAAACAAACTTAATTTTTCATCTCCAATTAAACATAATTTTAGTTTTAAATTTGAGAAATAAATCGATAACATGAAAATAGAGGATGTAATATACTTATATGTAAAGAAAAAAAATATTTTATGTATTTTTTAAGATCTTATAAGTCGTGCACTATCAATAGTACACAGAATCGTCACCTATTGTAGCCTCTTATTTTTTATTTCATTATCTCTAAACTTCTGATTACATTTTCTCTCTTCCCATGGTCTTTAAAACGTTAGAAAGACGTATATACGTTACATTTAATGTTATATTTTTTTTACACGTATATATGTTACTTGTTACAAAAAATATTACATGTTATGGCTAAATATCCCTAATTTCGTGAAATTATCGCTAAATTTTAAAAAATTACCCAAAAAATTATCCAAAAATTTGATTAAATATCTAAAAAACTCTAAAAATTCAGAGATAGTACGTAGTACACCAAAAAAAATGGGAGAAAAACGTGATAGTACTGAAATGAAATTACATGAAATATTTTCACAGTAAAAAAGAGCTTTGACTCGGTTAAACAAATCATTATAGCTTTGGGACCCACCAATGCATTCGACATTTCTCTTTCTTTCCCCGTTAACTGATATATAACCAGGTGTGATTTAATTGGCTAATACGACTCGACGTTTTACTTTTCACTTCAAGTAATGAAACGCTGCGTTTTGACTTACTAACAGTCACAGTTTCACACCCATCGAAACCTAGCTAATCTCTCTCTCCCTCTCTAGTCTATTCCCTTGCCATTTCCGAGAAGACAGGTCAACACGTGCGAGCAAAAGTCCCACGCGGTTTCACACGCTCTCGTCACGCGCCCCAGCGCACGTGGGGCCCAGTTGTGCAGCTGTGGGGTCCACCATGGCAAGACGTGCGTGGTAGTTTTATTTTATGTGTGGGGAGAGAGAGAGAGAGAGAGACAGACAGAGAATTTTTGTTTATTAAATATGGTTGAGAGAGAGAGAGAGGCTCTGGAGAGACTAGAGAGAGAGAGAGAGATTTTACGGTTTGGTTGGGCAAATGGTAAATAATGTGAAATGGAAGGGGAGAGAGTAAGGAAAATGCGTGAGAGGCATGAACGTAGTAAATGACCTTAGCCATGCAGAGCCTGTGTAGCTCAGTCTCATTTAATGGTGGTAGATTTCAAATATATATATATATATATAGAAAGTGGCTATGTTTGTGTTGTGCTAGAAGGAAATGTATATATGGCCTTGGATATGCATAAATATAAATGTGAAACTATGTATATTTATGTGTGTTGAGTGTTTTAGGAGAGTTCATCATCAGTACACTGTACATCTCAGCAATAGAAGAAAGAAAACCCTAGATTAATAAACAACTGGTTATTAGAAAAACCAAAATTCTACAACTAAGTAACTAATAATAGAAAAAGCTCAAGTACGTGTTACAATTCATTTGACAAGGTTATATATTATTATTATTATTATTATTATTATTATGTCGTTTAAGTTTGTTTGTGTCATCTTCGTTATGATCTTCCTTTTTATTTTACTTTATATTTTTTTTATTAAGTAAATATATATATATATACACGTATAAAAAGATGTATGCAAATAATACACTTAATATCGAGCAAAAAACAAACTTTTTTCACTAACACTTCTATAATGGATGGAAAAAATTGACCAATCAAGACCAAGATGTTAGAGATACAGAAGTTCAACAAACAAACCTGCATAGACACAAATTACGGACAAATACACTGCTGAAAAATGAGGAGACCCCCACTATTATTATGAAACCAAGTCTAACGAAAGACGATTGGCAAAAGACAATACAAAATAAATGGTAAGCAGATTTCTCATTAAAAACTTCAAACTATATATACAAAATAAAATCAAAGCAAGAGAGCGAATCTCTAAGACCGATGTGTGAAAAGAAATCTCATCACCAAGACAAGCGAATAAGAGCGATGACCGAAAGTCAAAACTAGCAGCGAGAGAAAATCCTATGACGAACCGACATTGAAGTCCAACCATCCTCGAAAACAATTAACCAGAAACCAGAGTGTGACAGTCGTAATCCCTTGAATCAAAAAGAGGGAAAGATAAGGTAAGTTGTGCAGTCCCGTACCGCTTGAGTAAGGTGATGATCTAATGTAAAGGTTCCAAGGTTGTGCTGATATAGGACGGTACGGTTAATGAGAGACTTATATGATATGATGGTACTATTTATGTTAACAAGATGTATATTTTTTTTGGGAGCCCATCTCGTAACAACTCCGAAGTTAAGCGTGCTTGACCAGGAGTAATTTCAAGATAGGTGATCTCCTAGGAAGTTTTCCCAGGAACCATGCGAGTGAGGAAAAAGCACGCTAAAAAGACTCGTGTTGGCTTGTGGAGACAGTCGTCGATCCGGAAAGCAGCCATTACACAAAGACGATTGGCAAAAGACAATACAAAATAAATGGCAAGCAGATTTCTCATTAAAAACTTCAAACTATATATACAAAATAAAATCAAAGCAAGAGAGCGAATCTCCAAGACCGATGTGTGAAAAGAAATCTCATCACCAAGACAAGCAAATAAGAGCGATGACTGAAAGTCAAAACTAGCAGCGAGAGAAAATCCCATGACGAACCGACATTGAAGTCCAACCATCCTCGAAAACAATTAACCAGAAACCAGAGTGTGACAGTCATAATCCCTTGAACCAAAAAGAAGAAAAGATAAGGTAAGTTGTGCAGCCCCGCACCGCTTGGGTAAGGTGATGATCTAATATAAAAGTTCCAAGGTTGTGCTGATATAGGACGGTACGGTTAATGAGAGACTTATATGATATGATGGTACTATCTATGTTAACAAGATGTATAATTTTTTTGGGAGCCCATCTCGTAACAACTCCGAAGTTAAGCGTGCTTGACCCGGAGTAATTTCAAGATAGGTAATCTCCTAGGAAGTTTTCCCAGGAAGCATGCGAGTGAGGAAAAAGCACGCTAAAAAGACTCGTGTTGGCTTGTGGGGACAGTCGTCGATCCGAAAAGGAGCTGTTACACAAAGCTCCACCAAAGTCATTCATAAAAAGTGGAGAAATAGAAGGGGAGCTGGAGTCAAGAGAATGCCCAGAGGCTGCTTAAGACCTAGCCTAACAAAAGCCCAAAGAAGACAGCGCTGAAGAAAAGGAGAAACCCTATATATATAGAGAGAGAAAGATAGAGAAAAAAAAAAGAAAGATTTAACAATATTATTATGATGATCTACTTCTAATAATCTGATTAATTAACATTACATAGTTTCATGGTGATTCATTTAACTTCTAATTAATTAGTAGTAACTCAATAATTGGATTTTTGTTAAAATATTAAGTATGCATTTAAATTAAGAAATTGAAATTGGTAATTATTGCTTGTATAGTCTTGAAAAAAAAAAACCAAGAAAATCATCATAATGTGCTCATGATTTTTAATAATTCAGAATTACTTTAAATTCTTTAATATACCATGCCCTGTTTTTATTAGTGCAAGACATAAGAGTACTTATCATATTACAACAAAATATTACTTAGATGCCCTCAAATTTTATAGTTTTCTTTTTCAAAATATCATTTATATTATCTTAACTATGATATTTGTATACATATTATTTGATATATTATAATTTAGAAAAGCTTCCTTTGAAAAAAAAATTAAAGTCTACAAATTTTAAAAGTAGAGAATATCTTTTGTTGTATTTTGTAAATAATAGGATATACTAATTTTGTTATTATTTGGTACATTCAAAGTAAATTTATTTTATAGTAAAAAACCTTAAATATGATTTTATCTTTAGTAAAAATTCAACAGATGTTTATATTTTTTTTCCTAATGAAATGCTAAAAATCAAGAACGCATAGGGTGTTCAAAAAACTAATGAGACCAAATCAAACCTATCAAATCAAACTAAACTAAACCAAACCAGCTCCAATCGATTATTACTGGTTTGGTTCGGTTTGAGATTTTTTAAATATTAATTGTTTTGGTTTGGTTTGTATTTGACCTTCCTATCCAAACCAAACCAAACCTACTTTACCATATAAATTAATATTTTTAAAATTTATGTATATTACACGTATAATTTACATAAAAGGTATATCTGCAATACATTTTTACTAGGGCAATTTTAAAAAAATAGCCAATTTTTAAAGAATTATTTTAAATAATAGCCATAGTTTTAAAATTTTTAGAAAATTGTAATTTCAAAAATTTATTACCTTAATAAGAGATTTCTTACATCAAATTTTATGTGTAATTTTGTTATGATAAGAAGTTTTTTACCTTCGTAAAAAGTTTATTAAGGCTAGTTTTTAAAATTTTGAAACTATGACTATGTTTTTAAAAAACACCATCCAACATGACCATTTATCTAACTAACCATTTTTACTGATATATAAATGATTAGTTTATAAATTAAATAAATCCTTCCCAGTTCTAGACTTAATCTTTTAGTTTTATATTAATTAATCTCATTCTCAAATTTAATGCCCTTTAAGTTTATAACTTTTTTTTTATTATTTTAGTTTGGATTATGCCGTAGAATCTTTTTATTTTGTTTAATATATTATTTTAATAAGATTAATTAGTGTTAGCTCAAATTTAAGAGAAGGTTCAAACCAAATATAAAATCAAACCTAACCAACTATAATTAGTTTAGTTCGATTTGGTTTCAGTTGTTCATTAGATTTGGTTTGGTTTAAAAAATCACAAAACAAAATACAGGATGGTTTAATTTGGTTTGATTTTAGATAAAATGAGCGGTTTGATTTGGTTGGACACTCCTACTAACTAAATTGAGCTACGCCTAAACCAATAGATTCTAACTAGATTAATCCTCTACTAAAAGTTCCACTAAATAGAAAGCATGAACTAAATACAAAACTCAAATATTATTAAATAAAGAAAGAAAAGATTCTAAAATAAAAACATATTACCAAAAAAAAGAAGAGAAAAATCCTATAGAATTTACTAAAACCTCAAAAATGTTAAAAAAAAAGTTAATTATGTAAATAGTCATTTTGGACTGTGTGTTTTAAATAAATAGCCACAATTTTAAAAAATTTAAAAACTAACCATGACACATTTAAAAAATTTCTGATAATAACAAAATTGCACATAAAAATTGTTGTACGAAACTTTTTGAAACGTGTAAAAATTTTCTGAAATTGCTAATTTTAAACTTTTTGAAACTGTGATTATTTTTTAAAATCATTTTCTAAAAAATGACTTTTTTTTAAATTCCAAAAATAAACCATAAATAATGGCCGAGTCATTAAAACCTCAAAAATGTATAAAAATAAAAAATAAATAAAATAAAAAAATATTAACAAAAAAGAAAAATAACGCGTGATCTAAGATACTAAAGAAAATTTCTAAATCTAAAAGAAAAAAATAAAAAAATAAATGACCTAAGTCTCTCTATATAAGAGGTAGCCAACGTCTGATAGTATAAACCACCAAAGAGCACTATTAATCTATGCTAATTCAAAAAATAATAATAGAAAAAAGAGGTTCTATATTAGTTTCTGTCTATCTCTCGCTTTCTTAGCTTGTACTACTCCAGGAAAATTGCCATTTCATTTAAAAGTTAAAAGTTGCATGAGAAAGAAAATCTTAATCAAGGAATACCAATTTTCACAATTAGTTTCATATATATACATATATATATATTGTGTTTTTCTTTTCATAGTTTGAATAGGAAATGTTAAGGAAGAAACGAAAGATCAATGTAATCATGTTTGGTACTATATGTGAAATTTGAAAAGCTTAGAATTGATATGTATTCTTTTCAAATCAAAGGACATCTAGCTAGCTACTTAAATGTATCCTTATAATTAATACGTTACCGCACATTAATTATGTGACGATCAGTAGAAAAGAAATGTAAATGAAAACAACAGAAGAAAAAACAACCTGGCATGAAATTCCTAAAAGCAAACAAAGAAGGCATGAAAAATCATTACATTAATTGTCTCATTCCATTTTCAATTAAGGGCTTTTAGTGTGCAAAATTTAAGATTTAAATAGGAGAAAATATTTTTCATTTATATCGGAAATTACTTTTTACCCTTTTTCCCTAGATAAAAAGATACTGTAAAACTACAACTCTTAAAAAGAAAAAAAAAGTCTTGCATAATAATAATAATAATAATAATAAAATAATATATTATTTTTCCATTCTCCGAGTGAGAATCCCCCAAAATATACCAATAAGGTAACTAAATTAATCAATTTTTCTTTCATTGTATTACCAAGTACGTTAGGTTTTAGGGAATTATACGGTATGATTTTTTTTCCTCCAGAAATATATGGTATGACTTGCACATATACGCATCATGAACCCCCGAGACTATAAATTCTTGTCTGACTAATATGATCCATAGTCCACGCAATAAATAATTTCAACCATTTGGCACAGTAATATTAAAATTTTAATGGTTAGCATTATTGATTTACTCTTATGTGTAATCTTTTTGAAATAAGCTCTTATGTGTAATCTGAATTATACATCCATATATATATATATATATATATAAAATAGAGCAAAGTAGTCGAAAGTTGAAACCAATGTTAGTGAATGAGCTAAGACTATATATATGGCCTTTTCTTGAAGCGCAAACCATAATTTTCTTGTGCAAAACTGATAATTTGTATAATATACATGGAAGGAATGATCGACGAAAAATACTCTCTAACTTATAAAGAAAAAATAAATAAATAAAAAACATTCAACGTAATTTTAGGTCATTGTTTGGCTGTCATTGGATTCACGTCACAGCCCAGTGTCATACTCTCATGTATATTTATACCTTTCACCTTCTACAAACCCAATAAATGCACACAATACATTTGGGCACAATTATGATAATAGCTTATCCTTTAAATTTGTTTCCTTCTCTATAATTGACAATGATACATATGTTATATTATATCTCAGAGGACCAAAAATTTATATCAAAATCATTAATATTAAACGATCAACGTTGTTGGTTTCATTTAATTCATGAGGGAAGTGGTAGTATTCTTTTTTCGGATTTGTATGTACATACACACATTATATATACTAATTGGCGGTTGAATCGTGTATGCGTGACATTAAATTAATGTTAGTTTAGAATTTAATAATACAAAGGAAAATGAGAGACAAAAGAATACACTGCTTAGGTAAATGGATATTTATTAATTACTACGACCCACCTGCGCAAATAGTGTTTCCCCAATACTTCTGGATTTAGAATCTCATGAAAAAAAAATATGTCATACGTATCATACTTATAATATTTAATTTACAGGAAAAAAATTTTGTTCCTGGGATTTTACATATAGAGTAAAAGAAGTAAGGAAAAAAAAAAACCTGTATATGCAATTTTGACTGTTTATTCATTGTCTTTCATCAACATTGTTTATTTTGCAATGATGACATTCTTAAGTTTTCGACGTAAGTATTTTGTTTAGTTAACCCTTGTTTGTTTCCCCATATAAATATTTTCATTCTATTGTTTTTAACTTTCTTAATTCCAATGCAATATTCTTAAATCTCAACTATTTTTTTTTCAACTATTTGAAAAGTCAATAATCATTCCAAATGACTCATTTACATTATTTTCTTAAACAAGATGTTAATTTTGATGGCCACATTGTTGTTAAATTAGTTTAAGACTATAGTATTGTTTATTGGTTTTGTCATTTTATTTGGTCTTTGTAACATAACTTTGTAATCAACTTTCAATGATTAATCAATATTGAGACGTTGTCTTTTTTAACTGATCACTTATCCTAATCACGATATTTGATAAGTTTCTTAATTTGTAATGAGATCCTGATTGAAATTAACGGGCGAGATTGATTTGGTCTCGCCATCACCGACTCCTATGTCAGTTTTCAATATGTGCAAAACACAAAATAATTTTAATCATATTTTCCATTAATTCCATAATCCATCTTCAGCTTCAAACATTCCTAGCTACTATTTTTGCCACATGCCATATGCCATTGGCTACTCCTTATCATTGCATAGTGATGTTAATCTATATCTATATAATACTAAAATTATTAATGATCAAATATGGACTCGAAGTCATCATCATACTAAAAACGTGAAATGTAAATTTGATGAGTGATATAGGACTATACATATCAAAATCCTAATATTTCTGTATATCCGTGGTTATTTCCGCCATTATATTTTTTCGACTATTTTCGTGATATTTGTTGAGGTAATACTAAAATCCAAAATCTAATGGCAGAATTATATATATTCTTACAACACTTCGGCTAATATAGATATTAAAATTAATTCAAAGCGGTTAAACAATATATATAACCATTGAATAAATATTAATATACATTACTTGATTTTTTAAGCTAATTAAATTTACTATATACTGAATAATGTCATATTCTAATTAGTTGTGACTACATATAAAGCAAAGTTTAATTATACCAGCAAACATGAAAATGATTTCTTCCCATCTATGAGTAGAACCTATATTTTACTTTTCACACGTAATTTTACCTTCTTGGGAAAAATATTTCTTTTCGTGTTATAACAAAATTAACATAAAAAAAAACCACACACACACACGTAACATATGTGTTTAAATAACCTCTCATTTGACTTAAACAATTTGTTCAGCTCCGTAACATAAAATACATTGTTAATTTCATATTTGTTTAGTTCTATAGCTTAGGATGCTTTGTTAATATTTGAGAAATTCCGTATACCAAGGAAAAAAAACAGTGTCTATATATATATATATATATATACATTTGTGTGTGTGTAGTTTAATGTTCAAACTAGCTATGACCAATCTTATGTATACTGTCACGAAGTCTCCCGAAGTGTATGAATAATTATTATCTTTTTTGCACATATTTATTCTACATTATTTAATAACTAATTTCGTGATAATAAAGAGTATATATTTCTCCTTTACTCCTATTATATTATCATTAATAACTTTCGTGAATGCGATATTTACCATTACATTACATTTTAGAAAGAGCAATTGAGCTGAAGAGCACATACATATATTTTTCAAGATCACAATTAAAGAGATAAAAGTGTATCAACAAGAGTAAAATAATCTATCAAACACTAAACTTTACAAAACCATAATACCTCATAAATTTTACATATATTTATATATAAATATATAGTTGGGAATAAATAATAAAAATTCACACACCATCAACATATATATATATATATATATAAATTAAGAGAGCAAAAAAAAAAAAAAAGTCTCTGAGTTTGGTAGCCGTCATTCGTTCGCACCAATATAATTACCATATATTACTCTCCTAGAGGGAAAACCAAACACCTAAAAACTACTCTCTCTCTCTCTCTCTCTATTTTTATTATATCACAATATATTATCTCTCTCTCTATTTCTCTATATATCTCTCTCGCTCTCTCTCTCTCACACACACATACATAGCAATTACACCACCATATTAAATGCAATCGCATCCTCTCAATACGCTCTGCAATTACTCCTCGCTGCCACATTTTCTTCCCCTTTTTTTCTTTTCTTTTATTTCTCTCTATCTGTCCTTTGATTTTCCTCTCCATTATTTCTCTTCTTCTTCTTCATCTTTTTTTTCCCCATATTTTTCCCTTTCCTTTCATCACGCAAAGCGGCCTCAAAACCAATTCATTTCAGCCCCCAATTTGCGTTTTGCGAGCAAAAGCAGATCTGCGAGAGACCTATTTACATATATATATATATATATATATATATATATGACAATCTTGAAGCCATTCACGGGCTTAAAAAACGCTTCATATATAACACAGTAGTGGTGGGTATTATATCCTTGTGTATATATATATATATATATATTGATTCCTATCATCAAGATATAGGCTTTATCATTTTATAAAAAAATTTGCCACTCGAATTTAATCTTTTGCATTTTTTTTCGTTTCTCTCTGGTTTCAGATGGGGCTATTGAGGTATATAAGGGAATTACAGTGAGAGAGATCACAGAAAAATTGTGAAGACAAAGTTGGATATTCCGAGATCTTCGTCGGCGTTATATATATATATATATATCTTTTTTTTTTTGTTCTTTTTTGCACTTGTTTTTTTTGTCTGATTTTGGACTGTCTAAAAAGCCGAATCCAAATTGTCAACCCTATCTCTCTTTATCTGATAAGAACAGATAGACAAAAAGCAAGATATTGAACTAGTTGTTTTTTTTTTTTTTTTCAAATACCCAAAAGAGAGAGAGGGAAAGAGAAAAAAAAAAAAAAAAACCCATTGTCAGCTCAGTCCGTTTTAGTTGCAAAATCCCATTTAGCTTCAGAGAGAGAGAAAAAAAAAAGTCTACGAAAAAAAAAAACCCTTTTCTCACTGAGTCCTGCAAGAACAAAACATTGTCCTCTCTCACGTGCAAACAAAACACACAAAAATCCGCACGCATAGAGATTTTTGCATTATAATTACTGTATCTGAGTGAGAGAATAAAAAGAGAGAGACAGACGGACAGACACAAAAGACTCATGAATATAATTGTGTCAATAATAGGGTTTAGGGTTTCTGGGTTTTTTTTCTTACAAATATGCCTGCTGGGATTATGATTCCAGCGAGAAATATGCCGTCGATGGTCGGAAGGAACGGTACTGTTGGTGGGTTTGGATCGTCCTCAGGACTTACTCTTGGTCAGGTCGGTGTTTCATTTCAAAATTATTACATTTTTTATTTTTTCGTTTTTTTTTTTTTTTGGTTTTTCAAGTCAATGGGTCTATAGATCCATTATTTTCTGTGTTTTAATTTGTCTTCTTTTTTTGTTTTATTTTTTCAATTTTTTTCCCCCCTTAAGTGCGGTTTTTGTGGGTGTAAGATTAGATGTTTGGGTTTTTTAATACTAATTTTGCAGTACTTTTTTATTATTTTAAGAAAAATCATTCTCGATACTTGGAAAAAGGCGTTGTGCCATTTCTCTCTTGAGTCTCACACAAAGACCCAAAGAGAGATCTAGAGAAGAGAGAAATATCAAAGTCCAAGGCCCTTCTTATCCACTAGTCAAATAGTTTTTTAAACTTGGGTCGTCAAGGTCCTCTAAAAAATATATATATAAATAATAAATCATAACTTATATTGGTTTTGCCAATTTTCATGTAGAAAAATAACCAATTAGGGTTACACTTTCATCTTGATTGTAATCATCGTTTGTGAAATTTCATTTTCTTTAATGAGGAAATTACTTTCTTGTATATATGCCTGAGATAAATAGATTGAAAAAACCATAAAAGCCTTTGGGAAAACTTAAAGATCTGTAGATATAATGTTCCAGCCAAATTTGATGGAAGCCGGCCAGCTCCACCACGTGGTGTTAGACCACATAGCCCAGAACACCTCGGAGAGTGACATCGCCCGGAACCTAGGCCGGGACGATGACTTCGATAGCGCCACCAAATCGGGCAGCGAAAACCATGAAGGAGGCGCAGCCTCTGGTGATGATCAGGAAGGCCAACCGCGCCAGAAGAAAAAGCGGTACCACCGCCACACTCAGCACCAAATTCAAGAAATGGAAGCGTAAGACTAGATTCTACTACTTTATTTTTTTGAAAAAATTCGCGATAGAAACAACTTTGGTTAAGAACATATTTCAACTATCAGCTTGATCTAGAATCGCTCTGAAAATGTTCTCACCATAAATTCCTTTATTTTTAAAATTTTATTTTAATTTTGTCAAGAGTAAATCTAAATGATAGCACATTGGAGAGCCTTGAGCTAATTTTCTTGATTTTGGTTTAGGTTCTTCAAGGAGTGTCCTCATCCGGATGATAAGCAAAGGAAGGAACTTAGCCGCGAATTAGGGCTAGAGCCATTGCAAGTTAAATTCTGGTTCCAAAACAAGCGCACCCAAATGAAGGTAATTTGTACGAGTTACGGCGCAATCATTCAACCCATGCATTTTTCGATTCGCATATTCGAACCTAAAACCGCAATATGCAACCAATCGCCGTTCGCCGCGCGAGTTAATAAACCTAAAATTCTTAACTAATAATTAGGCTCTTTTAATGTTTAATTCCTCTTTTATTGCAATGATCTCTTTGCAATGGCCTCGCAGGTTACACTATCCTCTTGATTTTTTTTTTCTTAATGAAATTAGTGGCATGAGAAAATGAATCGAACCACGCCTAATTTAGCAATATTTCGTCGGACATTTCGCCTTTCTATTTCAGACACAGCATGAGCGCCATGAAAACACTCAGCTCCGAACAGAAAATGATAAACTTAGGGCCGACAACATGAGGTACAGAGAAGCCCTAAGCAATGCCTCATGCCCTAACTGTGGAGGCCCGACGGCCATCGGAGAGATGTCGTTCGACGAACATCATTTGAGATTGGAAAATTCCCGGTTGCGAGAAGAGGTAACAATATATATAGAATGAATATTGGTTTTGCAAATATTTCTTTTTAGTCTTTTTATTTTTTATTTTTGTACAAATAAAACATATATGTTATAGATGCAAACTCCAAACTTTCTCTAACTTATTAATTATATTTTGACATGTCGTATGAACAGCAATAACTACTAAGTCTAGATTTCATAAATTCTAATTTGACGGTTTCTTAAACCTCTAACAAACTGAGATAATATGTCGAAATCTAATTCGGTGGACAGATCAGAGTTGAAACTGAAAAGTTGACTGGGATGTTTAAGTCTAAACTGTTACAAAGCAAAATCATAATGATCCAAAGTCCAATTTATAAAGCTACTTTCCCAATTTTCACTTATAAGAGTATAACCTTGCTCGCAGCATATAACTCACTTTCTCCAACCTTTTCTTCTCAGATTGATCGCATTTCGGCCATAGCCGCAAAATATGTGGGCAAGCCAGTGGTGAATTACCCTCTCCTCTCTTCTCCGGTCGCAGCGCGTGGCAGCCCTCTTGATCTCGGTGTCGGAAGCTTCGGGCCACAGGGAGGCATTGGAGGAGAGATGTACGGAGGAGCCGGAGACCTCGTCAGGCCAATGAGTGCGCCATCCGAGGCCGACAAGCCTATGATCATAGAGCTCGCGGTCGCAGCCATGGAGGAGCTCATCAGGATGGCACAGATGGGAGAACCCTTGTGGATGACAAGCCTCGACGGGGCCAGCGCCGTGCTTAATGAAGACGAGTACGTTCGCACTTTCCCCCGCGGGATTGGGCCGAAGCCTGCTGGCTTCAAGTGCGAGGCGTCTCGCGAGACCGCCGTTGTTATCATGAATCACATCAACCTTGTTGAGATTCTCATGGATGTGGTAGGTTTAGATCTACTTATACTACCAAAAAAATAATTATCCTAATTAAATAAATAGTCAATTCATTAATTATTTGTACATGTTTATTACAACTCAATCAATTTTTATCAATTAGCACAGAGCAAGTAATTGAGTCAATTTACTATTTTTTATTTTTTTTAATGCAACATTGGGTATTATATGAATAATTAGGTGTTAAAATTTGGTAATTTATTGTGATTTCTCGTAAAAAGTTAAACAATCAATATTCTGTGTTATCTTTTGTATTGATTATACCTTCATTTGCAAGAAGCTTTAAGTTCTAATCTCTTGTGTAATTATATTATATTGTGATGTTTAGAATCAATGGGCTACTGTGTTTTCGGGTATTGTCTCAAGAGCAATGGCTTTGGAGGTTCTCTCAACTGGGGTCGCTGGAAACTTCAACGGAGCTTTGCAAGTGGTACGTCTATATATAGAAATTCGTGTTTCGATTGAATACATAAACATTTCAAAAAATATTTTGTTTGGAAAAAAAAAATTCAATTTATAAGGAACTGTAATCCAAATTTTTGTTTTGTAATTCACTTTTTAATTTCACTTGATTAAAATTTTCAATTCAAACATTGATTTTCAAAGTCACATCTCTCTCTATATCAAAGAATCCGAATTTAAAACGAAGAGTACTCTGCCCAAAGATTTTTTTTTCTTTTTCAATCCAAATGTGTCTAAATAGAAAAAATTTAACATCAATTTTTTTTTTTCATTCAAATTTAAAAATAACACGTGAAATTTGAGGCACAATCGAAAAGGAGAGATTAGTTAGTGTAAAATGAAATTTCTATGTCACCATTTGACTAGTCATATACATAATGAGGAATACTCTTGGTGTTTTTATTTTTTATTTTTGAAAAAATTTGTTTTGCATTGTTAGATTTATCTTTTCAATGAGCCTTATATTACACTACTAAAAAAACAAAAATCCAAAATTGTTTTTTTTTTTTCACCCAAAAAACCTTTGATAAGACAAGTCCTAATTTTGTTTTATTTTTTTTTTGGCCGTAGATGACTGCAGAATTCCAAGTGCCTTCACCACTAGTTCCGACCCGCGAGAGTTACTATGTTCGATACTGCAAACAGCACGCTGATGGGACTTGGGCCGTCGTTGATGTCTCTCTTGACAATCTCCGGCCAAGCCCCGCCGTCCGATGCCGCAGAAGGCCGTCTGGTTGCCTCATTCAAGAAATGCCTAATGGATACTCCAAGGTAAACAAATCAAGTGTATTAATCATAATCATTCTAATTAATTCGTGATCTTATTTTTTATGGATTTGGATTTATTATACATTCTCTTAATAAGTAGTTCTCATTTTAATTTATATGTGATATAATACGTTAAAGATCAAACCAAAATTTACTAGATTGTGAAAAGTTTGCATATCCTAAATCTAATTAAAATCAAGTATGTCAAATCCTAATGGTTGATGGAACAGTTAGCCCTATTCTTATTATCTATCTAATTAATCATCCAAAGTTTCATGTTTCTGAATGACTTGAGATGTGTTTTTGTATTCGGAATAGATAAAGAAGTCTTTTTATCTTTTTTAGATTATTAAGTAAATAGTTATTTTTTAAATGATATTTAAGAAAATAGCTAATGTTTCTATTAATTAGTAAAATAGTCAAATTCTTAACTATATGATAATGTGATTTTACCTTTATTGCCTTAGTTTTTAAAGTGGTTAATAACTAGTTTCTTAATTTTTATAAACATTGATTATTTCCTTCAAAAATAAAGTATAAAATGGTCAAATACTAAAATAGGCCTAATTTTTTAATTTTTACCACCAAAATTCCCCTCCAATTTATCTAATTAATGTGTTGTCTAAATAAATATATGTTTGGAACTTGCCCAGATTACCTGGGTTGAGCATGTAGAAGTGGATGAGAGAGGTGTTCACAGCCTATACAAGCAGCTGGTCAACTCCGGCCACGCATTCGGAGCGAAACGCTGGGTCGCAACCCTAGATCGCCAGTGCGAACGCCTCGCCAGCTCCATGGCGACAAACATTCCCACCGGTGACGTCGGTGGTAATTCCTCAACTAACCTAATTAATTCTCTAATCAAATGTCTTCCAAACAATTCTATGCATTTTGTACAAATTTTTTTTTTCCTCTTTTTTTTTTTTTTGCCCTAACACTGTTGTTACTGATTTGTTGATGTTCAAACAAACAAAATACAGTGATAACAAATCAAGATGGTAGAAAGAGTATGTTGAAGTTGGCCGAGAGGATGGTGATAAGCTTCTGCGCCGGAGTGAGCGCCTCCACAACTCACACATGGACTACTCTCTCCGGCACTGGGGCCGACGATGTTCGCGTCATGACCCGAAAGAGCGTGGATGATCCCGGAAGACCCCCCGGGATCGTGCTTAGCGCCGCCACTTCATTCTGGCTTCCAGTCCCGCCGAAAAGAGTCTTTGATTTCCTCCGCGACGAGAACTCTCGTAGCGAGGTACCATCCAAAATTCACTGAAAAAACAAAGTGTTAATAGTCTTACATTCTTGGCAAACATAGCATGATATAGTACAACATATATAGGGTATAATTTAGTTGTTTGAAGGCCATAGAAAATATTTTTATCATCTAAAAGATCACTTGTTATAAACTGTAGTGGGACATTCTTTCCAATGGTGGAGTTGTTCAGGAAATGGCACACATTGCCAATGGCCGTGACACTGGAAACTGCGTTTCTCTTCTTCGAGTAAATGTAAGGATTAATTACTCATTCTTCAATGTTAAAAGTTATTGATAATTTAGGGCCAGATAGAGAAATAGTCATGTTGAATAGTGTGTTTTAAAAATATAATCACAATTCTAAAAAATTTAAAAATTAGCCATAAAAAGTTTTCTACAATCTCTTATCATAGCAAAGATGAAATTTTTTATATAAATTTCTGAAATGGCTATTTTGAAAATTTTGAAACTATTATTATTTTTAAAAATCGTTTTTTAAAAATTGCTATTTTCTTAAAATTTCCATTGATTGATTTATCACATTTAAGCACAAAGTGATTAATAGAAACCAAATTAACTCCTAACCCCCAAAACAAAACAAAACTTTTTTTTTTTTTTTTTTGTAGAGTGCTAATTCAAGCCAGAGCAATATGCTGATACTTCAAGAGAGTTGCACTGACCAGACAGCCTCTTTCGTGATCTATGCTCCGGTCGACATCGTGGCCATGAACGTCGTACTTAACGGTGGCGACCCCGACTACGTCGCTCTCCTCCCGTCGGGATTCGCAATCCTCCCCGATGGATCGCCGACGCACAACGGAAGCATCGGGGAATCTGTGTCCAGTGGATCTCTCCTAACTGTTGCTTTCCAGATTTTGGTTGATTCGGTCCCCACAGCGAAGCTTTCGCTCGGCTCGGTCGCAACCGTTAACAATCTCATCGCTTGTACGGTCGAGAGGATTAAGGCTTCTTTGTCTTGCGAGAGCGCATGAGATCACCTCAAGGCCATGGTTATAATTTTGTAAGTTTTATATATTCTCTGAGTATACAAGATATATATAAACTATGTTATGAATTCTATATATTTTCATTACACTTCTTTCGACTAATAACTTTTAGGTGCCAAGTGATATTTATATCGTTTTTTTTTTTTTTTCAACTCGTAATCTATTGATACATTTGCATAAAGAACAGTATTGCACTTTCACTTGGTGAGTGTGTGTCATTATTAATAAATACAATTAAAGAAATGAAGATATTATTTTCCAATACCGTGCCAAACCTTTATATATACTAGCTGCTAAAACCTGTGTAAGTTTTTTTTTTTTTCTTTTCAATACCTTGACACATAATGCTAGTTTTAGCACATAGAATATGGTACAAAGTATACACATGTCAAGTGTAAGCTTTTGTTTTTATGTTTTGCTTGATTGCTTTTGTTTTTCTTTCATCCTATTATTATACCTATACCGTAGTGACTTTCTCCAATACTAAAAAAAAATATTAAATAGGAAAAGATAGCATAGGAATTTGCATTTGCACTGCGCATAGTCTTATAACATAAATGTTTGTATGCTTAGGCTACTCTATCCGATTGAAAAACTTGCTTTAGTTAGATAATACTATTTGATAGTATAATTTGAATTTTTTTTTTTGTTTCGATTAATATTGTGACTCTGACTATACTAATTTGTTTTGCAACTTGGCAGTAATTTGACAGAAATCAAGATGAATGAAAGAAAAGGGAACTAATTAAGGTGTTGAGGAAAATGCAAAGAGATGTGGAGAAGTCAAGAGCGCACCTTTACATGATCCTTTTTTGAGCCATTTCAAAAGCGTGGTGGGTTTTCAAGGGATTAAGGGTTCGGGTATTGACTTCATCGAACAAGTTAGAGTAAAAAGGCAAAAGACTTAAGACCTTATAATTATGTGGATGTTAAGACGTTTTTGAACTCCCTTTCGCTTTCATCTTCGTTAATTAACTTTTTTTTTTTTTAGGGTTTAGGGTTGTGAGCATTGTATGTGGGGTTTATTTTCATGCTTCATCATGTTCTATATCATGTTGTTCTTTTTTGTTTTTGAAGCTCACACCCACTGCTAGACATGGGTTTTAAATTCTTTTTTGTTTTATCAAGAATATCTTTTGATATGGATATTTGCTTCTATATAATTAATATATATGCCTAATATATATCTTCCATGTGTTTCATCAGCTTCATTATTATAATTATTGTGATCATGAGATAAACATATTGGGTGATATGTAGGTAGCTTTTCAGCTAGGAATCAGATAAATAGCTTTCCAGCGAGTCCGTTTATGTGAATATGTTTTTTTTTAATCCAATATTTATACATACGGTCGAGGATATTAGAAACAAAATGAAACTAATAAGTAAATAAATCCAGCCGAATTTGCCAATCTCTTGTTCAATAGAAGTATTGTAAACATCACTTTAAAATTACTTTGTTTCTTCAATATGTAGTTAACATAAACAAATAGGTTATCTATACAAATGCTCATGATGTTGTACTATTGTTGCAAGTTGCACTCTAGTGTTTTAAAATTGTCATTCTTGCCCCTTAAAATTTTAAAAATTTATAAGTATGCCCCCTCTATCACAATCCGTAAAAAAAAAATTAATTGAATTAATAACGTAACAATAATCTGTTGGCACCTGTAGAACGTTTTAAAGTTAAGAAAATTATAGTAATTAATTCTATATTTATTTTCACAAACACCTCCTTATGTTGTTTTTTTTTTTTTCTCAAAATGCACCCCGACTTTTAAAATTTTGTATTCATACACCTTGATTTCATCTTTTTTTTTTTTTTTAAAGAATTGAAGTGGAAGGGGTAAAATTATAATGTTTTCAAACATCAAGGGGCATGAGTGTATGCTTTGAAACATCAGGGTGCAACTTACGAAAATAGCACAATATCAAGGGGCATTTTTATAGATTACCCTAAACAAATCGAAACAAATTCGTGTCATAAGTTCATGAGCACTGAATAAATTGTTTGACCCTATTAATTCTCTTGTAGCTCTTTTATGATATTATATAAGAGTGTTTTGTTGAACACAGGGCCGACCCAAGGTATTTAGGGGTTTTAAGCTAAAATTATAAAAGGGTCTTTCTTTAGCAAATATATTCTTAAAAAACAAAAAAAACAACTAGTGAGAGTATTAGTTGCATAAGCTTACACTCCAACTAGAAGTTATTGCCCATGCTAAACTCTATAAAGAGAGTTTTTGGAGCTCCAAGCGCCACTCTATTTTGTTACTCTATATTTAGAGTACCATTGTTCATCTCTATTTTTCTGAAGTTTTTTTAATAGTTATTGTAATTGCAATATGGTCCCTTATTATTTCTATACACATATTTACTTAACCCACTTTGTTCTATAATTTACTCTTAATTAATGATTTTTTACCAAAAATATTACGGTTTTTTAAATAAATAGCCATATTTTTATGTATGTTTTTAACAATTAGCCTATGTTTACTTTTATTAGCAAAATAGCCATACATTCGTGTCTAGATTTTTGAGACTACAGTCATTAGTTTTTTGAATTCTGTTTTTGTTTGTTTGTTGCAGACAATATTGTCTAAAATTTTGTGTCTCTAGTCATGAAATTTGTGACTTCTTTGGCTGCATATTTTTTTGCTATTTATAATATATTTTTTATTTAGTAATAAGTTTTATGAAATTGGTTGTATATGCAATCATTTATTTGTGTGTTGATTATTTTGTTAATGAACGTTTAAATTTTTTATTGTGTTTATTTCAAATTTTCTGAAATTTTATGACTATAATCACAAATTTTATGACTGTGTATTTTATTTATTTAGTCACAAATTTTATTTCTTTAGTCATAGATTTTTAGATGTTTACCTAATGGCTATTTTGCTAATTTTTCAAAACGTGGGCTATATCTTTAAAACATAGACTGTAAAATGGCTAAATCCTTAACTGGCCCAAAAAAATAATAGTAAAGCCATATTCCAAATTGGGTAACAAAATATAATCAATAACTAATTTCATTCAAAACAAACATACATAAATAAATTATAGTCAGTTAGGTAAATATCTATTTTGGACTGTGTGTTTTAATAAACTAGCCACAGTTTCAAAAAATTTAAAAACTAGCCATAAAAAATTTCTTACACATGCAAGAAATTTCTGACAATAAAAAAATTACACATAAAAATTATTGTAAAAAATTTCTGATACGTGTGAGAAATTTCTGAAAGGGCTAGTTTTTAAATTTTTTGAAACTGTGACCATTTTTTAAAATCATTTTCTAAAAAGTAGCTATTTTCTTAAAATTCTCAAAAAATTATCAAAAGAAATAAACAATTTTTCTCTTTAATTTTAGATTTGATATTAATTGGAAGAGCATAAATTACACATTAAAAGAACAAAATAAAAACAACATTAGCAATAATCAAATAAGACTGCATACAATAGAGCAATAATTAGTAATATGGTAGTTCAGATCCAGAGCCTCCAATATTATCAAAATATTAGTTAATATAATTTGTTGTTATTGTTGTTGTTGTTGTCGTTGTTGGAATCTTTTACTTATAATTTTCTTTTTCTCAATTCGATACATCTCACGTGTCAGTGGATCATCAATAGTAAGTTTTGTGACATAATTTTGAGTTCATCTTTGATTGCTTTCTTTCCATAAATTGAAGTAGTATATTCGTTAGTATTTGTCGGCTGTCGTTGGCGGCATCTAACCTCCGTAAAAGTTCTTCTCAATCTTCTCTCTTTCAACTTTTTCCGTACTCATTTTCTTTTTCATTTTTTATTTCTTCACTGTACAAGTTGTTGGGATGAAGAACTAGGAGACTTGTCAGCATCTAAATATACAGAGAGTGGTAATAGTCCAGAAGATGCTGCTAAAGGCGAACCAACATTCTGATCATCTGACCGTGATGAATAATAGTTGCAGTTCTTTTTTCTTCATCGAGCTTATCTCTCGACGCTGACTCATTCTTAAACAAAGTCTTTGCTTTATTCATCTGCAATATACAATAAATTTAAGGTTTAGAATAAAGATATTTATTTTCATTTACAAAATTGAAAGTTACATTAACACTTACAATTTCTTCTTTGAAGCACCACAGGGATTTGTATATCCAATTTGTTTGAGGCATGCATTCAACCGCTTTATCTCACAACCAATAACACTGATGCGAGTTTGCAACAAATGAAAAGAAAGAAGTATGACGTCATACTGCCGCTTCACCTTTCGTTGTAGCATGCCTCAACATGTTGCCAGAAGTTCATTGATTGATTTTTGCCGATGATTGGATCTTGAGTAATCTCAAGAAAACATTCATTGAGATGCAAATCTTCAGCTTCGGTGTACCCACATCTTTGGCCAGACATAGTTTATGAGAAGCTAGTGTTATAATTATACAAAAGAGATTTTGAGTGTTTACAACACTATTGAGCTTGCCAACAAGTTTTAATGGGCATGAAAAAGCTGGGTTCTGAAACAGTCACCTAGAAGACAGCACTTCAAATTTATCCGAGCAATCTAGATGTCTCTTGAAATAGTCACCTAGGAAATGCCATAGAGCCATGTTGAAACGGCATTGGACAAAGATGTGATCAAAAGTTTCTTCCTTGGTCTCGCATAAGATGCATCTGCTACAAACGTAGAACCCACACATTTTCAAATTGTCATCCATGGAGATGTGTTTGTGAAGGAAATTGTGTCGTAGATAATCTGGCTTCAAAAGCTACAACTCCTAGAACTCAAGTCTGGTAATCAATGCCCCTGACAATATTCAGAGCCTACTCTATCTATACATGGTTCCTTTACCTTTTTATAGATTCAGAAAAATTTAGTCACTCCTGGATCATAAACTATTTTTCCTCTAGTAGATTTTCTCTATGTTTTTTTTTGTTTAAGGTTTTAACGAAACCTCATTGCACCTTTGGATAGATCCTTCAAGAGTTTCTGCTCTCTTTACTTTTTGTATTTTTTTCCTTTCATCTCTGGATTGTTTGAACTCTTTGTAACTCTTTTTTTTTTTTAATCTATAATATTTGGGCTTTTGTTGGAGTGATGGTGCTCGGAGGGCCAACATAGTTAGTAAACCATGCACTCTCTAGACGTGTGTCAAACTGATTGAAATACGTTCTCAAGTTCTGCCCCTTTTTATTTAAAAAAAAAAAAATTCCCCGCAGTACTTATAGGCAATGAAGTGGAAGAAGGTGTCTATTTTAACAAATTCAATCTTAATTCCTATCGTTGATCGTGTAATTCATCGTACTGTTTATTTTTTTAGCAGCTTAATACATGTTACGGTGAGATAAGATAAGGAATCTTATCTTATTTCCACTTTAATCGATGCGGTTAGATAAAAATATCTTATTAGTATAATTTCTCCTAGCTGAATGGACAATATAGTTCCAAGGCTCAATTTAATATTTGTGTCTAAAGTCCTACAATTATTTAAGCCTTGAATTTCCGTGATCTGGCGAATATGTTTTTACTATCGTAATATGTGAACCCATTTATCTAATATATGCTCAACCCACAATATCAGTTCCTGAATCAGCCATATAATATGTTAATGTTTGTGAGAACATAGTTTTTTCCATCATATAAGTACAAATAAACAATTTAAGCATAAAATTTTATTTAGAAGTCATAGTGTAGAGCACTTGTTAGTGTAATTATATGATGCAAAAAACGCATAATTAATGATTTGTATTTAAAATCTGTCTTCGCGCTATATTGGACTAGCAACATAGAATTATGAAGCATTTAAATTTCCTTTGCCGTGTTTTGGACACTTTACATTAATATTGGCACTCACAGATATTGCCAGTCTCCCAAGATTTAAGAGCAGAATTTAAAACCGCATATCACAATCCAAGTGAGATTTATTATGATTAATAGCAATACATTAATAAAGGTAAAGACTTTTTAACTTAGCGAAACACGATATATATGAAATCTAGGGTAAAAAAATCATCGGCGATGGTGCATTATTCCTTGTCATATGGTCTAAGTTTATAGTGCTTACAGAGACTCCAACCAATAAAGCAAATCCCATCAGCAAAAATATAAAATTGATCTAGCGAACTTGGTGAACTGGATTGTTACAGAGGCGGAATTAAAGAACGCGAGACTAGTTAGACTTGAGTATGAGAGAGGTGGGACCTTGCACTCACAGTACAATAGTCGAGTATGGCTCGTTCGGATTGAAACCATCCCCGATTTTGCATTATTCTTTGACAACGTTAGAGTTTGTACGATGGGGGTCACAGAGAATCGAATCCACAGAAAACCATAGTTCTACCTTACTTGAAAAAAAAAATCATCACTTCGACCTATAATTAAACATGCCTAGGAATGCATCCAAATTCCTATATCGCGAAATTAAGATCAATAAAGTGGCAAGGGTTACAAAAACTCGGTCTATATTTAGCTAGTTGCGGAGCTGTATTCTCAAGCCCTCTTCTTCCTTCCCAATGCAGTTCCCTTGCCGACAGTCGATGTGGTAGTATTGTCTGATTGTGGTAGCAGACCTCGCAGCATTGCCAGGACACCCAATCCTAAGAACGGAAAGTACATCTTCAAGAGCTTATCCGATGCCTTGGTAGATCCTATCATTTCCGATAATATGGCAACCTGAAAGAAGTTTCCAGTATATCCAACGAGGTTAATAGAGAAATTGATCATAACTTCAAACTGATTTTGCAATTTAAATGTCAACATACAAGTTCTTATATTTGGCAGGCCGCAATAACAGAATATTGTTCCTATGTTGGAAGTGTGCTTTCAATTACTTTTCATGTCATACTTTAGAACTATTGGTAGCAGAAAAAGAGAGTAAAAGTTATGACTTTTCAGTTAATATTCGACACTTCATTTTACAAAGAATATCATAGTCATAGTCAATTGTGCCAATAAACCAAAAAAAAAAAAAAGTTAAATCCTATATTTATAGTGCTTTTAGGTTCATAAAGCCAAAAACTACTTGAGAAAGCTAAGCCAAACAAGGCCAAAATGATTATGAGCATATATGGAATTGCTTTTCAGAAGCGGCTTTGGCTTCCAATGTCCAGACACTGATTCAGAGAATGTTTAAATGGCATTTAGGATAACTTTGGCCATATAGAATACCTTCAAGTCAAGGTTACTAAATGTAACTTCTTCAAGAAGCTCTTACTTCAAAGTTCAAACTTACAAACAATCCTTTTGTGGTTGTTCCGGGCCTGTTTGTGTACAAACCTAAACCATATCTTACCGTAGCAATATAGTTTAAGTTTGACTTCTTTTGTTAGTGTAATTACTATAGCAATATGACTTAAACAAAAAAATAATAATTTATTCAGATTGCAATCCAAACAGCCTCTTCTAACAAAATATAATTCGAAACGCCTTAAAAAGCCACCTTTTTCACTTTTTTTTTTCTTCTTCCGCTGTCTAAAAGGACTAGCAAAATCCCTGTCAAACAAATCCGTTATCACACTAGACTTTATACCATATAAGCTCAATGGCATATAAGCTTAATGGCAAGACTCATGTTCCCTGACCAAATGACTCAAGTCCAATCTCATGGGCTTCAATTGCCTTCGTGTGGCACAAAGTAGCCTCAATTTGAATACACTTGATTACTATCTCAAAAATGTATATAATATTAAAAACACCAAATAGCATAAACCACTTTTCGAGCCCACTGAGTGGCATATTTGGCTCAATGATTTCATCTATAAACGCAAAAGCAATAGTCAAAACATACCAAAAAAAATGAGTATAGTGAAAGGGAGAGGTGTACCATGGCGGTGAAGACGGAGACGCCATAGATCAAACAGGTGGTGCGCAGCCATGGCTTGGCGGCGGCGATGGCGTAGAGGTTGGCAAGCGCGAGAGGCCACTGGAAGAGGAGCTCGAGCCACACGAGGCCCACGAAGAAATGGGGCTTCTCGTCGACCAGATAGTCGCCGAACTGGCGCGCGTACCGGGCCTTGAGCTCCACCGCGGCTCCAGGGAACAGGCGCGCCGGCAGGCACGTCTGCGCGTCCATCAGCGGCGCTGCCACGCCGATCACCACGAAGAACCCGAACAGCGTCGCGTCCACGAGCTTCACCAACACCCCCATTTTTCGCTCTCTCTTCGATCTCAAAGGAGAGAACCGATCCCAGTCCACCAAGTGTTGAGTAGATCTCGAAGAAGAGCAAATGTATATAAATATGTATATTTTTTATATTACGAAGGTCACTCACGTAAAGTAGATCATAACACTACAGCTACTAAGCCAAAGTGCTATGACTTCCATTTATTTTAAAATTTCACCACCTAGTCCCCTACCAAGCCAAGTCTTAACAGTAGGATGCTACAAAGCACAACTCAACCCATGTCTTTTTTTCTTTTTTTTTTTTTATTCGGGAGCTATGGTCTTTTTATTTTTTAACACTATGCGCTTTAGTCTTTGAACTAGTTTTTGTTATCCGCGTGTTAAGCACATGCAAAATAATATAACGATTGAATATGACAAAAAAAAATTATAAAGTATAATTTTGTAAATTATTTTTTAAGAAATCGATATTTTTATAACTTTGAATAATTAAGGGGTTAAATTTATCTTTTATATAAACACAGAAACTCTTTTTAAATTTTTAAAACATTAAAAATAAAAATAAAAGCTTAGAACAAAGAAAAATAAGTAAAAACTAGTTATGATAAAAAAAAGTATATGACAATGGGTGTCAAAAGATTGAGAAAAATATTCTGAATCTAACCGTGTCAAGAAAATTATTTTTCGAGATCATTATGTCAAACAAATAGCCGTTGAAACGATTAAAACAAAAAAGTGAAAAAGATGAGAGAGGAGAGATAAATTGCAAAAAAGTCCTCTAAAATTTGCGCAAAAGTCCTCTAAGATTTCTTTAAAGCCCTCAAAATAGGTCCCTGAATGCAAATTTTTTAAAGAAAAATAAAATAAAAAAATCAGGGGGCGCCATGTGTCGTCCGCAATGGAAGCCACATGTCGCCCCTGGTGAGGCGTTTCTTTGGCTAAGGGAGAAAAACGCATCCTGCCTTAGTATACTTGTATAGATTATATTTTTTTTATTCGGCAGTTTTGGTCTTTATATTTTTTAACATTATGCGCTTTAGTCTTTGAATTATATTTATAGGCACTAACAATTACTAAATTTATAAGTTTTGACAACTTAAATCCTTATTTGTTACTACCAAAATTACACATATATCACATGTATTAGTTTCTAATTACATAAAAATAAGGGGTCAGTTAAGCAATTAGTCATTTTAAAGGTAAAGTTTGAAGGATTTAGCCATAGTTTCACGAAATTAAGGATTTAACCATAATTTATGTTACATGTAACATTTTAATCCTTAATTTCGACATTTTAGGGCTAAATCCTAAAAAATTACCCGAAAGTTTGGTTAAACGCCTAAAAAACTCAAAAATAAGTCATAATAGTCAAAATTATATAATTATGCTTATTTTATTGAAGAATACATCTCAAAAAGTTTTCATTTAATTATAAAATTTAATGTGATTTTGATCTATTTAATTACAAGACCTCTGGCGTGAAGCCCACTCCTGCGAATATTTCTCCAAACCTAAGAGCTTATCACGTTCTTTACCAAGCTCTCTAGCCACACTGGCCCCATTAATATTCCTCCAACCCTAGGAGAATGAGGCGCATTATTAATCTCAACGAGCCTACTGGACATTTGCTTAATCCTTCTCGGAAGGCCTCATGACAATAAAAAGGCTTATAGGTACGGTAACTTCTATTCTCGTTCACCATCCAGTAGCCTGGAACAATATCATAATAACTTTCATTATTAACCACAATGATTCGAAAAGCCCATTTCATTCACCCCAATCTACTAAAACGATTCGACAACCGAGTTAGCTCTAAATCAAGGAATAGTGGATGATGGTCCGAGGTCCAAAAATTCAAGTGCAAAACTTCCTTATTTTGAAATAACCTCCGTCAAACCCAATCAGCAAATAATAGGTCCAAACGAGCTTGGACAGTCGCCATCATTTCTCTATTATTATTCAAAGTCGAGTTCCCTGTAAAGCCCAAATCATCAATCGCCTCAGAAAGTTTCGTAATCCTTTAAGGAATCGTAATCCTTGAATTTAACCACTAATTCAATGTGGAATTTATAGAAATTACAAATATCCACATAGACCTCTTCTTGCCATAAGAGCAATAAACCCTTACTATTCTCTATCGATTCAACCCAAAAACCTCTATAAAAGCTAAGTCTATTTTCTCACGAGTGCTATTTTCCTCCCTTTCAATTTTGTCTCAAACAAGAACATCATATTCGGTTCGTGTTTGGGGACAAGTATCCACAAACGTTTGAATGCCCTAGGATTCCGCAATATCCGAGTGTTCCAGCTTAGGATTTTCATGGCTCTCAACATAGCTTCTTAGCAACATTTGTCGATAAATCAAAAGATGAAACATCTCCCTCCGCCTTCCTAACCCGACCACTTGAACCAGATTCCCCTAAAACCAACTTACTCTCCACAAGCCCCCCATCTTTGGGACTATTACCTCCACCTGCACAAGACGATTTCTTCCTTTGTTACCTCTCTTTTTTACAATGCTCCCCAGATTGGTACACACAGGTGACGACTCTCCCACAGAGAAGACGAGTATATTTGGATTTAGACGTACAATAGAGGAATTAGGCTTTTGAAAACAAAATTGCTTGTGCTTAGAACATTTTGTGTCTATGGGCTCAAGAGTTGGAGCCGGGAAATTTTTTAAATATCACTTATGGACATCTTATTTTGAAACATGCCATTTAAAAAAAAATTTTGCAACCCATGCCACTTTTTGATAATGAATTTGAGAAAGACAAGAGGGAAAAATAGGGCATTATAATAATTTGATAATGAAAAAAGTGGCATGACATGCAATAGTGGCATATGTTGCGAACTTGAATGTCAAATGTAGCATGAGATCAAATTTTCTCCTATTAAGAATTGCATTATTAAGCCCTATATCATTCTTACCCATTAAAAAAAAATCCACGTGCTCTACACCTGACTCATTAAAATAAGGAAAAATTACCTTTTTGCACCCCATATTGCGTCATTTATCGAATGCACCCTATTCTTTAATTTCGACATGTTTTCACCCTGAACTATTAAGCGTGGACAATTTTACACCCTTCGTCCATTTCTGTTTGGATTTCCATCTGAAATGCTGATGTGGCAAACCTTTTCAGACTTTTTCAATTACATTGAATGCCCTTTAGGCTGTTAACATATTTTGGCGGCAAGATGTTCTCTTTTCCCTCCATTTCTCTACCAAGCTTCAATTTATTAAGGCTATATGATATTTTCCCACTGATTTTTACTGGTTGCAATGTCAAGCTCATTGAAGGGTGGAAATTTTGGGCACCAAGGCAGTTGCAGCTCTGGAAATTTGTGTAAATGTGGTAGTGAGAAAGTGGTTCGAACCGCCACTACTCCAAAGAACAAAGGTAGACGTTTCTATGGTTGTCCCAATCACAATTATCAACAAAACAATGATCTCCTCCCCAATATGCATTTCGGCCCCCAACATCTATAATTTTTCCACCATAATGAATTTTTAGAGTAAATGTAAGTGCATTTGGATCTGAAAAATAAAATACAAACACAATCACGACAAAAAAAAAAACAGAAAACACAAAAATCATTCTTTTACTTACTGTTTTCAAAAACAAAACAAAAAAAAACTATTTGCTTAATTACTGTTTACAAATTCTAACCAAACAAAGATTCATTAGTGTTTACAAATTTTCATACAAAAAAATAATAATAATAAATCATTTGTTAATTACTGTTTACAAATTCTAACCAAACAAAGATTCATTAGTGTTTACAAATTTCCGTACACAAATTGTTTTAAAACCCCACCACTTGTTCTTGATTAACAAAATAATGTTATCAATAGTTGGTTCTTTCTATACAAAACGACAATCACACTGAAAGTATACATGAAAAACACAGGCACAAGAAATTAAAAGATTTGTCTACTCATCATATTGGTATGGACCACACCACAACACACCCATTGACTTAAAAAATCTACTCTAACCGAATATACCCACACACCAAGGCTTGGCTATGACCTTTGACAAAGAAAAAAAAAAAGAAAATCGAAGTCATAATGAAGCATAAATTACATACCATTATCGGGTAAATCGGGTTCCATAAAACCAATTCGGATTCTTCTTGTTTGTCACCTATAATTGCAAATTTGGGGAGAGAATGAGATTTGGACTTGATTTAGTGTTTAGGCAATTTTGAGTGCCCAAATTTCACGAATTGGGAGAGAAGAAATAACAGACCACGATTTTTCCTCACTTTCGCCACCAAGTTTCACAATTTTACCCTTTTAATTTATTAAAAATTACTTAGTTGCCACTCAATTTGACGGAAATCCAAACAGAAGTGAACGGATGGTGCAAAATTGTCCACGCTTAATAGTTCAGGGTGCAAACATATCGAAATTATAGAATAGGGTGCATTCGGTAAATGACGCACAAATATGGGGTGCAAAAAGGTAATTTTTCCTTAAAATAATTCAAACCTCCACTTTCTTCTATACTACGCGCTAACTCAGAAGCATCCACCCTTTCACCTCCAAAGGCCTTACCTTGTCATTTGAAACACTACTATTAGCTGCTAAACTCATTAGATACGTTTAGTTCTAGTCTTAAAGGACTCAATTAAAGTCGAAATGCTCATAGACTTTATTGTGTTATCAACAAACTTTTGTTTTTTCGCTTCCGAGGAAGAGGAAAAAGTTAACAGAGTTCCTCTTGACAACTACATCGGACTCGACATCGCGGCAGTGAAAATAGCCTTCCTCATAATTTTAAAGGAATTTGACCACTGATTTGGGACAATACCTCTAAGTCAACTACCATAGCAGAAGCCATTCTTCGGTGCCGCTAAAAGCGCCCTTTCCTTGGGCCAAGTCTTCCATCTATAACCCATCATTCCACAAAAGGAAAACAGACTTCTGAGACCTTATCATAACGAATCTCCTCCCACTTCCTACTTCTCGACGATCTAAGTTGGTTATTCACACCTCTCTGGAGAGGACGTGACGTATCATTTAGCACCCAGACTCTAATAAAGCCATCACGACACAAACCAATTGGTTTGCGACAACCATACCAGTTTTCAACAAAATCATCAAGAGCGGTAGTCCGTGAAACTTCACCCAAAATCTCATGATCCCCAGTCTTGAACCAAGGACACCGTCATGACCTTAAAAGCTCATTTATAAAGGGAAGTGGCTTATCAAACAGCCATGCTTTCATTTCAAGCACTCTTTTCTTTTCACCATCGTCACCAAAGAAGAAAGCAATTATGTCATTTTCCAACTTTTTAATCTCAAGCCCCTTCGATGCCTTCGAAAGATTTTCCATAACAATTTTAAAAGCTCGTTTGTTGAAGAGTTTATTTGAAAGCAATCTCCCCACAAGACCCACCTTGATGAAGTGCGGACATTTTCAATCATTGAATCTTCCACACAGACAACCTTTTCCTTTTCAGAGGTGATATAAAAAAGCTAATTCCACTTATCTTATCATATATGCTAACCATACCACCAGGACTCTGAGACAAGTCTAGAGACCATAAAAGGTAGAGGGCTCTACAAGAGAAAAGAGAGCATATAAATGTTTAAGCATATGTACCAGTTAGAATAGATTATGAATCACATATATAAAGCAATTTTTATACCATAGTGCTTCTTCCTTCACGCTAGAAACACATATATGTATATAGACTTGTAACTTGTTTACTTTTGGAAATATCTATACAAATGCCTTCTGATGTTGTGATATCCTTATAAGTTACACCATAATATATCAAAACTGATACCCGTGCCCCTAATATTTAAAAACATCACAAGTTCACCCCTTCCACTTCAATTCGGTAAGAATTAGGCCTAGCTGAGCCGAGCTAGAAAATTATTGAGCTTGAGCTCGATCTCGAGCTCAATAAGAGCCAAGCTTTGCCAAGCTTAAGCTTGGCTCGCCTAGAAATTTTTGAGCTCAAGCTTGGTAAGAATTGTGTTATAGAGCTCGAGCTCATTCGAGCTTGGCTCGATTAAAAAGCTCAATCGATCTTGAGCTCTAAATTATATTTATAATATGATAAGTTAAAAATTACATGTATAATATGATAAATTTAAAATTATAAAAAAAATATAGAAACAAGCTCCTAAACGAGCTTGTAAGAGAACCAGCTCACGAGCTCCAAAACGAGCCAACTCGCGAGCTTTATCGAGCCGAGTACATGTAAGCTCAAGCTTGCCTCGTTTATACGAACATTAAAATGAAGCTCAAACTTTGTGCATTTACATGACGAGCCAAAATATGAACGAGCTTTTATCGAGCCGAGCCCCAAGTAACTCATGAATGGCTTGATTCGTTTATACCCTTACATATTGCTAATGGATCACAACTTTTACCGACCCAAATTGTTATCGATGGGTTGGGTTGCTATAAATAATAAGATTTGGCCCATGTAAACTTCTTATGAAAGACACCTTATAAAACATTAGAGATTTTCAAGGATACTCTTTTTAACACATTAATAATTTATATTCCGTTTGCATTTAATTTTTAATTGTAACTTTATTTTTATACTATAAATATATAACAAAAATCACAGAAGTACACCACTTGAAGCATAAATTATTAAGTGGCACAACAAATGACCTTTTTGTGTTTTCAACTTTTACTGACTCAAATTGTTATCGATGGGTTGGGTTGCTGTAAATAATAAGATTTGGCCCATGTAAACTTCTTATGAAAGACACCTTATAAAACATTAGAGATTTTCAGGGATACTCTTTTTAACACATTAATAATTTATATTCCATTTGCATTTAATTTTTAATTGTAATTTTATTTTTACACTATAAATATATAACAAAAATCACAGAAGCACACCACTTGAAGCATAAATTATTAAGTGGCACTTCAAATGACTTTTTTTTTTTTTAATTTCCTCTAAAAGTTATTAATTGCTAGTATCTCTCTAAGGCCTATTCGGCAATGCTTTTTGAAATTATTTTAACTCCGACAAGAATCTGTAGTCAAATTATATGTTTGGTTAAAATAAAATTTTGCCTGATTTTTCAATAACTTGCTGTGCATAAGTTGTTTTGAAGAATCAACTCAAATTCTGCATTTGGATTCTATTATTACTATCAACAGAGTAATTTTTAAACATTATTTTTCTTATATTATTAAGGATTAATTCTACGTTTGTTCTCTAAATTTTGGGGTCAGTTTCACTATGCCCTCTAATTTTCAAAACGTTAGGTCCGTTCTTCTCTAACTACAATAGTTTATCAAATTGCCCCTTTTTGACGCAAAATGCCTAAAAATTGCATTTTTAAGTGCTTTGGGGGTTGGTGAGAAGTTAAAATTATTGTTTTGTCTTTGGGTTAGTGTGGATAATTATTTTTTTAATGATTTTAACAATATTTATAAAAAACATATTCCAAAATACAAAAAAAAATTAAGAGAAAATTAGATATCTATATTCTTTTGATATTGATATTTATAAAAATATATGTGTCAACATTAGATATTTACAGTAATATTCTAATATTTCTCAAATAAATTTTGAATATTCTTTTGTAAATTTGTAATATTTTGAATAAAAAAATCTAATTAAGGAATATTAAAAATTTAACTGAGAAATATTATAATATTATTGTAAATATCCAATCTCGACAAATATTTTTGTAAATATAAAGTCTAAGGGATATAGATATGTAATTTTTTTCTTAATTTTTAATCTTTTTTATTCGTGTTTTTGAATTTTCTCACATAAATATTGTTAAAATCATTAAAATAATAATAACTCACATTAACCCAATGACAAAATAGTAATTTTAACTTTTCACCTACCCCAAATCACTTAAAAATGCCCCAAATCACTTAAAAATGCATATCTTATGTATTTTTCATTAAATATTTATCAAAAGGGCAATTTGATAAAATTTCATAAATAAATAAGAACGAACCTAATATTTTCAAATTTAAAAGATATAATAAAAGGGTCAGTTAAGTAATTAGCCATTTTAAAGGTAAAGTTTGAAGGATTTAGCCATAACATGTAATATTTTATGTTGCATGTAACATATATACGTGTAAAAAGTGTAACATTAAATGTAACGTTATATGTAAAATTACATGCAACATAAAATGTTACATGTTATGGCTAAATCCTTAATTTCGATATTTTAAGGTTAAATCCTAAAAAATTATCCAAAAATTTGGTTAAATATTTAAAAAACTCCATAATAAAATTGCCCTCAAAATTAAAGGGGTAAACATAATATTAATCCTATTATTAATGTCAACACATATAACACAACAAACAACACATCATTCTCATAAAAAATAAATAATAAAAAATAAATAAAAAGAACTCATCATTGCCAAACTCGCCGCAAGTCTTATATCTCTCAATCTTTCTTTCGCTCTTTCTACCTCTCTGTCTTGCTCTTGCTCTGATCTAAATCCCAATCCCTAGCCGAGCCGAACCTCAAAGAGCCACGCAAGTCGCGACCAGGTGACGCCGCCGCCGATCTCCTATCTGCTCATCCATTCTCGGCCTCCGAAGGTGAGTAATAATCACCATGCTTGTCGTTGTTGATTCTATCTTTACTCTCATTTTTTTTTCTCATATTTTTTGATGGTATAAATCAAAACCATTGATATAAAAGCTGTGTTGTTTATTTTCTAAATTCGCCAAAGTAAGAACTGAGGCCTCATACGAATTGCACTACTAATGAGCCCACACTCTTTTTTTTTTTTTTTTTTTAATGTTTACAACAATGCCCGTTAGTGAAAGCTACACTGATATAACATATATGTTATGGGTCTCAACAATCTAGAAAATTTCCTTTAGAAAAGCAAGCATTGACCACCCAATGAATTAAAATGGGTTTTGAATTATCTGAAAATCCCTAGTTATTGTCTCTGTGCCCAATTTTGCTCGTCTTTCCCTAGCTCTAGATTCTAATTTCTAATGGCACTACTGAGATTTGAATCGAAAGCTAGTCGCAATTTTGGTAGGGTTTTAGAGCTGTGATGTGTTTTTTTTTTTTTTTTTGTTTTTTTTTTTTTTTTTTTTTGCAACTGAAACTTTGCTGTAATATCTCGGTTGATATTACTTGGGTCGATGAACTTTTAGACCTCATTTAGATTAGTTCTGTGTATTTCTTTTAACATTTTATTGGGTTTACAGATTCTGATATTATCTAATTTTTTAGATCTTGATAATTGATTATATTCAATTAAACTGTTAAAAAAAACACTGCATAGAACTCTGTAAAAATTTCTTCTTTATGTTTTTGGAACTCTGTTAAGACTATTGCTAACAATACTGATAGCTTCCACAATTTTGTAAGGCAAAGGCCAATAACATGTAAATTTTTTTTTTTCCCCCAGAAAATGACTTCACTTTAAAAGAGAGAAAAGAAAACTTTAGAATTATTGTACTATTGAAACTCAGTCCTGCAAACCGTTGAGCCCATTGAAGCTCTTGCTATCTCTGTCCAATTGTTGTTTTGGTTGTGGTTTTTATGCAATATTGGATAGGTTTGAAGAGCACTTCTGTGAAATGGTCATTGATCTGTGGTATTTGCTAATGTTCTGTTGAGTGTCTACCATAGGAAACCGTTACTTTGCCAAATTAAAGAAATGAAAGATAAAAAAATAAATAAATAAATAAAAAGATTGTTTGTAGTTGTTCTGGTCATATTGGCATGTCTAAAATTGCTTTGATTGGGTATATATGTTTTTAGATGTTTGTCTAATTGTTGTGTAGACATTAATGGGTATACTATGACCGACTGAACGATATTTTCGATTTTGGTTTTTGAAATATAAGAAATGAATCAATAATATAAAAATAACAAATGTAAATGTAGTGTGCTTATGCGTGGAAACTATTATATTTTTTGAATTGATTTAACCTATTATAATTCGTGGACACTATTTATGATGCACAAACAATGCAAAAAAATCTTCTATAAAAGAAGAGAAAGTGTTTTCGTATTTTTCTAAAACCCCTTCATTCCAAGTTCAAGGGTACTAAGCTGCCCAATCGCTAGGTCTTTCTCAGACTCAATTCAGATCTCACCAGACTCCATTGCAACGTTGACATTGTCGGCCAGTTGTTGCGGGTTGACAAGATAGAGCGATGAGTGAGACGAGACCAGTTCCGAGGCGAGAGAGTCCATGGGGTACACCGGAGGAAGAACATCGTCAGCCAAAGGCTCATCGCTGCAACGACAGAGCCGAAGACGTAATCCAAGTAATTATCAACCCTTTCCCAACTCTCCAATCACCAAACATATATATATATATATATATATATATTTTTTTTTCCCTGCAGTCCGTTGGTAGATTTTCATGTCCATATTTTTGTTTTCATTATTTATTTATTTTTTGGTTTAATTTGTATCTTCTTGGCTGATTAATTTTTTTTTGTTAGGTTTAATGCTTATTTATCAAGTTTTGAAAAACAGATATCGAAATTGGGATATCTGGGCTGTTGATGGATTTAGAATTGGGAATGTAAAAATGTACAGATATTCATGTTTGGCTAGATAATTGGAAGCTTGAACTCAAGCTTGAGCTAAAAGTACAGGACCCCAAAATGTGCATCAAAATACCTAATTGTTTTCGAAGTTTATGTATGATTTGCCAATTGTAGTAGCAATACTTTGGGATCCAAAATTCTATGAATACTCTTGTGCTCAGTAGCGTTTCTTGTGCATATAGTTGTGAAGAGATCTTGTCTGATAAATAGCTCTCCTTGTACAAAATAGTTGACTTTGATTCTAGGATTTTCATTTTAAACGTAGATTTGCTTGCATTATGGCGAAGTTGATGCTTCCAAAAGGTTGCCGGATTAAGGGAAAAAGATACAAATAGATATGTTTTTTTTTCCCCTTTCGTTGCTGTTTTTGCACTCTTTTGAAGTGATGTTATTGCTGTGTTGCCGATGTAGGCTTGTTTTGAAGGAAATCCTTTCAAGACAATTCCAGGACCTTTCAAGCTCTTCTGGCAATGCATGCGTTCTAAACCCGGGTATTCCAAACCTTGCCTTAAAATGGTGTTCTAATCACGTTTTTAGATTACCTCTTATTTGTTGCCATTACCTAATACTCGATAGTTAAGATATGATAAACTTGTCGCGAAGAGCGTTGCGGTGGACAATTGTGTAGTTTGTGGCAGCTAGCAAATGAGGAATCTTATTTATTTTTATTTACCGTGCAGGGAGGAACCGACGGAGCCATATACCTATTTGCAGATAGATCCTCCGAAAAGAGAGGTGAAACTCGAGTGAAACCTTATCTACAGAGTGCTTTAAAGCAACCTTCTTGCATAAGCTTTGCAGCTGACTGTTATTAGTTTCCAATCGAAATAATAGATATCTGTATCGACACTAACCAAGGCTTTCGTTTCGATTTTGATGCATTAATCCAGTGAAACCAAACTGTTTTTTTCTTTTATGTATTGTCCTGCTACTAGTGTTTCTTCTCCAAAATCTGCTATGCATATGCACAAAGTGAATTATTGCAGACAGCATCAATCCCCGTTTGGTTGATCTCGCTTTGATTTCGGAGTTTCTTTAGGAATAACCACAGCAATGGTTCTCCATGACATTGTAATGCTTAACGGTGATATAGATTTAGTAACTATTTTCTTTCTCTGAAACTCTTCTAACTAATGAACAAGAGCAACAATGGTTCTCCAACTATCTGTGTTTTTTTCTGTGAGAAAATAAACTATAAGGGTTATCTACATAAACGCCCCCCAATGTTGTGCTATTGTTGCAGTTTGCACCCTAATGTTTAAAAACTATCATTCTTGCCCCCTAAAGTATTAAAAACTTATAGATATGCCCCCTCTGTCACAATCTGTAAAAAAAATAGATTAAATTAATAGCATAACATTATTCTGTTGGCACCTGTACAATTTTTAAAGATCAACTGCCTTCAAATTAAGAAAATTATAGTAATTAATTCTATATTTATTTTCACAAACACCCCCTTATGTCGTCTTTTCTTCTCAAAATGCACCTCGATCTTTTAAAATTTTGTATTCATACCCTTAAAAAATTGTACAGGCACCAACAGATTAATATTACGTAATTAATTTAACCCATTTTTGTTACAGATTATGACAGAGGGGGCATATCTATAAGTTTTTAATACTTTAGGGGGCAAAAATGACAGTTTTTAAACATTAGGGTGCAATCTGCAACAATAGCACAACATTAGGGGGCATTTGTATAGATAATCCTAATAAATCAATAATGGTATTGCATTAAAGGCCTTGGCATATGAACTTGGGTCACAAAAACAGAGCGCGCTAAACCAAACTACAATATTCCTCGTGTTCTTATTGTTGGAATACAAAGCAAGGCGGAAGCGTGGATTTTTTTATTAAAAAAAAAAAAAATTCTAAAACACGAAGATCATATCACATATGAATATATAGCATAGAATTAACAACAAAGCATATGATCGAAAATTCATATATATATATATATATATATATATATATAATAAGAAGATTAAAAGAGCGAGATTTATACGGAAATGATTGGTCTAAATATGACTCCTTCAAAAAATTCAAACGATTCTAAATCTTTCTAAGCTCCTTGATTTAGAATGAATTACAGGATGTTGGTGTAGATCAAGACTACAATATTCTAAACCGATCTCCAAATCGATAAAGAACAAAGGGTGGGCTTTGTATTTCAAATACACACGGGAATAATTTTCTGGCCCTTGTGGGAGGGGGGTGGGCGAATTTTGTGAGGAGTTTTTCTCTGAGAAAAACACTTTCTCTGATAGCTCTCCCTCTGAAAAAAAAAATGTTACGTTGATTGAAAAACCAAGGCTAAGGCCTTTTTAAATCAGTCTGAGAGGAGTGGGTTGTGGGCTAAAATTTAGCCCACTAACCCATGTAAATGGCGCCATTTAGGGGAGGCTTTTTCTCTTAGAAGAGAAAAAGTCTCCTCCTGTTTAATTAATAATGTATTTTTAATTTAAAAATTATTTTATTTCAAAAATAAATTAATTAGATAATTATCCAATAATTATCTTTAATAGAAATTAAAAAGGAAAATAGAATATTTAAATCAAATTTAAATATTTATATTTTGTTCATATGATTTAATCAATCTCATTAATTAAATCATGTGCACCATTTATAATAATTATTTAACACTTAAATAATTAAAATAAAATAAAATAAAACTCATTTTATTTTATATGTAATAATTCGTCCTTGTGTGTGATCATATAATTAATCACATTAATTATAATTTGCTTTCTTCATCAATTTGTTCGGAGTCAGTCCGAGGACCATGGACCAGATAATTCAAGCTCCAATAAATTAAGAAATTTAACTAAAGCTCTTTAGTTAAAAATCTAATTTATTAATCCCGAGATTACACCACTATAAACCCGAGATTGAACTCTTGAGATTATCAGAATAGTTTACTCGATGAGTACGTCCACTGATTTAGTCATTACATGAGATTCAACCCTCCAGATTGGCTCATGTATTGAGCAGGCAAAATTACCGTCATACTCTTCGAGTCACATTTGTTCCTTAAGTACCGTTATTTCACTATTAAACGATTCATTTACAATCTTATTGTAAATGTGCGCGCAACCATTCAATTCCACGAACAACACTTAAATGAACCAATGTTAACTTCTTTAAATTAGAAGCTGGATTCCGTATCTGCAAATCCCATTCCTCAGTGATCTCGCCTCGATCTCCCAAAATGCAAGTATTCGTCCCAATGCGATAATGGTACCAAACATACGAATCAAAGAACTTGCAAATGAGACCTAGAGGTCTGTGATCGCTCTGGATTGAGATCGATTCTCATATGACCATCTTTTGACAACGAAACGAAATGTCGTAACAGTTCTTAATGACATTTTGTAACGGGTCGGTCCTAGCCGTGTACAGTCCAACTATACATAACGCTCCCACTATATGTCGCTACATGATTAGTGTTCTGCATATGTGATTTCCAATCAAGTAATCCAATCTTGATTAATCACCGATTTAATTTTAAACATGTCAATTTTATAATTCGATATTTCATAGGATACTTATTAATATCGAAATAAAACTTTTTGGAACACGTTAAGGATTTAGATGAATGTTCGTTTAAAACAATATTTCAAACAAAACAATAAAAATGTCTTCTTGTTTTAATAATTAAGCAAAATAATAATATTACAAATAATATTACAAAAACCCTTTTCTAGGGCAACATCCAACAATCTCCCACTTTGCCCTATAGCAGATGAGACATCTCTCTCAGACCCATTCCCTCTAAGTGTTTGTTGAATTGCTTCTCAGTTAGAGTCTTGGTGAAGGGATCTGCTAGGTTTTTCAATGTCGGGATCTTCGTCACCGTGACATCTCTACGGTTGACGATCTTTCTAATAAGGTGATACTTTCTTTCTATATGCTTTCCTCTCTTGTGGTTGCGAGATTCTTTTGAATTAGCCACAACACCACTATTATAACAATAAAGTGTGATGGGCTTATCCATATCTAAAACAACTTCCAGATCACTCAAGAAATTCTTGAGCCATACTGCCTCTTTAGCTGCTTCTGAAGGTGCTATGTATTCAGCCTCAATAGTAGAGTCAGCAATACTGGATTGTTTGATACTTCTCCAGACTACCGATCTACCACCAAGAGTGAACACTGATCCTGAAGTTGACTTTCAGGAATCTTTATCCCCTTGAAAGTCGGAATCAGTGTATCCTAGTAAATTCAAGTCTCCACTCGAATATGCCAGCATATAGTCCCTCGTTCTCCTTAGGTACTTGAGGATGTATTTAACTGCCATCCAATGTTCCGGACCAGGGTTTGACTGGAACCGACTAACTACTCCCACTGCATAGCAGATATCCGGTCTGGTGCATAACATAGCATACATTAGACTTACAACTGCAGATGCATATGGAATCCGTCTCATGTCCTCCTCTTCTTACGGTGTCTTTGGACACTACTGTTTAGAGAGAGAAACTCCATGTCGGGTCGGCAAGAGACCTTTCTTGGAGTTTTGCATCGAAAAACGAGCGAGCACCTTATCAACATAAGCTACTTGAGACAGTGCTAGTAGCTTGTTCTTCCTATATTTACGGATTTGGATTCTTAGAACATAGTTGTATTTCCCAAATCCTTCATTTGGAATTGTTCGGCCAACCAATTCTTCACATCTGACAACTTTGCTACATTATTCCCAATAAGTAGAATGTCGTCAACATAAAGAACTAAAAATACCACAGTTTGATCCTTGATGTGTTTGTAAACAAAAGGCTTATCAAGGTTCTTTTCGAAACCATAGGCTTTGATGGTTTCATCAAACCTTAAGTTCCAAGACCTAGAAGCTTGCTTAAGCCCATGAATGGATTTAAGCAGCTTGCAGACTTTCTGCTCTTGGCCTTCCTTTATGAACCCGTCTAGTTGAGACATATAAATCTCCTCTTCAAGATAGTCATTCAAAAACGCCGTCTTGACGTCTATTTGCCATATCTCGTAATCAAGACTGGCCGCTATGGACAGAAGTATACGAATGGATTTAAGCATGGCAACAGGAGAAAAGGATTCTTCATAGTCAATCCCTTCCTTCTGGGTATAACCTTTTGCCACCAATCTAGCCTTATAGGTTTCGACCTCTCCATCGACACCTCTTTTTTTCTTATAGATTCATTTACATCCAATGGGCCTGACATACTCAAGTGGGTCTACAAGTTCCCAGACAGAGTTAGAGTACATTGACTCCATCTCTTGGTACATGGCTGCTTGCTATTTTTCCTTATTAGAATTGACCATAGCCTCTTCATAGGAGACTGGGTCATCGTCATTCGTATCAGAAACAACAACATTTGCCTCATTTTCCTTTCGATAGCGAACTGGTAATCGTATTTCCCTCCCACTACGTCTAGGTTCTGAGGGTTCCTGACTAGGAACTGTGGTTTCTCCTTCTTCTCTCAAATCAACAACCCTTATTGATCTAGACGAATAAGGTTCTGCTTCTTCACCTCCCAATCCAACAACTCTTGATGGTTGAGGAGAAGACGTTGTCCCTAACATTTCCTCGAGTATTACTTTGCTTAGAGGTTTGAAGTTATTCATATAGTTGTTCTCAAGAAAAGTGGCGTGCGTCGACACGAACACCTTTTTTTTCTTTTGGACTATAGAATATACCTCCTCTTTTCCCTTTCGGATATCCAACGAACAGAGACACTTCTGTTATTGATTCCAACTTTCCCGCCTTTTTCTTCAGCACGTGTGGTGGGCAACCCCATATGCAAGAATGACGCAAACTGGGTTTACGACCATTCCATATTTCCAGAGGTGTTTTGGGAATAGACTTAGATAGCACGACATTCAAAATGTCAACAGCCATCTTTATTGCATAGCCCCAGAAGAACACTGGCAGCGAAGAATAGCTTATCATAGAACTAACCATATCTACCAAAGTTCGATTACTTCTTTCTGTAACTCCATTGAGTTGAGGGTCACTAGGAGTCGACAATTCTGACACAATTCCATTCTCAATGAGATGGTCAGTAAACTCAATATCTAGGTATTCACCTCCCCGATCCGATCTAAAGGTTTTTAAAGTCTTACCTAATTGCTTTTCAGCTTCTGCACGAAATTCTTTAAACTTCTCATAAGCTTCAGATTTTCGTTGCATTAGGTAAATATATCCATATCTTAAGTAGTCATCAATGAAACTGATGAAATACTCATAACCACCACGAGCTTGAACATTCAAAGTTCCACAAACATCTGAATGAACGAGTTCGAGAGGTTCCTCGGCTCTTTTCCTTTTACCCGAGAAGAATCTCTTGGTCATTTTTCCTCTAGGCAAGATTCACAGACGGGTAGGGTTCCAACACTTAGTTCCCTCAAAGGACCATCATTTGTTAATCTATTTATCATGTCTAGACTAATATAACCAAGTCTAAGATGCCATAGATATGTTTCATCATTAGGTGGTACTCTTTGTTTCTTGTTAGAAATTGGATTAGCTATTCTAAACATATCAGTACTAAAAGAATAAGATGTATAAGGTCTTAATACATAAAGCCCATATTCCAAGTGTGCAGAAAAAATATTCAAACCGTTGCAAGAAATAGCAATCGCATTATTATTTAACGAAACTGAAAATAATTGTTCACATAATCCAGAAAATGAAATCAAATTTCGTTTGAAACAAGGAATGAAATAAACTGAATTTAAAAACAAATATTTATTCTCAAATACAAGTCGAGCTTCTCCCATTGTTTTGGCTGAAACAGACTCTCCATTTTCCACGGTGAGTGTAAGGTCTCCTTCCTTAAGCTCTCTCCATGAGCTAAGCAGCTGCAAAGAAGAACAAACATGATTAGTCGCTCCTGAATCAACTATCCAGGACGAGGACAAATCCTCAGCTACATTAGCCTCTAAAACATGTAAGTTTGGTAGTGGTACATTACCAGCATTTTTCTTCGCTGCTAGCTCTGAAAGATGAAGAGGACAGTTCCTCTTCCAGTGACCTTTCCCATCACAATGGAAACATTTCCTTTTTGCGGTAGGTTGAGTTTGCATTCGCGGGATTTTTGCCTTTCTTATCCCTTTTGTGGATTTTCTTTTGGACGCCCAGCGCGGGACCCTTCCCCTTAGACGATCTGACTTGCCCTTGTCCTTTACCTCTTTAGGCGGGCCCTTTCCTCGTTTGAGGATTGGCTCTTGAGGTGGAGGCCTTGTCAGTAATGTGTACTGACCCAAGCTTCTTGCCCAGTCTTTGGATCGACTCAAAAGTTTGCAGCTCATTCAAAAGCTGCGTTAACCCATATTTCAGTTTATTCATTATATAGTTTGAAGTAAATTGAATGAAATCAAATGAAAGGGAATTCAGAATATTTCCCAATTGTGTAACCTCGTCGATCTGAGCCCCATGGAGTTCTGCCTTTGTGAAGTAGTTCGTCATCATCATGACGTGGTCCCTCACAGAAGTGCCCGAACGCATCTTAGCACCAGAGTACTTGTGCGTAAGCTCCATCCGAGCTTGTTCACTCTGCTTCCCAAACATTTCTTGTAGAGTGTCGAGCATTTCTACAACAGTCTCTTTGCCCTTTAACTTGGCTCGCAACGCATCAGATATGCTTGCTAACATATAGCCTATGGCCTTGTTATTAGAGGTGACCCATCGGTCATATTCATACTTAGCCGATTGCGAACTATTCGCGGTTGGTGCAAGTGGACGTACCTCGGTAAGCACAAATCTAATGCTTTTCGAGACTAGGACTACGTTGAGGTTAGACTTCCATTTATGGAAGTTTTCACCCGTAAGTACGTCCCGAGACAAGAGGGCGGTGATTGGATTTCTCCCGTAATTCAATTAACCATAAATGCAGTGCTGCCGTATGGTAGGTCACTACACTTACTTAACCAAACCGAGACATTCTTGATTAATAGATAGGACCGAAATAACTCTTATTTTCATATCTACTAAAAACCGATACAGGACTCAACACTTGATCGTCTTATGAATCGACCCATCGTTTCAGTCATTTGGCTTAACTAAAATATGCCGTCGTAGGATAGGTCATACTTGAAATACACCAGATAAAACTATCATGTGAATCGAGCCTTGATATTGGGCAAAGAGAACACCTTTCGTAGGGGACGTTTAAAAAACGCCACTAAGCGCCTCTCAACCCTCACGGTGCTCGATAACGATGGAGACCTAAGATTCACTATTCAAATAGCATATTTATTACTAGGTCAAATTCGTTTTTAAGTTAATTAATCTCATTAATAACTTATATTATATTTAATTAACCTAATTAGTATAAAGTGGTTTTACTTAGAGTCTCACTTCACGAAAAGAACTTCCAGGCTAAAGGAGGGACTGTCGTCCGCTTAAGATCCCAAAACCTTAGACCGCTTATCGGTCTTTGTGTCAAAGTCTTTTCGATCCGTTCAACTTATTCATTAAAAACTATCCTAATAGCTTTGATAATTTTTCACAAGAATAAGCCAGCAATTAAGGTTTGTTAATATTTTTTTAAATTAATCAAACCATTACTAATCATATTCCAAAAATATCTCATAAAATTGAATATGAAAAATAAATGTGTGAATGCGGTATTTGATTGAATGACACTAACTATACGATATGACATGTGATTATGAATGACATGTTATAAAGCATACATAAAATAAATTAATAGAATAATATAATTGGTTGGCCGAGTCCCTATAATTTATTTAAATTACAACCCATGAAAATTAATTTAACTTAAACTAAATGAGCAAAAAAAAAAAATTAAATGGGCAATAATCAACCTGGACCAAAAACTTTCACGTGGGCTCTAAAAGGACTTCTTCATCAAAAGCTCAAGTTAAAAAGATCCAACACGTGGGCTTCCTGTTACATGGGATTTGAAAAAAAAAAAAAATTAACTCCCACGTGGTCTTCTTCTTCGTTGCAACATGCCGAGTGAAACCGCGTGAAGTCCGATGAAGAGCCGCTAAACTCGCTCGAAGACCGGGTGATCGAAAGTGCCCCGTGATTGCTTTCACACTTCCCGGCCACATTCTCTTTGCTGAGTAAAGACCGCGTGGAGTCCGAAGAAGCCGCACCACGTTCGCCGACTTCCTCGCACAAAGACCGGGCCATGCACTGCCATGTCGCCGGAGATTTTGCATCCCAACGTCTCAGCCGATCGCCATCGTCGAAACGCTGTCGTCAAGCTGTGAATCGCCCGACGGTCACATCGCCGTCAAGCCGTGAAGCGCCACCATGCACGTGCATGGTTGCCATAGCATCGAAGAGAGGCCGACTCTGTCACAAGGTTGCCGTTGCCGTCGAACCTTTTCGATTATGCGGCGGCTTCCACTACGACGTCGAGACCTCTCGCGGATGCTCCCGCGGCCACGCCTCCGTGGCTATGCCATGATCCCTGAGGAATCACGGAGTTACCGACGTGTCAGCCGGTCACCACCGCTGACACGCTGCACGGGCCGTATGCTTGCTTCCACTTCGGAATCCGATAGCTTGTGGCTATGGTTGCTGCGACGTCTCCGCAGAGGTATGGTCGCCACCGCTGTCACACCACCGTGAACATGTAGTTGTTCTCGCGTCCCCTGCGAATTCTGACGTCGCCGAGCCGAAACTCCTCATGAAGCATAGTTGAAGCTGCCATGCACGTGTTCTAGAAAATGACCAAGCTGAGGCAATTCAGAGGTGGCTTCTGCTGTCGCTCCTCAGTGGCAATGCAGTCACCTCCACGTCTCCGCCACTGACCCAGACCCGTTGCCGGATCCGCACCCTGTCGCCGTCGTCGTCGGATCCGTAAATTCATGAAACCGAGAAAGCCAACGCCGAAGAGGAAGTTGTTTGAGGCAGATGAGAGAGAGAAACCGCCAGATGTATTTTATAGAATTTTGCATTAAAAAAATAAAATAAAATAATTCAAAAATTACAGAAAATTCCTAACGACCAACCAAGATCCATTCATCAAACATGAATAGAAATAAATTCACATCAAATGCAATTCATTCACAGTGCCATTCAATCATGCAAAACGGGTCAAAAATCATTTTACATGCAAATATGAAAAATCGAGAACCTAAGGTGATACCAGTTGTTGGAATATAATGCAAGGCGGAAGCGTGGATTTAAAAGAAAATTCTAAAACACGAAGATCATATCACATAAGAACATATAGCATAGAATTCACAACAAAGCATAGGATCGAAAATTCATATATATGTAAAATAAGAAGATTAAGAGAGCGAGATTTATACCGAGATGATTGGTCTAAATATGGCTTCTTTAAAAAATCTAAACGATTCTAAATCCTTCCAAGCTCCTTGATTTAGAATCGAATTACAGGATGTTGGTATAGATCGAAACCATAATCTTCCAAACCGATCTCCAAATCGATAAAGAACAAAGGGTGGGCTTTGTATTTCAAATACGCATGGGGAAAATAATTTTCTGGCCTTTGTGGGAGGGGGATGGGCGAATTTTGTGAGGAGTTTTTCTCTGAGAAAAACACTTTCTCTGGTAGCTCTCTCTCTGAAAAAAAAAAGTGTTACGTCTGGCTAAGGCCTTTTTAAATCAATCTGAGAGGAGTGGGTTGTTGGCTAAAATTTAGCCCACTAACTCATGTAAATGGCGCCATTTAGGGGAGGTTTTTTCTCTTAGAAAAAGTCTCCTCCTGTTTAATTAATAATGTATTTTTAATTTTAAAATTAATTTATTTCAAAAATAAATTAATTAGATAATTATTCAATAATTATCTTTAATAGAAATTAAAAAGGAAAATATAATATTTAAATCAAATTTAAATATTTATATTTTGTTCATATGATTTAATCAATCTCATTAATTAAATTATGTGCCCCATTTATAATAATTATTTAACACCTAAATAATTAAAATAAAATAAAACTCATTTTATTTTATATGTAATAATTCGTCCTTTTGTGTGATCATATAATTAATCACATTGATTATAATTTGCTTTCTTCATCAATTTGTTCGGAGTCGGTCCGAGGACCGTGGACCCGATATTTCAAGCTCCAATAAATTAAGAAATTTAATTAAAGCACTTTAGTTAAAAATCTAATTTATTAATCCCGAGGTTACTCAACTATAAACCCGAGATAGAACTCTTGAGATTATCAGAATTATTTACTCGATGAGTACGTTCATTGATTTAGTCATTACATGATATTCAACCTTCCAGATTAGTTTATGTCTTGAGCAGGCAAAATTACCGTCATACCCTTCGAGTCACATTTATTCCTTAAGTACCGTAATTTCACTATTGAACGATTCATTTACAATCTTATTATAAATGTGCGTGCAACCATTCAATTCCAGAAACAACACTTAAGTGAACCAATGTTAATTTCTTTTAATTAGAAGCTGGAATCTGTATCTGCAAATCCCATTCCTCAGTGATCTCGCCTCGAGCTCCCAAAACGCAAGTATTCGCCCCAATGCGATAATGGTACTTAACGAACGAATCAAAGAACTTGCAAACGAGACCTAGAGGTCTGTGATCGCTCAGGATTGAGATCGCTTCTCATATGACCATCTTTTGACAACGAAACAAAATGTCGTAACGGTTCTTAACGACACTTTGTAACGGGTTGGTCCTAGCCGTGTATAGTCCAACTATACATAACCTATGTGTCGCTACACGATTAGTGTTCTGCGTATGTGATTTCTAATCAAGTAATCCAATCTTGATTAATCACCGACTTAATTTTAAACATGTCAATTTTATAATTCGATATTTCATAGGACACTTATAAATATCGAAATAAAACGTTTTGGAACACGTTAAGGATTAGATGAATGTTCGTTTAAAACAATATTTCAAACAAAATAATAAAAATATCTTCTCGTTTTATTAATTAAGCAAAATAATAATATTAAAAATAATATTACAAAAACCCTTTTCTAGGGCAACATCCAACACTTATTTGGGTACTTGAATGTTCAATGAATAAACAAGAAATCAATAATGGCATTGCATTGAAGGCCTTGTGTAACACCCCTAGTTGGAGCGCTACAACTAACATAACTAGTATGTTTGACTGCAACGTTTACTAATTTAACTAAAAACTATAATAATGAATAAATCAAATCATTAAAAAAAATTGCGAAAAACATATTCAATAAAAATCTTCGAGTGACAACCGTTAAATAACGTCATAAAGAAAGACTAACATATAAGAATTTGTAAAGACAACTAAAACATTCGAAGACCGTTTCCGAAACCCGCCGTTCGCCATTATTCTTACGTCCTCGCTGACACGCTCCACGAATTACCTAACTTAATCTGCAACATGCGAATAACTTGTAAGCGAAAAGCTTAGTAAGTACACCTAATTCTCACAAAACATGAATTTAAGAAAAACGTTAAAAATTAAGGAAAAGCTCAAATACCATAGTCATGCACAATTAGTTACTGTTCATCTTTCTTATATGAGCCTTTGGCAAAGTACCGTTGCGCGCTGCTTTGATGAAAGAGATGTAGCAATCCTCAACTCCCACCAAGGCCTATAACTATAATTATATGGGACTTATCTCACGGGATAAATTTATCCCGAACTATAAACTATATGGTACTTACCCCTATTTACAAATTCATGCAATTACTTTAGTTCTTGATTTGTCTTTGATAGATTCAATAGGTTCTTTAAAATTCTATTCATAATCATAAGCATAATAGCCCATCAAATCAAAAGAATCATGAACATAAACAAAAACTTTACAAAACATACCACATGACATCAAATCTCAAATATTTCTTTGGAACTAACATGTTGCAAGTGAGAAAGTATACTTACATATACTTAAATATTCTTACGCACAAAAGAAATTGGTGATGGTAGCTTATGGAAGTTGATGGGAAATAAACCCTAAGGTGGATGAGAGGAGAACACTAATAAAGAAAAACTCTAAATCTCTTATTGCTAGAATAAAATCCCTAAACTAGAAACTCATAAGAAAATCACAATAAGGTAGAAGTAATATGATTTACCTTTACCATTGGAAGGAATTTGATTCTTGGAAGCCTTTGAGTGATTTCTAGGTTTCTAGGTTGGGAGTGTTTGGAGGCTCTATGGGCGTTTAAAATCGCAGTAGGGGTTTAAAAAGGCCTAATTTTCGTAACTTTGTCGTTTTTCACTAAAGCATGAAAAACTGTGTCGTTTTCGCGGGTTGACTCGCACACTAAAATTTAATTAGCCATAACTTTCTCTATACTGATCCGATTGACAAATATGATATACCGTTGAAAAGTTTATTCAAAGATCTTTAAATGAAATGTAATATGCTATATAAAACTTATAGATAGCTTATAAAAAATTATTAATAAAGCAACGATTCTAAGTCTCGTAATAAATCTCTTTCACCTTTTCAATAAGATTTAACACCCAAACAAATCTAAAATCTGATCTTATAATACATTATGTGTTCTTATCATATTGCCTAAAAACTTAAAGCTAAACCTCATATAAAACTAATTGAATATGTCTATAGTCTAAATGATATAGCAGAAGGGTGTTACACCTTTTCATATGAACTTGGTCGTTTGGCTCGGACCTCTTCTCTTCTGATGGGTGACTCATCGACATAAAAGTTTATATATGGGTCATTTCTTAATTATGTGGCTTGGTGGTTATTGATTATTAGTAGTAGGTTCGGCCACAGATACTAAGCCAATTTTTGGCTCTTTCTGTATTTCAGCACGTATTCTCGTATCATAAGTATGTCTAAAAATATCTTGTTATTAATTTTTGGTGCTCAGCGTTTGCGGCTATTACTGAATTCATGCCAAATTCTTGTCTTCTCTCATAACCCACTGCACCGACTTTTTTTCTCCTAAATCAGAAACCTTTCTGCAGTAGGGTCGTTTTGATACGAATTCAAACGCAAAACTCATGCCGAAATCACCACCAAGCGATCTCGTTTTGGCCACTTTTATGTTTTAGTGAAACTCTTTTCATCAATCTAATGAGCAACAAAATTTTATTTCATCAATGGAGACGTGGGCTCTCCGCCTCGACCTTTCTCCATACGTAGAAGGAAAATACAACTCAGAAACAATAACATGAAATTTTTTTTTTTTTTTTTTCATGCTATACACAAGAAGAAGATGGACTAGAAATCAATGATTGGCTCTCCAATGGTGAGATTTCGCTCCACTGTCCATGGCAGGTCAAAGAGCTTGGCCGTGATAAATTTGAACACCTTGTTCACATTAATGTTGTATGTTGCGCTAGAAAAGAAGAGCGTGGCATTGAAGGCCTTGGCATATGATCTTGCCTGTCACACAAACAACACAGAAAAAACCAAAACCAAACTCAAATTACTCTTTCCATGTTCCCATTTGGGTAGTTGAAATAGAATGTTCAATGAGTTAGAATAACAAGTGCGCTATAGAATAACAAGTGCGCTAACTATTCCACGTGGCTCCAAAACCCAGTTTCTTCAAATTTATTTATTCAAATGTCCCAAGATTAGTTGGGGATAATTTTTTATTAGGTCGTTTAAATTGAGTGGTTATAATGATCCTTTGATCCACTTATTGTTATAACATTGAAGGACATTTTGGCTCTGATGGGTGACTCACCGACACAAAAGTTACATATGGGTCCTTTCTACAATGTTTGGCTGAGTGATTATTGATTAGTGAATAGTTTCAGCTACAAATGTTATATGATTATTGGCTCTGTTGGTCTTTCAAAATATGTGAATCCAAACATATCGTACTATTATTTTGGGTGGTCAGATTTTGCGGCCATTACTGAACACTTCATAAGCAAAATACCGAAAAAAGGGAAACAAAATAAAAATAAAAATATCAAGCAATAGGAAATAACATCCTTTGACTTTAATACGTTCACGTCTTCTTGGTTGTTTCAGCCCCAAAAAAAAAAAGAGTATTCTTGATTATTATCCTCAATTATTCATTTCATATGAATGTATATTCAAAGCTTTCACTAGAGACCCCTCAATCATTGAATGAGATATATAACCCGTCGTGATAATGATGCCTAAGTTTTTGGTCAATTTTTCTTTTGGTTGAATGGTTCTCAAGATTTGACGATTAACAATTTCACAATGCATTTTGAAATCTCCACCAATCTGTTATCTACATCTATAATTTATGGTAATCGTTATCTAATTAAAGCGAAAATCAATTAACAATTTGGAGATATTTACCTGACTTGCGATTGTCCATTGCAAATCTATAGGGAGCTGGATGAAATCATCAAACTTTGTTCCAATTAAAACTGGAATTGCCGTCTTCAAAAAAAGAAAAACAAAATTAAAAAAATAAAAAAAATCAATAATTCACAAACAAAACCCATCTAAAAGATTTTATTTTAAATCTTGGAAATATAGAATAGTGCAAATTCAATCCTACCTGATTCCATTTCCTTGCTTCTTGATACCATCCTACAACACTGCAATAAATAGAAAAAAAAAATTCTTATAATGTTTATGGAATTATGGTTTTCATTTCACGAATCTGAATAAATTTAAGCCAAAAAAAAAAAAGGCCATAATAGCTCACCTATTTAAGGTACAACGACTTGTGAGATCAAACATGAAAAGAATTGCCACAGAATCCTTACAGGCAATTGGAATATAATCCTGAGATTTTGTATCACCTATTTCCAAAATTTAAAAATAAAAATAAAAAAAATTTAACCATGGTTAACAATAAAAACACGAATGTAATTTTAATTTAAAAAAAAAAAAAAAACAAGAATTGAATTACCTCCAACTTCCCAAATGGTATAGGAAATACGAGCACCGCCAACAAGCAATGTCTTATCAATGGAGCTCAACCCATTTTCTTGCTCCTTTTCCTTTCCTTTCTCTCCTCCCACATATTTTACCTTCAACCAAACACACACACAAAATCAGAATATATATATATATATATTAATTAATTAAAAGCCTAATAAATTCCGAATTGTTTTGAAATAATAATGTACAAACCAAGAAGCTAGTCTTTCCGATGTTGCAATCGCCGAGGAGGCTGATCTTGAGCGGTACCAAATCGGAGTCGGCGTCGACGCCGTCGAGAGGAATCGGCGCGAGCTCCGGCGGAGCGTCTCCGGCGGCGGCGTCGGGCGGCGGCGGAAGCGGCGGAGAGGACAAGAGGACGGCCTGAGACTGAGGAAGCATCCTGTAGCGTACGGTCTTCCTGAGGCAGGACATGAAGAGGCGGTCCATGAGTCGACGAATGCATCGCCGGAGAACCAACATCCGTCGCTGTACTCTTCGCCGGAGACACTGCTCCACCATAATTTGTACGGACTCCTCGCTCGAGGAGAGAGAGAGAAGAGAGAGGATCGAGAAGTTTCTTGTTGTGTGTGCTTTTTTTAGGGTTTGTTTGTCGGTTGAGAGCTTTTTGGTGGCTAACTTCAATTTTCGGCCATGGAAATGAAAATGGAAGCTTTGGAGCTCAATTTGTATTTTTAGAATATAAAAGCTGCTTCGTTTTTTTTTTGTTTTTTTATTATTTATTGCTTTTTAATTTATTTATTTATTTTTTATTTTAATTTAATTTCTGTTACTACCAAACGGCCTTTTTTGTCATCAATGTGACCCTTTTAACGGGCGGTTGACCAGCAATTCAAGGGATTTTGTCCAAATTGCCGGCTTTCACTCCTGCTTTTTCTTTTCATTTGTAGGGGTAATTTTGTCACTACAAGGCTATTTAATGGACTTTTTCTTCTCAAAGTATGTAGATTACTTGATAAAATACCAAAAACGTCCCTTGAGTTTTTGCAAAATTAGATGAGCATTCGCACAATTTGCTATAATGCAAAAAATACCTTTCGATTTTATAATTCGGTTCAAACCTGTAGTTTCGGTTGAGTATAGACTAAGGAATGCAATTTTTTAAATTATTTTCAATGCTTTGAGGATTAAAGTGAACTTCTCAGTCAGTTAAACGTATAATTTTTGACTAAATTTAAAATTGAATTGTGTTTTTTATATTACGATAATCCTGAGGGATATTCGTGAAATTTTGCAAGGACCACGAAGGTTTTTGGCATTTTTCATATTTTTTTTTTAATTTTCCAGCAAGTCTCATATTTTGTAGAAAATAATTGTTAAACGCAATACACATTTGTTTCTTTTTTATTGTGATTTATTTAATATGATTGAAAGAAAAAAAGGTTTGATAAATTAGTAAAATGTATGTTTAAAGCAATTTTTTTTAATATACTAAAGCGATGAGTTCATGTAATAATTTGATGAATTGTTAAATTATAATTTGGTCCCGGGCCAGTCATCAAGTAACGAAGCAGAAATAAATAATTTCTCAAAAAATTAATAACCTTACAGAACACAAAGATTAGAGTAATAAATATAATTAAATAGAAATTGCTAATCAAATTCTCCAAAAAGAAAACGAAAGAAAGTTACTTGCCAAAAAAAAAAAAAGACGTTATATCAATTTTATTGGTGAGCAAGTAAAGAAGTGGCAATTCACTCTTTACTTGTGCTACACAATCTTGAACCATTTAATTTCGATGAAATTTCATTTTATTAGCCCATTATAGGATTCTTATGCTATACTATTACTTAAAGATCACACGCTAGAGTCTAGAAAAGATAGTGTCCTACATCCCCTTTTTTAGATTGGGAATTTCTTGGATAGATTAATTTATCGTACAAATATGGGAATTTCTTATTGTCTCCGTCAAGTTAAGAATCTTCATATAAAAATGAATTTGGTTGATCCTCACAATCTATGCCGTAGAAAATAAAGTTCTTAAACTTGGTTTAAATATTAGAGTATGGCCTCCAATTTTTTTTTTCTTTTTCCTATTTTATTTTCTCCTTAGAAGTAGTGGAACTCCTTGTTTAAGGTTAGTGTTATTGTGGTTGACCACATCTACCTTCTATTGAGAGAAGTAATTGATGCCCACTTTATGAATTTAAATTCATTTTCAGGAGGTTTCTAAGTTTTTTATGCTAATAATACGTGGTAAGATTTAATGGTAGGTGGTGGAAAAGTAGTGGAGAGGTTCATAAATAGATTGATATTTTATAGCCAAATCCAAATCAAGTGGACAAGTTATAGGGTTCAAGGTTGAGCATATGTTTGGTCAAATTGAGTTTGATGGAGGTAACATATACCGTCCCATTCACTTGAATATGATGAGCACATGAATCTTCCAAATTGACCAATTTTAGAAATATTGTTTTAAACATTTAAATGATTTGAAACTGTTCAAAAATTATTTGATCACTAATATCATTATATAGTCAAAAAAATTTTGAACAATTCTAAATCATTCGAACGTTTTTTCAAAAAAAAAAAAAAAAAACAAGGCATAGCAATCTAGCATTTAGATTTTGGAAACCATTAGGCAAAAGAGAAATAACCCCCCCACTAATTCAAATTTTTAGTAAACGTTGTAGGATTCTTTTCTTTAGTGAAGAAAAATCATTTGCATGAACTTGAAGAAACACTTCTATTCCTTACAAGAAGATCACTTAATAATGAACCTAAATCTTTTATTTTTTGTGTATCTTATCTTCTCAATCATCAGCCCACATGAAATCAAAATATTATAACTGCTTAAAGAAAATAACACAAAATGGTTGTTAAAAATTAAATAATTTAATAACGTCAAAAGATTATTTAAAACAGGGAAAGGAGAACATAAAGTTGCAAATTATATAGGCCACTTTGCAAATGGATTTTTAAATAATAGCTATAGTTATAGAAAATTATAAAAAATTTCCATCTTATAAATTTTATAAAAGAAATTGTATTCTTAAATTTATATAAAATTTCTTACGGATATCTTGTTATGTAATAATTACAATATTTTTTTTTTGTTATAAAACTTATTATGATGATTATTGTTTTTAATATTTTAAAACATTAGTTAGTTTTTTAAAAATCAAACTTTAAAATGACTATTTATTATAATTTCTATAAATAAAAAAAAAGAGGCAAGTGGATCTCTTTATAATTGATTCAATAAATAAGAAAATAGAAAAACTAACTTTTTCTTTCTTTCTTTCTTGTGAAAATTTGAGACAGATACTTCTAAGTTCTAACCTTAAATTTAGTATAACATTTTAGATAAATGCTAGTGAAAAAACCATTTGTTAGCCAGTGTTCTTTATAAGTGTTCTTGGTTAGACGGAACACTCACAAAGAAGACCACACAGAGATCAAAATATGAGGAACAATAACAATATGAGTGTAGAAATAAATTAAGTGACACAAGAAAATTCGTAACGCAGTTCGGCTACGCCTATGTTTGCAGGGCTACGCCCAAATGAAAAAAATCCACTAGAAACTTAAAAAAACAAGGCCACTCATTCTTATACAAGAATGAACTCCCTCCTATTTTATGTGGTTGTCAAACCCGTCAACCTAGTGATCTATCATGAAAAGATCCTCCCGCCTTACTGTTCACAAACCCGTGAAATGATTCACCAATTTGTTCACTTACAAGCAAAACACTCTCTTATAAATTGTTTCTCTTACACAATATGAAACTCTCAAGTATCTTCTTTTTAAAGCGATCAGAAAACATAAAATGTACTTTATTATATTACAATGAGCTCCCTCAACCACACTCAGAAATTTTTCAGAAATAATCAAGCATGTTGAAGAAAGCAGGAAACTTTTCATATAAAGAACACAAAATCTCTCATAATTAATTCGTCCAAATTCTTCCAATATAAATGAATAATCTTGACAAATAATAAGAGTAAACATCCTTTGATTTGTATAGAAGAAATCCCGTTCAAATCGCACCAATTCGAAAGGCAATAATTTCTTGAAATATTCTTACCAAACATAGACGATGTTAGAATACCGATAAAGAACCCCTATTTAATTTTTTAACAAGTACTAAAACTGTCCAGATAATCAAAATCAATTTTTCTTTCATAGAGAATACGACCAACTCATCAAGCAATAGCTCTCTACAAATCAAGACAAGGTCATCAAAACTCAACGAAATATTATGAATAATAATTTTGCTAAACAAAATGTCAACACATAATCAACAACTTGTAATCTTAATTTAATTTTCCATTTGGGTAAATTTAGAAGACGCAATGATGCATTTTAAAAATTTGTTTTACTTGGTATTAAGTCATTTTTTTGTCCATATTTTAAAGAAAAGACTAAGGCCATCTCCAATACTAGAAGGTGTATCGATGTTATATTTAGTATGCTATAGTACCAAAATGCTAAATTTAGCACAATTGTTTCATATTTTGCTACAGTGCACTTATGTTAAATCCAATGCTATTTTAAACTTTAGGATAATAACAAAAACCTCTCATGTGTTTTTTCTCAAACGCCCCCTCAATTTACCATAATACAAAAATCACCCTTTGATTTTTAATTCAGTCCAAAGCTATATCTTTGGAGAGGAAGAAGTGCTTTTTTTTTTTTTTTTTTTCTGAAACAATTTAAATTCATCGACTACCAGTAAGCTATTCTTATTCAGGATAACCACGTCATCTATTCTATTAAAGAGATAAAATGCATTTCTTAATCAAGCGAAGGTATAATTTTGTACTGAATTGCAAAATTGCAGAGTGTTTTTTGTGTTATGATAAATTGACGGAATATTCGTAAAATTTTGCAAGAACCCAAAGGAGATTTTTGCTATTTTCTCTTTACTCATAGTTTTTTCAAATTATATTAACCTTAAAAATGTCTCGTTCATATATCACCTCTCTATCTGTATTAAAGAAAGCCATAATAAATTAGTTAATTCTATACAAATATAAACTTTTATATTTTAAATTTCAAATTATTTTTTTTGTAAAATATTATTCAAATATTAGTCACTTAATTTAGCAAGAAAAAGTTAATAATAAACCTAAAATACCACTTAATTAACAAGTTTTTGAATTTTAATTGTATACCTGTTGACTTTTGTATTTTATGTTAGAGATATATTGTTAACATGGACACAAAAAATTATTTAAAAAAAAATATATATATATATATATATATACTATTTCAAGAAATGATAAACATAATAATTTGTAAATGAATAATAAAAAATGTTCTAAGATAAAAATTATAATGAGAAAATACATAAATTTGAGTATTTTAATGTTTGTTGGTGAAAATTAAGTAATTATATAATGGCATTATTGTAATTTTAAGGACTATGTTAAATTATAGCATATGCTATCTATGATGCTATATTTGACACTCTAAGTAACATATGCTAAATTTAACATCAACTTTAGCATAGCATTGGAGATAATGCTCAATTATAGCCTTAGTATGTGATATAACACATGAATTGGATTTGGAGATGCTCTAACCTTTCAAAAAAAAAAAAAATTAGCCATTATTAGCCTTCAAAGAATTAAAGGCATAACAGTAAAATCATATCATATCGGTAAGGAAATGATTATTTCCTTAATTAATGTAACCTCGAATATTTTTTTTTTAAATATCATTTAAAAAATGACTATATACTTAATAATTTCTTAAAATTTTTTTATTTAATATAGAGTTGGGATGGATATAAGCTCTCCAATAGAGATCCTTCACCTCTATACCCACTTTATTTTAAATGGATATGGAACGACGATGAAAGATAGTTTCAATAATAAAGATGGAGATAGCAGTTCAACGTCATAGATCTCCGTTCACATCCCTACCCGTTACCATTTGTCCATTCAAAACCCCATACCAAAACTAATTTATTTATTTTATTTTGTCAACGTATATTTTCATGAAGCATGCTATGAATTTTCGAATCTTAAACATGTATTAAAAAAAAAGGATTAAAAAAATCCACTATAAAAAATTGGTAAAATGAAAAGCGTGTCACACTTAGAAAAAAATATCTAATGTAGTTCTATCCACGCTTTGGATATCTTATTCGCGTTTAGAGTTTAATATTAAGTTCTACTAGCCATTAGTACAATTAAGCATTCCTTATCTCATAGTTTATAATACCTTTCTACATCAGTAACTAAGATAAGATTCCACCTCCACAAAACGTTGCACGCATTTTGATTAGGGAAAAAAAAAATATTATTATTATTATTTTGTTCCTCAATTATTGAAGAGAAAATAGGTGGAACCGAGAAGGTCTATAATAATTAAAAGGCTGATTTAAATATTAAATACATGCCTAATACCCAATTTTTAAAACTTAATGTAAGTTATTACTCAATCTTTTGAAAAATATAACCAACTACTCAAAAGATGCAATTACTTACACAGTGGTAAGTTGTGGTAATTCACTTTGTTACCAAAAGCATGTGCAAGTAATTCACAAATTGACTAGAAACTCAATTACTTCAAAAATTTGGGTATTTATTTTTATTGTTATATAAATTCTGGGTATTTGCCAACTTCACCCTAATAATAAAAATATAAAGTAAATTATATAAGGTAAGAAAGAAAAAATGATTTAAAAGGATAGAAAAATGTGCACGATAAAAAAAAGGTAAATATCATTAGTATCTTTTTTGTTTTATTGAAATTTTATGTTCGATCCTATGAGTTTTTGGTTATACAAAATTTATCTCCTTTAGGTTTTTCAATCGAATAAAATATATATTTTATTATGACTTTTTTCATTGATTAGAGAGTATAAATTTTGTTTGCACTGTTAAAATACTTTAGTGCCTTGTAAATTATTTGGAAAATAAGCAAGAAAATACAGTTCCACTATAAAGTTTTCTATACGTTTTTTTTTTCACTAAAAGTTAAAATAAAAGGGAAATTCTGTTCAATTTAAAAAATATATTGAAAAAATAAAAGGGAAATTCTATATTTTTTGTTCAATTTAAAAAATTAAACAATAAAAATCATAAACTCAGTGTATAAGCATGAAATTTCAATGAAGCACCTAGTATATTTATGATATTTTTTCTCATAAAAAGGGGGAAAAAAAAAAAGAAAAAGAGAATTGAGTAAGAATAATTTCAATTTTCCAGGAAGAATGTTCAGAGCAGCCACGTAAAACTGCAATAATTGAGAAATTATACAACTTAATCTGTTCATACTGATGTTACGTTAAATCACCAACTTGTTTGGAGACAAAATTGAAAAAAAAATAATACACATGGGCAATAGAATTTCCAACATTTCACTTCGGGGCTGTCTGGTACGCGGGTATCTTGATCAAGGGAATGGTAATCTTAAGATTACCTTGTTTGTTACGTGTTTATTTTAATTAAAGATACCCGGGTATCTGATTACCGTGGGTATGAGATTACCTTAAAAGGGGGTAATCTGATTACCATGCAGGGGGGTGGGTTTCAGATTACCCTCTATCTGATAACCATGGTAATCTTTAAAAAAATTAAATTAGTCTTAATTATCTTTTATTTTTTTAACTTAAAAACCTGACAAATTTCATTATAAATTACCACCTTACATCGTGAAAAAAAAAAAAAACAAATGAACAAACAAAAAAAAAATTAATTATTCATGTTTCTTTTTCTCGTGAGAACAAATAAGTTTTTTTGTTTAGTGTTTTGAGGATTTCTTGTTGCCGATTTTTGTATTATGCGGTTATGAATTTTATTTTTTTTTACGTTGAATGAGATTTTGTAATTTACTTCTATTATCATATCATACGCTAATTAAGTAAATAATAATAATAATAATAAGAATCAATGAATCTCTTTGTTTGTATTTTGTATTGCTACTTGATTTTTTTCTTTACTTTTTCGATACACATGAGAAAATTTCCATAAAATAGTATGTTTTCATACATGTTGGTTTCGGTGATAGTATTGTTATAAAATATATTAATTTGAGGATGTATTTTTCTAATTGATAAAATCACACTCAATTATTGTGTTTAACCAAATAATATAATTTAGCATTCCTAGGAATCTTACTAAAATTATATTATCAAGCCAAACGTTATAATCTTAGATACCTAGGTATCTGATTACTTCAAAAAGATTCCCGAGTATCTTATTACTGAGGATTACCGCGTACCAAACGGCATATTTTCCAATGAAATTTGGCTCTGATTGAAAGACATGGAAACAGAAGATATTCATTCTATCTACACTTGAGAAAACTCTATTCCATCAATTAGAAAGAAGAGTGACAAATGTTGTTTAAGCTGGGATTTCAATGCTTTTTCCTCTTCTCTCTTCAAAAAAATAAAAATAAAAAGTACAAGACAAAACGTGTGACAATATTACTCTATCATCCTAATTGTATCAAGAAGGATTAAATAATATGTATTACCATATGAAATATTATAGTGATTTGTGAGAGCAAATCTATCTTTCTTTTTCTTTTTCTTTTTTTTTGTTGGTAATTTCAAGAACCAGTATTAGGCTGGCCATCAGAGCTTGGGCTAGCCTGATGTTTTGTTTCACTGCTATTTCTCTTAAGCATCTGCTTAATCTCTTTTTCTTTTCTATCTACAAAGTCCACCCAGTTCTTGAAACTAGTCGACTTGGATGGCCTCCGGCTGGACCTGCCGATGTCAGGCTCAATCGCCTCCAAATCGCCTTCCTGCTCGTTCTCAGGGGTGAACTTTCGGTACTGACAGCAGATTCTGCCGAAGAAAATGGAGAGAGCGATGAAGCAGGCAATGCCGGAGATGAGGAACAAGCCCCAGAAGCTAGTGAGGGAAAGCCTGCTTACGTCCTCTTCGTTGAGTTGCATCGTGCACTCCTCCACTGAGAGCCACTTGTCCCGGAGCTTCTGGAGATCGCCGTTCTCCGAGAGTTGGAGAATGGCAGTTGACATGTCGACTGCGAGAGGAGAGTCCCGTTGGAATGCCTGAAAACAATGAGAGAATTTAATGAGAGAAATGATAGTTTACTAATCCTACCATTTTGATACTGTTTTGTGTTTTCTAATTCTCCTAAAAGCTTAAGCTAACAAGGAGCAACAAACAATTTTGTTTGTTTTGAAAGAAAAATGTAAATAACAATCTTAAATATATTGTGTTTTTTTGCTAAACCAAAACAAATACTTACAAATCCCCATCCACTCTTTGTAAATTCCTGCCCAACCGTCCTGTACTTGCAGCTAGTGGCGGTCATGAACCTCTCGATGTACGGAAGCTCGTCGACAATAGCAGCTACTCCGCCAGATTTTGGTCCGAGCATAAGAGCATTAGCATAGTCGTCCTGGTTTTTCAGCTTGACAAGCCTAGATTCTGCAATATTGAGCTCGTTAATCAGATACTTCCACGCAAACGACCCATCTTGAATCCCAATAGGCTCGCTGCTTGATATTAAGGTGTCTATCCCATCAATCCTTGATGTCAGCTGTTGCACTGTGAGGATTGACGTCAAACTAGCCGTGTAACTCGAGTTGATAATTAACACCACAAATAGCCATATAATTAGCACGAAACGTCCCAGAGTGCTGACCGTGTTTTCTCCTGTAATGTGTTCAAGAACCAAGCCAAATCATTAATTTTCAAAATATGCAAGGGCTTAAGAATTCTCTTTATCTTTTTTGGGTAATGTTTTTGTGAAGATTAAGTGCGAGCACATACTGTGTGAGAAAAACATGGTCGAGAAACTAAACCTGAAAAAGATAAAAAGAAGAGAAGTCAGTAGAAGTACTTTGCTACTTACAATTTGATGTCAAAAGTAAAAAAAAAAAGTAGTTTAGAATTTTAAGCTAAGACGTACTAGAGAACTTTAAAGCCATGAACTTAATTAAAATCACAAAAGTTTCTGTTACACTATACAATACAAAACAACACAATACAATACAATAAGATATTGCCAAATAGATATTGTGGCTTGGCTTCAATGAAATTGAAAAATTTCCAAATAGAACCAAAAATTTATTGGAGTAAGTGCACATATACTAACCAAAAAATCGTTATGAGTTGTTTTCTCGGTGGACCACGAAATTCGTGGTTAAGCCTGTGCTCGAGAATCCAAACAACAGCTCCGACAAAAAGAAAGAAGCCAGCAGTGACAAACCACATGGACAGAGTGAATGGCTTGAGGAAAGCCCAGGGCTTTGATTTTTGTTGTTTAACAGGAGCGACTACGACAAGTCCTGATTCCATGTAAGGCTGTGTAAAGTCCACGATCCTCGTTCTGTTTGTTGTAATCGTAACATCGCCAACAGCTGCATCATATATCTGAAATGAAATAAATCCAAGCAAGGTTATCGGCAGAGTGTAAACACCAAATGCAAGGCTTTAGAACAGTTGATATGTCTGTATTAATGTGTAAGAGTTGTTACCAACCTATAAACAATTCTTCAATACATGGATTCAATAAAAAAATGAGTTGAAAATCATATTTTTAAGACAAGTACTTACATTTTCTGCAACCTTTTGTACAAGACCGCTGTACTCCGGGTTTCTCTTACCATCTCCAACTAGCATATAAGTCCGTGGCACGGGATATGGCAATAAGTTGATGGCAGCTTCAAAGACATCGATACAGAATCCTCTGGCCCCGGGAGGGTTCTTATCTTTGGCAACAAAGTCTTTGTAACTTACTCGGTTAGGCACTGCAATTCTCAGTGGCTTGCCATTGTTGGGAAATACCCACCCCCGAGGTGTTTTTGCGGTCTCGCCCGGCCATATAATGCTATAAAGCTGTTGGTTACTGGTAGACTTATTGGCAGGCTTTGTATATACAATCTCTGGAGCGATAATCGAGAGACCAGAATAGTTTGTCCAGTAACCAACCCGTCGTGAGCCAGTTCCACCAATATTTATCACATCATATGCTGGACGAATTAAATTTCTTTCTGGATCGAACTGAATCCTTCCGCTTAAACCTGTGAAATTCGTATTAAGAATAGTTCGCAGATATTTCTGCCCCCCATCAAAAATACGAAGAGAGGACAAGTTCAATGAGCTTCCGTTAGTCTTTAGCAACCTCGGGTCATCAGAGAATGAGATACGCCCACCTTCTTTGAAAAAAGAATCAAGTGCACGAGCTGCCAACCAAACTGAATCATAGGCATAAAGCGCATACGAGTTGAAGCTCGAGCTCCCATTGTATTTTAGTTGATTCTCCCACCTCGATGCGAATTGCTTTTTAAGATCAGAATCTGGTGTGTGATGGCGAAGAGCAACAACCCCTTGTAACAGACTCATTGTTTCGGAGCCGGGTACTAGGAAGGAGTCCAGATAAGAAGGAAGCCAGTCCGTTGCGATCCAAACGTAGGCACCACCCATCATCCCGAGAGACTTTGCAACAGAAAAGACGTTCAAGCCAGAGTCGGGGTTGACATGCACGATGTACACCCGAGATTCCATGAGGTTCACGCCAACCAACAAGTCATTGATTTCGCTTGTGGAGGCTCCGGGGGTGAAGGCGGCCTTGTAAGCGATCTTGGCACGCTTCTTTGCCAAGGCATCGCCCAACACAGAAATCCCATTTCTGCCGTAATCGTCATCAACAAATATGGCAATCACTTCTCGCCACCCATGATAATCTACCAGATCGGCGATTGCGTGCATCTGGTAGTGGTCACTCTGCGTAGTGCGGACAAAAAAGGGGTACTGCAGCGCTGAAAGAGTAGGGTCCGTCGATCCGAACGACAGAAGAGGAACTTGGAGCTCATTAACAACATGAGAGATGACATGAGATATTCCCGAGGACTGGGGGCCAATCGCCGCAACCACATCATTTTCTATCAGCTGCAAAGCTACATGAGTAAGGGCATAATCATTATTTTTCTTTCTTAAAAATATGAGAGACAAGAGGCATATGTGATAACAATAGAAATCACCCAAGATTAATCTGTTCTCATTCATGAGTCCAAAGCATAATGGTGTTCATTATCAGAAAAATGAGATCAGAAGGTCATCACACAAAACTCAGTTAAAAAATTTCAAACCTCTTTCTGCTATCTTCAGTTTCTATTTCCTTGCTAAAAAAAAACGAGAGAGAGAAATTTGCAGTACCATGGAATCAGAAGCATCAGTCGTTTTATCGTATCAGATATAAAATATAATACTTCAGAACAGAAATGCAGCACATTGTTAGATTCTAATTGAAATATCAATGATAAGTAGTCTAAAAACATATTCTTGAAATGCTATACGCATCGCTTTGAGCTCGAACACTACAAGTTCAAAAATACTAATCTAAATAAACAAATGATAACTTGGAACATTAGTTTGAAAAAAGTTTCATAAAGTGAAACCAGAAATAAACTAAATGGCAAACTTTGGCATAGCATAAACTTCCTGCAGTAATTCTACGGGCCATAAAAATTGTCTTGCGAATGTTTTTTGAGAAAGTTTTGCGAGTTTGGAGAAGGCTTTTTTTTTTTTTTTTTTATGCTCTTATGCTAATCTTTTGCATTTACATTGAATATAGTGGCACTGCATTTTGGGATGCTCTTTGAGTGAAAGATCTGAGTGCTCGAGCAGGAAAAGCCATCAAAACCAAACCATTCAAAGCACAAAAAGAAATCACATGTTTCAACAACCATTCTATACCATGTGAATTTCCCACACAAAAGGACTAGCAATAGCATAAAAGACTATATTTCAAGACTCTGACCTGTTTAGCATTCTAAGCATAAATGTAAAACATAAAAAGCCTTAGAAACAAGAGTCTGAAGGAATTACCATCAACGGTTCCGAGAAAGCCGCTGCAATTGGTGTCATGGGCAAACACATTCAGCTTCGTCCCCCGGAGGACGGTCGAATCCGCATTGACATCTTCGACGGCTGCGAAGATCGCGGGCATGGCCGACCTTCCGATGGCCGAATTGTAAGTGAAAAGAACTCCAATGTTGACAGAGCTAGGCCTTGAAGAAGAAGAAGACACTGCCCCATTTCCAGCCCCACCCATGGCAGGTGTTGCTGGAGGAGAAGCAGTCCCATTTCCACTCTGACCAATCACTTTTGGAGTTGCCCAGAAACATAAAATCAGCAAAAGTAGTTTTGCTCTTTTTATGGCCATATGTTGAGGTGTTTTAGGCCTGGTGATCAACAGAATCCTCATGTCTGAAAAAGCTTCCGCTCAACTTTTGCTGATTCTTTGGCCTAAATCAGCTCACACCAACATGGATTCTAGATTGGAAAATAACAAGTCAAACAATGTCAGATTGAAGAACTGAAGTGAGCCACTAGAAGAACTCACCACATGGGTCCTAAATCATCTCAGAAAACCCAGTTCATTGGCAAAGACTTAAGCTTGAACAACAAAAGTTCAAACCCAAAAAAAAGAGAGAAAATAAAAAGTAAATAAAACCCAGAAAAAAAAAGGAAAAAAAAAAAGGAAAAATCCAGCCTATGTACCTATAAACTCCGACGAATAATAACTATCATAGACCAAGATACCCACATGGCAACAAGAAAGAAGGATTTTTCAACGAGGGTATCTCGGAAAATAGTCCCATTAATTCTTTATTTTATTTAGTCTTGGTTGTACTATCAAAGTCTATAATAACCAACTCAAAGAGATGAAAAAACTCAAACAAAAAATGAAAAGGGTCTTCTATTAAACAATCATTACACCATATAAAAAATAAGGGACAACCAAATAAGGAAAAAAAATAAAAAATAAAAACACCCCCATAAAATCCCACATGCAATCACAAACAAACAAAAAATTTAACAAAAGGAGAGAGATTAACAATATGAAGGAGAAGAATAAGAGAGTAAGTATTATCATTTTTTTCATAACATTTCAAGAAAGATGATTTACCTGAATGGGCAAACTTTGATAAAGCTTTGGAACAGTTAAGAAAATGGCACATCACATATGAGTGTGTTGAGTGTTTATATATGATTAGTGATTAGAGACAAAGAAGAGCTTTAAATTTTTAGCCCAAAAAAAGAAAAAGAAAAAAGAAAAGAGCAGACCTCAAGCTCAACTTCAACTTCAAGGGCTTAGAATTTAGAAACAGTGTTTGCAAGCTCAAGGAAGGAATTATATTCTCTCGCTTTCAGTGTTTTGTCCAACTAGCTTAGCTTTTCAGTTATTAGGTGTCTTATAGCTATATGCCTCTATTATACGTATTATTTTTATTATTATTATTATTATTATTATTATTATTATGGCCATTTCTGCATTACACCGTATATATGGATATGTCATCTTATATTAATAAAAAAAAATAACTGTTACACTGATTTTTTTTTTGTGTTATATGACTTACTAATAAAGTGATATATAACAAAAATGTCCTATTATTATTATTATTATTATTGTTTTACGTCACCAAAAAAAAAATTATTAAAAAAAGAGATAAAAAAGTCACGTTATTAATTAATAAATTAAATAATCCAATTGGGGGTTTGTGTGAAAAATCAAGATAACGGCTGCGAATTCATGATATGAGTGGCTCTTTCATGTCTGGTGGTTCTCATTTTCCGTACAAGCTTTTCACATTATTATTATTTTTTTAGTTTTTTATTTATTTATAAAAATAAGATATTTTATTGCTTCATTGATTAATATATTACAAGTGTGCATTCCCCACTAGAATCTGAAAAGAACATGTCGCTGAATTGAGTGGGCCCAAGTTCCAGGCTTCCAGTAAATACCGTGGAACATGTGGGCTTGTCTTCCCAACCACGTTGGGGTAATTAGCTTCCGAGAAATTATAGTAACTATTCACGTAAAAGGAACTCATAAGGTAATAGCCAATTCTAGTGCGTGATTTTAAAAAATGAGTTGTAAAAATAGGTCAAAATTGAATATGTCTTTTAAATAATAGTTTATATTTCAAAAAATTAAAAAAATAGTCACTGTAAATAATTTTATAACAAAAATAGTCAAATAAATATTTACACATCTGTAAACATTTGAAGATATTATATAACACTTTAAAAAATAATGAGTAAAACTTGAAGTGTTACAAATTATCTTACAAATATTTACAGATGTGTAATATTTTATATGACACTTTTTCTGTTATACAATTTGTAACATGGCTATTCTTTTAATTTTTTGAAATATGGGCTGTACTTTAAAAACAAATTTTTTTTTTGGTTATTTCCGACTATCTCCTTAAGTTGCAAAAATAGACCTAAATTAAACGTGTCTTTTAAATGATAGCTCATGTTTTAAAAAATTTAAAAAATAGCCACTGTAAAAAAATTTATAACAAAAAATATCAAACAAATATTTAAACATTTGTAAATATTTGTAAGATATTATTTAACACTTTAGAAAATGATGAGTAAAAGTTGAAGTGCTTCAAAATATCTTAAATTTTTTTTACAGATGTGTAATATTTTCTGTGACACTTTACTATTATAAAATTTGTAGTATGGCTATTTTTTTTTAATTTTTTGAAACATAAGCTAACATTTAAAAACATAAAAAAAATTTGGCTATTTATTACAATTTTAATTTTTTTAAATAACTATTTATAAATTATATTATTTTGGTAAGAAATATATTACAATGAATTTTATGTGTTATTTTGTTAAGATAAGAAATTTTTTGATTTGATAATAATTCTTTTATGATTATTTTTTAAATTTTTTGAAACTTATAAAATGGTTATTTATCCAACTCATTCTTAAGTAAATACTTGATGTTTTCACTTTAATTATAAAAAATATTCAAATAATTAAAATTTTTATTTGATGATAAGTGATTGAATTATTAAAATATGCAAAATATTTGATAAGTTGATTATTATTATATTAGTTTAGGATATTAGATATTTAATTTGATTGCATTATAAAATCTAGATAATTTCTCACTTCATCTTTAATTTTGTTTATTTTAACTAAATGCAAAAAAAAAAAATTATATTTTTAGTTTCAACGCATGAATGCGCATTTTTGTTATTTGGTAAAGAGAGATTTAGACAGAGTATGAATCAATGTGGCACACTACTTGGGTATAAATTATTAAATGACACTTCAAATGTCTTTTTTTTTTTTAATTCCCACTTTGGTAAATTTTTAATTTTTTGGTAAAAACATAATTATATTGATGCTATAAAAATAATCAGTGTTTTAGTTTATTTTTTTAAATAATCTCTAAATCTATTAGTTATCATAAATTGTCCTCCAGATTATAGAATATATATTCTACCACAAATTATTTTTCAAAAAAAGTTATAACTAATAGATATTTTTAAAAGAGCATGTTTGAGTTGTAGTCAATTTTAAACCTATGTTTCAACAAAATAGCCAACGTTTGTAAATATTAGCAAATTAGTTATAGGCCCAATAATTTCAACATGAATAGACCAAAATGCCCTCACCACTTTCATCGGATCACAAAATGCCCTCACACTGGACCACAAAATACCCTCACCACTTTCACCGGATTACAAAATTCAAATTTTTTGTGCGATTTTTGTTAAATACCCTTTAAATATCTGATAAAATGTCGCATAGAGAGTCTTAGAGCAAGTCTAAAATTTTGTGACTGGTGTTTGATCGAATCTGAAAATTTGTTACTGGTATCTCAAAATTTTAATCTGATAAGTTAGCTTCTGAAATGCTGGTCATTAAATTTATGACTTAAGTAATAAAATTTCTGATATGAGAATATATAAAAAGAGTGACTATTTTACTAATAAAAACAAACATATGCTAATTGTTAACAACTAATAACATAAATATATGATTATTCCTTTCAAAAACCCTTTTTAAATTTTTTTTTCATAATTATTGGCTATGTTTTTATTTTGTTTGATAAAATTATAACTATTATATAAAATTGAGAAATTATAGTGAATACCCAATTTTTAAAACTTAATGTAAGTTATTACCCAATCTTTTGAAAAATGTGATCAACTACCCAAAAATGCAATTACTTACACAGTGGTTAGTGGTGGTAATTCACTTTGTTACCAAAAGCATGTGCAAGTAATTCACAAATTGACTAGAAATTCAATTACTTCAAAAGTCTGGCTATTTATTTTTATTGTTATATAAATTCTGGGTATTTGCCTACTTCACCCTATAAAATTTTACTTCCAAATGAGTTTTATGTAACTAATCCTTTCCATGAATATTATGACAGAGTTTTGTGGTATTTTTATGCTCGATGTCTTATAGAAATTGAATTAAACTTATGTAATGACCTGAATTTCAAAAACACTGTGCCAGTTAATTAATTTATATTTTGCCTCAGTTGTGAGCAATTTGTAAAATTTGCTAGTTTCGTCAAATCTGGTCAATTTGGAACTATGAGTTAAACTATAAAATTAGTATGGTTATTCTGCATTTCAAATTTTCGGACGTGTTATGAATTTATCTTGATTCGGGAATGATATTAAATTCCTAGGTTTATGTGTTCAAATAACTTGTGCAATTTTAATATTCCACAGAAAAATTTTATTAGTTTTCGTTGTAAATTTTTTGGGCCCAATTTAAGCCCAAGCCCACTAGGGCTTTTTCTTCTCGTTCTCTTTTCCCCCACAGCCGACCAACACCCCTCCCTCTCATACATTTTTTTTTCTTTCCTTTCTTCTCTCTGCCTCTCTCTCTCTTTCTCCGCCGGCCAGCCCAGCCCCTGCCGGCGTTGCCGCCTCTCCCCCTCTCGCACTCCTAGCGCCGGCGCCGCTGCGACCGCGCTCCCTGCCTGCCCGCAGCCCTCGTCTCGCAGCCGCGCCGCTCCTCATCAAGCCGGCTACTATTCGTGTTCGCTGAGCCTCGAACCCATGATACCACTAAATATCAAAAGTGTTGGATTGCGTTTTGCCAATATTGTTGGGCTCGCTAGTGTATTCGTTGGTCGATTGTTTGTTATTCACAAGTTGCTTAGTTTTGAGTTAACATAAGCATGAAATTTCGAGATGCTCATGGTTTTACCATTGGTCTCATTGAGATGGTTTTTGTGTTTCCTTACAATTTATTTGTGTTAAGTTCAAAAGTGTGTTTGTGCGTATTCTAGAATATTTACGCGATTGTGTGAAATTGTGCCAACGCTTTGAAGTTGTTTATGATTATGATCATTTTGAATTACCACGACGATTTCACAATTTTAGAGTCCTTGACAATTTCAAAGCTATCTTATAATTTGAGAAAACTTACGAGTTTGTCAATTTAATGACTTTCAATGTGTTGTATGCTCGGGCCTAGACTTGAAACTTTATTGTGCAATGGTTTTGAGGTTTAACCAATTTGTCGAGAACGAGATTTTATCTTTGAGTGGGCACTCGACTTCCCTTGAAACACTTAGTTAATAAACTTTAAAAAGGACTTTTCCTTCATTAGATTGGAGATTTTGTTTTCCCAAATAAATAAATATATATATATATATATATAAAGAGAGAGCAAAAAAGAAAAAGAGATTATTTTTATTCGATCGTGTTGGATTGTATTTTAATAAATATACCCCTTTTGATCATTAAACGAATTATTGGATCGGGTTGCGGGACCCAGCGTTTCGTGTCGTGTTTTTCAATTAAGTTCGAGGTTTGAATTGCTTAAGCTTTGAAAATCCAAGACCGTCTTTAAGTGATTCAATCTTTATTCCTTCGAATTGTGCAGGAACGCCAACAAAACTAGTTTGGACTCACAACCACTTCGCCGTCTTTCGCTGAAGGTAAAAGCGGGCGATCAAGGACAAATTCAAGTTCATGAAGAGTTTATTTTAAATAGTTGAATTTTTTAGTTCTTTAGACCTAGGTGGGATCCGAGCCTTTGAGGCTGAGAATTATTATTATTTGGATATTTTGAATTGTCTTTGATATCGTGTTGAATTATTCTGGTTGTTGTTGTGATGGACTGTGACCGAAATTAGTTCAGTGCTGGGTTGATATTAGGTGAAGGCTTCGGCCGGGATATCTGAAAAACAGAGAAAATTCTGCCAGATTTCCGGCTCGAAGTTTAGACACTTTTTATAACTAAGTCAAGGACCATTTAGGTCCAAGAATTTCTTTCTCACCTAAACTAGTCAAGCGATAGAACTATTAGTCGAGATCGACAGTTAATGATGAAGTGACGACACTCGGGACAGGAATACCCCTAGAGGGGTTTCTCGATAAACCATTGGTCGTCCCATCTTCTAGAGTCCTATTCTTTTAGTGCATAGGCCCTTGAAGTTTCATTCAACTCAAATAATTCGTGGACTTAGGCGTTGATCCTCTAATTCCCGTGATGGACAGATATGTCACACAACATGCTCCAAAGAGGGGCATTGGGAGAGGAAAACTGCGAGGACCAAGTCGGAGAGCTTAGGACCTCAAGTAACTGGATATCCACTGTGACACGAGTATACTTTACCATGCTTGAATATATTGTGCATGTGTTGAGATTGTATAAAGCGTGCGATACTTCTAAAATTGTGGCTCCTAAACTGTGTGGATCCCCATTCTTGCTAAGGTTGTGAATACGGGCTTTTGATCGTGTTTGTCTTGTTTGTGCAACGAGCCTGCAAGTATGGGACTGTAAGTTCGTTTATGATATGTTGTGTTTTTCTAGGTGTGTATTGGTACGTGTGTTCATTTATATGTTTATCTGTCTGTGGGTATGGGACCACAGACATAAAACTACTCAACTTCGTAGTTCAGGTTCTAGTGTAGGGTGTGGGTCTGTTTGTGTGTTTATATGTTAGTATGTTTATCTGTCTGTGGGTATGGGACCACATACATAAAACTACTCAACTTCGTAGTTCAGGTTCTAGTGTAGGGTGTGGGTCTGTTTGTGTGTGTATATGTTAGTATGACTTATCTGTCGGTGAGTATGGGACCACAGGCATAAAACTGTTATGTTATTGTTGAGACTTTATTGTAGGTCAAAGAAGAGACTCTAAGACAAGCCAAGGGGAGCGAAAGCAATGTATGTATACGGGTAAGGCCCGACGGGGCCGCAAGTCATGATCGATTCCGAAATTGCCCGGCGGGGCCACTGATTACGTTTCGGGACGGCCCGAGAGGCCTCAGGGAGGTCGGCGGACGACCTTCCTCTGTGGCAATTCTTTGATCATTTGGGTAGGGCCCGATGGGGCCGCGATCATGATTTGGTTCCGAAATAGCCCGACGGGACCATCATGCATGACAGATTTCGGAATGACCCGAGGGACCTTGTGGAGGTCAGCGAACTACCTTCCGGAACAGCCTGAGGGGCCTTGGGGAGAAGAGCCACGGCCCTCTCCATAGTTGTGACTTGACATTCCGGATCGGCCTGATGGGGTGATTACGCAATCAATCCGAAAGAGTCCGACGGAACCCCAGTTGTGAGGAGTTTCGGATTGACCCACAGAGGGTCTAGAATGATAGTAGTTCTAGAACGACCCGAAAAGGGGTCAAGATGTGTTTTTAAATTCTAGAATGACCCTTAAAGGGTCCAGAGTTGTATAAGTTCTATAATGACCTGTAAGAGGTCTATAATATTTATAAGTTCTAGAACAACTCGCGAATGAGTTTAGATGTGTATAAGTTCTAAAACGACCTGAGAATGAGTCTAGATGTGTATTAAATTCTAGGACGACCCGAGATGGGGTCAAGATGTGTTTTAAATTCTAGAATGACCCTTAAAGTGTCCAGAGTTGTATTAGTTCTAGAACGACCCGTAAAGGGTCCAGATGTGTATTAAATTCTAAAACGACCCTAGAATGGGTCTGGATGTGTATTAAATTCTAGAACGACCCGTGAGAGGTCTAGAAAAGACGTGGGACTGACGAGACGTCTCAAATATTATAGAATCAGGAATTCTTAAATAGTAAATCGTGTGCACCCGTATTTTTATAAGCTAAGTCGGAGAGTTGTGAATTCGAGTAAAATTAGAACAAAATATGAAATTGACTTTTGAGTCGATATTAGTGGGTCGTTGAGTTCGACCTCATTTCATGTAGCAACTCTTTTGCAGGTATTGTCTACCGCGTAGGTTCAACACCTTATTTCTACAATCTACTCCGCAGGCAAGATTGTTAAGAGTGACATTATCTTCGGACTATTCGTCTTATTGTTAAATTATAGTGTTGTGATATCTTTTGATTGTTAATTACCTGCAGACTTAGCAACCTATTTATCTAATCTACTTATTGGGCTATTAGCTTACTAGTGTGCTCGTGTCGCAGGTATCTTGTCACGAAAGTAAAAAGGGCGAGGCGACAATGACGGGAACAATGACTCTATATGGGACCGACCTGTAAAATCTTACGTGGACTACCGGCTAATCGTTGGCAAAGAAAGTTTTTTAATTCCGCGATATTTTAGAAATGTTTAAATTAAATCTATTTTAGTTATGATGATGATTGATACTTCTTATGTTTGTTATTAAAAGCTTAATTATGTAACTTAATTTAAAAAGTTCAAATTTGTCCGTATTTTTCGGAATTAAAACATCGTTTTGAGTTTTGGGTCGTTACAACTTATCTTTAATTAAGTAAAGTTTACCCCTTGTTTGGGAGGTCATTTTGGCCATTCCATCTTATTTTTAGAGATGGAAAAATAGTATGATAATAGTTTAGAATGGTTTATAAAAATGATGTAAGAATGGTTTGACTTTGCTAATTTTGAGGTGGTATGAATGGTTGAGATTTAAATATTTGTATAGGGATTTGGAAAATTGAAAAAAAACAGTTGAAAAAAAATAGAATGATTTGAAAGATTAAAAAAATTAAAAAAAAATAAAATGAAATAGAATTGGTGAAATGAGTGATCCAAACAAGTTTTCACTTTTCAGTTTCTTGAAGTGCCAAAAGAACGAAAATGATGTAGCGTAATAATAATTATGTATATAATCTCTGTATCACCATCATTGTCAGCCTACTATTGTAATTTTATAGTGATCATGATTCATAAAACGTAACCATCATCATTTGAGAAGCAATAATGTGATAGTTGACTTAAAAATGTATTTTTTTTGCCAAAAGGGCTCGTTTTCCACGACGTTGAGAATTAATGAAGTATAAAACATGTAGTAAAGTGGATTTCTAAAACACAGAAACCTGTTCAAGTATTTGACAAAGAAAAAATAATAATAAATTCCTCATAGAAAATTACAAATCAATACTCACGTAACCTAATATTACAAAAATATTTGAAAAAAACATTCTCATTAATATCCAATTTTTCTAACTAAAAATTGACATTTATTTCATTACTTTTTTACCTATATATATATATACACCTCCAAAATATATGTCCTTTTTTTTTCTGTAATAAAGTTGTTGATACTAAGAAGTATTGTTTTATATCAAATTAAGTATTATTAATTCTCAATAATTTTTTTTACTCTAATTTTCAATAATTCTCAATAACTGTGAGTACATATTATAGGGTCTATACGGTATTTGGCTATTTTTTATTCCATGTTTTAAAGAAATGGTCAAAGTTTTAAAAAAATTAAATTATTAGCCACTAATACATAAGAGAACTAAGTGTATAAAGGTAAATACACACCATCATGAAATTTAAAAATAATTAATTTCTTAATTAATCGAAACGTTTGATATTTTCTTAAAACATAATTCAGAAAATGACTATTTACTTAATTATCTACCAGGAGATTCTTTGGCACAAAAAAGAGGCGACTCAAACTCTTGGAATCGCAATTAACTTTCTGCCAGAATCTCCCTTCGACTAGACAAAACCTTGAAGAGGAAGCATCCCTGCAACTTCAAATTCAGGACATCTGGAAACAAAACAAAAGAATGGCTCGTCAACGGTCACACCAACTATGGCTCAATGAAGGAGATCGGAATTCAAAGTTCTTTTATACAACGACCATAATAAGAAGAAAAAGAAACTATATCTGGACGATCAAGAATAGTAACGGCTATTAGCTTAAATCTAGGAAGCATATTGGTGATTATTTCACCAAGTTCATATTTTTTTAGGGTGCATTTGTTTGCACCCCTTAATTTTTTCTCTACGCCCCCCTTTATTAAAAATTATTTTTTAAAATTAAAACATTAATTATGATATATGATACTTTTCCAAAAATGTCTCTTACACTTGAACAAAATTTTCTCCATTGAAAAATTGAAAAGATGTCGTGTTATGATATTTCATGATAGAGAATTTTTTAAAAAGTATATAAAAGATAAAATAAAAGTGATGTGTGTGTCTATGATATCTGATGAGCAGATGTTAAAAACCCCAAACGAAAAATATAAAGATTGACGCGAGTAGGATATGGATCTAGAGGTATTAGAAACTCAATTGTTAAAAACAACGAAATATATCCCAGAAAAAATTAAATATGTGAGTGTGTCTATGATATGCGAGTTAGGCATGATATTGAATTATGCGTTTATCAAGAGTTTGCAAGTGAAAAAAAAAAAAAAAAAAAGAAAGAAAGAAAGAAAGAAAGAACAATGCAGATTTTAGATAAACGAAAATGGGGTGGAAAGCTGATGGTTATTGCGAATTTTCATGATAATAGATAGAAAAAGAAATTTCAAAGATTTGATAACAAGGGTTATTTTGGGGAACTAAAAGATATAAAAAATTAATAAATTAATCTTAAATATGAGAGGTGTGAAGAGTAAATAAACGGTCGGAAATAGAAGCAACCTTTTTTTTAAAAAGATTGTAATTGAACTATTATATCATTAACTCTAATTGAATTTTGGGGTTTTCTTTTCTCATAATAAATCCTCCTCTAGTAAGAAACAGTTAACCAACTAAGATTTTTAAGGAAGCTATCCTCAAAACAATAGCTGTCATGATTTCATGTTAAAATACTTTACAACATTTCAGGGAAAAAAAAAAAAAAGAAACTTTACAACATAACATAAGAGCAAAATCTGGTAAATAATAAAAATAAAGACTTAGATGGAAATGAAGAGTTAATTATGCAGGAAAGAAAAAAAGAAATGAAAAGTGACGTGAATAATTGACTTTCTGTAATTCATTGTTTAGTAGACAATCCTAAAAGACATTTGTTTGTTGACTTCAATTAGATTATTTTTGTACCCATTTCCTATTGTTAAGTGTTATTTTCTTTTTTTTTATTGATTAATTCTTGGTTTTTTTTTCTTTATGTGCTTTGCCGATTTTATAACACAATTAAATTTGAGAATAGACATGTAAATTTAGAAATGGTTATTTAGCCATTTTCTAATCCATGTTTTAAGGAAATAGCATACGTTTTCAAAAATTAAGAAATTAAGTATTAATAATTTAAAAAACTAAGAACATAAAAATAATATCACACCATTATATAGTTGAGAAATTATTATTTCCTTAATTAATGTAAACGTTAGCTTTTTTTCTTAAAACATCATCTAAAAATGATTATTTACTCAATAATCTCTTAATAAAGTATATTGTATAAAACAAAATTACTTGAAATGGCCTAATTA